>JAVGWX010000015.1:58597820-59797820 GCA_036924085.1 Ariolimax columbianus | reverse complement strand
TAGTAATTACTAAATTAGTCTACTTATTTATCATTTGCCTTTGGCTTTGGCGCTCACTCACTAAGATAGTTTCTCTGTTCACTTGACTTAGTGCAGACGCTCAAAATTTTAAAGGTTAAACCCGAACTTACTACTACTCTGTACATTAGCGCTAACCGTACACTACAGTAGCAATATAAAATACATTCAATTCATCCAGTACGTATCGTATGGCAATATTATAAGTTAAAACTTAAAACTCTACCCTTTTTTGAACTTGCTTTGGTTTCTATGTAATCTGAAACGCCGAGTAACATAATAATATACCCTTTATTATTAACGCTTTCGGGTAAACCGCGGTGCTAAGTAAATAACTAAGGCTCGCTCTTATGTTATGACAAGATACGATGTTGTGTTGGTTAAACTTACGTCCTCCTTCCTGGTTCTTCGTCCTTCAGTAGCCTGGGTCTGTCACTGACAATAATAACAAAAGCTAGCCCTGGATGTCCGGATGTAGCCTACACGTCAACATACGTTTACTCGGCGAGTCTTTATTGGTTGCTTTCCCGTTAAGCCTATCTGGCAGAGAGCGAGTCAGCTACTGGTGGAGCGGTTAGGGCGATTGTTTCTCAATGCGAATGACACAGGTTTAATATAATTCCCGGTCTGAATACGTCCAGTTTGGTTGATGTAACTGTTTATTCACATGTTAGTGAAGGCAAGGCAAGAGAGAGGTAACGGGTCAAGCTACCTCAGAAAATGCTGAGACCTAGAACAATGAGGTCTATAACACTTTATCCCAGATGGCAGTGTCTGCTATGTGACTTACCTTCACCTTACTTATCAGGAAGAGCTATTAGAGCATTTCAATATTTATATATTTTTCACATATGACTTGCTGTTTAGGGAACTGAAGATATGAAGATCTTCCCGTTGTTTCTTAAATATGAAATACGGTTGTATTCCAGTTTTCCTGTATTCTCGTGTTTGTTGCATCACCCAGTCTATAACCACGTCGACGATCGTTGAGTATTAACAGAAATCCATGTCCGACGAAAGGAACTATCTAGAATTGAGATTTCGAACACCTGTCGTTTCAGTTGCATACTTCTGTCAGTTGGCCAGATGTGATAATAAACAGACTTGCAGCGCAAAATGCGAAAATAATCAATGCAACTTGATATTAAGGAGAGAATGTAAGGTGAGCGTGACACAAGCTCAGGCAGACATCTTAGCAATAATACAATAGTACATACGCTTGATTGAAAACCACAGGGAAATAGAAAAGTGGGAAGGCTAGAGTAATTCTGGCGACTTAGAAGATAAAGTTATATCAACTAAGTCTCATTGGCGATGCTCAAAATATTGATCTTGATGACATGTTCCTCAGCGTAGCTGCGGGTCCCAACTTCGCCTCCAGCGGACCCTGTCTTGGGCCAAGGAAGTCCAGTGCGTGGTAAGTGCTCCTCTAGCAGGCATCTCTGATGTTGTATCGTACAGCAAGGTGTTTGACCAACGCATTGGAGGTCTTCCCCATGGTCTCTTCTTACCTCGGAGGTACCAGACTGCTGTCGCTGTGCTCCATTGACCATCGTTTAGTCACATGTGACCTGCCCATCGATGTTTTGCCTTGTCTGCATGAATTACCGCATCATTCACCAGGGACAATCGTCTTATGTCAGAATTGTGGAGACCTTGCATGCGTTGGTTCCGGGGAGTGATTCCGACCAAGCGTCTCTCGAGGGAGGCCTGGGTAACTCAATTTGTCCTCTAGTGATTTTGTTAGTGTCCACCCCTCAGCACCGTAGCACATCGCAGGGAGTACAGTGGAATTGAAGAAGGAGGCTCGTAGGTCTTGGTCAGGACAACCGTCCAGGACCGTGTTAATAGACGAGACGGCTGGCCAACCCACGCACGACGTCTTGTCAGTTCAGGTTCCAGGTTATTCTCCATATTGAGATGGTGTCCAAGATAAATGTACTCGTTGACATCCTCTAATCGTACCTCGCCAAGGAAGACTGGATCACAAGTGGGGAAGCGATTGCGCAACACTTTGGTCTTCGAGACATTCATCTCCAGACCCGCTTTCTTGTCCTCTCCATCGAGTAGCTGCATCATTTGGTTGGCTTCTGCTGCGGACTCTGTGATGAGCACAATGCCATCCGCAAATCGAAGGTCATTGAGAAATCTGCCGCCAATAAGGATAACAAAAGGTGTTCCAGTTGCATCGGCTAATGACTGATTCCAAACATGCAGAGAAGAAGTTCGGTGAGATAGGATCGCCCCTTGTTCCAACAGTGAACAGCAGACAAAATGTGGTTCTACCGAATCAAAAGCCTTTTAGGGGACGGCGTGGCTTAGATGTTAAGTGGCACGGCTCACAACCCGAAGGTGCTGGGTTCGATCCCCATCATAGCACCGGCCGTTATCCCGGGGAAGAAAACCCTTAGAAAATGCAGGAGGAAGTAGACCCTTACATAAAATGAATGCTGAAGTCGGATGCACTGGGCCGACAGGCACAAAATAAAAACCAAAGTGCAACACACACCGCCTTGGGGTTTAGAGAAATAAGGCGAACGCAAACAAAAGCCTTTTTATAGTCGATGAAGGTGAGTATCAAGGGCGTCTGGAATTCTTGGGGTGTTTCAATGAGGCGGGAACAGTTTGAAATATGGTCCATTGTGCTGTACGAACGCCGAAAGCCTGCCTGTTCGACTGGTTGCAATTCTTCGAGAGTGCTGCGGACTCTGGCAAGAAGACCACGTACATTATAATTGTAATGGCGAGCGATCAATGCAGACCCCTATGCTTTAAGGGAACTAGAAGAAAGAAATTGACCAGACTATTTCACCTTTAACTTGTTCGCTTAGACTGGGGTTACAGATCTCAATTCTTAGTCGACCTGTACTTCTACAGAGCAGATGCCCATGTAAGGGATGGCGTGGGCTAGTGGTTAAGTGACACGGCTCACAACCAGGAGGTGCTGGGTTCGATCCCCATCACAGCAAATGTCGTTACCCTGGGGAAGCAAACCCTTAGAAAATACAGGAGGAAACAGACCCTTACATAAAATGCATGCTGAAGTTGGATGCACTGGGCTGACAGGCGCAAAATAAAAACCACAGCGCAACGCACACCGCCTTTGGGGATTAGAGAAATAAAACGAACGAAAAAAAGAGATCAAGATGCTGAGCAGCACATGAGCTGCAGTGGTTAACGACTCATAGCTGACTGCTAGCGTCAGGGCCAGCGAATCAGAGCTGCCAAGACCCTTCTATACCTCCATGCGGTGATCCTGGATAACAGGCTGCAGCAGGGCAGACTGGCTAAGGAGAAGGGATCGAAGAGGGAATGCTAACTCGGTACTAAAAAAATGCTTGCTGAAGTCGGATGTGTTGGACCGAAAGGTGCAAATATCGCAGCCAAGCTGTAAACTACGACACAACGCATTCCATTCTCTGGATTACATTCTGCTACTTAAGCCCTTTCAGGGTTTGGTAGTGGGAGATTGAGAATGAACGAAGAAGAAGAAGAAGAAGAAGAACGAAAAAAAAAAGAGGTAAGGCACTCGCCTCTAGCAGCGATGACGAAAACGGCGTCGGTTTGAGCCCCGCAGGTTTCAAGATACCCCTGGTCTCAAAGAAGGTAGGACCAGAGTGTCTGCATCCTGAATTATCTCCAGTCGTCTTGACTTATGTCTTGCCACTGGCCCAAGGTAGTTCTGATCTCAGAGAGTGAGGTTGATGACCAACGTAGCCTCTTCCTAACTTAATATAAATACAGCGGAAGTTACATCATCAAGACAAACCTGTATGAAGGTGTCACCATCATCGCTTACGATGGACAATTACTTTAAAAAAAATAGATTCTCCTCGGGGGGAATCGGCTTGGGCCACATTCTTCTCCTAAGATCTGTGTGCTTGGGGCAGTAGCTGCTGCTGTCATGTTTGCTAGGCCGCAGTAACATAGGCTGGTGGTACCTGTTTTGTATTTGGTTTACAGATGGTGTCTCATTCTGTTGTCGCTCGTTCGGAGAGGTAGTATGATAACTTGGGTTTTCCAGACAGATGGTAGTATGGTATTTGGGGGTGTTCTTCCTCGTACATTACATTGTGTTGCCCTTTTAGTATGGCTTTTTTCCTTCAAAGTTTATTAGGTATTCTTTCTGTATCAGTTTTGCTCCCTCTTTGCTTAAGCTGTCGGCCCCTTGTTTCCTTTTATGTTACATTGTGATAGTATTCACTGCATCACTGCTTTCTGGAACCCGTGAGACATATTCGCCAAGGCTGCCTTCAATTAATTCAATTCATTAGTTCTCGTGGGATTTGCAACACTGTATCTAATCTGTTAAGGAGATTCAGTGATCTCGAGGTAAGGTGTCCGTCTCGGGTGGTGGACTCGGTGATCTCGAGGTAAGGTGTCCGTCTCGGGTGGTGGACTCAGTGATCTCGAGGTAAGGTGTCCGTCTCGGGTGGTAGACTGTGATCTCGAGGTAAGGTGTCCGTCTCGGGTGGTGGACTCAGTGATCTCGAGGTAAGGTGTCCGTCTCGGGTGGTGGACTCAGTGATCTCGAGGTAAGGTGTCCGTCTCGGGTGCCGGAGGCTGACACTTGTTCCAGAATTTCCTCATTTATGTGAATGGAAGATTTTGAACTTTCTTTTTGGTAAACACCATAACTTTAGTCTTTTTTATGTTGATTTCTAACTCATGTCGCTGACTTTAGCTGAACTATAAATATAGTGACTTTACAAACGTGTGTCTGACTGTTGAAATCGGGGAAACAAGTGCGTGGCTTCAAAACAATTGCGTGGTTTCAATGTGTGCTTCCTTGCACAAAATTCAGCACACGTAAACAGGACATACATTTTAATTGTTGACAATATCTTAATAAAGGTATCCTTCTTCTTCTTCGTTCATTCTCAGATCACGTTTCCGGTTTCTCTTACAAAGGAAACCGTTGTTTGTAAGGCTGTTCCATCTCCATACAGCTATTGTCTCATATCTGTCTCACGAGGCCAGTATTGTTCTCTTTTTTCCTGCGTGAGCGTGCAGCTTTGTAGAATGTGTTCCCGGGTTATGATATGCTCCCCACATGGGCCCCTGTCATCTGTTCCAATCCTCATTTTGTTGTAAAGATGATCCTTGAGTTTATTATGCCCAGTTCTCAGTCTGAAGATGATGACTTGCTCTTCTCTAGTTAAGTTAAAGTAGCTGTCTTCTTTTCAGAAGTCGGGGTGTTGATCAGACCATTTTACCCGGAAATTGGCTTTAATTATGGTCTTGGCCTCATTATATGTGATACCCAGATCTGTTTGTGGGGATGCTCCTCCACTCTTTGCTAGTTTGTCTGCAGCTACATTGCCTTCAATATTGCAGTGGGATGGGATTCACTGTATGACCAACCTTGGGTGTTCTGCTGAGAGCTGTGTCAGGGAGAACATACATTGCTCGAGATCTTCATTTTTGTGTTATTTTAGCGCTGCTAATACTGACGCGGCATCAGTCAGGAATACTATGTTTTCTTGGTGGATATCTTTATCTTGGATTACAAGCTCAGCTGCTGCCTTCTGCTTCTGCACGGAAATTATTGGAATATGTTCCCGTTGTTAATACTCGATTTTTTTCTTCTCCGTTCCTTAGTCTGTAATAGACCCCTCCACCTCCATTGGATGTTGCTTTGTTAGATGAGCCATCTGTATATACGTGCACCCTTGCTTCTGGCGGGTATACTCTCCTAAGATATTCTTCTGTGATAAATTTCCTTTCTGAATGTGTCTGAGTTCCCTTTTTCCCTATTCCTCTATAGTTTCTACCATCTCAGAGGACTTGACTTTTTTCCATGGTGGAATTTGGTGGAATCGAGTTCAAAAGATGTAATAAAGTTAAGGCTTAAGAAGGAACACATGTCATTTAACGACATTTACATAAAACCTGAATTGCTTTCACCCGTAAAGCAGACACAAAAGGCACAATTTATTTAGAAAGATAAAATAATAATGGAGCATGTGTTTGAAACTGCCACCTTATCATCCCTACCTAAACCAAAAAGAACTAGTATGGGCAAAAGAATTTGTGGCAGCTGAAAACAAAAATGCAAACTGTGCGATGCCAAAGAACTTACATATATCTCCCTATCAAAGAAAGACAAGGACTGTTGAGCTATATGTGAGGACCATGTCTTACCAGAGGAAATGAACTATTGGGAAAATGATGATTTGTGTTTCATACAGCCAAGAGAGGGGACGACGTGGGCTAGTGGTTAAGTGACACGGCTCACAACCAGAAGGTGCTGGGTTCGATCCGTATCACGGCACCGGCCATTACCCCGAGGAAGCAAACCCTTAGAAAAGGCAGGAGGAAGCAGACCCTTACATAAAATGGATGCTGAAGTCGGATGCACTAGGCCTACAGGCGCAAAATAAAATCCACAGTGCAACGCACACCGCCTTGGGGATTAGAGAAATAAGGCGAACGAAAAAAAAAAAGAAAAAAGAATAGAGATCGGCACAGTGACTTCGGCTCCGATGTGGCTATCTAGGACCTCTATATTAAAAGCCGTGATTGTCTCTGACTCTCAATTCTATCTAGGACCTCTATATTAAAAGCCGTGATTATCTCTGACTCTCAATTCTATCTAGGACCTCTATATTGAAAGCCGTGATTGTCTCTGACTCTCAATTCTTGCTTCGGCAGATACAGAAGATCTGGCTGTGGCATGAGTAGATAGTGTACAAAGAGGCCTCAACCTCAGGGCACTTAAGGGGATCTACTGGCCTGGGCATGCTGGGAATGAAAGAGTTGACATTCTTACGTCATGGGCGTTGACAGTTGGAACATTGTCAATGGATAGAGGTGGCATTTTAAAGTTCATCAACGACCGCCTTTTGGATGAAGACAGTGCCCGATGAACCAACAATTCACGTTTTGCAGTGTTTTAAAATCATTCGCTGGCCCAGCAGAGAGGTGGCGAGGGGAGGTGGAGCAGTTATGTGTTTAATCAGCGAGCTATATGAACCAACAGTATCCATAATCTTCACTATTTACTGAGAGGGGATTAGCACCTATAAGTCTGTCCCGAGTGCAATGGCGTCGATTCTTAACAGAACAGAACAGAGCGGACATTCAGGCACAGCTAGTGAACATTTTCGTTGAGGAGCGGAAACAACTCGTGACCACCAGCACTGATTTAGATTGAAGAGTTGTGGACCTGAAGCGTTACGTCACCACGTCTGCTATCTAATCTGTGTTGTGTGATTGTCAATGTCGTACACGATCCGGTTACGAAATTGAAAAATGTTTATTAAGTGCTGTGTTCCTTGTTCCGGACCAGTGGGAACGGTGACTGATAACGAATCAAGACTCGAAACATAAGTGTGCCTTTCACGTGTGTATTTTTCTTTCTTTGGTATGTTACACAACAATTACAACATTGCATTGCTTTGACGTACTCCTACCGACATTTCTAATATATACAACCTGAGTCTAATCACGTGAAGCAGCTATTACGGCTATTAGTAGAAGTATTACTATTAATTTTATTAGCACAGTGGTTGGACTGATTGGAATAACATATTCATCTTTATTACTGTAAAATATTTATTATTGAAGGAGATTTATGTACAGTTGATAATTAATTATTAAATTAATTTTTCTGTTTAATTACTATTATATTGATAGGTTAATTTACCCATTTAGACGAAACGGTTATCGAACACTGGCTTGTCACTTGGTATTGTACACCTCGCCGGCATAGAACGGTCTACAGACTACATAAACATTTTTTATTTTATGTGTTTTGCCTCAATAGTTTCTACTGGCGGAGGCGCGCCTGTTCCACACAAGACCGTAGTCAAGTACCTGGCGCCCACTTTTATAACTTTCGTGAGGGTAAATTTCCCTTACAGCCCACTAAAACCTAAATTAAAGAAAATTTCGCACAGGTGTGCTGAGTCTGAAAACATTTTAGGTGTTTTAAATATAGCATCATCATGTGGCATGTTCTTTGCAAAACGGCGCTTCTATCATAGGCTGTCTGAAAGAAACTCGATCTCTTGCCAAATCTTAAGCGTGCTCCAGAGTCATGCCCAAGCATTCCTTGGCATCTTGGTGTCATCGTTTACTTGGTCTGCCGCTGTCTATCTTGCCCGGCACCATACCTGCCATTACCACTGTCTCTCAAGACCATTGTGTCTTTTGATGGGACCAGAGTATTTCAATTTTTTTTTCATGTTGGAATTTATGGACCAGTTCTCCTCTATGCCAAACTCTTGTTGAAGGTCTGCATTCTTCTTTTTTTCAATTCATGGTATTCTGAGAACCTTTTAAATAACTTTTTAATAATGACTCAAAGGACTTGATTTTCTTCCTGGAGGTTTGGGTAACTGTCCATGTTTTGCAGCTGTATGCTGCCATGGTTAAAAACACAGGTTCTCAAAATGTTCACTTTTGTTGGTTTGCTGATATTCTGCCATAGTTTGCTCAGGTTATGTAGCCTTTGCATTGCCATAATAATAATAATAATAATAATAATAATAATAATAATGTGTTTTTATTACAAATGTAATTATTCTACTACTGTCCACCTGAAACTAAAATCGCCCACTAGTGTTCGCTAACGGCCGGGTGGAAGAGCACTGTTCTATCTACTTAGATTGAACGAAACCTCCAGATGAGAAATACTTTGCCAAATATTATGTTGTTATTGTTCATCATGGTGACTGGCCTGCAGATATAGCATGACCAAAAGATCCTGAATGCGAAGAAGTCAGTAGATTTCATTCGATCACCTTGAGTTACTGAAGAAGAGAAATAATATGTCAGTTTCTTTACTTAAGAATCAAAACTACATATAGATGCACTTCACTGCAGTTTTTTTTGGTGTGTGTCCGAGGACCATTTACATAGCATTTAGTCTACCCTGTTCAGCAAAGTTTGGAGCGACATAGTAGCCTTATTTGTGTTAGAGGATGGTGACCCCTAGTTGGTTTTAAAAAGGAATTGCAATTGCTAGTCATATTATTGTGCCTGAGTTAAGTGTTCATATATATCATTATGTTTTTTATTAATGTATATCAGTATTATTACCTATGGGTCTGCCTGAAGTGCAGTGATGAACATTCTGTATGACACAGCATACAATTGTTTGCGAAGGTGTTTTAAACATATCCCAGCAAATGGGAGTGTGGACACACAGAGGCACTTATTTTACATTCTGAAACTCGTCACATATCAGAGTGTCTGTGTACTTTCCATTATCAGTATTGTATCTATGTTGACAAAAAATCAATATGATCGTTGAAGCTATTTCTGTACTGCTGCTGTTATTATTTATTTGGCTTGGCTTGGCTTCATTCATTTTCAATCTCCCGCTACCAAACCCTGAAGGGGCTTAAGAAGCAGAATGTAGTTCAGAGAATGGAAGGCGTTGTGTCGTAGTTTACAGCTTGACTGTGATATTTGCACCTTTCGGTCCAACACCTCTGACTTCAGCAAGAATTTTTGAGTACAGGGTTAGCATTCCCTCTTCGATCCCTTCTCCTTAGCCAGTCTGCCCTGCAGCAGCCTGTTATCCAGGATCACCATGTGGAGGCGTAGAAGGGTCTTGGCAGCTCTGAATCGCTCCCCTGACGTTAGCAGTCAGCTATGGGTCGCTGATCACTGCAGCTCGTGCGCTGCTCAGCATCTTGATCTCTATTATTTATTTGATGTCTCACTGTAATTCTTGCCCAAGTGATTCCTGGGACAAAAATAAAAGGACCACAGTTGCCTTCCTCACATGTCATAAGAGTCGACTAAAGAAGATTGTGTATATGGGGTTGACAACCTCAACATGTAGAAACCATTTCTTATAAACCAAACTGAAAACAATTGGAATCACATTTTCCTAAAAAGCTAGTAAGGCAGCCAAATCAGTGTTGGACCTGCTTTAAGAAATCACTGGAATCAGGCGTTTCTCAAAACTGACTAGGGAAGCCAAATGCAGTGTTGGGTCTATGCTTCAACAAATGATTTGAATCAGGCTTTTCTAAAAGCTGGTTCATCATTATCAGATACTCTGCCGATTAGCGATAATGGACCCCCATCAGCTCCTATCACGTATCATTTACCAACTTTGTTGTTGATTGACATCATTGCCATTCTGTCAGGCTGTCTAACATCTTCTCTATTTCTGCCTTCCTCTGTCTCTCTTCCTGCTATCTTTCTTGTCACAATGTGCTCCAAACTGCCTCTTATCATAACATTCCCTGAAAAAGCATGAGTGCCTTGTTCTGATCTTTGCAATAAGTTGTCAAGATGCTGAGCAGCGATTGAGCTGCAGTAGTCAGCGACCCATAGCTGACTGCTAGCGTCATGGCCAGCAAACCAGAGCTGCCAAGACCCTTCTACACCTCCAGACGATGATTCTGGATAACAGGTTGCAGCAGGGCAGACTGGCTAAGGAGAAGGGATTGAAAAGGGAATGCTAACCCGGTACTCAAAAAATGCTTGCTGAAGTCAGATGTGTTGGACCAAAAGGTGCAAATATCGCAGCCAAGCTGTAAACTACGACACAATGCATTCCGTTTTGGACTACATTCTGCTACTTAAGCCCTTTCAGGATTTGGTAGCGAGAGATTGAGAACGAACGAAGAAGAAGAAGAAGAAGAAAACTATTTGATACTAGAAAAGACCAGGTTATCATATCTAGTCTCTGAACTGGCTACAATAGAATAAGAGACCACCTGAACTGGCCACAACAGAATGAGAGACCACTTGTATACCAGTCAAGATAGGTACCACCAGCCTATGGTTACTGTGACCTCGCATACATCACAGCATCACATATACTTTAGGACTGCCTCTAGCACACAGATTTGTGAAGAAGGGTGTGGCCCTTGCCCACCCACCTCGAGGAGAAACAGTACGGCTGTATTTAGACCAAGAAGCTCTAAAAAGATATCCACAGACACATAAAACACCATTGAATACATCACACATGTGCTGAAACTTCTGAAATATGCGAAAGCTGCAACACTAGATGGAAGCCCTCAAATATGTCATGAAAGCAGACATTTCATCCATCATTGCGATGCTATGCAAATTCTTCAAAAAGATAAGGGAAAAAAAATAATCCAAAGAAATGACAGAGAATGCGGAATAAACAAAGATGCTAATGCCACTATAAATAAAACCACATCAGCATGCTGCCTATCCTGAAGGGGAAGCAATGTATAACGCTGTAACCTGTCGGGCATGTCGTAAGAGATGATGAAGAAGTTACCAAAAAGAAAAGGACCTGTGCACCACGTGGTAAAAGAGGAGTTTATTTTAGTTTAGTTTAATCGAAGAATCAACATCATTGCACGCTGTTTAACCCATAAGTGCTTTGTTATTCTCCATATTTGGAGAATCTCAGCACAATGCATGAACTCCGTAGCACCGGCAAGGATCCTGTAATAGGATGGGTAGATTATTAACATAATTTTGAATTTTGCCCAGATAGTGGCCGTTAAGCCTACTCCTTTCAATTTTTCCAAGTGCCGAGGGGATTTTTAACATGCGCGACATTGCACACAGGCGTCCGATCTCTAGAGATCTGGGATAATACAAGAAAGACCACATGAAAAAATACCTGTCTCCATCGTGATTTGAACCCGCGACCTCCAACACCTGAGGCCAACGCCTTACCTCGAGACCACTCAGTCGCTTATAAGTGACTAAGTCAAGTCATTAGTAAAGCCAAATGTGCTTTCATTTTCTCTCTGATAAATATGAAATTCTGCAACTTTTTCTTTTCTGTGCACCCACTATAAACTGGTCTATTTTATGTTTTGGTAACATAAAATGCTTTCAAACATATGTCCAAACTGCAGACCACCACCAGCAGATGCCTCAGTTGCATACTTTACATTAGATATGAGGGTACAAATCTCTAGAACATTCTCAGAGAAAGTAACTGAACAATATAACCAGAAATGTAATTGACTGGAAACTGCTGTGTTTGAGAAGAGTGGAAAGATCAAATAAAACCTGGAGAACAAAATTAGAATCAAAAGCCAAGTCAGTGAAAGTCTCATAAGTGACAACCAAAATAGACATGAATGGCCCACAGTTTCTGCCGTTTGTCACATGGAAAACAAAAATATTGTGCTACTTAGCATTGCTGTCTTTCTCAGCAGGTTCAATATCATTGCCTGGTAAGGTAGGCTAGGTTTTTGTCTTATATTTTAACCATATCAAAAGCTTTACATAAAATGTTGATGAAAACTATACTGATAGGAAAAGTATTAGGAAAATTTGCAAGATAATGACAAATCTAGACGTGGAAGGATACCATAAAGAAATGGACAGATCAAGACCTGTCAGTTTATACTATCAAGAAAAGAGATAAAAGGCATTGGAGATTCATTGCAATTGACCTTCAATGTGGAGATGACATCTTCACTTACATTGTCGTACCTAATTATTAATAGACCTGTGAAGGTCTTCAGTATCTTTTCTCTTAGGCACTCAGTTTTGATCTTACTTTAATGTTTTTAATCAGATAATACTATGAGCGATATGGCCTCGTCAGAAAAGAAGGAAGCAGGTTCTATCAGAGGTTCCACACAGAATGTGGGAGGTTGTTTATTGTGTCTTGAGTGGCTGACCAAAAAACTCAGACTTGTTGAAGATGGAGCAACTCCACCTAACTGGAGATATATTGGCCTGGTGTTTCTAGCTTTGGTAAGTATTGTACCTTCATTTAGACTTCATTATAGTTTTTGAAGTGAAATATTTGTCAAAAATAGTTTTGTTATATCATGGGTTTATCTTATAAGTAACATTATACATTTGTATTATCAGTCTGAACTATAATAATGTTTGATAGTAAATTTTAAGCATCCTTTGTTTAGCCTTTGTTTGTGGTCGTATGAACAATGACAGCGAAAAGTTGTATGAGAATGGAAGAGTATTTATCTAGTTAGACCTTAATTGCCGCAGAAGGCGGATGTATCGGACCGAAAGGTGCAAATATCGCAGCTAAGCTGTAAACTAGCGACACAACGCATTCCGTTCTCCAGACTACATCCTGCTACTTGCGAAGACCTGTACAGGGAAAGTTAGAGGGTGATTGAGAACGAACACAGAAGAACAAGAAGAAGAAGACCTTTATTGGAGTACTGTGTTCAGGTGTGGAGTCAATATCGTAGAGGGGATATAAACAAGCTGGAAAGGATACAAAGAAGATCAATAAAACTGATAGTGGGATTCCAGAATTACAGTTATGAGGAAAGACTTTTAGACAGTGTCTAAAAAATAAAAGAATTTGAGGTGACTTAATACAGGTTCATAAGATAATCAACAGAAAGCATAAATTAGACTATAGCAAGTTTTTTAAAATACAGCCACCTACAAGAAAAAAAGGGCACAGCTGAAAATTAATTAAAGAACGGTCCAGATTATATATTAGGAAATATTTCTTTAGCCAGAGGGTGGTGAATGCATGGAATGCATTACCAAAGGAAATAGTGGAGGCAGGGTCAATTAATGCATTCAAAAATAGATTGGATGCCCATAGTTATTTTTAGATCAAGTGAATGTAAAAGAAACTGGTTGTACACAGACTCTGCAGAGTCTTCTGAACCAGTATAAAGAAGTTAAGTTAAATAAGGTAGACCTGATAATGGGCCTGGAAGGAGGACAATGTTTGTGGAAGACTACCAGTAAAATCTTGGGCAACCTGTCATCCTATTTATACTTAAACCAGAATCCCAGGCTTAATCTTTCTCATCTATGTCCACACTAAGGACATAGGTTTTTTTTTCTATCAGGAGTGAAATTAAAACATAGCCTTGCACACTTTGCAGTGGATGCTGGGGCAAGCAACATTTATGCTATCCTCAGTTCTGTCAATCCTTCTCCTCACCCACTCCAACCCCCATAACGCAGAAATGTAAAAACTACCTGAATGATATTTTACCAAGATTTACTAAGCCTTTTTCTGTTGATAATGTTTGGTGTTTATGTTTTCATTAGTTTTCAAGTGCAAGTACATTGACTTTCCTGTTTCCGTTCTTACCAGAGATGATGCTGGTAAGTCAAGCTCACAATCATTCACTTTCACTAGAAACAGACAATACCATTGAGCATATTAAAACCATAATTTAACTTGCATAATAAATGTGTGAATTTATTAATTGAATTGTTATAATTTATAGAAGCCTTCTATATTCCTCATAGAGTTCGGGTGGCTGATTGGTTTTGATACCGGTCTTTTAACCAAGGGGACATGGATTCAAAACTTTGACAAGCCAAAAATGTTTTTCTAATCGGTGGTAAAATCAAAACACAGCATGTAAACTGCATGGGTAAACTGCCTTTATTCCCTAGCGATATGAATCTCCTGGCTTACTCTGCAACGGGAATAAATGCTTTATATATATTTTATTGTTTTTGATTCTGCAGAGGGAGTTAAAACTTAATTTCAAATGATTATTTTGAGGTGTTTCTTGGAGTAGACTTTTCTTTGTTCACATATTTGATGGGCATACAACCCAAGTATCATTTAGGAAGTAATTACAAGGACATTTTTGCATACACTTCCTTATATCTGTTATCATCAAGTATCATCTTGTCAAAAAGATTGACAGTATAGAATCTAAAATAACTTCTTGCAGTATTTTTGTATCTGTATTACTTTATATTACATTGTGAGATTTCTAGATGTCCCAAAAAGAGCATGTCATAAGATGTGTCTTCTTCTTCTTCGTTCGTTCTTAATATCCCGCTACCAAGCCCTGAAAAGGGCTTTGCAAATAGCAGAATGTAATCCAGAGAACGAAATCGATTGTGTTGTAGTTTACAACTGGATTGCAATATTTGCACCTATTGGTCCAACGCATTCGACTTCTTTAGGCATTTTTGAGTACTGGGTTGCCTTCCCTCTGCGATCCCTTCTACTTAGGTAGTCTGCTCTATAGCAGCCTGTTATCCAGGATCAACTAACTATGTGACATGTCATAACACCGGCTATGGTTAGGTGGTTTGTTTAGAGCAGCATAGATGACTCCTAACAGGCTGCGGGTCTATTTTGCTCTAATGTTTGAGTCTATTAAAATGAACTCGCACATCAGTTAACCATTCTTCGTGGCATTTGTACCAACGCAGTGGAGAAATAAGCTGCTCGAGTCTAGCCCTATAAGCAGGAAATCTTCCTCTTGGCTACATCCATCTCATGCCAGAGCTGGGACCTGCACAAGAGCATCCACCCCAGTAGAAGTACAGGTCGACTAAGAGATTTTTAGGCCCATGTGAGTGAGATAACAGCAGCCAGTGACTCATAGCTGACTGCTTGCATAAGGGTCAGTGAACAAGACCCTATTCTGCCTCCAAGTGGTGCCCCTGGAAACAGGCTGTACTAGTGTCGTCTGACTAAGAGAATAGGGATCGCAGATGGAAAGTAAACAGGTCCCAAAAATGCAGTGCTGAAACTGAATGTTTTGAGTCCAAAAGGTGCAGATACTGCAGCTTCTCTGCAAACTATGAGACGACTTCTTTTTCAGGATGAATGCAGAAGATGAAGAAGATTTACATGTTCGTATCTCTGTTGATACGTTCACCTCTTCCTCTATGATTTGTTAGCTCATATTTGTGTTTTGTTGTCCCTGATGAAGATCTTTAGATAGATCGTAGCAGAGGTTTCGTTCTTGCTTTTGTCCAGGCAGATTATCTGCCCATACTTATAAATGTTTTATTGCACTCTTCTAACTTGAGGTGACGAGGTTTATTCTTTTTCTTGTACTTTACTGTTTCAATAGGATGGGGTTTCTGACCATGGGCATAGCACACCTTAGTTGTCTCTTACAGCCTGGCAGGTTGCAGTGATAATATTCTTTGCTCCTCTATCAGGCCCTGTTAACACATGGCCGACGTGCTGTTATTATTTTCATTACAAATATTGAATTGACATATCTTCTAACCTTACACAGGTGCAAGTAGTATAGGAAACATGTTAACAATGAATCAATAAATCAATGTTCTCTAAGTGCCATACACGGCACATAAGGCAGAAACCAGTACCCTCCAGTTTGATGTGTGTGTTGCCACTCTTTTCAGTTCATGAATGTTGCTCAAGCCCGTAGTGGAGCCCTCTCTGATGATTGTTCTGCTGAGAATTAATTCGATCTTCCTCTTTTCGTGCTGCCAGATGATGACCACATAAATGCTTGCAGGGGGAGTCTGTTTCTATCCATTCTAAGAAGATGTCTATTGTATGACCACCATTTTTTCCTGATAAGTGATGAAACATATTGTTGATTTGTAACATCTCTAATTGTTTTGTTGGTTATGAATTCCTCCCAGCCAATTTTCAACAGTTTTCTAAGACACTTATTCTCGAACATTTAGCCTCTTTTCCAATGCATTTGTTATTTTCCAGCATTCACATCCATATGTTAACAGTTTGTTGATAATGTGTTCTAAGATTTGCACCTTAAATTGTCTTTGCAGACATTTGGTTACAGTGAGACTGATAAAGGTACTTATGTTGGTATTGTGGCCTCTGCTGTGTTTGCTGGTCGAATAGTAGGAAGGTATGGACCTATTGTAAAACTTTTTGAGCATGATGATGGTGATATTGATAATGTTGGTTCTGAGATTGATGTTTGGTTGTATTGGTGTTAGTGGTGATACTATTGGTAGATGGTGATATTGATAATGTTGGTTCTGAGATTGATGTTTGGTTGTATTGGTGTTAGTGGTGATACTATTTGTAGATGGTGATATTGATAATGTTGGTTCTGAGATTGATGTTTGGTTGTATTGGTGTTAGTGGTGATACTATTGGTAGATGGTGATATTGATAATGTTGGTTCTGAGATTGATGTTTGGTTGTATTGGTGTTAGTGGTGATACTATTGGTAGATGGTGATATTGATAATGTTGGTTCTTACCAAATGGCAGACAAATAACACTGTCATTCGCTACTGGTAAGTACACAAGCAATTTCAGAGCGGAGGCAGAGGCACTGAGGGCGGCAGTGGAAGAAATGGTGACACATAAAGAAAATGAAAGCCATATAGTCCTGCTTACAGATGCTCTCGCCGTAGTCAGAGCGCTAAAAAGCCAGAAAAACACTGAGCTTAATGATCTAAGAGCAGCACTCTGCAAACTGTGCCAGCAGTCTGCACCAATAAGGGTAGTGGTACAGTGGGTCCCATCATACTGCAACATCCAAGGCAACGAGGAGGCAGACAGACTGGCAAAAGAAGGTGCAAGACTACCACAAACAGATACTAGTATGACGTACGAAGAGTCAAAACGGCTTATCAAAGCCAGATACATGACCAAATGGGAAACCGAACATACTGGTTACACCAAAAACGATGCCTATTACCAGTTGAACCGAAGAGAGCAGGTCGTTGTCTTCAGACTTCGCACTGGCCACAATAGACTGAGGTACCACCTATTCAACAAATTGAAGATAGATGGTACCGACGAATGCCCGTGCAGTACCGGTAAAATGACCGCTGAACATCTGCTGCAGAACTGCCCGACATACGAGGATCAGAGAGAGCAGATGTGGCCATCACCAGTGGAACTGCAAGACAAGCTCTATGGCAGCGGCGACAGCCTCAGGATGACCGCCGCTTTTTTAGAAAAAATTATGGTTACTGTCTGACTGCGTACGAAGAAGAAGAAGAAGAAGAAGATAATGTTGGTTCTGAGATTGATATTTGGTTGTATTGGTGTTGATGTTGATGATACTAAGGGTGGGGGTGATGATACTATTGATAGTGGTGGTGATGATACTATTGATAGTGGTGGTGATGATACTATTGGTGTGTATGGGGATAAAAGTTATAATGAACATAATGGTTGTAATAGTAATATTGGTAATAATACTGGGATCTTCTTCTTTGTCGCATTCAAATCCCAACTTGAATATATTTCAGAAGTGATGGTCTACCTGAAATTTTTGTTATTTCAGTAGAGCTTGTCCCTGGTATATAGGGCACTTGTGCAGCATATATTCAGTGGTTATTCTATAAGTACCAAAAATTAGCACTCATCAGGAGTTCACATCTTTGCTTTGTTGCTTGAATGTGGTCTCCGTCTGTTGTGGTCTGTGAAAATAGATATTGAAGAGGGAAATTAAACTCAGTCAAAAAAATATGCTGTGCTGAAACTGGATGTGTTGGGTCGAACGACACATATAGAGTAACCTCGCTGTAGCTATGACACAGCGTAACAAAATTTTCTTTTCAGGATGAGCAATGAAAAAGAAACCATTGCCTCCAGGACATGAATCCGCTGTATGAAAAACATACATTTTATTTGATGTATATTTTACCAAATTCAAGAAATGAGGTTTTTTTGTTATCTGAAGGTTTTGAGTAAAATTTCTGGATGTTTATTACTTCAACTTGTTTAATATTGTTTGCCGTGTTTATTTTCCCATTGCTTAACTTAACTTATCGTCTTTATACTGGTCTAGAAGAATGCATACATCCATTTTCTTGGAGGGATGTTAACTGATGTGCGAGTCCATCTTAATAGACTCAAAGACTAGAGCAAAATAGACCAGCAACCTGTTAGGCGCCATCTAGGTTGCTTTTAACAAGCCACCTAAGCATGACTGGTGTTATGCCATGTTACACAGTTAGTCGCCTCCTACAATATGCTCTCTGTGGAGCAGTGGTGCTATTCTTGTCTTTGTCATACACAAAAACCCCAGCAGACCATTCAGGATTAAGTGACACTTGTCATTGCATTTGTTGTGACTACTTTGTTGACAGTTTTATAGTGTCTCTTATCTTATGTGTACTGAGTATGATGGTAATGATGTCTGTACTGATGTAGATTATATTGTGATGGTTGTGAGATGATTGCTGGTTCTTACTGTAGAACCCGGGGGAAGGAGACTAATGTCTAGTCAGGAAAAACATCAGGCGATGGTTGGGTGAAATACACTGATCAAGACACCACCTCACTTAAAGCAGTTATTCCTTGACACATGCTATTTCATGTCAGTCTGGCAAATGAGGTAGAGATCAGCACTGTGATCTTCACAGGGGTGATATTACGGAAGAGCCTTGCATTAAAAAATTGGAGGGGTTGAAAGTGAATAAATGTCCAGGTCAAGATGGTATTCATCCAAAATTGCTGTATGAAATTAGAGACCAACTAGCAAAACCATTGGCTATATTATGTTCTCAATCACTTACAAAAGGGATTGTTCCACTGGATTGGAAAGATGCAGGAGTGATCCCCTTATTCAAAAAAGGCAAAAAATCAGATCCAGCAAATTATAGACCGATCTGTAAATTGTTAGAGTCAATAATCAAAGAAAACATTGTAATGCATTTAGACAAATTTAATCTAATTAGAAATAGTCAGCATGGGTTTACTAGAGGGAGATCATGCTTAACAAATCTATTAGAATTCATGGAGGAGGTTACTAAAATCATAGATAAAGGGGAGCCAGTGGATGTTATTTATCTAGACTTTGCAAAGGCCTTTGATAGAGTACCTCATCAAAGATTATTTTGAAAGTTAAAATCACATGGAATAGGTGGGGAAGTTGCCAAATGGATTGAAAATTGGTTAACGGGAAGAAGGCAGAGGGTGGGCATAAATAAGGAGTACTCTGAGTGGTGTGAAGTGAAAAGTGGTGTGCCACAGGGCTCGATTTTGGGACCAATTTTGTTCTTGATATATATATAAATGATTTGGACATTGATATGGGATCCATGATTGCAAAATTTGCTGATGACACAAAACTATGCAGTAGTGTCTCATCTAAAGCGGAAGTGGATATATTGATGTCGGATTTAGATAAAATTCGAGAATGGTCTGTAAGCTGGCAAATGGAGTTTAATGTAGATAAATGTACAGTCATCCACATGGGTAGATCCAATATGGAACATAATTACAGAATGGGAGAAAACAATATTAGAAAGATAGATAAGGAAAGGGACCTAGGGGTTATAATAGATCATACAGGAAAGGTGAGTGAGCAAGTTAAGGTAGCAGTGAAAAAGGCAAATGCAATGTTAGGTATGATGAAAAGAAATATTAAACATAGGAGAAAGGAAGTGATCGTCAAACTGTATAAAGCTTTAGTTAGACCTAGATTGGAGTACTGTGTTCGGGTGTGGAGTCCTTATCATAGAGGGGATATAAACATGCTGGAAAGAATACAAAAAAGAGCGACAAAGATGATAGTGGGATTCCAGAATTACAGTTACTCAGAAAAATCGGCCTACAGTGTCTCGAAGAGAGAAGAATTTGTGGTGACTTAATACAGGTTTATAAGATGATCAGAGGAATGGATAAATTAGACTATAACAAGTTTTTTAAAATACAGCCACCTACAATAACACGAGGGCATAGCTACAAGCTGACTAAAGAGAGGTCCAGATTAGATATTAGGAAATATTTTTTTAATCAGAGAGTGGTGTCTGCTTGGAATGCATTGCCAGGGGAGGTAGTGGAGGCAGGAACAGTTAATGCATTTAAGAATAAGCTGGATGCGCATAGCTTTTAGATCAAGGTGATGTAAATGTAACTGGTTGTATACAGACTCTCAAAACGGCTTATCAAAGCCAGATACATGACCAAATGGGAAACCGAACATACTGGTTACACCAAAAACGATGCCTATTACCAGTTGAACCGAAGAGAGCAGGTCGTTGTCTTCAGACTTTGCACTGGCCACAATAGACTGAGGTACCACCTATTCAACAAATTGAAGATAGGGTGTACCGACGAATGCCCGTGCGGTACCGGTAAAATGACCGCTGAACATCTGCTGCAGAACTGCCCGACATACGAGGATCAGAGAGAGCAGATGTGGCCATTACCAGTGGAACTGCAAGACAAGCTCTATGGCAGTGGAGACAGCCTCAGGATGACCGCCGCTTTTTTCGAAAAAATAATGGTTACTGTCTGACTGCGTACGCAGAAGAAGAAGAAGAAGTATACAGACTCTGCAGGGTCTTCTAAACCAGTATAAAGACGTTAAGTTAAGTTAAGTTACAGCCGGGAGGACCCCTGTTCATCTTCCCAAATATGTCAGAATGTGAGGAGAATGACTGTAACATGCCACAAAAGAAAGTTGTCAAGAGTTCATAACTCAAGTATGAGTAGCATTAGCAACAACAACAACAACAACAACTGTAGAACTCCTTCAATTACTATCATTATTTTAAGATTTGTACTTTTTATTTTTTTTCTTAGTGTATTTTGGGGCTGGCTAGCAGACCGCCGAGGCCGAAAACTTGTTCTTCTTATTACAATTGGTTTAAATGGAGCTTTTGCTGGATTATTTGGCCTTGCGGACAACCTCATCCTGGCTGTTATCTTTCGCTTCCTATGTGGAGTTGTTAATGGTAAGTTGAAGTCTGGAATGTAGGGTCACAAATGGTGTTCAGGCCATTTACTTTCTTCTTGTTCCATTTTTGCTCATTATGAAGCATAAGACTGTTACTGCATATTTGGAGAAACAAGAATAAAGGCCTACAAGCTAAGAAGGTTGGAAGTTTGGACCAGATATCAGGAACTAATTGTGATAGCAGTGGGAAACTAAAGGAACCTGGAGATAATTTTGAAACTCTCTGGTAAAAATTCAAGGATGCCCTCAATGTAGCTGCAACAAAGACATGTTGTAAAGGCATAATTCATGTTTTAAAGATGGCCAAATACAATGGCCATGGTTATTGATTTGATACAAAAAAGGATCATAATTAAAGTCAAAGTTCTAGAAGTATGTGAAAGTTAATGCCCTTATCTGTATACGACCTATTGAAGCAATTATGCCTGTAATGAAAGTCAAGATCAAGAACAATAAAAGATGTTGGGGAAAGAGCTGACAAAGTTTGGGGAACTACTATAATAAACATAAGATCATCTTGTCCATCTGGTAACCAACATTTTAGCAGTAGCAAGACATGACTCAAGTAGGCTGTCTCCCCCAAAATGGCTAGAAAAGGAAGTGTCATCAAAACACTTGTTCAGCAGGGAGACACTTCTAATCTTCAGATTGCTTCATGTTGCAATATAAATATATGTATGTGTACGCGTGCTAAAGTCTTGACAGCCTGAGTTTTTCCTGTGGCAGCATATGTCTGCGAATCATGGACGATTATCAAAACTTCTAGACAAAGAATAAAATCCTTCTAGTCAAAATGTTACAGAAAGATCCTCAGAATACCCTGGATGGAGAAAAACACAAATATAGATGTATGGCAAGAGTTGAACATAGAGGAGAACTGGTTTATCAATTCCATTTTAGCCAGTAAAGTTGTAATACTTTGGTCACATCAAGAGATACAACGGTCTTGAGAGAATAGTGATGGAAGGTATGGTGCCAGGCATAAAAAGGCAGGGGTAGACCAAGAAGACGATGGCACCAAGATATCCACGAATGCCTGAATATGACTGGCAGAGGCTGGAGTTTTGGCAAGAGAAAGAGTTTCTTTCAGACTGTGATAGGAGCGACGTTCTACAAAGGGCATGATGATGATGTGCGTGTCCTCACTCACAATTTTAAAAAAATATTGATCTTACTGAAAATCAATCATGTGTTGTTCCCCATCAGGTACAGTGGGCACAGCCAAGACTATCCTGTATGACATATCAGACAACACCAACCAGGCTCTCAGCATGTCCATGTTGTCTGTATCTTGGGGAATGGGAATGATTGTTGGTCCAACAGTTGGAGGTAAGATCTAAATGTCCATGCAAGCTGTATTTTCATGACTAGATTTGTATTAAGTCTTTTCACAGGACTAAAATGATCTACTAAACTTTAGAGCTGTTAGCGTCACTGTCATTTGGGATTAAGATGCTGAGCAGGGGATCAAGATGCTGAGCAGCGCATGAGCTGCAGCGGTCGGCAACTCATAGATGACTGCTAGCGTCAAGGCCAGCGAACCAGAGCTGCCATGACCCTTCTACACCTCCATGCGGTGATCATGGACAACAGGCTACAACTGAGTTACATAGAAGGAATCAAAGAGGGAAGGCAACCCTGTACTAAAAAATGTCTGCCAACGACGGATATGTCTGACCGAAAGGTGAAAATATTGCAGTCAAGCTGTAAACTAAGACACAACACATTCCGTTCTCCAGACTACATCATGCTACTTGTAAAGCCCTTTTCAGAGCTCGGTTGAGGGAGATTGAGAATGAATGAAGAAGAAGAAGACTTGTTTCAACAGCAATATTAAGTGCATTGAAATATTCACCCTTTGAACCCTGGCCACAGTCTGTAAAATCTTATTCCCTTGTGCTTCTGACAAAATACCCACAGGGCAGGGCAGACATCTGAAAAAAGCTATTTACTATGACAAAACTATGTACTCTAATTTCATTATTCTATCTCAAATTGACTGACCTGACCAATATTTCTACTGTTATGCCAGTTAATTGTGAAATATGTTTATTGAAGACCATCCTGTATCAAATCTGCTTGATACATTCTGTGGATACCCATCAAACTAGTCTGATCCTCCGAGAGACAGGAACAGTTCTATGTTGATCACGCATGTCATCATTCAATGAATCACTTGTCCTTTTCAGAATAACATAATCTTAATCCAATTTATTGGCCTCTAAATCCTTGAGAGTACTTTCAATAAATTGTTCTGTTATTTGCCCGTTTTAATGGTCATGTCCCAAATTTTCAAAAACTTAATTTATTGGCGAAATTTTCTATTTTTGGGAAACTGCCATATATGTTATCTCCAGAAATGTGTGTACTGTGTAGACATCATGATATTATGGCCAAAATTCAAGCAATTTATCCTGAAATACACCTAATGATCATCCGTCTCACCGAGTTATTGGTGGCTCGGGGAGTATGGTATTTACAAACACACCGGTTCATCAGTGTCATGGGTTCAAAGGGTCAAATAAACACTAAGAAGACTGAGATACTCTTCTAGCTAGCTCCCAGGTAACTTTACTGTAAACCTAACATCATTATACAAAACCATTGTCTCCATACAGTTAATAGCTTTATCTACCCATCCCAGAGCGCCCAATATTCATTTTTAAACCAATAACAGGATTTCCAAAGTAAAGTTGTTTGGAAGACTACAAGTTAATGTTTGGAATTGACAAGAAGTCAGTGTTATCATAAAAGTTTAAAATCTACATCAAGCCTAGATATAGTTAGTGGGACATGTTGTTTGAACAGGCAGTCGCTCATTTAGGGGACAGAAAAAATCTCTATGAAAAGTTTAAACATCGATGTTGTCTCCTGCGAGATGTTTGCACAGAGCAGTCCTGCATAACACAAGGTTCTCAGTTTGCAGAGCAAAATTTCATCACTGAGGCTCAAGAGAAAGTGAGCTAACCGAAAGTACAGAACATGACTTCTTTCTCTTCTTTTTATTCTACTGTTCTTGCCATACGGTGTCGCAGAGATGTGGGATGCTTAGATCTCTTGTTATCACCAAGTGGGAGGATTGTGCTGTTGTTAGGTGTAACTTCCTGAGAGTGTCAGAGACACCCTCGATCCATCAACATCGTGGTCTGCCTCTTGCTCGTAGACCGGAAACCTGGATATGATATGCTCTTGATACAGGCTGGTCATAATGCATTCTGACTAAATGACCAAACCACTTGATTTGTTGAGAGTCAATGTAGGCAGTAACTGAGTTTGTCCACACTGTCTGCCTCAACGTGGTGTTGTGGATTATTTGGTAACAAATTGTCTTTCCGGCTGCACTTCTCACACAGCCTATCTGACAGCTCTGGATCTTACTCTTATGAGTTGCTGTTAAGGACCAAGATTGACATTGGTAACAAAATGTAGGAATAAATAGTATATTTATCAGCCTCCTCTTAGTTGATAGAAGCACTCTATGGTGTTTCAAAATTGGTGCAATTTGATAGTGGACACTGTTCACCTTCTGAATTCTATGTGCAATCTCTCTGTCCACTCTGCCGTCATCAGTGAACATCCTACCTAGGTATTTTAACTCCTGTTCATGCTTGATACCAATATCACTGATAGGGAAACTTCTCTGCAATTGTTCATGTGAAATCAACATAGTCTCTGTCTTGCCTGTGTTGATCTTCGTGTCATATTCATTACAAGCAAAATGGAGATAGTTCAGGTTGTGTTGTAGGTCTTCTCCATTTTGGTAACGAACATGTGATGACCCTATAAACTCCTTACATGTGTGTCCCACTTACAGCAGAGCCTGTTCTGCCAGGATAGAACTCTACAGTCATGTGAGATCACATTTTGCAGCACAAGTCTTATGCTGTTGCCATCTGTGGTGCAATGGACAACTATAAAACACGCACTGTCCATTCACTTTTTTGGGCCAGAACTGCAGTTATCCTTCTTGAAGTAAGCAAACACCGAAGCATTTATGTGCTCTTGTGGTAATTGCTTTATCATTCTTTTTGACTTGTTCATATTGCCAGTTTCACACACATCCCTCATTAGTTGCTGTTTGTGACATTCATCATGATGTATTATTATTTTCTGGACAGTTGGCAGATGGCAAAAGAACAGTTGGCCAACCACAAATGAGGTTCAAAAATGTGTAAAAGTGGGTTAACTAGCGACACACCACATTCCATTCTCTGCTACATTTTGCTACTCGCAAAGCCCTGTTGAGGGTTTGGTAGCGAGAGATTGAGACCGAATGCAGTAGAAGAAGAAGAAGTGTGTAAGTGGGACATAACTTAACGTCTTTATACTGGTTTAGAAGACCCTGCGGAGTCTGTATACAACCAGTTACATTTACATCACCTTGCTCTAAAAGCTATGCGCATCCAGTTTATTCTTAAATGCATTAACTGTCCCTGCCTCCACTACCTCCCCTGGCAATGCATTCCAAGCAGACACCACTCTCTGACTAAAAAAATATTTCCTAATATCTAATCTTCACCTCTCTTTAGTCAGCTTGTAGCTATGCCCTCGTGTTATTGTGGGTGGCTGTATTTTAAAAAACTTGTTATAGTCTAATTTATCCATTCCTCTGATCATCTTATAAACCTGTATTAAGTCACCACGAATTCTTCTCTCTTCGAGACACTGTAGGCCGATTTTTCTGAGTAACTGTAATTCTGGAATCCCACTATCATCTTTGTCGCTCTTTTTTGTATTCTTTCCAGCATGTTTATATCCCCTCTATGATAAGGACTCCACACCCGAACACAGTACTCCAATCTAGGTCTAACTAAAGCTTTATACAGTTTGACGATCACTTCCTTTCTCCTATGTTTAATATTTCTTTTCATCATACCTAACATTGCATTTGCCTTTTTCACTGCTACCTTAACTTGCTCACTCACCTTTCCTGTATGATCTATTATAACCCCTAGGTCCCTTTCCTTATCTATCTTTCTAATATTGTTTTCTCCCATTCTGTAATTATGTTCCATATTGGATCTACCCATGTGGATGACTGTACATTTATCTACATTAAACTCCATTTGCCAGCTTACAGACCATTCTCGAATTTTATCTAAATCCGACATCAATATATCCACTTCCGCTTTAGATGAGACACTACTGCATAGTTTTGTGTCATCAGCAAATTTTGCAATCATGGATCCCATATCAATGTCCAAATCATTTATATATATATCAAGAACAAAATTGGTCCCAAAATCGAGCCCTGTGGCACACCACTTTTCACTTCACACCACTCAGAGTACTCCTTATTTATGCCCACCCTCTGCCTTCTTCCCGTTAACCAATTTTCAATCCATTTGGCAACTTCCCCACCTATTCCATGTGATTTTAACTTTCAAAATAATCTTTGATGAGGTACTCTATCAAAGGCCTTTGCAAAGTCTAGATAAATAACATCCACTGGCTCCCCTTTATCTATGATTTTAGTAACCTCATCCATGAATTCTAATAGATTTGTTAAGCATGATCTCCCTCTAGTAAACCCATGCTGACTATTTCTAATTAGATTAAATTTGTCTAAATGCATTACAATGTTTTCTTTGATTATTGACTAACAATTTACAGACTATGCTCGTTAAACTCACCGGTCTATAATTTGCTGGATCTGATTTTTTGCCTTTTTTGAATAAGGGGATCACCATGAAGGCATTGGATGTGGATCTGACATCCTAGGACAATGTCAGATTGAAGACTGACACAAGTGGAGATGTACTCTGAAGAGGTACCTGGTGTTTGGTGAAAGAAGTTTTTGCAACTGCAACATCTCAAGGAAATGGAAAACAAAAAATTCACTAGAAAGTTACCACTCCAAGGTTTCATCATCCTGTAGTCAGCCATGACTGAAATGAGCTACTACTACTAATGCTATTTACTGCCCCCCCAAAAAATGGTACCAGGATCCACACAGGGAACCTTCTCACCAATACTGTCTTATTTGTTATGTGTACATCAGGACAATAACATTCATTCTTCATTGATCTGATTTACTGAGGCCACAGAAACTCACGAATTTCTTGAACATCTGTCGAGTTTTTAGTTTTTTTCTAAAAATTGATTTAATTTAGAAATGCTGTATGACGCTTCGATGTATCAGCAATACCTACTGAATACAACATCAAAGTAGAAAACAAATTTGAGGCGTTGCTTGCTGTACAGGAAGAGATGACATCTGAGGAGTTGACATCGTACGCAAGGGATATTTTGATCTCCACAGCAAAAGAAATGATTCCAAAGATATTGCACAAAACAGGGCTATATAACAGAGGAAACGCAGAAACTCATTGCAGAAAGGCAACAATTAAAACAAATGGGAAGTAAGGGGACCAACACAGCATATAAAAACTGCACAAGAAAAGTTAGAAGAGAAATAAGAAAAGATAAAAGAAGATACATAGTAGAAACGTGTAAGGATATAGAAAACCTACAACAACAACGCAGAGAGAGAGATGCATTTAAAGCAATAAGAACACTGACAAGGGAGTTCCGTCGGGTTCCACATGTCATAAATGACAAAGAGGATAACACACTAACAGAAACCAAAGACATACTGAATAGATGAAGAGAGTACTGCAGAACCATGTATGGAGACAGCACAAAGCGCTCAGTTACAATCCTACCAAAGGATGAGAAAGAACCTGAACCAACATTGGAAGAAGTACGCTCTGCAATTAAAAGCCTGAAAAAGGGAAAGTCCACAGGATGCGATGATATCTGAGCAGAGCTAATTCAAGCAGGAGGGGAGGCATGTGCTCGAGTCTATCACAAGCTGTGCAAACAGATATGGCACAGCGCAGAGTGGCCAGAAGCATGGAAGAAATCAATTTATATTCCCCTCCCCAAAAAAGGCAACCTGAAGCTGTGCACGAACTACCGAACTATAGCGCTGATCAGCCACACTAGCAAGATACTCTTGCGAATCCTATTAAGAAGGATAGAGAAAAAGTTTGAATCTGAAATTCACGTAGTCCAGGCAGGTTTTAGGAAAGACAGAGGGACCCGGGAACACATATTCAATTTAAGGAATGTCTATGAAAAATGTATAGAGTTTAATGTAGACCTGTACACGTGTTTTATTGATTACACTAAGGCCTTCAACACGGTAAAACATCAAAATCTGTGGAGAATCATGAAGGAAATGGGGTTTCCTTTGCATATAGTCCATCTCATTGAAACATTATACCAAGATCAACAAGCCGCTGTACGAGATTGGTTTGCAGTACAAAAAGGAGTCCGACAGGGATGTATCCTCTCACCTTATCTGTACAACATATGTGCGGAATGTATAATGAGAAATGTTCGAGAAGATGAGAACATTGAAAGTTTCGACCCATTTACGATTGGGGGGTACGAGATTCCAGAGTTACGATACGCAGATGACACAGTGATACTATAAAGAAGTGCAGAAGGGCTAGAGCAGCTACTTTCAGCCGTTAATGGACATAAAAAAGATCAAAATCTGTTCATAAACATAAATAAAACAAAGATAATGACCACCGATAAAACACAATGTCAGCATAAATTTACAGTGGGTGGTGAGGAAATAGATCAGGTCACACATTTTGAATATCTGGGCTCCAGAATCGACAAAAATGGTGACTGCTCGAAAGAAATCAGAAGACTAGTTAGGGCAATGCAGAGACTTAACAGCCTGAAGAAATTATGGCAGGGTACCAACAAAATGATAAAAGTAAAAGTCTTGAGAGCCTGTGTTTTTCCTGTGGCAGTTTATGGCTGTGAAGCATGAGCGATTACCAAAACTTCTAGACAAAGAATCGAATCCTTCGAGTCAAAATGTTACAGAAAGATCCTCAGAATACCCTGGACAGAGAAAAGAACAAATGTAGACATTCTGCAAGAGTTGAGCATAGAGGAGAAGTGGTTTATCAATTCCATTTTGGCTAGAAAATGCAAATACTTTGGTCACATCAAGAGACACAACGGTCTTGAGAGAACGGTGATGGAAGGTATGGTGCCAGGCAAAAGAGAAAGAGGTAGACCAAGAAGACGATGGCACCAAGATATCCAGGAATGCCTGAATATGACAGTGGCGGAGGCTGGTGTTTTGGCAAGGGAACAAGTTTCTTTCAGACAGACTGTGATAGGAGCGACGTTCTACAAAGGACATGCTACATGATGATGTATAACATACAAACGTGCCTATGTTTACAGGTGAGTATTTGACCACGTATAACAGAAAGGCTATCTGCTTGAAATAGACATGTCATGTCAGTAGGAGGTTAAACCAATACTAAGGAGATAATATAGAATGAAGAATGGAGGCTATGTTGTCAGGGAAGTGAGATCAATCGAAGCAAATTATCACTGGCGTATGTACCCACAGAAACAAGGATATTGGCTGTAATAATATTTTAATATTACCATTAAAGTTATTGCCCACTGCCAGTGATGATGGCCACAACGTCAGATGGTTTTGAGAATTTGTTGATCAACAATCTCACTTTCTGGTCCCGAGTTACCTTGGATCAGTGGCAAGACTATTGGTTGAGACGACTGGGGTAACTCAGGATGCAGGCACTCTGGTCTTACCTCCCGCGAGACCAGGGGTCGCTTGAAACTTGCGGGATTCGATCACCCACCGTTTCCGTTCAACACTTTGAGAGGCGAGTGCCTTAACCTCTTGACTACAGCGGCCCCCCAATATTACCATATGTGTATTTGTACCAACGAACTTTCTCAAGTGGTCCCTTTTGTAACACTTTAAAGGTGACTATCTATTATAAATAGGTTTATATTTAAAATGTAATATTATTTTTGTCACTTTCCAGGTTTTTTAGCTTCTCCAGCTGAGAAATGGCCTGATGTTTTTAGTCAAGATGGGCTGTTTGGACAATACCCATACCTCTTGTCATCTCTGTTTCCATCTGTGAGCTGTTTTTTAATTTTCATCATAATCTTCTTCAAATTTGATGAAACTTTTGTTGCGACATCTTCCAAGCGGTAAGACAGAGCAATGTTTTTAAATTGTGTACAGTTATTTGTTTCCTTTATTATTTATTTAATTAATTGTGTGTGTGTGTGCCAATCAAAACCTTTCAGCTCCTGTGAACACAGGTCCTCAGCGAATACGCACAAGTCCTCCTATCCTGTGCCATCCATTCCAGCTCTGTCAATATCTTTCCCGTTTCCTTTATGCTTGTCTCGCTCTCTTATCCATATGTATTTTGGTCTGCCTCTACTTCCCTTGCACTGGGAATTCTAGAACATAGACTGTCTTGTAATGCTATGACATGGTTTCTTTAATGTGTGCCCTATCCAACATCAACATATAACACCCTTTTCAGGGCACACAAAAGAGGTTAACTTACTCATCATAGACATTCAACAACAACATACTTTTTCATCATGTGATGGTGATCTGAAATTCGTATTGATACTTATATGATCAGTCTGATTTTCTGTTCTGTTTATTGGTAACACTTATGTTTCTTTGTGTATTCTTTTATATGGAATCACCAGTTAATTTAAATCATAGAAGCCCACAAGTAACACTCCATTTTTCTTTTTAGTCGCAATTCCAGTTTGCTGATGATCTCTTTGAAACTAACATTGTCATTCCTAACCTTAGCATTTATGTCACCCACACATCACAACTGCGATGTCTCTCCTTCTTTTATATATGATATTTTGAAGTCTGTCTGGTGTAAAATTGTTCTTTCACTGGGTCATCTTTGCCATTAGTTGATGTATAACCTTGGATAATGTTTATTTTTACCTTCTGTCTTTCCATTCTTGGTTCTACAGCTTACTATTCTATGTGCCTCTTGGTAGCATTAGGACTTGTTCCACTGCTGAAGACTGATGTGTCGGACTGACAGATGCAAATAATGCAGCCAAACTGTAAACTAGTGACATAACGCATTCTGTTCTTCGGACTACATCCTGCTACTTGCAAAGCCCTGTACAGGACTTGGTAGCAGGAGATTAAGAATGAACGCAGGAGAAGAGGACTTGTTCTATTAGGACAGCAGGACTTTCTCCTGCACTCAGTTTAATCCTCTCCACTCCTTACCACCTTGTTTGTTTCAGCCAGTCCCAGGATAAAGATTTTGTAGTTTCTCATTTTTGCTGCCACCTGTGTAACGTTCTCCTTTTTGTCCATTGTACGAACATTCCAGCTCTACCAAATCTGACAGTTTTCTTAAATGAAAGCAGGTAAATCAGCTAGACAGATTCCTTGCAGCTTTTTCTGTATCACACCATTATCTCTCTTGACATAGGATCTTCATCTGTCTTAGACTACTGACTGTATATTTCTTTTTAGTTGACTTGTCCATATTTAAGTTTTTGAGGTTTACAATTTCGACAGGATGAAGTAACTGGCCCCATGCCCATCCCTCGTAAGTCGCCTGTTACGATATGCTTCATAGATTTACAATGTTACTATTCATTGTTCCTCTATCAAGTACTTGCAAGATTTGTGCAGTTGTGTGTGTGCTCAGTTTAAATAATCTATTTTCTTGACCATTTTGATGTGTGCATTCTCATTTTTTGCTTGTTCATACAAATTGTATGTTTCTTTGTTTGTATTCTTATTGCTGCATGTTCTTTTATTGAATGTTGATATGTTTATATATTTTTTTTTTTACATACTGGACGCAAAGTTAATAAGAAATATTTGAATAGTGGCCCATTTTTATGGCATTCTGTTATCTATAATTCTGAATTACAATAATTTAATGATTTAATACTTTTATATATGATATATTCATTTCTCTTCCATTAGGACTAAACAAGAATTAATAGTTTCTGAAACTGGAGACAATCAAAATGGCACCAATGGCAAAGAAAGTCACAATCCATTGTTAGGAGATCTATCTAAAAAAAGCCAGAACTCTCTTGCTCAAATATGCCAGTCAATGTATTCTATCCATGAAGAAGCAGAGTCTACTGCCTACATGGTGATGGCATCAGTCCAAGCTGAAAAACCTGCAGTGGATGCAAGAGATCCTCCAGCTTGTAGGACACATTCTGCACAAGACATCAACAACACATCAGCATCCATACAGTGTTCAAAAGCGTCTCATTCTGAGTCAAACATATGTGAAAATGATCTTACTGAAACAAACGAACAGATATTTTCTGAGAACTCAACTAAAAAGGACAAATCAGATTTCCAAGGAATTTTACCAAATAATGAACTGAGAACTGAAGCTGTTGCTAAATTAGATAATGGTTACGATGCACAAAATCAGAATAGACTGAATGAACTTGGAAACCAGACAACCAAAAGAAATGTCTCCTCACATACAGTAGACCAAAATAGTTTTGGTGATCATAAAGATTGCAAACATCAGGGAAAAGCAAATTGGGAGACAGACAATTGTATGGTGCAAAATAAGGAGATTGTAGAAAACGATGCATGTAAAATCAAGCAGGAAATTATTATTGCACAGCTTCAAGAGGAAGATGAAAGGATATGCAGATGTGTGGAAAGCCTGTGTAAACTGAATTGCTGCCAGAATTCAGGCATTTACAAGCTTTTGCGGTAACTGTACCACTTGTGTCTGTGTGTTATCTTCTTCTACTTCGGCATTCGTCTGGAAAAGGACATTGTATCATATTTTACAGTGAAGCTGTGATATCTGCGTCTTTTAGCGCAAAACATCAGATTTCAAGTGGCTTTTTTGGGTACTGGGTTTGCCTTTTCATTGCGACCCTTATTCTCTTAGCCGGACAATACTGTCTGTTTCCAGGTCCACCTCTTGCAGGCAGAAATAATCTCGATCAACTTTGGTTCTCTGACTCTGGTACAAGCAACCAACTATGATTCACTGTGTTGCATATCTGTCCCCTCTGTGTGTTATGTGATAGAAGAATTACCAAGATAAAACAAGAACTTTATTTTTCATTCCATAGTGCCTAGCTGAGTATGTGAAATAAAACAGATGTATGCTTTTCTCAATTATATCCCACATTTACACCACTGCCTCACAGAGAGAATGTTGTATGAGGCGATTAACTGTGTGACATGGTATAACACATCGGCCATGGTTAAGTGGTTTGTTAAGAGCAACATAGATGGCGCCTAACAGGCTGCAGGTCTACTTTGCTCTAGTGTTTGAATTGCACCACTTGTTCCAACACAGCGGAGTGATAAGCTGCTCGAGCCCAGCCCGCTAAACAGGAAATCCTCTTTGCAGCTACACTCAGCTCACACCCGAGCTGGGACTTACACAGTGGCATCTGTCTCTGTAGAAGTATAGGTCAACTGAGACTAAGATTATATTGTCATATGACTGAGAATACTGTACAATATCAAGAAGAACTAGAAGAAAAAACACTAGAGGCAACTCATAAAATTTACTTATGAAAATGAATGATTTGTAGTTTATTTACAACTAAAGTTAACTACGAAATATACACCAGGCCTTTGTTTAACTAAAGAAGAACGTGTTCCATAGTTATAAAAATGAATGATTTGTAGTTTATTTACAACTAAAGTTAACTATGAAATAGTACAACAGGCCTTTGTTTAACTAAAGAAGAACGTGTTCCATAGTTATAAAAATGAATGATTTGTAGTTTATTTACAACTAAAGTTAACTATGAAATAGTACAACAGGCCTTTGTTTAACTAAAGAAGAACGTGTTCCATAGTTATAAAAATGAATGATTTGTAGTTTATTTACAACTAAAGTTAACTATGAAATAGTAAAACAGGCCTTTGTTTAACTAAAGAAGAACGTGTTCCATAGTTATAAAAATGAATGATTTGTAGTTTATTTACAACTAAAGTTAACTATGAAATAGTACAACAGGCCTTTGTTTAACTAAAGAAGAACGTGTTCCATAGTTATAAAAATGAATGATTTGTAGTTTATTTACAACTAAAGTTAACTATGAAATAGTACAACAGGCCTTTGTTTAACTAAAGAAGAACGTGTTCCATAGTTATAAAAATGAATGATTTGTAGTTTATTTACAACTAAAGTTAACTATGAAATAGTACAACAGGCCTTTGTTTAACTAAAGAAGAACGTGTTCCATAGTTATAAAAATGAATGATTTGTAGTTTATTTACAACTAAAGTTAACTATGAAATAGTACAACAGGCCTTTGTTTAACTAAAGAAGAACGTGTTCCATAGTTATGAAAATGTTAATGATGATTGACTAGACATGTACTGACGAATGCAACCTCTGTTGTACAGGCATTCACTTTTTTAATGTACGTTTTGTCCACCTTCTACGTGTTTTGTTTTGTGTGGTATACAGTTACCATTTCCCTGTATGTGTTATGTTTGAACACTTAATAACATCATTTGTTTCATGTTTAAGTATCTTGAAGACATGAATAGCTTATGTGTCTTCTATTCATGCTCTTCCTCAAGACTGTCTGATGTATGGGCAACAGTCATGATCTATACAACGTTCTCGATGATAACCATAGCAATAGAAGATATTTTCCCAGTTTTTGCATCGACCAGAGAGGACTACGGTAGGTTAAATTAATCAGATAAGACTATATGATGTTTACCAACCATTTAAGATTATGTATTGTTGTTGTTGTTTAATGCCCACAATGAGTAGGTTTACTTTTTTTTGTGCGCTCTGAAAAGGGTATAAGTGGCAGGTTGTAGTAGCTTTCCTCACATCCTGAGTGTGCTGATGAAGGTGGGCCGCTGCCCTCCAGGTGGTTGTGCTTCATCTGCGTGACACTCACTACTATGGGGATCACGTCGTTCCACATCTCGTCATCCAGACTGCTTTGAAAACAGCCTGTTTCCTGGGAACATTACATGGAAGAGAGATAGTGGCCTTGGTCAGTATATCATGCCTGACTAGACTAGCATCTCAGTTCCCCAAAATAATAATCGGACACGACATAGACAAATGTAATGATTTGAACCAGGTACAATGAATTTGAACTGGCTATAATGTTTTTCTACAGACTTACATATTTGTAAGAATTGTGGTCTGATCTCTACACCTGTGTAGATAATAGGGACAAAAAATGGGACCATTGAAACCTTCCCAGTAAAAGGACTGAAGAGGGTTGTGTATGGGGCTAGCAAACTCATGCAAAATTAAATTACTTGAGAAACCTTCACGACACAAGAGCATGTAAGTGCTTTGATAGAGGCTTCCTGTAAGGGAAAAATCTGCTGTGACAGCTCAATGTTTGCTTGGAGCAAATTAGAGACAAGAATCAGTTTTAGTCAGAGAGTGATGAATGCTTAGAATGCATTGCCACCGGAGGTAGTGGAGGCAAGGACAGTTAATGCATTTAAGAATAAATTGGATGTACATAGCTTTTAGAGCAAAGTGATGTAAATGAAACTGGTTGTATACAGACTCTGCAGGGTCTTCTAAACCAGTATAAAGACATTAAGTTAAGTAAGACAACCTGATTTCTAGATTGAATTTTCAAATAATGAAGACAAAGACCAAAAGGACATCCAACAATAATCAGATATCTAATACTTTTTAGGGGATCAAGATGCTGAGCTGCAGTGGTCAGGGACCCATAGCTGACTGCTAGCGTCAGGACCATCGAACCAGAGCTGCCAAGACCCTTTTACACCTCCACGTGGTGATCCTGGATAACAGGCTGCAGCAGGGCAGACTGGCTAAGGAGAAGGGATCGAAGAGGGAATGCTAACCCGGTACTCAAAAAATGCTTGCTGAAGTCGGATGTGTTGGGCCAAAAGGTGCAAATATCGCATTCTAGCTGTAAACTACAACACATTCCATTCTCTGGACTACATTCTGCAACTTAAGCTCTTTCAGGGTTTGGTGGCGGGAGATTGAGAACGAACCAAGCCAAGCCAAATAAACAATCATCTGAGGGTCTTGAATGGATTAATCCAACTGACATATTTCTTTGTGGTAAATCGATTCAGTATTCATACAAATCCTAAATCTAACTGCCTCTTGAAATTAATTGTGTATGAATAGCAAGGTTCCACTGAACCTGGGCAGTCTTCTTATTCTTCTTCTTCTTCTTCTTCTTTGATCAACTGATGTTATGCTTCTGGCCCAGTGAGGTTCACGGAGACTGCATTTCAGGTCTTTGCTGGTTGCCCCACTGCTTTTTGGGTATGGTCCCTCTCGTGGGTCAGACTGTCTCTCTTTGGTCTGCATAAGTGAGGCAGTCCTGCAGGATATGATATGGTGTTTGCTTGGGTGCTCCCACCTGGGCAGTATCTTTACCCAGGATGACAGATTAGACAGAGAAAACGTGGTTCGATGCCAGAAGGCAAATACAATTGCATATCAGTTGTCTCCACTGCTAAACGCCAGAACATTAAAATGTCCACAAAAAGGCTATTGATCATGGCAATACTATGTTATTAATGTCAAACAAGGATATCAACAAAGACCCAACAAAGAAAGATTGTGAGATGAAATGCGTAAGAAAAACCATCAATATCACTAGGAGAGACAGAATGAGACATGATAACATAACAAAATTGTCGGAATGAGACAATTCACTGAAAACATGAATAGGGAGAAAATAAAGTGGTTCAGTCATCTAATATGAATAGAACCTTCCATACTACCCCTCCGAGTTTACAACATAAGGCAATTGGACTTCTGCATCCATGGAAGACCGAGAACCAGGTGGATAGGAAATTTTAGGAATATCCTAAACCATCATGGGATGTCGACAATAACAGCGACACGTCTGGCCTTAGACACCTGCGGCTCGCCATACTCTTAATGGTACAAGTGGGTAAGACTAGAGAGATATAGAGAAAGATAAGAGACTATAGAAATGATATGGGGTCTCTGATTAGATGCAAAGAGTTGAACACGGAAAAACAGACTCGACTAATGGTGACACTTTTTGGGGTGTTTAGTTGAACTCTCTTCTCTTCGTTGCTGCCAGACATGTTTATTGTTTGATGGTCCAGAGTTAGATTCTGGAATATCTATTACTTCACTTTCTTTTATTTTACTTGGTGTTCAGGGTGACCTTGAAAAACCCATACACAATAAATAACTTTATTAGTTTTTATTATGCTTTTTTAATAATATTGAAAATAAAACATGGACATAAGTGTAAAATATAATTGTAAAAAAATTCTAGGTTAACGACAAGTTTATCCAATGGTAGGGTACAGTAATGTTGTTTTCAGGTTGCCCTGTAATTTTTTTCCAAATGTTTGAAATGTTATGGTGTTTGTGATCATTATAGCATCTGCATTTTTCTCTTGTTTCCCAACTTAGTTATTTTACAAATGTTTGTACATTTCAGGAGGCCTTGGCTTCAGTACCAATGAGATTGGTGTTGCACTTGGAGCAATTTTTCTGCCATTGTTATTGTTGCAAATAAAGCTGTACCCTTATCTTGTCTCCAAAATTGGCATTAGAAAGGTATCTACTTTATTTAACCTTTACCACACCACATACAAAAATGACATAATTTCCCCAGTAGCTGCAGCATTTTTCAGCACGTCACGTCATTGCTGTTGACTTTGAGAGACTCTAACCTGTTATATATATGATTTTGTTGTGTGTCGAGACATATATTAATAAAGAACTTGGTGTTATAGCTTATATTGTGTGTGTGTGTGTTAGTTTCTGAGATACAAAAAAGATGAAGTTGAAAATATCCACAAATATATCAGAAACACTTAGACTCACCAATAGGGGTCCGCCAGGGTTCTAAAAATATTTTTTATTTGTCACAGAGCACTGCTACTGTTTTTCTTTAAGACATCTGTTAGTTTTCACTTCAAACGTATTTATCACTTCTAAATAAACAAACTAAACAGATCTACCTAAGAAAAATCTGTTGCAATACCTTAACTTTATGATCCTCAAAAATGTAATAACCTTCAAATCTGATTGAAAAGGAGAAGGAACAGTTTCAAAATTCTCTATCAAATCAACAAGAAGCCATTATTCCACAACAAACGAGCAGACAGAAGTTGCCTAGTTTTCAGTATTCAAATACTCGTAAGTTCGGCCATTTCTATGGCATTTGACCCAGAAGTTTATACATGATAAATTGATGGCCTTGGAGCTGGCAACATTCAGCGACAGTGGAAACTGATGTAAATTTGTTCCGAGATTTCACGAACAGGGCAGACTGGCTAAGGAGAAGGGATTGAAGAGGGAAGGCTAACCTGATACCCAAAAATGCCATGCTGAAGTCGGATGTGTCGGACCGAAACGAGCAAATATTGCGGTCACGCTGTAAACTATGACACCGCGTTCCGGACTGCATCCTGCTACTTGCAGAGCCCTTTTTAGGGCTTGGTAGCGGGAGTTTGAGAACGAAGAAGAAGTCGATACCTACTTTATAAACTGAACCGACATTCCTTTGTATTTTTATTCTTCACAAAAACTTAGCAGATGTTGTTGGGATATCACACCACACTGTATTATGAATCGCCTGTTTCCACATCAGTTTGTCTTGCACTATTATATCTGTGTCTTTCAAGCATTTTTCTGTCTATTTCTGAAATTATATTTGTCTGGCACATCTTAGGTGTTTCTCACTTTTTCATTCTCTGCTATCAACTTGGAGTAATGTGTTGGACGCTCATTTCATCTCAACACATGACCTTATAATTGGAGCTTTATCATCATCAGTCCCATAACCTAGAAGGCCGTTGACGCACCGTTATTGCAGTTTGTCGAACCAGTTCCTGCCATACGTCTGGATTTTTCGCCAGGGTATTAGTTTCAGCTATAGACCTTCCCGCCTACTCTATTATATTGTCCTCCCATCTCTATTTTGGTCTCCCTCTACCACACTTCCCAAGCACAGTCCCTTAGAGGATAGTCTTGGTCAGCCCCACCGATCATGATATATGTCCATACCATGTCAATTTTTGTGTTTTTACTTTAGTCAGTAAGTTTTTATATTGACATAACTTCTTCCTAACAATTTCAAGAACACTCTCGTTTGTAACATGATCCAAATATGAAATGCCAAGAATTTGTTGCAAGCATCTCATTTCCATTACGCAAATTTTAAGTTCTACGGCAGCCATCAGAGTCCAAGTCTCACACGAATAGAGGTATACCGAGGTGACCATGGCCATCGCTGTTCTTGACTAAATCTCTGCTCTAGACCCCTCCGCATTCAATTTTGCTCCCAGATATTTGAACCTCATGACACTTTCCAGAGGTTCACTTTTGACCATAATCGGATTTAGAATACCCTCTTGGTCGTTGACCATGCTCTTACTCTCCTCTGCACTGATTTCCATCCCAAGTTTCTGGGCAGCATTGTCTAGGTTTGTTAATAGGCTTGCAAGTTCAGGCTCTGTTTCAGCCATACCGGTAATGTCGTCGGCAAACCAGAGGTTGGTGAGTATGCATTCATCTATACTGACCATCCCTATGTGTTCATCCAATGCGTCTGACATAATGCGTTCTAGAAAAACATTGAAAACTGTTGGAGAGAGGAGACACCCCTGACGCATCCCGACTGTCATGCAGAACCACTCACCTGTGGTCCCGTTGAGGTAAATTGGAGTTTATGTATTCTTTATATGGCCCAATGTTCTGTCAAATTGTATTTTGTATGTTGACAAGAGACTAGACCGATACAATAAAAATGCGGAGAAGCAGGAGATAATGGAGAAAATAGCACAGGCGCATATGCTTGGGGAGGAAATGCTACATGGCAATAAAGAAGAAAAAGAAGACATTATTCCTGTTTGAAGTATCTCGTCTTCAGTGCTTGGGTTGTCTTTGTATGATCAGTGGTTTATGGCTTATTTCATCTTGTCCCACAGGTGTTCCTGTTTTCAGCGATGGTGTCTTTAGTATGTTGTCAGTGCCTTCCAATGGTTCGACTGCTTAAAGATAAGTAAGTATTTAGATAGTTCTGTGGGGCAGAAGATGCAGCAGTGAATGAGCTGACAGCAGCTAGCAAATCTTGATTGGCTGCTTGCGTCAGAGTCAGCGAGGCTATAGATGAGCAAGACCTTATTCTGCCTCCAAGTTGTGGCTGTGGAAACAGACTGCACTCATACAGTCTGACTGAGGGAATAGGGATCGAAGAGGGATGGTAAACCCGGTGTAAAAAATTCATGAAACTGGAGGTGTCGTGCTGAAAGTGCAGATACTGCAGCCTTGCTGTAAACTGCAACAGAACCTGCTTTTCAGGATGAACGCGAGAAAGAAAGATAGTTCTGACATTCCTTTTCTCTTCTATCTCTCTTTCTCTCTCAGATAGTGGGCAAAATAGACTCAATGGTCATCTTCACTGCAAAATGAGGATCGGAACAGATGCCCGGTGTCCATGTGGGGAGTATACCATGACCATGGAACACATGCAAAGCTAGATACTCACACATGAGGAGAGAGAACAGTACTGGCTTGCGAGATATATGAGAGACAAAAGCTGTACAGAGATAAGACAGCCTTACAAACAATAGTGTCCTTTTTAAGAGAAATTTGGACTTTCATCTGAGTAGGAATGAATAAGAAAAAGATATTGTTTGTTAGTTTGTCGTGTTATACTTACCCTTGAAGGCTTGTTTGTCATCATTTACTGATATTAATGCTCTCTCTCCCCCCTCTCTCTCTCTCTCCCTCTCCCCCTCTCTCTCTCTCTCTCTCTCTCTCTCTCTCTCTCTCTCTCTCTCTCTTCCCCTCTCCCTCCCTCTCCCTCTCAAAATCACACAAAAGCTCCATGTAAACATTCTGCTTGCTATTGATTTTCTGTAAACTAAAATATCTTCCTTGGTTGCACTTAAAAAACTCTCAGGCACATATCAATCAGGGCAGTGTGGCAAAGCGATTAGTGACACATAAGAACTTAACTTAACTTAACATCTTTATACTGGTTTAAAAAACTCTACAGAGTCTGTATACAACCTGTATCTTGGAGGGTGGTTTTTACTGATGTGCGAGTCCATCTTAATAGACTAAAAAAACTAGAGCTAAGTAGACCCACAGCCAGTTAGACACCATCTATAGCTGCTCTTAACAAACTACCTGGGTTACAGTGTAGTACAAATAACTTGGGTAGATTTTTTACCTTTAATTTTGTCCGGGCAGCAGCTGTTAAGCCTACTTTTTTTCGATTTCCAACTGTCAGGGAATTTTTAACGTGCTCAACACTGAACACGGTGTCCGATCTTACTACCCAGATATCAGGGGAATTTTTACCAGAAGATTCACATGAAAAAATCCCAGTCTACACCATGATTTGAACACATGACCTCTGGCACCAGAGGCGGACACCTTGCCTTGAGATCACTGAGTCCCCACTTGCTTGTGTTTTGTTCATGAAACAGCAAGGTCATATCACTATGGGAAGTAAACTTATAAACTATTTGTGCTTGATGTTGTATGCACTGTGCTGTTAGGCCCAAAACAGTCATACGCACTCTGCATAATTAAAAAAGGAGAAGAAAAGAAAAAGCACTCATTATTTTACAATGTTTTCTCTTCAACAGCCGTGTTTGGTTGTGGATATGTCTTTTGAGTGCACAGATTCCATTTAAAATTGCCACCAACTGCTGTTTTGCTGGCACATCTCTGCTGATCAACAACTCAGTCTCCCAGGATCTGGCTGGTCAGGCAAATGGTTTGGCTATGATGACCACAGCGATGGGAAGGTAAGACACTTTGAAACTGTAGTATGGTTTACCATTCTTGGCAGGGAACTGAGACACTAGTCCAGTCTGGAACAACATACTGACCAGGACGTTGCATCAGGGTCAGACACAATATACTGACCAAGACCACTATCTCTCTTTCATGTAGTTCCCTGGAAACGGGCTGTTTTTAAGGCAGTCTGGCTGACGAGATGTGGATCTACGGGATCCCAGTAGTAGTGAATGTCACACAGATGAAGTGAAGCATAGTACAACCGCCTGGAGGACTACGGTCAACCTTCATCAGCACGCTGAAGATGTGAGGAAAGCTACTGCAACCTGCCAGGTAACGCCCTTTTAAGGGTGCACAAAAGAGTAAACTTACTCATTGTGGGCATTCAATAACAACCACCATTCTTGGCATCTTAACCAAATTTTCATCATAAAAAGCTCTCCTGCTTTTAAAGTCACATCTGTACATTGTTATTCTTTTTCTCCTTCTCCTTCTCCTTCTTCTGATCTCCAGAAAAACAAATTATCCTTTCTTTTATTCCTGTGTCATATATGGGATATTGTTTCTAGAGCTTTCTTTTATTACTGTATCATATATGGGATATTGTTTCTAGAGCTTTCTTTTATTCCTGTGTCATATATGGGATATTGTTTCTAGAGCTTTCTTTTATTCCTGTATCATATATGGGATAATGTTTCTAGAGCTTTCTTGAAGACCCAGAAGGTAACTCCAAACTTTGGCCTGTTTGTTTTTGTGTGGTGTGCGTAACCATGAATTGGATACTCCTCGGTGTAATTGAGTGTTCTGACACAGTCTTTCCTGCAATGAAGTCAACTGCAGTGACAGTCCAGTGCTTGATAAATCAAAAACGGAGGATGATGTTTTATGTTTGCTTTGTAACTCTTTTGTTAATTAAATAGTCAATGCCAAGTTGAAAAACTTACAGGTGTTTTGTGGGTGATCCATATAAGGTGTTATGCTCGGAAATAACTTTTCTCTTTCTGGGCAAGTTCTGATCAAACAAGCAGGACATATTGTACTGTCTTATATGGATGGGTACATCTACAGCATTTAGGTCTGTGTGCAAGGTTTAACTCATTTATGTATTTATCCGATAGGTTCTGTTCTAATTTGTTGATTAGTTTGTCGATTTTTTTGGGGTGTGTCATATTTTTTATTCATGGCATGCCCAGTTGACTCTTCCACCCCTTGGTTAAGCCATTCATCGTTGAAATTGTTTTGAAGTATTTATTTGGCTGTCTGCATATTGACTGATGTGGTTATTTGTACCATACTTGCTCCTAGGTTTGCTATTCTGTCTGTTTTTCATTGCCAGTATGTCAATATGTCCTGAAATTCACTGGAGTGTGACTCTGATGTTGTGTATTGTTTGTATCTTGTATTTTAACTGTATTTCTATCATTTTTAAAATAGTTTTTTTATGATTGCATCATTTTATGTTTAATTGTACATGTCATCAAAAATCTTGATATTATATTAATATACTTTTCTACTCTTCAATATACCATCATATTAGCTTACCACTTGTTGGCTAATCATGAAATATTGTTGATTCTTCAGAACTCTTGCTCCAGTGTTAGCCGGAATTTTGTTCTCTTGGACGGTGGCTTATGGACAAGAAATTGGCCCACCGTTTGATACAAGTTTTCCATTCTTTTTGATAGGGTCCTTGTTTTTTGTCACAATATTTGAATGCTTGCATCTTAATCCTAGGCTAGATAAACAAAAGAAATAAGAAGAAAATTGTAGCTTTAAGATTGAGGATCTAAATATATATTGTTTTTATAAGAAATACCATAGTTACTTGAAAGGGACAAAGGCTAGTGCTGGTCATTGATATTTTGTTTGAGCAGGCCATCCCATGAGAACTTAGGATAGCTAAAGAGATGGGAATGAAGAGAAACGGGTGAGAGGAAATATACTGATAAATACCCCCACCTCATGTCCTTGTTCATGTTCCTGGAAACAGGCTGTCGGACAGCAGTCTGGTCAACAAGGTGGGGATCAATAATGCAATTCCTATATTGGTGAGCTTACTGAGGAGCCTCACATTGCACTACAGTCAGGAGGACCCAGTCCGCCTTCTCATATATGCCTTGGGATGTAAGAAGAGCCACTGTAAACCATTACCAAAGAAATGCCAAGAGTGATCTCAACTCAGCATGAGTAGCTTTGAACAACAACATACTCAGATACATACTGTACCATTCACTTATAATTTCATTTAAATGAACAATGACTTCACATTCAAGACTGCTAGTGTCATGAATACTGTTGCTCAGAATCTGTTATTTTGTTTAGCTGACCAGTTGGCAGAATCTTTTTGAGCTAGTGTGTTTTGTAGTTGTAACTCCATACAACCAGTAAGACTATAACAAGTTTTTCAAAATACAGCCAACAATAAGAACAACAGGGCATAGCCACAAATTAATTAAAGAAAGGTCCAGATTAGATACTAGGAAAAATTTGTTTAATCAGAGAGTGGTGAATGATTGGAATGCATTGCCCCAGAAAGTAGTGGAGGCAGAGTCAATTAATGCATTCAAGAATAGATTGGATGCCCATAGGTTTCTTTTTTAGATCAAGTGAATGTGAAATAAACTGGTTGTATAGACTGCACAGTCTTCTAAACCAGTATAGACTGCAGTCTTCTAAACCAGTATAGACTGCAGAGTCTTCTAAACCAGCATAAAGACATTAAATTAAGTTAATAATAGTAACTCAAATGTAGTGCTTAAGAAGATTTAGCTAGTGTGTTTCATCCTGTGTGCCAGTTATTTATTAATGGTTCACATACTATCATATAACAAGAAAGGCTGGTCTATCGTTCTGCAGGCCATGGTTGAAGAAGGCTTAATTGTAGAGGAAAACAAATAGTGGCTAAGATGTTATATAATAATCATACCATGCAGAGTTGCACCAAAAGTCTAGAATCATGAAAAATATAAATATATATGTTTTGCACCTTAATAATACAGTACAACTTCAGCACACATTAAAAAAATTATTTTATTGCCCATAGGGGCACTATGACTTTGCTTTTTCATAAACCCAAACTAAAGAAATGCTTTCAATCATAGAATATTCTTAGAACCCCACTGATGTTCCTGAATCATACATTAAGATTATACACAACATGTCTGAGGGCACCTGGTCTCAGTGGCAAGCATTAATACTGAATATATCAAATTATTAATTTATGATTTCCTATGGTTTGAGAGTCATGGGATGCCCTGTAGATTAACTACACCCTTCATAGAGGAACTGAGACGCTAGTCCGATCAGGTACAACATACTACAACAGGATGTCGCGTCAGGGTCAGGCACAATATACTGACCAAATCCACTATCTCTCTTCCATGTAGCGTTTCCAGGAAACAGCTGTTTTCAAGGCAGTCTGGCTGATAAGATTTGGATCGACGTGATCCCCGTAGTAGTCAGCCTCACGCAGATGAAGCCAAACATAGCACAACCGCCTGGGGGACCACGGTCCACCTTCATCAACATGCTCAGGATGTGAGGAAAGCTCCTACAATCTGTCACTTAATGCCCTTTTCAGTGCGCACAAAAGAGTAAACTTACTTATTGTGAGCATCAAACAACATAAATAACATACCCTTCACTAAACTGCATCGGTTGCCAGAGTATTGAATGTTGGTTAATGCTGATAATTAATGTTCAAAACATTTAAATCTGTTTAAATTTATGTTGTATAGGTTTATGATTCACTCAAAATTTAACTACATTGTGTCACACACTGCACTTAGGTTTTTATACAACCCAAAACTTGTTACTAAACTATTCTTTCACAAATCCGTTAGAATTATATTTCACTCATAACCATAACTACCTTCTGTGGCATTGTAATTGAAGTTTATATACCATCTGAAACTTGTCACAAAATTATTTACATAATTTATTTAGGTTTCTATTTCATTCTTCTTCTTCTTCTTCGTAGGCAGTTTCATTCAAAACTTGTCACTTCATTTAGAATTATTTAAATTACTGTAGCTTTATACAGCATTCACGATTTTCAATTGAAGTTAATACATTGTGCACATTAGGTTTATATTCTACCATACTGTGTTAGTGGTTGTGGATTAAATACATTAAAGATCCCACAGTAGTTGTAGAAGCAATGTAATATAAACTTATCAAAGTTGTCACAGAAATAATGTGATTTAAACATTTCGGAGTTGTCACAGAAATGGTTTAATATAAATAGATCAGTTGTCACAGAAATGGTTTAATATAAACATATCATAGTTGTCACAGAAATAGTTCAATATGTTGTTGTTTGCGAATGCCCACAATGAGTAGGTTACTCTTTTGTGTGTCCTGTTAAGAATGTTAAGTGGCAGGTTGCAGTAGCTTTCCTAACATCCCGAGCATGCTGATGAAGGTAGACTCGGATCTTCCATGCGGTTGTGCTATGCTTGGATTCATCTGCGTGTCACTCACTACTCCAGGGACCACATTGCTCCCTCACTTCATTAGCCAGGCTGCCATGAGAACATCCCGTTTCAAGGGAGGGCTACGAGAAAACTGAGGTGAGGGTCTTGGCCAGTATGTTTTGCCTGACTCTGACTAACATGTCTAATTAGTATATTTTGCCTGACTAGACGTTAGTCATCCTCCCCATAGTTCAGAAGATCACAGAATTTTATTCAATTTTAGATTTTAGTGGGCAGCAAGGTAAAGTTACCCTCACGAAAGTTATAAAAGTGGGCACCAGGTATAAAAAGGTTGAATAGCCCTGATCTAGATATGTTTCACAGCCTGATTTGTCTCTGGCACGGTTTTGTCCATATAAATATTAAAAAATAACCTTGTTGATTGGAAAAGCCTCTGTAACACTGTCCTCCGTATGCACCACAATCTCGTTTCCTCGGTACAGAGCACTCACATTGTCAAGTACTAGGCGCAGGCTTCGTCCTCAACCACCCGTGATTATCTGCTTGTTATGTCATCCGGCAGTCAGGCAAGAAACATGATCAGCTGACTCCCTTGAACTAAACCATAATGTTAGCATATTTTTAAAAAACTAAGTCCCGTTATTTGTCAGTCACTTTTGGTTACATTTTGACTTCCTATTTTGCACTTTCCCCAAAGATAAAAAATTGAATAATAATGAGTCTGGACCACACTATTAGTGAAGTTAATAAACAGTTAATAAACAGTTAATAAACAGTTAATAAACAGTTAATAAACAATAAGTTGCAATAAACATATAATCTTATACTTAACTAAACGCACTTAACTTAACATCTTTAGTGATTAGAAAACTCTGTAGAGTTTCTACCAGTTTCTTGTAGGGTGGTTAACTGATGTGCGAGTCTATCTTAATGGACTTAAACACTAAAGCAAAGTAGATCTGCAGCCTGTTAGGTGCCATCTATGCTGCTCTTAACTTCTTGTTATGTTTCTACGTTTGTTTTAAATCTTCCGCTACCAAGCTCTGAACAGGGATTTGGAAGTAGCAGGATGTAGTCCGGAAAACAGAATGCGTTGTGTCGCTAATTTCCAGCTTGACTGCAATATTTGCACCTTTCACTACGACACATCCATCTTTGGCAAGCTGCTCTTAATAAACTACCTAACCATGGCCGGCGTTATGCCATGCAACACAGTTAGTCGACTATTACGACATGTTCTCTGTGGGGCAGTTTTGCTATTCTTGTCTTTGTCATACACAAAGACCCTGACACACTACTCAGGACTGTCTGTAGTATTAGCTGTGCTTCTGTATATAATCAAGCAATGTTGAGTGGTCAATAGAAAGTGTGAAAATCGGGGTAAGGTGTACTCCTATGCTGCCTTCTAACTTCAGCTAACACTCTCAATTAGGCAGACTTAAGACTATTTTCCTCCCATAGTCTTGTCCCTGTTGGGCGAGCAGCCTCATAGGTTTGCTGTTTCTGCCAGTTTTACCTACTTACTTCACCGTGATTGAAAGATGAAAAAATATTGTAGAGTTATTCAATTCGTTGACCTGCCTTACTGTTATGGAAGACAATTCAGCGAGGAAGGGTATAGGTCACCGCAATTTGAGAAAAATGCTGAGACATGGTCAATAAATGAAGTCTTTAACACCCCAAACCTGAAAGTATACTTTACTATGGGATTTCTTTTACCTTTTTTTAATGACTTGTAAAGAAATTACTTTAAATGGTTAATTTTTTAAATGAAGATAAGTCAGTAAGTAGGTCACAAACTGATATGGGATAGCTATAAAATGTAGTCGGCAGTTTGTAAAGGTGTCATTAGGCGACAATAACATTCAGCTTTGTAATTACTGTAGGTAGCAGATGCGAGGTGTTGCATTGCATGTTCGCAGTTTAGATAAAAAATGGCGGAATTATCTGTGCATCAGGTGGGGGAGATGATTTGAGCTAACAGGCAAGTAACGATGGACAATCTAGCAACTACAGTAGGGTGTTGGTATGGTTCAGCCTACAGCTTAATGCATGATCCCACCTTGGAGGGAGACATTTCACGAATGATGAAGAGGTGGAAATGTGGCTGGGATAACAGCTAATAAATATGGGACAATGTAAGTGTAATAATAAACGGTTTTTAAGTTCGTATCACATTTATCTTTGTGACCTACTTACGGACAGCGTCGTAATTTGTTTCTAGTAATTATATTTCCTTTCCCCATTCTGGACTAATATGTCTTGGATTAATGCTCCAATTAATTTGAACATTGTCATCTTCTGCTGGCGATATGTGGGAGACCATGACTGTGTGTAATTCCTTATGATTTTTGTGATGTCACTTTTGGCTATGTTTATACGTTTATACTCTTGTTTCTGCCATCATTATTAACATCTCAATGTAGCATAGATCTATATATATATAATTCTTAATCATTTTGTAGACTCCAGTAAATCTTATTCTGATGTATCTGGATCCACATGCGGATTTACATCCCGAGTGCCTATTTTAATTGTACGATAGAAATGTTAATTGCTTGTGCCAGTTTATGTCAATTGTGATGAAAGTTTAAAAAAAATTATTGCTGGAGTCTCCACTATTATTATTTGTATGATTATATATGTATCTGAGCTATTGAAAGGCTCAAAAGATAAATAGTTGTGGATGGAATCAATCAAAATCACTAGGCATTACACATCATTATGGTTTTTTTTCTACAGACTGTGTTCAATATTTAAACGTTTATAGAGTTTGATTTTACATATTGTCTTCAATATAGGGTAGTTACATTGTATAATTTTTTATCATTGCTAAGTAATTTAGCATAATGTTTTGTATTAAATGCTGTTAATGTAAAGTGATTTAGTATAATGTTTTGTGTTGAAAACTGCTTATGCTTAGTAATTTAACATAACATTTTGTATTAAATGCTGTTTGTACCAAGTTCTTCTTCCTCGGCATTCCTCCTGAAAAGGACGTTTGTGATGATGTGTCGCAGTTTACAGCAAGGCTGCAATATCTGTTATTTTCAGACCGACATATCCTATTTCAACATGCCATTTTTGGGACTGGGTTTTTCTTTCCTATTCCCTAATCACTTGGCCAAGCTGCATGCTTGCAGTCTATTTCCAGTGTCACCACTTGGAGGCTGAATAGGGTCTTAGTCAGTTATGGATTACTGACCCTGATGCAAGCAGCTAACTTAAAGTTTCTGGCTGCTGTTAGCTCATTCACTGCTTCATCTTCTGCCCTGTTTATGCCAAGGGATTTAGTATAATGTTTTGTGTTAAAAATCTATTTATGTCAAATGATTTAGTATATTTTTTGTGTTAAATGTCAAGTGTTTTAGTATAATGTTTTTTGTGAAATGCTGTTTATTTCAAGTGATTTAGTCAAATGTTTTTGTGTAAAATGCTATTTATGTAAAATGAATTAATATTTTCTTTTGTGTTAACTGATTAGCCACTGAATTGAAAAGCAGGCTTTATCAGAATTAAATGTAGGTCCCATTTTCCCATTTGCAGATGTATGTGTATGTACAAATTTAGGTCCCATTTTCCCATTTGCAGATGTGTGTATATACAAATTTAGGTTCCATTTTCCCATTTGCAGATGTGTGTATGTACAAATTTAGGTTCCATTTTCCCATTTGCAGATGTATGTGTATGTACAAATTTAGGTCCCATTTTCACAATAGCAGGTGTATGTACAAATTTAGGTTCCATTTTCCCATTTGCAGGTGTATGTGTATGTACAAATTCAGTTGCAGTTTTCTTAATTATTAACAGATTTTTATAAGTAGGTAAATGAATATTCTCTAAGATGTGTTTTTAATATTTTAGTAGAAAATTTGTAAATGTTAAATTATTATTTACAACAGAAAAGCATTCACAAATTTTTTTTAATGTGCCAACTTACCTTCAATTTTTGAATTTCCATAAAGTGGTTATCATAAAGTATATCCAATAATAAGAAAAACAAATCCAAGAACATGGAAATTTAATAATACTTACACTTCTAATAGCTTATGTAATCACATCTACACAGATCAGAAAATATTTCAAAAATTTTGAAAAATAAACATTTGAAGAAAAAAATATCTCCAATTTATTGACAGTACATCAATATCTTTAGTTAGCACCACCTGCAAGATCATGTGTATGGTACACTCTAAAACAGTTCTTTAGATGCAGATTAGCTTTTCTGGGCAACCAGTGCAATACAAATTTGTGCAGGCTCTCCTTGCAGAAGTTGAGCATACAATGCAGTTCCTGTCTTTGTCTGAGTGATCCACAAGATGCACAGCACCCTCATATCTTTTAATTTTGCTTCCTTCTTTGAATTTTTGCCCAACTTTATTGCTGATTGTGGTCACTACCTTTTGTGGCATGATAGATGCAGCCTTCTCAGTCAGCCAATAGATCAAATTATCTTTGAAGACTTTCAAGGGCATAGGTTTCTCACCAGCATGACAGAGCATGTATAATATATGAGCATTTACCTGTGAAACCTCAATAATCAAATAAAATATCTTTTTCCACCATTTTCTTATTTTCCTTTGGAAGCTGCCATAGTATGATACCATCTGGTCGCTATGGTCACACCCATTCATACACATGTTGTATCGCTGCACTACTTTGGGTTTTTCAACTGTGTTGCCTCTTCTAGTTGTAACCTGCTCCATCTGAAATGTAGTCTTAGTGGAGACAACAATACACAGCCTTTTGGCTTTCTTATCTCGCCAAGCAACACATATCTGGGACACATCACTATTTCTGTACCACCTAGCTTCTCGGTGCTGTAGAGAAATGGTCTTCAATTGAAGTGGAACATTTTTCCTGTTGATGTTGAGTGTGCCAGTATAATCAATACCCCTACTCAACAGATATGTAATCACAGTGTCTACAGTGTAGTACCTATCAGCAAATACATGGTGGCTTTTTCCAATCCCTTGCAGCAGGTAATCAAACACCTTCATGGCCTGACTTGTACTGTCATTGGCAAGGACATATGATGTGTTTTGTCCAAAGTATGTCAATACAGAGTAGACATACCCTGTAGTAGAATCACACAAGCCAAAGGTCTTGATGTGATACTTGCTTGGATTGGAGGCATTGTACTGCTTGTGCTTCCAGCATCCGTTAAAGCCTATTACCATTTCATCAATGGCCAGATCCTGAAATGGATAAAATGCATCCTGGAACTTTGCTATTAGTGAATTCAAGAATGGCTCTATTTTGTCCTACCTTACAGATTCAGCATCTCCAACATGCATCATGGTGTGGTAAATGATTTCAAATCTCAATCTGGGAAACATCTGACTGTACCATGGGTTGTAGTTGTGCGCCCAATAATCCTTCACCGATGCTTTTTTTACCTAAACCTATTGCGGTAATCACTGCCAACAATTAACAGCTCATATTCAGTGATATGTTTCCAACTTGCAAGTGTAGACTTTTGTAAAAAAACTTGTTTGGATTTCTTCAATTCTGCATATTCATTGATCATTGACACCAATGAATTTAACAAATCTGGTGTTATCAAGGCCAGCCAACAATCTAGTTCTGAAGAAGAGGCATCTAGTGTTGCATGCAGACCTGGTTCACGAGTTGGAAAAAAGGGAATACTGCCTGTTGTTTCACCTTCAGTTACTTGGTGCCACTGTTCTCTTTCTTGAGCTCCATTATTTACTGCACTATTTGTAAATCTAGCATCCTTGGCATTTTTAGGGACCTTTGATGGTCCAGGATGTGCATCATTTTGGCTATCACTACTTACGCTGTCAGTACTATTGTTTTCGCTTTCTTCAAAATCACTTGAATTATTATTGTCTACATCATTTTCACTTACCTTGTCTTCACTAGACATATCATCTATCAGTTGAAACAAGTTTCTAGCATGTTCAACAGTTAGACGAGCGGTACGAGTGCTTTTGATTACCTTATCGGGATCAAGATGCTGAGCAGCGCATGAGCTGCAGTGGTCAGTGACCCATAGCTGACTGCTAGCGTCAGGGCCAGCGAACTAGAGCTGCCAAGACCCTTCTACACCTCCACGCGGTGATCCTGGATAACAGGCTGCAGCAGGGCAGACTGGCTAAGGAGAAGGGATCGAAGAGGGAATGCTAACCCGGTACTCAAAAAATGCTTGCTGAAGTCGGATGTGTTGGACCGAAAGGTGCAAATATCGCAGCCAAGCTGTAAACTATGACACACCGCATTCCGTTCTCTGGACTACATTCTGCTACTTACCCCTTCAGGGTTTAGTAGTGGGAGAATGAAAACGAAGAAGAAGAAGAAGAAGATTACCTTATCACTTGTTGCCATGGTAAACAATTTTTTACAGTTTGGTAACTAGCTTAAAAATTTGATAATTATGACATGAATACCATTTTTTACACCTTTATCTAGTAACATGTGGTTCGTGAATGAACTTCCTGTTGGTAAATTAAAATTTCATACCGAAACGGAAAGAGAGACTAAATTTATAACTCGTTTTACTATGAAACAAACATTGGCGGTCACAGCAGCTTGCGGCCATGGATGAAGAAGTGTTCTGGCCGTACCAGCGACTTATAGTACGCAACCAGTAAAATATTTTTTATGACAAGTGATTTATTGTTAATATTTACTGTGAAGCCAGATTGTATCCACTGTCATAATATGCCAAAAAAGTATTTGAATATTGTGTACATAATTCCAAGGGAGTTGTGACTAAAATGGGCTAGCTAAAGCAAACAATAAAGATGGTTTCCTCTAACAATCAATCTCGATATAGGGGACGGCGTGGCCTAGTGGTTAAGTGGCACGGCTCACAACCAGAAGGTGCTGGGTTCGATCCCCATCACAGCACCGGCCGTTACCCCGGGGAAGCAAACCCTTAGAAAATGCAGGAGGAAGCAGACCCTTACATAAAATGCATGCTGAAGTCGGATGCACTGGGCCGACAGGCGCAAAATAAAAACCACAGTGTAACGCACACTGCCTTGGGGAATAGATAAATAAGGCGAACGGAAAAAAAAAAAATTTAAAAAAAAATTTAAAAAATAAAAAATCTCGATATTTAGCAAAAATCATGACTCTTCACTGAAAACCTTGATATAACATTTATTAGAAATAGTGGTCAAGAAAAGAAGAGACAGAAAGTGGAAGCCTAACCTAATATTAAGGATAGTACTTCCAGATGACTGTAGTCAAGGTTTACACCAACAGTGCTTGCTTATATTTAGTTTCATATTCTTACCTTGAAGCTCAGATCAAGTCATCCAAATTTATCAACCCTTACAGTTGGCATTTGTTTTTTTACAACCCCTAAAGAATGTTTATGAACAATAACATTTACAAAAATGCACATAGAAACAGAGCACATATCTAATACTTGACTTCATCATGTGTCATGTTAGAACAAATATTTGATTCCTCTGTGACTTCAAAAAGTGTGATTGTGATACAGATAGGGCCATATTTTATCTAAAAATTCTTTGTGTGACCCGTCCATAATAACCTAACTCTTGGCTCTAACCCACTGTCTATTCTTTTATTTAATGACAATTAATAATATTCAAATATTAATCAACATGTATAAAGAACCGCTGTTTGAATCCATTATGTCCAGATTATCCTCAACTACAATTCATCATCCTCAGGTTTTTCTTGATCAGAATCATGATACAATATCTGATCTATTATTATTCAAAACATATTGTGGTTGACTGAAGATAACAATCGTACATCCAGTTGAGAGTATACAGTGCAAGACGTATAGTTAGCGTTCTTTAATCTCACACGCTCAATTCTTACTGGGAATACTTTTTTTTAATGACTACTTTCATTTCATTAGTTATAATGCTTTTTTTTTTTCATAACATTTTTTAAGTAATAACATTTGACCCGTTCACATTATGACTCAGGTCAGAGATAGCAGAAACGGTGGACCCTTTTACCCACCTACTAGACATAATATATTTTCAACTGTTATTTTACATTTACTGTTTATACATATTTATAATTAGCCATGTTATCACCTGTTAAAACCAACATGGAACTCTTAAGTGACCAAAATGTATACCAAGCTAAGGATCTTCAATTCCAATGTGAAGTCGGTGCTTATAAATGGTGCACAAACATGGCGGAAGGCCAAACTCAATGTTAAGAGATCACATTGTTATGTTAACAAATCCCTGAGAAAGATTATATGCATGCAGTGGTTCAAAAGAGTTAAAAACGAAAGCTTATAGGAGAGAACAGGAAATCTTTGGAAGAAGGTCGCTCTGGATAGACCACACACTGTGAAAGCTCCAAGCCAGTATCGCAAAGCAATCTCTGTCATTGAACAACCATTGAAAATGAGGCAAAGAAAGGCTAGAGAACACACAAAGAGCCAACATAGACGGCCGATACAAGAAAAACAGGCAAAAGCTGGAAAGAACTGGCAAAAATAGTACAGGACAGGTCAGCTTGAAGAGGATTGGTTGATGGGCTATGCACCTCAAGGTAAAATGGGTGAAGAAGAAGAAGAAAATGTCGCTACTTAAGTAGAAACATGTACTGATTAATTAATTAAAATATTTTTTCATGACTTACAAATACATCTCAATTTATACACATGTTTTGCTGTGTTACAAATTTTACTAAATATATTAGTTATAAATATTTATAGATGTCATTACAAACCATACCATCTAAACTACTACACAAATACTTCTAGTTTTATAACTATTTTTAGTTAATTGTTACATGACGAACTGGAAGAAATACTGCTTTATAAATATTCAAGACTGAAAATGTAGCACTTCTTTTTCATATGCTTTATTGCACTGTTTCATTAGTCCTGTGGCCCATATAATCTATTTTGAACAGATGTTTCTGTCAGGTTTGCCTTCCATAGCTCTAAACAGTCACTAGCCTGTCTGCAGGGCATTAGGTTTGTATCTTACATTATCTGGACCCGACCGTTCAACGTCTGCTAATTATGCTACCTGCGGCAAAGCTCTTAAATTCAAAGGATATACAAGAGCCTTTACTACAAGACGGTCAAGACACAAGAAAGAATTTTAAAAATTAATAGTAATCTGACTATTGTTTGAATTTTGATTTTACAAGCGAGTGCCTGGAACACACAGCATCAAGTGTTGCCACCAAGGTTAAAGTGTATCATGCTGTTGCTCCATGTCTGCAAAACCATGGACAGTGTATAGCAGACATGACAGACAGCTAAATTATTTTCACTTGAGATGTCTGCAGTCTGCTCAGGGTCAGGTGGCAGGACAAAGTGCCTAACTCTGAAATTCTTAGTTAGACTAACATGTTGAGTAGGGGAGGAAGACTGAAGTCTGGTCAGGCAAAATTTACTGATCAGACATGTTAAGGATAGGCAAAATATACTGGCCAAGACCCTCACCTCGGCTTCCTAGTAGCCCTCCCATTAAACGAGCTGTTTTCATGGCAGCCTGGCTAATAAGATGAAGGGTCGATGTGATCCCCTTAGTAGAGAGTGACACGCAGATGAAGCCAAGCACAGCACAACCACCTGGGGGACCCCGGTCCACCATCAGCATGCTGGGGATGTGAGAAAAGCTACTGCAACTTGCAACTTAACGTCCTTTTCAGAGCGCAAAAGAGTAAACCTACTCATTAACTTAACGTCTCTTATACTGGTTTAGAAGACCCTGCAGAGTCTGTATACAACCAGTTACATTTACATCACCTTGCTCTAAAACAATGTTTCAACATTGTGGGCATTGCAAACAACAACAACATGTTGAGTATCCATACACTTGTGCAAAAAGCCCATAAGAGACATGTTATTTGAACGCCAGATGAGAGCATCCCCAAGCAGCTGTTATACAGTGAGCTCAGAACAGGCAGCTGCTCATTAGGAGGACAGAAGAAAGTGTCTCTGAAAAGCTTCAACATTGATGTCACCTCCTGGGAATTGCTTGCCCAGAACCATACCACCTGATACATCAGCATTACCAAAGGTGTTCAGATTGCACAGCGAAATCTCATCGTAGAGGCTAAGAGGGATCATGCCGATTGAAAGAGTAGAACGCATGATGACTCCACAGCCGACTCCTCACAAGAATGTCCCAAGGGCTGTAAAATTTGCCATGCTAGGATTGGTCTCTATAACCATATGAGGACACATTTTACAGCAAAAGTCTGATGCTGTCACCATCTTTGCTTGCAATGGGCAGCTGTTATTATTATTTCCATCTCACATTGCAAGAATGGAAAATGGAAAAGGACAGATTCATGAAATCTACTATTGAAAATTTAATTTCTTATTGGGAAAGGATGCTGCTAACATGTAGCATCTTTGGTGGGAGTGCGATCGAGAACTCTTCTTCTTCTTTGGAGTTTTCCTGAAAAGAACATTTGTAGCGTTGTGTCGTAGTTTACAGCTGGACTGCGACATCTGTGCCTTTCGACCCGACACAAAATATTCAGCATGCCATTTTTGGAACCAGGTTTGTTTTCTCTCTTCAGTACCCAATTTCCTGCATGGTTGCAGTCTGTTTGCAGGGCCGCCACTTGGAGGTGAAATAGGGTGTTGGTTATTTATGGTTGATTGACCCTGATGCAAGCACCAGCTATGAGTTGCTGGTTGCTGTTAGCCCATTCACTGCTGCATCTTCGGCCCTATAGAGAGTCTTCATTCCCACTCTCTGTTAGTGAATCTAGTTAATTTTTCATAGCACTCTACCACTCTCTGAGAGTCGGCTAACCCACAGTGAAATTCTGCTAACAGGATAACAATCTTGCAGTTATTTTGTAAAACTGATTATCTATAAACTATAACAACAGATAAAATTGCTGGGAAAGGGAGCAGAGGACAGCAAAGAAATAATATTTTGACTGATTTAACAACATGGCTGGAGGTCAAAGACAGAATTGATAAACTTAACTTAACTTAACTTAACATCTTTATACTGGTTTAGAAGACCCTGCAGAGTCTGTATACAACCAGTTACATTTACATCACCTTGCTCTAAAATCTATGCGCATCCAGTTTATTCTTAAATGCATTAACTGTCCCTGCCTCCACTACCTCCCCTGGCAATGCATTCCAAGCAGATACCACTCTCTGACTAAAAAAATATTTCCTAATATCTAACCTGGACCTCTCCTTAATCAGCTTGTAGCTATGCCCTCGTGTTATTGTAGGTGGCTGTATTTTAAAAAACTTGTTATAGTCTAATTTATCGATTCCTCTGATCATCTTATAAACCTGTATTAAGTCACCACGAATTCTTCTCTCTTCGAGACACTGTAGGCCGGCTTTTCTGAGTCGTTCCTCATAACTGTAATTCTGGAATCCCACTATCATCTTTGTCGCTCTTTTTTGTATTCTTTCTAGCATGTTTATGTCCCCTCTATGATAAGGACTCCACACCTGTACACAGTACTCCAATCTAGGTCTAACTAAAGCTTTATACAGTTTGACGATCACTTCCTTGCTCCTATGTTTAATATTTCTTTTTATCATACCTAACATTGCATTTGCCTTTTTCACTGCTACCTTAACTTGCTCCCTCACCTTTCCTGTATGATCTATTATAACCCCTAGGTCCCTTTCCTTATCTATCTTTCTAATATTGTTTTCTCCCATTCTGTAATTATGTTCCATATTGGATCTACCCATGTGGATGACTGTACATTTATCTACATTAAACTCCATTTGCCAGCTTACAGACCATTCTCAAATTTTATCTAAATCCGACATCAATATATCCACTTCCGCTTTAGATGAGACACTACTGCATAGTTTTGTGTCATCAGCAAATTTTGCAATCATGGATCTCATATCAATGTCCAAATCATTTATATATATCAAGAACAAAATTGGTCCCAAAACCGAGCCCTGTGGCACACCACTTTTCACTTCACTCCACTCAGAGTACTCCTTATTTATGCCCACCCTCTGCCTTCTTCCCGTTAACCAATTTTCAATCCATTTGGCAACTTCGCCACCTATTCCATGTGATTTTAACTTTCGAAGTAATCTTTGATGAGGTACTCTATCAAAGGCCTTTGCAAAGTCTAGATAAATAACATCCACTGGCTCCCCTTTATCTATGATTTTAGTAACCTCCTCCATGAATTCTAATAGATTTGTTAAGCATGATCTCCCTCTAGTAAACCCATGCTGACTATTTCTAATTAGATTAAATTTGTCTAAATGCATTACAATGTTTTCTTTGATTATTGACTCTAACAATTTACAGACTATGCTCGTTAAACTCACCGGTCTATAATTTGCCGGATCTGATTTTTTGCCTTTTTTGAATAAGGGGATCACTCCTGCATCTTTCCAATCCCGTGGAACAATCCCTTTTGTAAGTGATTGAGAACATAATATAGCCAATGGTTTTGCTAGTTGGTTTCTAATTTCATACAGCAATTTTGGGTGAATACCATCTTGACCTGGACATTTATTCACTTTCAACCCCTCCAATTTTTTAAAAACCATTTCCTCTGTAATACAGATTGATCTTAATCCCGCTGTATCCATGTCTCTTTGAAAAATATCTATAGGCTCTGGGATCTCGGAGCAGTCCTCCTTTGTGAAGACTGTGCCAAAGTACTGATTGAGCAGATTAGCAGCCTCCCTATTCTCACTTATTATTTTCCCTGTACTGTCTATGAGAGGGCCTACTTTGTCTTTCGTTCTTTGTTTATTTCTAACATAAGAAAAGAAGCTTTGAACATGACACAGGAAGATTCATGATGAAATCTTCTGTTGTCCTTCTTACCTTTATTCTATTGTTTTTCTTTTGTCTTCTTCTGTAATATTTATCTCTTTTCTTGCATATTATTTATCTGTGTTCATCTGTATCTTGTCTTCTATAGTATTTCTTTGTCTCCATCTGTAACTTCTCTCTTTTCTTCAATAGTATTTTTCTACTTTTCTTCTGTAATATTTCTCTTTTTTTCTATACTATATCTTTCTTTTCCTGCCGAAGACGGATGTGTCGGACCGAAAGGTACAAATATCGCAGTCAAGCTGTAAACTAGTGACACAACACATTCCATTCTCAGGACTACATCCTGCTACTTGCAAAGTCCTTTTTGGGATTTGTAGCAGGAGATTGAGAACGAATACAGAAAAAGAAGAAGAATATCTTTCTTTTTCTCATAGTATTTCTTTGTTCTGTAATGTTTCTTCCAAAATATTTCTTTTCTTCTGCAATGATTCTCCATTTCCTCCCTTAATATTTTTCTGTCATCGGTAGCTTTTCTCTCTTTTCATGCACAGTATTTCTCTGTCTTCTTTTGTAGCTTGTCTACTTCTGTAGTCTTTTCTTTTTTCTTTCATAGTATTTCTCTCTTTTCTCTGGAATATTTCTCCAAGTTCATTCGTAATCTTTCTTGCTTTTCTTCCGCAGTATTTATCTACCATCTTTCTCTCTTTACTTCCATAGTATTTCTCTGTCAAAAGCTTCTTCCTGGTTTCTAACCATGACTTAAGTCTGCAAATGTGAAAATGTTTAATGCTGTGTTTTGCTATTGTTGTTGCCTCTGCTCCACGAATTTGTTATAAGTATCTTTATTGCATTTTCCAAATCTAGTTTTGCTATTATATGCCTCAAACAACCAAATTATCATTCTTTGTTTTCTTAAAAATGTCTGTTATACTTTTAAATCCCCAGAGGAATTGACCTGGGTAATGTTTGCAATCATTTGATTTAATTTATGTAGAACATTTTATTTGTTTCACTTGCTTCACCCAAAACATAAAAAAAATTAATTATAAAATATATAATACCTCACCAATTTAGACCATAGAAATGATTAATGTTGTTGTTGTTATGGATTCGGCAGCATTAGGGCTCGTGCCCTGCGACCCAATGTCACATAAATGTTTAATGCATATGTTTTTTCACGAATGTTGTTTACAAATCAGCAGTGTCTGGAATAACTTTGTACTCTTTCTTTATTCATGAAATGGCATGTTTTTATTTGTCATTTTACTGGTGTGAGCCATACAACCATCTTGTAATGGTGTTTTAAAAATGTTTGTTTATCATTGTAAGAACAGTGTTATTTCATAAAGTTTTATTGTAACTTCTACTAGTGTTCTTGGTCTTTCATAAGTTGTGTGTCTCAGCAAATGGTGAAAGGAGTGAACACTGATTGTTCCTGTTGGTCACTGATCCTACACACTCCTGCTCCATCCTCTCATGTGCCCCACTGCACTCTGGACATACCCATAAGTTGTGTGTCTCAGCAAATGGTGAAAGGAGTGAACACTGATTGTTCCTGTTGGTCACTGATCCTACACACTCCTGCTCCATCCTCTCATGTGCCCCACCGCACTCTGGACATACCCATAAGTTGTGTGTCTCAGCAAATGGTGAAAGGAGTGAACACTGATTGTTCCTGTTGGTCACTGATCCTACACACTCCTGCTCCATCCTCTCATGTGCCCCACTGCACTCAACCCTCATTTGTTTGCAAATTCCTGCATTCTCTGTATTGCTGATTCAGCTGTTGCAGTATCATCATCCAACAGGCAGTCATTGATAGACTTTGTAACCACATCCATGGCTGCTTTTGAAGCCACAATGTCAGCTCTTTTGTTGCCCTGAACCTGGGCATTACCAGGGCAGTAGATTCACACTAACCTCTTGATGTGTGAGGATTCTATATCTGCTGTTCAATCGCACCTTAGTCAGCCCTACTGTACCAGTTTAAAGTCATCTTGTAAGGTTTTCTATTGTTCATTTTTACTAGTAATGACATGCAGTTATTTTGTAAGGTTTTTGTGACATGGACAAATAAATATGTGCTTATGTCATATGTTTCTACTCCCATTTGTTGTTTTTGATACAGAGTATGTGCATACATTTATTCAAGTGAAGTTCATTTTTACCAGTAATGACATGGAGTTATTTTGTAAGGTTTTTGTGACATGGACAAATAAATATGTGCTTATGTCATATGTTTCTACTCCCATTTGTTGTTTTTGATACAGAGTATGTGCATACATTTATTCAAGTGAAGTTCATTTTTACCAGTAATGACATGGAGTTATTTTGAAAGGTTTTTGTGACATGGACAAATAAATATGTGCTTATGTCTTATGTTTCAATATTAGGAAGATAGAAAAGGAAAGAGACCTAAGTATTATAATAGATCATACAGGTAAGGTGAGTGAGCAAGTTCAGGTAGCAGTGAAAAAGGCAAATGCAATGTTAGGTATGATAAAAAGAAATATTAAACATAGGAGCAAGGATTGGTAGTCAAACTGTATAAAGCATTAGTTAGACTTTAATTGGAGTACTGTGTACATCAGTGAAGTCCTTATCATAGAGGGGATATAAACATGTTAGGAAGAATACAAAAAAGAGCAACCAAGCTGATAGTGGGATTCCAGAATTACAGTTATGAGGAAAGACTCTTAGAAACTGGCCTACAGTGTCTAGAAAAGAGAAGAATTTGAGGTGACAATACAGGTTTACAAGATAATCAAAGAAACAGATAATTTAGACTGTAACCAGTTTTTCAAAATACAACCACCTACAAGAACAAGAGGGCATAGCTACAAATTAACTCAAGAAAGGTCCAGATTAGATATTAGGAAATATTTTTTTAGTCAGAGAGTGGTAAATGCTGGAATGCATTGCCACAGGAAGTAGTGGAGACAGGGAAAATTAATGCATTAAGAATAAATTGGATTCGCATAGCTTTTAGAGCAAGGTAATGTAAATTAAACTGATTGTATACAGATTCTGCGGAGTCTTCTAAACCAGTATAAAGACGTTAAGTTTCAACTCTCATTTGTTGTTTTTGATACAGAGTCTGTGCATACATTTCTTCAAATGAAGTTTCTCCACAGCCAGGCTATTTGAAACAATCAATAAAAGTAAAACCATAACTAGCTGAATTTTTACATGAGCAGCACAGTTTAAAACTGAATACTGACAAAATAAAGTAATGGACAAAATTGTTGAAAAAAAGAGGATGATAAAGAGAGAAGATATTGGGTGATTTTTAACTTCATAGCAAGGAGGACTGTCAATGGTAGAACTGTTAAACATCAATCAGGACTGGAGTTTGTGGAGATCCATGATGATGGTGCTGTGGTTTTCATTTGGGTATGACAACAATAGTTTCTTCTTCATCGTACGTAGTCAGACGTCAACCTTTATTTTTTCGAAAAAAGTAGCGGTCATCCTGAGGCTGTCGACACTGCCATAGAGCTTGTCTAGTGTTGCCACTGGTGATGGCCACATCTGCTCTCTCTGATCCTCGTTTGTCGGGCAGTTTTGCAGCAAATGCTCAGCGATCATTTTCCCGGTACCGCACATGCATTCGTCAGTGCCACCTATCTTCAGTTTGTTGAATAGGTGGTACCTCAGTCTATTGTGGCCAGTGCGAAGTCTGAAGACCACGACCTGCTCTCTTCTGTTCAACTGGTAATAGGCATCGTTTTTTGTGTAGCCAGTATGTTCGGTTTCCCATTTGGTCATGTATCTAGCTCTAATAAGCCGTTTTGACTCTTCGTATGTCATACTAGTATCTGGTTGTGGTAGTCTTGCACCTTCTTTTGCCAGTCTGTCTGCCTCCTCGTTGCCTTGGATGTTGCAGTGGGATGGAACCCACTGTACCACTAACCCTTTTTGGTGCGGACTGCTGGCATAGAGTACTGCTCTTAAATCATTAAGTTCAGTATTTTTCTGGCTTTTTAGTGCTGTGACTACGGCCAAGGCATCTGTAAGCAAGACTATATGGCTTTCATTCCTTCAACAATAGTTTGAACAACACTGTACTCCGTCTTAGTCATGATCTGTGGATGTTGGCTTATACTGTCCATACTTTGGTCTCACTGTATTGACACTTGTATACTGAGTGTTCTTCCCTCCTGACAATGTTTACTGGTAGTAAGTTGCAGTGGTTCTTTTATCCTAAGTAATGCTGACAAAGGTGTGCCAGGGCTTTTCCATCTATAGTGCAAAGCTAGACGATGTCAATCCTCATTTCATTGGCCAGGCTGCTGCTGCTGCAACACTGCCTAATTTCCAGGTGTGGATGTGAGGTGGGGTCTAGGTGAGTATAGTTCTTGTGTTTCATATTCTCTTGTCAGTGCCAGGTAATGTTGTAAAGTTACAATTTTTCTTATTCTTCTTCATTGTTTATTCTCAAACTCCCGCTACCAAGCCCTAAAAAAGGATTTACAAGTAGCAGGATGTTGTCTGGAGAACGGAATACGTTGTCAAAATTTACAGTTTTACTGCAATATTTGCACCTTTCGGTCAATACATCCAACTTCAGCTGGCATTTTTTGAGTACCGGCTTATCCTTCCCTCTTCGATCCATTCTCCTTAGCCAGTCTGATCTGTTGCAGCCTGTTATCCAGGATCACCATATGGAAGTTGAGAAGGGTCTTGGCATCTCTGGGTTGCTGGCCCTGACACTAGCAGTCAGTTTTGGGTCACTGACCACTACAGCTCGTGCACTGCTGAGCATCTTGATCCCAAGGTATCTGTAATCCTAGTATTCAGTCAGACATAACAAGGGATCAAGATGCTGAGCAGCACATGAGTTGCAGTGGACATCGAAACAGAGCTGCCAAGACCCTTCTACACCTCCACGCAGTGATCCTGGATAACAGGCTGCAGCAGGGCAGACTGGTTAAGGAGAAGGGGTCGAAGAGGGAATGCTAACCTGGTACTCAAAAAATGCTTTCTGAAGTCGGATGTGTTGGACCAAAAGGTGCAAATATCGCAGTCAAGCTGTAAACTACAACACAACGCATTCTGTTCTCTGGACTACATTCTGCTCTACTTAAGCCCTTTCAGGGTTTGGTAGCGGGAGATTGAGAACGAACGAAGCCAAGCCAAGACATAACAAGTGTCAGATGCCAGATAGCCAAATGTTCTTAAACTCATTTAAGTCTTGTGCCATAATGTTGAACCAAGGGCTTTACTCGTGTCATCTCTCTATTTTACTGGATCCAATTGGACATTTAAGGTGTAGGACCATCAGAACATCTCTTTTCATGTCCATCTGTTGTCAGGCATGTACACCGCATGTCCGACCCATCTATGTTTTCTTAACGTGGTTTCTACGATGGCATTAAAGTATAGGTTATGGCACTTGATATCTTTGTTGTTGTTGTTTAATGCCCACAATGAGTAAGTTTGCTCTTTCGTGCGCTCTGAAAAGGACGTTAAGTGGCGAGTTTAGTAGCTTTCCTCACATCCCGGGCTTGCTGATGGTGTACCTGAGTCCTCCAGGCGTTGTGCATGATTTATTATGAGTGTTCTTAATTTCTTGGCACAGGTAATTGTACAAATTCACGTGGTACTCTCAAAAATGCCTGCTGAATTCAGATGTGTTGGACGGTAAGGTGCAAATATTGCAGTCAAGCTGTAAACTACGACACAATGCATTCCATTCTCCGGACAACATCCTTCTACTGGCAAACCCCTTTTCAGGGCTTGGTAGTGGGGGGTTGAGAACGAAGAGGAAGGTGGATGACTAAACTCTCAAGAGATTGCTGGGCTTCATCAATAAATTTCTTAGAAAGATTCTTGACCTGCAGTGGTTTGACAAGGTTGCAAATGAAAGCTAATGGGAGATAACTTAACTTAACGTCTTTATACTGGTTTAGAAGACCCTGCAGAGTCTGTATACAACCAGTTATAACAGGACAATCTGTCATGAAACCTTGCTTTATCTGCTGTCTTCCATATTTTATGTTTATATTCAATCAATCAATGTTCTTTACAGCATACACAACACATAAGGCCCAGGTTCAACAGTTTTCTAAGACACTTATTCTCAAATGTATTTAACCTCTTTTCCAATGCCTTTGTTATTTTCCAGCATTCACATACGTAGGTCAGTATTGGTAATAGAGTTAAACAACCTGAGCTTGGTGTGCTCGCTGAGTGAATTTGATTTCCAGATGTATGTTGGTTGGGTAAAGGCACCTGCGGCTAGAGCAATGCTAGTGAAAATTTCCTTAGATGTATCTCCATCTTAAGTCATTTTGCTTCCCAGATAAATGAAACTGTCAACTGTTTGTAATACTTCTCCATGCAACTGGATAATAGCAGTTCATATTACCACAGCTTTATTGCAATTAAAACCTGATATACTTCAACTTTCGCTTGCCAGTCAACAAAATAGTTCAAGTACAAGAAAGCAAACACAAATTCCAGATCACATCAGACAGTTCCCTTGCTCTGGAAACATTGAACCTTTACTAGTAAAATCTGACCCACTTCAAACAAATATAACATAACAAAATCAACCAATTTTTTTATATGCAGCGTGAGGAGAACAATTTTCTGTTTTTTTAAAGGAAACAAAATGACATATAAAAGGAATAAGTGAACACTGGAAAAAGAATATTGTGAGAGGATATTTTGCAATCCTCATCAATGTCATCATCTATTGTATAAAAGGTAAGGTTGTCACATAGCTGATATTGTCACCGAGGATGAAGTGTTAAAGAAAGAAAGCGACTGACCAGTCCCTTCTCCTCACGTCCCTTTGCTGTTAAAGCCAAGCACTCTAGCTGCTTCCAGTTTTCAAATGTTCTATAAAGTGTCATTTTCTGTTCTATGTGCTCATTTAATTCACATATCTGTCAAGAATGTTCAGAAATATCACTTTTTCTGCTATGTGATAGTATCATTCATAGACACTCAACAATTTGACCTCTTCTGCTATGAGATAGTATCATTCATAGACACTCAACAATTTGACCTCTTCTGCTATGTGATAGTATCATTCATAGACACTCAACAATTTGACCTCTTCTGCTATGAGGTTGCATCATCCACAGACATTCAAAAATTGTATCTCTTCTGCTATGAGCTAAAATAATTCATAGATACTCAACAATTTTATCTCTTCTACTATGCGCTAGAATAATTCATAGATACTCAACAATTTTATCTCTTCTACTATGCGCTAGAATAATTCATACTCAACAATTTTATCTCTTCTACTATGCGCTAGAATAATTCATACTCAACAATTTTATCTCTTCTACTATGCGCTAGAATAATTCATAGATACTCAACAATTTTATCTCTTCTACTATGCGCTAGAATAATTCATAGATACTCAACAATTTTATCTCTTCTACTATGTGATATATCGTTCATATAATTCATAGACTTGCAAAAATGGTATCTCTTCTACTATGTGATATTATAATTCATATAATTAATAGACACTCAACAATTTTATCTCTTCTGCTCTATGCTATAATAATTCACTCAACTCCATAGTATAAACAAATAACACCTTTAATGTGGATCCCAAGAGACACAGATTGGGCCCACTTTAACCTTCCAAGTATATTATAAAGGGCAATTATTGACGGGGCTTAAAGTTAAAACCTTAAAATTGCTATAGGAATTTGAAACACAGTGCCATTGTTATTTAAGTTGGCATTATCATTGCTAAGGGGTTGCTGTAGTCATGAGGTTAAGGCACTCACAGCAATGAACGAAAATGGTGGGCGATCGAATCCCGCAAGTTTAAAATGACCCCTGGTCTCACGGGAGTGCCTGCATCCTGAGTTACCTCCAATTGCCCCTGATCCAAGGTTTCTCGGGACAAGAGAGTAAAATTGATGACCGGTGCATTCTCTCCCTCACTATAATCTAAATGCAGCGCACATCACACTATTAAAACAAAAACCCGTCTGATGTGGCCATCATCGCTTGCGATGGGCAATAATAATAATTATTATTATCGTTGCTAAGGATTTCAAGACTGTTCTGCAGGTAGTATCATAGTACAGACAAGCCACATGATGTCAGAAAAGCCATTTAAAATATGGCCACCCAACTAGTGCTATGCACTAAAGAGGAGTAGTGTTCTGTTATGCTTTTTGAGCAATGAAACCTTGAACTTCAATGAAGAATGAAGACGTAGTGCGGTGATGCATGCTTGTCACTCCAGCAAATATACGAGAGAAGTAGGAAGTTCCAAAATGGTGTGAGCTCTGTGACAGACTTCTTAACCTGGTCAGGCACACTAAGCACCACACAAGTTGATTGCAGTTTTTGTAATGACAAACTGCTGAGTGACAGTGAATGAAATAGCACTTCTGGACATCAGTCAACGTTCAGCACACCACACCAACCATGATGTGCTCCACTTTCACAAAGTGAGTGAATGTAAGACGGGTGCCGCGACAGCTGACTCCAGAATTGAACAAATATTGTGGTGCATAAGTGGCTTCACATGTGACCAAAAGACTTTCTTACTAAAGGAATCCATGCACTTTGTAGGAAGGGGGGGGGGGGGGGACACTTGTATCTAATGCAATGGAGACTACGTCGTAAAATGATAGTTGTGTGTCACTTTTTCTTAATACATTTTGAAGAACAAATGTAAGGTTTTTATTTGAAGCATCCTAATAAAATAAGTTGTGCTCATTGATGATAGCCTCATCATGTAAACAAGTTGCTATAGAAACCACCACTGCAACAGTGCACTAAGTGTTTGGCACAGGCTTCCCGTAAGAGACAAATTGTAGAAGTTCATAAAGAGGAAAATAGAGAGAAGACAAGTATGATATACTTGAACAGTTTACACTTCTTGTCATGGCTTGCTATGTTGCTCCTCTTCTACTTCACAGTGTTGAGGTCTTCTTTTCTAAAGTGTGATGTAGCAGGACCCATGACAAAGCCTTCTCAGTCACCTTTATTTCTTGCTAGACATGGGGTGAAGATGCAGCAGTGAATAAGCTGACAGCAGCCAGCGACTCATAGCTGGCAGCTTCCATCAGGGTAAGTGACCCATAACTGACAAAGACCCTCCTCCTTCTTCTTCCTTGTTCTCAATCTTCCGCTACCAAGCCCTAAACAGGGCTTTGCAATTAGTAGGATGTAGTCCAGAGAACGGAATGCGTTGTGTCACTAGTTTACAGCTTGACTGCGATGTTTGCACATTTCCGTCAGACACATCCGTCTTCTGCAGAACCAAGACCCTATTCTGCCCTCAAGTGGCAGTCCTGGAAACAGACTGCAGCCATTATTAAGAGATTAGGGGTCCAAGAAGGAAGGCAAACCAGGTTCCAAAAATGTCATGCTGAAACCAGATGTGTCAGGAAGATAACGCGCCTTGCTGCAAACTATGAGATGGCATCACAAATATCCTTTTCACAACTAACGCTAATGAAGAAGAATATGTTCGGCAGGTTACAATGTTACTATTATTTTCTCTCCATTTGACTTCCGGTAAAATACTTCTTTAACAGTGTTAAGAACTACAAGAACAGAATAGGGGAACCAAGCAAATAAATATAACATGACGAACCCCTGCAATCATTTGTTGTTTAGCTTAACAATATAGAATCAGATCCAATAGTTATAAAAGAAAGTACATTGGTCAGTAACCACATGTTTGACATAGTGATAATTGTGGGCCCACCAGTGTTTGGCTCTCATCCTTTTGCTCAGTGCCATGTAGTTACAAAATAACATCAAAACTGTTGACTATCAACATGAAAATCTATGCTTGTGTTTCTACATTAGTTTCAAGCTTTTCTTTTGTATGTCTAGGTCAGGGCTTGTCAACCTTTTGTATATCTGGTGCCAACTTTTATCACTTTTGTGAGGGTACATTTTCCTTACCACCCACTAAAATCTAAATTGAAGAATATTTCAAGATCGCCTACTGAGTCTGTGCATTAAAAAAAATGTTTTCAATACATCATCATCATGTGGTATGTCCTTTGCAGAACATCGCTTTCATCACCGCTTGTCTGAAATAAAATCAATCTCTTGCCAAATCTCCAGCCTGTTCCAGAGGTCATGTATAAGCATTCCTTAACATCATGGTGCCATCGCCTTCTTGGTCTGTCTCCGCCCCTGTTGCCCGGCACCATACCTTCCGTTACCGTTCTCTCAAGACTGCTCTGTCTTTTAATATGGCCAAAGTATTACAATTTTTTGTTCAAGATGGAATTTATGAACCAGTTCTTCTCTATGTCCAACTCTAATTGAATGGGTGCGTTCTTCCCTTTTTCAGCTCATGGTAATCTGAGAACCTTTCTATAACATTTTGACTTGGAAGACTTGATTATCTTCCTTGAGGTTTGGGTAACTGCCCATGTTTCGCAGCTGTATCCTGCCACATGAAAAACACAGGTTCTCAAAATTTTCTCTTTTGCTGGTATTCTGCCATATTTTTCTTAGGTTGTGTAGCCTCTGCATTGTCATAATAATAATAATAATAATAATAATATATTTAAAATACAGAATGTAATTATTCTGCTACTACCTACCTGAAAGCTAAAATCGCCCACTAGTGGGTGCTAGCTCCCAGGTTTAAGGGCACTGGTCTAGATGTTGAGGTAATGTTTTTGTCAGTTGGTTTTTAATACCACCTCAAGAGTCAGTAGATAGTAGGGGGTCAAGGCAACAGGGTGCCCCAATCTTGAAAAGGTTGGGAAGTACTGGTTTAACACATGTGGTAAATAACCACAATAGCTTATTCTGTTGAATGCCTTTATATAGCTGTCTGGGTCAAAGATGCAGTACAGTTAATGAGCTGATAGCAGCCTCATAGCTGGTTACTTCCATCAGGGTCAGCAAACCAGAACTGTCCAAGACTCTATTCTGTCTCCAAGTGGCGGCCCTGAAAACAGGCTGCACTAGTGTAGTCTGGTTAAGAGAATAGCGATCGCAGTGTGAAGACAAACCTGGTACTCAGAAAAGTCAGCTGAAACCAGATGTATTGGGCCGAAAGGCCCTGATATCGCAGCCTCGCTTTAAGCTAGAAAACAACTTTTTTTTGTTTGTTTTTGCGTTCGCCTTATTTATCTATTTCCCAAGGCGTGTGTGCGTTACACTGTAGTTTTTATTTTGCGCCTGTCGGCCCAGTGCATCCGACTTCAGCATGCATTTTATGTAAGGGTCTGCTTCCTCCTGCATTTTCTAAGGGTTTGCTTCCCCGGGGTAACGGCCGGTGCTGTGATGGGGATCGAACCCAGCACCTTCTGGTTGTGAGCCGTGCCACTTAACCACTAGGCCACGCCGTCCCCTAGAAAACAACTTAACTATGTCCTTTTCAGGACGAATGCAGAAGAAGGAGTAAATCTGTCATTTGTCACATTGTGTGTTTTTTGTTTTTCTTTGCATTCGCCTTATTTCTCTATTCCCCAAGACGGTGTGCTTTACACTATGTTTTTATTTTGCGCCTGTTGGCCCAGTGCATCTAATTTCTGCATACATTTTATGTAAGAGTCTGCTTGCCTCCTGCATTTTATGTAAGAGTCTGCTTGCCTCCTGCATTTTCTAATAGTTTGATTCCCCGGGGTAACGGCTAGAGCTGTGATTGGGGAGTAAACCCAGCACCTTTGGGTTGTGAGCCGTGTCATTTAACCATTAATCTACCCCTACCATATTGTGTTTGATAGTTTGACTGCAATCAATCCAAGTAATTGCTGAAGTCGGATGTGTTAGACCGAAAGGTGCAAATATCGCAGTCAAGCTGTAAACTACGACACAACAAATTCCGTTCTCTGGACTACATTCTGCTACTTAAGCCCTTTTAGGGTTTGATAGCGGGAGATTGAAAACGAACGAAGCCAATCCAAGTAAAGGTAGCCCCATAGTAGACACTGCCACCAGGGATTATGAAGCGTTAGAAACTTGACCGTAAAAGGTCTCAGTTTTTTTTAAAGGAGGTATGACTAATTCTTGTCCTCACTGCTTTGTCTGATGAGATGCAGTGATCAGCGACCCAAAGCTGTGAAAAACTCTTCTACACCTCAACGCGGTAATCCTGGATAACAGGCTGCAACAGAGCAAACTGTCTAAGGAGAAATGATCGAAGAGGGAAGGCTTACCGGTACTAAAAAATGCCATGCTGAAGTCGGATGTGTCGGACCGAAAGGTGCAAATATTGTAGTCACGCTATACACTACGACACAACACATTCCATTCTTCGGACAACATCCTGCTACTTGCAAAGCTCTTTTCATGGCTTGGTAGCAGGAGTTTGAGAACGAAAGATGAAGAAGAACTGCTTCTTCTTTCCTGAAAGTCATGTACACATTTACAACTGGGTTGACTGGAACATAGTACAACAGGGTATGAGCCCTGTCAATTTGCTCTGACACACACAACTCCTCTAAAAAAAACAAGCCGCTCTGACATAGAACCTACATTTCTGCTGTAGCAAACAATATTTAAAATTCCATTTCCTCTCACACTAGCCTTTAACTGGAAGAGGGACAAGTTGTGCTTTTTAACCAAAATGTTGATCCTAGAGTCCCTTAATGGGTAGGACAGAACAGGATTAGAATACATTACTACACATAATCAAGTAATGACTAAAAAAGATTGTTTTTGTCTCTCTGTGTGGAGGCCAGCACCTCGTCCTCATTGAAGGACAAAATGGCACCACATATATCAAAAAAAGATCATATTGCAAAAAGTATTGTTCGTGGTTTCGGCACTATAATCAAGTACAATAGAGTGCTGAAGAAGTGATAACTACAAGACTATATAAATGCTTTTGTGCAGGCTTCATGCAAGGAGTGTTAGGTCCTCCATCTCCTATATAGAAAAGGGAAGGATCATGTTGAGTCACATAGTAATTGATGCTGGGGAGAAATAGTGACAGAATGCTACTACATCTGCCTATGAATACATAAAAACCTTATTTGATAAACTCTCCTTTGTAATTGCAAGTGGTCATTTTCACAGACGCCCTCGCAGTGTTAATGGTGCTCAAGAACCAGCACACAAATTAACTTGGTGCTCTGGCAGACTCGCTCAAACGCCTGTCCTAGTGTTAAAAAAAAAGGCACAGTCCAGTGGATACCAGCCCACTGTGGCATTGCAGGCAACGAGAAGGCAGACAGACTCACCAGAGAGGGAGGAATGCTGCAGCAGAGTGATACAGAAATCACATACAATGAGACAAAAGCATTCATCAGGGCAACGTACAGTACAAAATGGAAAAAAGACCATCCTGGCCACATAGAAAACCATGCCTACCATCAATTCTCCAGGTGAGACCAGGTGATAATTCTCCGGCTATGCACAGGTCACAACAGACTTAGATGCCATCTGTACAACAAGTTCAAGATTGGCACTACAGACTTTTGTGCCTGCAGCACAGCCCCCATGAAGGCAGGACATATTTTGCAGTCCTGTCCACTGTATACTGACAAAAGAAGTAGCATTTGGCAACAGCCAGTGTCCTTCCACGAGAAGCTGTACGGAAGTGTACAGAGCTTTGGGTCGACTCCTGCCTTTGTTAGAGTCATTGAAGTTGAGGTCTAAAGACGAGTGAGGAAGAAGAAGAAGATAATTGCATAACAGGTCAAAACACAAGTTTTCATGAAACTAAACAAAAGGGCTAGTCCTCAAATTTGGTTGAAGATAAAAACACACAAAACTCCCTCCATCTTCAAAATGAAAGATGACAAACAAACAAAATGTAGATTCAAATTCATTATATGTATATTTCTTTTTTTAAACAAATGACAACCGCTGCATGAACCAATTGTAACATAATCTTCATTTTTAAAATGACAACCTAAAAAAATTGTAACAAAACCCAGCAGCTGACTTTGATAAAACAAAGAGCACCAACTTTTAGTGTTTGAAAAGTAACAAAATATGTCAGTTAAATAATGTTAAAAATGTAATATAAAAGTAAAAGTTCACCCAACTAAAAATCACCTCCAAACAAATACATGAATTAATATAAGATAATTTTGCTGCAAAGAAACATAAACACCTATGTCCAAATATTTTGTCTCATTCTATCTTCACTTGCTGGACACAACATTATAACACAGACACACTAATTGCCAGCTCAGAGAGCATTTCTGAACATTGTTATTTATTATATGTAAATGATGAACAACAGATATATGTTATTTGACATGCAAACAATTCTATTCTGCTATAACTTGTCTGCATTTATGGGTTGGAAGTAACCAAAACAATCAGAAAACTACAAAATGGCAATTACAAAAGTTGAAACCAGCCATTGAAATCCATTTTTGTGAACATTAACTTAGCGAGCTGCCACAGCATATTGACTTATTTATTTTATGGATAATTTCTGCTTCGTGCACTATCAGAATTCATTCTTAGGTTATTGATTTTTGTCTGCTACTTGACACCACATGTACTTTCTCTATTCCTCGTATGTTTGGCCCTTTTGTAGCAAATGTTCAGCAGTCATTCTATCAGTGTCTCTGTTATACTTATCTTTAGTTGGTCAACAAATGGCATAAGTCTGTTTGGTTTTGACCTATGCAAAATCTGAAGATCAGCACTTGTGCACTTCTGTTAATAAGTTGGTAATAAGTGTCTAGTTTATGTGGATGATATAATTCAGTGCTTCTCAACCATTTGACCCTTTGAACTTGTACCCATTTACCAATGTGTGTGTGTAAATACTCTATTCACCGAGCCATACATTATTCGGTGTGACGGTTCGACCATTAACTTTAGCCATATTTTAGGCTGTATTACTTTGATTTTGGCTACACACATTTCCAGAAAATAACAGATATGGCTGCGCACACATTGTAGCATGTTTTTGATTATTTTTGTGATGAAAAGTAGTTTTGAAAATGAGAGAAATGGCTGTACTAAAAGGCTAACAAGAGAACAAGCCGTTGAAAGTATTCTCAAGGATTTGGAGAGTGATAAATTGTATTAGATGGTGATTATTCTGAAAAGAACAAGTGATTATTTGAATGACGACAGGGATCAAGATGCTGAGCAGCACATGAGCTGCAGTGGTTAGCGACCCATAGCTGACTGCTAGCGTTAGGGCCAGCGAACCATAGCTGCCAAGACCCTTCTGCACCTCCACGTGGTGATCCTGGATAACAGGCTGCAGCAGGGCAGACTGGCTAAGGAGAAGGGATCGAAGAGGGAATGCTAACTTGGTACTCAAAAATGCTTGCTGAAGTCGGATGTGTTGGACCGAAAGGTGCAGGTATCGCAGCCAAGCTTTAAACTACGACACAACGCATTCCGTTCTATGGACTACATTCTGCTACTTAAGTTCTTTCAGGGTTTGGTAGCGGGAGATTGAGAACGAATGAAGAAGAAGAAGAATGACAACATTATGATCAAGATAGATCTGTTCCTGTGCTTTAAAGGATCAAACTGCAGTCCAGCAAGTATCCCACATAATGTATCAAGTAAATGTGATACCAGATGGTCTTCAATGAATATATTCCATAATTTACTGGCATAACGGGGATTAAGATGCTGAGCTGCAGTAGTCAGCGACTCATAGCTGACTACTAGTGTCAGGGCCAGCGCACCAGAGCTGCCAAGATCCGCTGATCCTCCACACGGTGATCCTGAATAACATTCTGCAACAGAGCAGACTGGCTAAGGAGAAGGGATCGAAGAGGAAATGCTAAACCAGTATTGAAAAAAAGGCTTGCTGAAGTCGGATGTGTTGGACTGAAAGGTGCAAATATCGCAGTCTAGCTGTAAACTACGACACAACGTATTTCATTCTGTTACTTAAGCCCTTTTCAGGGTTTGATAGCGGGAGGTTGAGAACGAATGAAGCCAAGCCACTGGCATTACAAGTGGTCAGTCAATGTGAGATAAAAGTAAGTAGCATGTCCTTTGAAAGAATGTAATTTCAACCGTCAACCTCTTTGACTGTTATAAGTTTGTTGGCAAGTGTGCAGTACGGTAGGTTGACATTACTCACTGTACGTGGAGGAGCAAATAAAAAGCCATGTCTGCCAAACTGGATATGAGCGTGATTCGAACTGGGTGCGTTGGGATTGTAAAACGGATGCTTCACCCCTAGACCATTCAGCCTCCTCAAATTTGAGGAACAGTTTTTATGTCATAGTAAATAGGTTTCATCAAATGTCCATCATGTGTGTATTTTCACAGGAACACATGAGAATGGGATTTTACGGACCTTGTAGCCAGGGTTCAAAGGGTTAAAGTCCTACAACCCATGACAACTTATTACATCCATTATTATCATCATTATTATCATTAACCCATTACATCCTAACATTCCAAAATATTTTGTTTGGTAACTGTAACTTCTACTCTGTTCAATGCAGCCTTATACTTTTATTCTATACTAGCACAACATTGAAATCTCATTAGTAAACACATAGTATATGAGTGAGAGTGGAGTGGGGTGCATGAGAGGACAGAGCAGGAGAGTGTACAACCAGCGAGCTACAGGGACCATCAGCATTCATACCTTACGCCATTTGATGAGAGACTGAGCACCTATGGGTATGCCCGGAGTGCAGTGATGTCGAATCTTAGAAACAGAAATATGAGTGAGACAGAGAAGTATCAGCCTGGCATCTGATGAGGGTGGGCATGGGGCTGGCTACCCCATCCTGTAGAAACTTTAAGCCACCAAAACCTGTAACAAGTGCAGCCAGATCAATATTGATGACTTGGTACATTTCGGTAAAGTTTTTAATTGATTGATCATTTACCTTTCACTCCAGATGTCAGAGTATAGTTCCAACACTATATTTGGATTCCACTATTCAGCTTTTAGGGAATCTTAAATTGTTTGCTGTAGTTTCAGTGGAAATGGTTATTACATAGTGAGGTTGCCAGCCTCAGTACAATCTTCCCTAGTCGGACAATTGTAACAATACATATGGTGTATTTTGAAACAACATGGTAAAGTGTATTAATTGGTGTTGGTCAAACCCTCAGGGCTAGTAAGCGCAGGAAGTAAAAGTTGCAAAATAAAGAATGAACTACGGATAGACTTCAGCTGCCTAGCAGCAGGCATAACCTGTCTGTTTGAATACCAGGATTCTAGTTGTATTCATTTAGTTGCTTTAAACAAAAAAACTTTTACATAGACATTATTTCTGTGTATCCACTTTTATTATTCTATGCTATACAATGAATGACATAGCACTTGACCCTGACAGCAGAAGAACTGGATTGGTCTCTGGTTGTCGCATGCTCCAGGTTACCCAGACGTACCTGACTTAGTTGAAATGACAAAACAGCAAGGAAATGAATTGGTTACTCTAACCCACCTGCGATAAAGAAATCCAAGACTTAATCTCCTCAACAGGACAGAATAGGCTAACTAGGCTGGTTAGGTTTCCCTTTCTTTTATATACAGTGTATGGTAAACGCATTTTACGTTGTTATTCCATTTGGAAAAAACAATAAAAGTGACTTCCAAGAATACGTTTGTTTAATTCTTGTTTGTCACCTTTTATTAAAATTTGCAAAGTCTAGTATTTTACTATATTAATCATGTGAGGTCTTTAGCGTAAAACTCTTTGATCTAAACCACACTGATTTACACACAAAGGGAAGGCAGTATAGGCCTTGATTTGAAACACAACACAAATATCTCAAAGTTGAATAAAATTGGTTACATTGAAAATATCATGCATTAAACAAATACAAATAGTGCATATTCTCAAAGTTTCATTCTTGTGCATATTGTACATGGAAGTTGAAAACAAAATCATTGTAAAAATTAATGAACTTTTAAAATCTGACACTACATCTAAATATAAGATGTAGTTAACAGCTCTAATTGGATGGTCATTAGGTCTGGTAAATTAAGGTATGGTACATCACAAAATAAATGTAACAGCCATGAAGGCACATTCTAAGCGACCAAGGTCAAAATATCCATCAGCTATCTATCATCATTCCCCCAAAAGGTATCACTTTTGGCTTTTATTTGGCAGAAACCAGATGTCACAAACACTCAGTCCTCTGGCCGTACTGATCCGTCAATCCTTATCATGTAACCCGCAGCATGTGCGAATAATGTTGCAATGTTTGATAAGTGAGAAAACAAGTTTGAGAATAATCACCCTTTAAACTAAAAAGTATTACATTTTAATATTTCCAAAGGGGCCAAAGACAGTGAACCAGATAACCGCAGTCAGGGGCTCATAGCTGACTGCTAGCGTCAGGGCCAACAAACCAGAGCTATCCACGACTCCATTCCGCCTCCAAGTGGTGGTCCTAGAAACATGCTATATTCGTATGCAACCTGGCTGAGAGAATAAGGAATAAAGATGTGCCGTGTTGAAATAGGAAGTGGTGGGACTCAAGGCACAGATAACACACCCTCAATGTAAACTGCAACACAACATAACAAAATATCCTTTTCAAGATGAACAATGAAGAAGAATGTTTTCCGAAAGAAAAATATTGATGATAATTGAACAGAAAAAAGTTTTAAAAATTGATATTCAAACGAGTGACACATTCCAACAGTGAATGATACATTAAGTTCCAGAATAATTTTATACTTTTCATTTACAAGTCTTCTTTATTAAGAATACATTTCGATTTTAGAGTTTTGTGGCCGAGAGGTATTAAAATTGTCTTCATGTGGTCCTTGGTCCATTAGTTTGACTTTATGCTGTCATGTAGAAGGTTTGATTTTGTGGCCATTGAGGTATTAAAATTGTCTTCATGTGGTCCTTGGTCCATTAGTTTGACTTTATGCTGTCATGTAGAAGGTTTGATTTTGTGGCCATTGAGGTATTAAAATTGTCTTCATGTGGTCCTTGGTCCATTAGTTTGACTTTATGCTGTCATGCAGAAGGTTTGATTTTGTGGTCATTGAGGTATCAAACTTGTCTTCGTGCAGTCAGGTTACTCAGTCTATAAGACAGCTGATAGGATAGAATTTCACTCTCTGTCTATAAGACAGCTGATAGGATAGAATGACACTCTCTCAGGGTATAAGACAGCTGATAGGATAGAATGACACTCTCTCAGTCTATAAGACAGCTGATAGGATAGAATTTCAGTCTATAAGACAGCTGATAGGATAGAATTCCACTCTCTCAGTCTATAAGACAGCTGATAAGATAGAATGACATTCTATCAGTCTATATGACAGCAGACATGATAGAATTACACACTCTCATGCTACTCAGGGTATAAGCCAGCTGGAAGGATAGAATGACACTCTCTCACAGACTACTCAGTCTATAAGACAGCTGACAGAATAGAATGACACTCTCTCACAGACTACTCAGTCTGTAAGACAGCTAACAGGATAGAATGACACTCTCTCAGAGTATAAGACAGCTGACAGGATAGAGTGACATTCTCTCACAGACTACTCAGTCTGTAAGACAGCTGACAGGATAGAATTACACTCTCTCAGGGTATAAGACAGCTGACAGGATAGAGTGACATTCTCTCAGTATAAGACAGCTGACAGGATAGAATGACCTTCTCTCACAGACTACTCAGTCTGTAAGACAGCTGACAGGATAGAATGACACTCTCTCAGGGTATACGACAGCTGACAGGATAGAGTGACATTCTCTCAGTATAAGACAGCTGACAGGATAGAATGACCTTCTCTCACAGACTACTCAGTCTGTAAGACAGCTGACAGGATAGAATGACATTCTCTCAGTCTGTAAGACAGTTGACAGGATAGAATGACATTCTCTCAGGGTATAAGACAGCTGACAGGATAGAATGACACTCTCTCAGTCTGTAAGACAGTTGACAGGATAGAATGACATTCTCTCAGTCTACAAGACAGCTGACAGGATAGAATGACATTCTCTCAGTCTGTAAGACAGCTGACAGGATAGAATGACACTCTCTCAGTCTATAAGACAGCTGACAGGATAGAATGACACTCTCTCACAGACTACTCAGTCTGTAAGACAGCTGACAGGATAGAATGACATTCTCTCAGTCTGTAAGACAGCTGACAGGATAGAATGACATTCTCTCAGTCTGTAAGACAGCTGACAGGATAGAATGACACTCTCTCAGGGTATAAGACAGCTGACAGGATAGAATGACATTCTCTCAGTCTATAAGACAGCTGACAGGACAGAATGACACTCTCTCAGGGTATAAGACAGCTGACAGGATAGAATGACATTCTCTCAGTCTACAAGACAGCTGACAGGATAGAATGACATTCTCTCAGTCTATAAGACAGCTGACAGGATAGAATGACACTCTCTCAGGGTATAAGACCGCTGACAGGATAGAATGACACTCTCTCAGGGTATAAGACAGCAGGCAGGACAAAATAACACTCTCAGTCTATAAGAGAGCTGACAGGATAGAATAACACTCTCTCAGTCTATAAGACAGCTGACAGGATAGAATGACATTCTCTCAGTCTATAAGACAGCTAACAGGATAGAATTACATTCTCTCAGTTTATAAGACAGCTGACAGGATAGAATGACACTCTCTCAGTCTATAAGACAGCTAACAGGATAGAATGACATTCTCTCAGTCTATAAGACAGCTAACAGGATAGAATGACATTCTCTCAGTCTATAAGACAGCTAACAGGATAGAATTACATTCTCTCAGTTTATAAGACAGCTGACAGGATAAAATGATACTCTCTCAGTCTACAAGACAGCTGAAAGGATAGAATGCCATACTATTAAGCTGCCCAGGCTACCTTCTCTGTTACCACCCTCAAAACCTCACTGTACAAGATAGCTAATAGGACAACATTGTGTTCTCTCTGGCCACCCACTACATCCCAAGATAAATGAGAAAAGACTAAGCTGAGCTTAACTAACACATAAAGAGAGATAGTCTTCATATGTGCATGTACATACATATCCTGAGTTGACAGACTCTTTTCCTTGCCTGGGTTTAAGATACAGCAGAAATATATACTGATATTTAGCACAAATTCTATATAAGGCGACACGGTGTAAGGTTACCATTGAGATCAATATAAGTGAAATACAATGAACAAGCCTGTCCATTCTGTTTACTTATTCTAATCTCTGATGTCTTCAACATAAGGTCATTGATATTTACTCCGGGAAAACAAAAAATATACATTTGAATAAACATTATTATTTAAATTTGACAAACACAACAAAACTACCAAACAGCCAAAGAAAATTGAAAGCATATATATTTATTTGTCTTAAATATATCTCCAACTGAAAACAAAATAATTTTGTTTATTAAAGTCACAAAACACTTTATATCAAACAACTAAAACACTTCTTGAATAAATGTCAACACAAACTTGATAATACCATCATTTAAATCATACACTATGACTTCTGTCAAGACATCTTTAAATATACAAGTACTCAATGTTAATGCACGCTATAGAAAATAATCATAGCATGTTCTGCATCATCTTATTCAGGTAGTAACAATTGCTACAGTAATTTACATCATGTTCTATGCCGTGTTCTAGTGTATTCTCTGGTGTGGATGCTATAAATAATGTTGAAAGTTGGGCAAGGAAACTCCAAGAATAGTTAATTTGTAAAAAAATGTAGCCACAAAGACAACCAAATTATGATGAGCACTTGGAGAACATGTACACTACACAACCCAAAAATATAATGAAGTAATTGACATTCTGAAATCGAACCCAGTTCTTCCAGGTGACAAATGTGCCTCACTGCAAAAAATAGATAACATTTTACCATTTATAGTCCCATTTATCCAGCCTCAATAGCATGCACAAATTAAGTTGGCATGTAAGATATGTATTTGGCTCTGTCACTTAACTACGATGTTGACATATTTGGCTCTGTCACTTAACTACGATGTTGACATATTTGGCTCTGTCCCTTAACTACGATGTTGACATATTTGGCTCTGTCACTTAACTACGATGTTGACATATTTGGCTCTGTCACTTAACTACGATGTTGACATATTTGGCTCTGTCACTTAACTACGATGTTGACATATTTGGCTCTGTCACTTAACTACGATGTTGAAATATTTGGCTCTGTCACTTAACTACGATGTTGACATATTTAGACTGATCTTAACATGGTGGAATACATTTATTATTTGATCAGATCAATGCTTCTGGTTTACATATGGATATTCAATACGTCCAATTTAAACTTTCAATAAAAAAATAAGAAAATGAAACTATGGAATAATGTAAATATAACCCTGCATGTGGTAAGTAAAAAGAAAAATGTATTTCAGTGGTGGATCTCGCTTCACATTAATTACATTTAACGTTTCATACTGATCTCTATTTTTATTATGAATACTCCGTGTCATATATAATTTATTTATGTGTCTTGAGATGATAATGTTTTAGCTGAATTTATTTAATATTAATTAATTTTTATTTTTTTAAAAACTATTTGACATACAAAGTTGTGGCACTTCCTTATGGCTGTAAGAAATAAATGTACCAGATTTGCTGGACTGTAAAGGATCACGGGTATTTAGTTGATGGAATGTCATGACTTGCTAAATTTCGTAGTGTCTATTACTTCACTTTATTTTCTGTTGTTTGGCATATATAAAAAAATATACTTCTATTACGATACTTATCGCAAGTTTGGTAATACCTTAGCAAACCACGAAATTCTGTGCAGAGAAAACGATAGACTCAATAGCCCAGCATCTATCTACTCTAATGATGACTTATGCGCCACAATTCATAAAACCATGATGAACACCACAATCACAACTGACAAACATGTAATACTTCAAATCTAACAAATCTAATATCACAGAAAAGGTTGCCATGACAAGGTCTGTTTACACATGCATAATGTCAGTCTGTTCTGTATCCCCAGCAGTGCTCATGATGGTTGTTTGAGTGCTGTTTGCTGCAATGATTGTATTCGCAATAGTCCTCATTACCTCATTCAAATCATTCACTCCTCTTTGAACTGTCCTGCAACAAATAAAGGGAACAACATTATTTTTGAATAGAATTTGTACAACTTTTTAACCTTTACCACACTAGCATCAACCAAAATTGACTGACATCATGAAAATCGCACTGCTAGGGTCGGCAGTACTCGCCAGTACTAGCTTATGATGCAGTTGCTATCAGTGACCTTGAACAAAAAAACCTGCACCAAAGAATGTGTTCTTGTTCTTCTTGTGGTTTCTATGCTACGTTTTTCTTACAATGGGAATTCTACAAACTCCCACACAATAAAACCTGAGATTTGGCTTGGCTTGGCTTCGTTCGTTCTCCCGCTACCAAACCCTGAAAGGGCTTAAGTAGCAGAATGTAGTCCAGAGAACGGAATGCGTTGTGTCGTAGTTTACAGCTTGACTGCGATATTTGCACCTTTCGGTCCAACACATCTGACTTCAGCAAGCATTTTTTGAGTACCGGGTTAGCATTCCCTCTTCGATCCCTTCTCCTTAGCCAGTCTGCCCTGCTGCAGGATCACTGCGAGGAATTGTAGAAGGGTCTTGGCAGCGCTGGTTCGCTGGCCTTGACGCTTGCAGCTAGCTATGGGTCGCTGACCACTGCAGCTCATGAGCTCAAAACCTGAGATTTGATGAAGAATAGCAGCAGGAATGCTCAGCTTAATCATGTCAAATGTATACTTCAGTAGATGAGACAGTCGACAAGGCAAGAGCTCACACCTTCAACAGTATGATTATTCCATTCATGGTATATTGTAGCAGCTCTAGCTTGCTGACATACCATAGCAGATGGTGAAAGGGGTCTGCACTAACTATGTTCTCACTTCACTCGACTCAAACAAATTAACTACAACACTAATTGATGATAAAACACAACAATGAAACTTATTTCTACACTTTCACAACTGACTTCCCAATCTTCACTCAAAACAAAGCCTGTCTGGCTGTAAGTAATTATGAACTAAACTAAACTAAAAGAAACTTGATTACGAACTAAAACTTGATTGACAAACTAAAACTTGATTGCCGAACCGTTTGTGGATTGCCACAGAATGGATGATTCATGTTTGTTCTTAAACCCAGGTGATTCGTCCGTGGTCCTGTTCTGCTCATCGACGGTGGCTCGCAATGATTGTTGAAGAGCTGTATCGCTGTGATAGTCAAATATATCTCTAGTAGTGACTAGATTTCTTGAGAGAACTTCTGCTAAACGCTTGACTAAGATGTTATAAAAATGGCTACTTCATGTGATTCCCTCATGGTGCACTTCTTTATCTATTTCTAACACTTTTGCTATTTGAAAAGAATATTCTACATCACTATGCACATCACTAATTACCTCGCATTGTTTGGCTGCTGTACATCTGTACTTAAACTAACGTGGTCTGGTTGAAGGTTCATCACTTCTTTCTCTCTGGCAATGTATTGATTACTGAGCCTAGCTGCTGCTACTCAACTGCTTTCATCAAGACTGTTGTTTTGGGATCTCCTCTTCACTCAACCGCTATCTCAAGACTGTTCTGTTTTGGGATCTCCTCTCTCTCAACCATTCGGTCAAGACAGTTCTGTTCTCTCCTCTGCTCGCTCCGGAATGTGTGTTTCGGGATCTCCTTTCCTCTCAAATGATATCTCAAAAATGAATCTGATTCAGGCTGTCCTAGCTATCTATAACCGGGGCTTGGCCCAGATTACGAGGTCTGCTAACAACGCAGGTATTCTGATCTCGCACCTAGGTTTTTCTCCCCCAAGATTTAAGAAAACCTGTTAATGACATGTCTGGTATTCATCGTCACTACTGATCACGCAGTAACAGGCGTCTGGGTGTAAAACAAGAAGACGTAAGACAACACCTGTGTGGCTTAGAAAATGATACTACGTATTCCAGACATTCCTATGTCAGGATTTTAGTACATCTCACTTTCTTAGTTCAGTTCTATTTAAAAAATGAATGGCTACTGACTATCAGTGCTCTACTCCCACCCTTTCTAACTTTAATAAAACATGTCTAAAATCCTATCCCTAATAAAACTACACAGCTAAGATCTGTTACAACACCTCCCCCAACCACAGATCAACAAGGTGTACACAACGCCTTTAGTTTCACTCACACTGTCTCAGATCTTACTATACTTTCACCCATACCCTCCAGCAAGCTGCACAACCCTACAACGAACTTTTTACCCAGCACTATGCCTGGCATCTTCATTTTTTACCTGGCACCTTAGGTACAAAATAAATTTGTCATCCCTGAACACGGATGATTTTGAAAAAATCTGCCCTTTGTAAAACACACATTAAATATTTTAAATACAATTTCTTTGCATTCAGTTTCTAAATTCTCACAAACATACAAAATAAGCCCAACCATTTATTATCTCAATCAATCAATCAATCAACCAAAAGCTTTTACCTTGCAGTTGAGCACAGGTATTCAACATAAACATGCTACATTCTCATCTTCTGAGCCATTCATTCCAGCTTTCTCCTATTCATTTTTTCCTGCTCTCTTCCCTTCCTTGTGTGTATTTGTCTCACTTGATTTTCTTTACCTTGAGAATTCTAAAACAGAGACTGCCTTGTGATGCTATCAGCTTAATGTACAGCCTATCCAGCATCAGGATTGTCTCATCACCTCCTATTTCACGGTTACTGGTTTGTTTAATAAAAATATAAAGTCTGACACTTACTTCCAAGATCGACTGGACGTGTGAACAGCTGTGGTGTGGAGGTCCATCTGTTTTTGTAGGCCAGTAATTTCAGCTCTCAGGGAGGACAGACAGAATGAAAGTTGATCTAATGGCCTGCAGGAAACAGAAAGTGGCAATATTTTTTTTTACGGCAGTTTTTTAAAGCTCTCATGAAATTTCAGTTAGTTAGATGTGTTCATGGAAAGTTTACAATTCTGAATTAACATGCAAAAGGGCAGAGGTAAAGGTAGTCTAATAGCTGGCACTTCCATATATAATAATGTTTGAGAGCCTTCCTTGTAATAGACCACAGCTTTTTCTGAAGTGAGGTGACAAATTTTCCTTTCTTGCCACCTAGCCTTCCCTAACTATGAGTCAGGTACCATTGATAACTTAGAAAACTAGAATCTATTGAGACCTGACCCCTCTTATCACAAGAGACTCGTACACTAACCACTTTGCTAATCAGATGCTTCTACTAACATAAACATTAATGAGATTCACGTTTCTGTCATGTCACATCTGTCATGTCACATCTCTGTCATGTCACATCTGCCATTTATTTAACATGAATCAGCAACAAGTAATGGAGATGATAAATCACATAAATATGTCACATGCTAATCAGTTGTGATAAATCACAGAAATATGTCACATGCTAATCAGTCGTGATAAATCACAGAAATATGTCACATGCTAATCAGTTGTGATAAATCACAGAAATATGTCACAAGCTAATCAATTGAGAGAAGATTTAAATCCAAAAAGACACTTAAATCTTACTTGCTGTCCCGGGTAGTGACTTTTGTGTCTTGTATAAGCTGATCCATAACTGCAAGGTCAAAGGGCAAAGGTGGGATAACCACTTTCTTTTCGATGTTTGCTTGGACACTCTTATCAAGTGTATCATTCTCATTCAATCGTTTGGTCAACTGTAGGAAAAAAACATTAGAACAATGCATCATTCATTCTGTTCAGCTCTGTAGTTTGACCTCTGCACTCTACTTTCTGACCAACTACCCCTGTGCGCCTATAACACACTACGTTCTGGTTTTCGCAACCATGGCAAACCGAGAACTAAATGCGAATATTCTAAATCGTCATGGGATGACGACTATTTCAGTGACACGTCTGGCCCTGGACAGAAAACTACGGCTCCCCACGAAGCCTCACGGCACAAGTGGATAAGACAAGACAAGTCAAGACTGTACTTTCAAGTTGTGATTGAAAATCTCCAGCCGGTCAGACACAGGCCTCACAAAAGTAAATAAAAAAGTAAATTAGGGTATTTTCATTGAAAAAAACTTGATGGAGAGCCATACAAGCCAAACTGACAACCATGATCCAGAGCTTGGGCACTGTGCTAAGAATGTCAGCGGTCCGAGCAAAGGAGGAAGAGCCTTTTCTGTCCTGAAAGACGCCATCAGGCATGATGGTCACAGACCGCTCCATCAGTTATCTGCCAAGGGTCCAAGATGAAGAAGAACAAACGTCAATATAGTCAGAAAGCCTCAGACATAGGTTTGAAAAGGATGCAACGTCTCACATGAAGGCTTGTCCACTTATTACTAATTGATCACATGGTGTTCTCATTTGTTCGAATTGATCTTTGATTGGGGATCAAGATGCTGAGCAGCACATGAGCTGCAGTGGTCAGTGACCCATAGCTGACTGCTAGCGTCAGGGCCAGCGAACCATAGCTGCCAAGACCCTTCTACACCTCCACGCGGTGATCCTGGATAACAGGCTGCAGCAAGGCAGACTGGCTAAGGAGAAGGGATCGAAGAGGGAATGCTAACCAGGTACTAAAAAAATGCTTGCTGAAGTCGGAGTGTTGGACCGAAAGGTGCAAATATCGCAGTCAAGCTGTAAACTACAACACAACGCATTCCGTTCTCTGAACTACATTCTGCTACTTACCCTTTCAGGGTTTGGTGGTGGGAGATTGAAAACGAACGAAGAAAAAGAAGATCTTTGATTGCAAATTGCTGAAAAGATCAGACTAAAACGTGGCACAGCAGGACATATGTTGCAGCCTGCAATATATTCCCAAGTTGGAATAAATAATAATAAGAAGAAAAGAATACAGGATCATACAGAACGAAATCAAAATATTGATAAAACAGAAACATTAATCAGAATCAAAGAGAAAATAACTATATAGTTTCAGACATAGAAGCAAATAAACAAGTCAACAATTGAAGATACATTACAACGTTCTTAGTGGAACATAAACGGAGTAAAACAACAAAACCACGTGCCTGCTTCAATTAGCTCGTTTAGGCATTGCTCAGCTTTTGAAATGCTGTGGTTTATGATCACAATGTCGTCTGCAAAACGTTGCTGTGGGAGCATTTCACCATCTATGATGACGCCTCTGTTTTGCCAAGTTAGTGTCTTAAAAACTTCTTCCAGCGCAGCTATAATACAGTTTTGGGGAGATTGCATCACCCTGTCATACTCCACTGTGTATAGGTGTGGTGAGTGGCTTGTGGAAGAGGCTGATGTCCGTTGAACAGCCCTCATTTACCTTCTCTGCTAGTTGGGCGCACTTTCCATCAATACCTTGAATTCTCGGGGCATTTATTACTGCAGTTATTACGCAATCACAGGCTTTCTTGTAGTACACAAACACCAGGTATAGGGACATTCAGACTTCTCATGCTCTCTCCATCAACTGGTTGATTGTGTGGAGGTCGTCAGTGGTTGAGTAGCCTTTTCAGAAGCCTGTCTGTTCATATGGTTGGTTCTCATCAAGTTGTCTTTCTAGTCTTTGCGTAATAACTTTTGTGAACAGTTTATAGATCGATGGCAGCAAATAGATTAGAGTGTAGTTCAGCAGATTTTCTCTGTCTCCTTTTTTGTGGATCAGCATGGTTTTTGAATTCTTCCAATTGGTCCAGACTTTGGCGTTTATGAAGGTAGACGTTAACCTTTACCACAAGCTTGGCTTCATGACATACCTGATTAAAAGATAACGTTTCCATATGGAAGGTTTCATGGGACGCCAAACGCCTGTGACCAGTATTATTTTGTATAAACATCCAGGTTAATGCTATGCGCACGGCTGAACATGCATATTTGAATGTAAATGGACGTTACTTCCTTCTTGTCCACTTTTCAAATCGGAGATGTGCTTGTAGAAATTTATAAAATTAAAATTTGGAAATGATAAATTCTCTATTTCATGATGAAGTTATGTGGTTGCAATGAATTTTTATGAGGTAGATCTGTTTAGTTTGTTTATGTAGATATAATGAATACCTTTGCAGTGGAAACTAACAGATAAGCCGATCTTGTTAAGTGCTTTGTGGCAAATTCATTAATTTTTTTAGGAGCTACTTTCCCTAATCGGAGAGTCTTAATGTATGTGTTTTGTTTGATTAATTTTCACTTTATCTTCTATCTCTGAATCTTCTTACTCTTTCTTCTATCTCAGAAATTAACACACACACACATCAAAAACAATAACACAAACAAGTTCTTTATTAATTTATGTTTCTACAGACAATCAAATCATATCTATAGACCACCTAATAAAAAGATTACAGACTCTCAAAGTCAACAACCACAATAAACTTGACCTGTTGAAAATAATGTAGTTGCAGATTAAACCTGCGTTAATTTTTAATAGACGTAGCCAAGGTTAAATAGTATGGCAAATTGGCAAGCAATAGTATTTTCTTCTGCCTGCAGCATTTCTGCAGTGAATCCATCTAGACCAGGTACACATGATAAGACCAGGTATCATGTGCCAGATCACATCACTCCCTAGAAGGGTGACACACTGTCTATATCGTGTGGTTTTGTTGTTAATACTGTCTTTGACGCGAAGAGGTCGGTGTAGATGTTTTTTGTATTCGTCCTTGATTTTGGCTCAATTTATCAAGATAGTACCATCTTTCTTCTCTAGTGGTGCCATAAGACTCGTCTTTTGTTGTAGTGTTTTCCTACATTTTCTAATACCACATCCTGCTTCAGCTGTTGTAAACTGTGTGGTTGTAGTCACTTTTGAGCCTTTGTCTGATCAACATGTTTAGTTCGCATAGGGTAATCTTATCAATCACACTGCTGATCTTGAGCATTTTCGTAGTTGCTAGGAGCTTCTATGTACCTTCACTGAACCAATTACCTACTGCTAGTTCAGGCATTTTGGCTACAGTGGTGCAATTGTTTAATATATGCATCAGTTGTTCTAAGTGGTGGGTGGGAGTTCCAGAAAAAAAAAACGCATGCACACACACATATGTCCACAGCTTCAAAAACAAAGAAATTGTATGCTGCCTTCTTCTGTGTTTGTCTTAAAAAGGACATGTGTGATGTTATTTCGTAGTTTACAGCTGGGGTGTGATATATGCACCTTTCAGCCCGACACATCCAATTTCACCACAATATTTTGGGACTGGATTTGCCTTCACTCTTCAATCTTAATCTCTTAGCCAGACTGCGTGGTTGCAGTCTGTTTCCAGGGCCATCACTCGAAGGCGGAATAGAGTCTTGGTCAGTTATGGGTCCCTGATGCAAACAGCCAGCTATGAGTCTTTGGTTGCTGGCAGCTCATTCACTGCTACATTAAACCTGCTGCTTTCTCTGAAGTAGTAGTTGTTCACCAGAGCAGTACTATTATCAGTGATGACAATATAGTCACATATCCACAAACACATCATATTCACGGACAACAAACAATAATTCTGCAATATTAGTGCAAATTGAGGACGTAATGGCTTTCATGAGCCAGGTGAAACATTTTGGCTAAAACCCCATTTCATGTCCATGACATGCACCTGGAAACAGGCAGTGTTGCAGTAGCCTTGGAAAACAAGATGGAGATCAACACTGTAATCCACATAATAGTGAGCCACTTAGAAGCCCTGCAATTTAACTACAGCGAGGAAGACCTAGGTACACCTGCTTCAATATGCCCCAGGATGTAAGAAGAGCCACTCCAAACCCACTATGAAAGAACATTCGTCAACTCAAGAGTTAGAGTAGCTTCTACAACAAACACAATGAGGAAAGTGCACTCTCTAGCCTGCTACTGTGTCTAGTGGTGCTAACCTTGTGATGTTGTACAGATGCTTTGAGGGCACCTCTCAGCTCATTGACCTGTGACCTCTGGTGCTTCTTTTCTTGCCTCAATGAAGCAAGCTCTGACTGAAGATGATCCATCTCTGACTGCTTCTCCTGCACAAGATGTCAGTCAAAAATAGGTTAAAGAAAAAGCATAAAATGCTATCAAGGATGAAGTGTTAAAGATTTAATTGTACTAGCCTTCAGCTTGTATGTGTATGTGGGTCTTTTCTTTCTTGCTGCCTTTTCCCCTAACAGTAAGCCAGGTACCCATTTACAGCTGAGTTGACTGAAGTATGCCCGATAATGAGGATCAATCCCGGTACCTTTGTCCTGAGAAGCGAGCACTCTACCACTCATCAAATAGCTACCGATCTTCAGTTTATATATAAGACATGTACTGTTTGGCTTGGCTTCGTCCGTTCTCAATCTCCCACTACCAAACCCTGAAAGGGCTTAAGTAGCAGAATGTAGTCCAGAGAACGGAATGCGTTGTGCCGTAGTTTACAGCTTGACTGCGATATTTGCACCTTTCGGTCCAACACATCCGACTTCAGCAAGCATTTTTTGAGTACCGGGTTAGCATTCCCTCTTCGATCCCGTTTCCTTAGCCGGTCTGCCCTGCTGCAGCCTGTTATCCAGGATCACCGCGTGGAGGTGTAGAAGGGTCTTGGCAGCTCTAGTTCGCTGGCCCTGATGGATTGAAGTCCACAGAGAAAATGAAGAGTTGGATGGTCAAATATATCTGCTAAATAATAGCGAAACAATAGGTTAGTACTGCTGGAGTGTTATAACTGGAGCTCAAGAAGATGGCCCAAAATTGAAACCATTAGAGAGCCCTATGTTCTGCAGCAAACCAGAAATACTTATCTGGACCTTTCATCTCGACACATCCAGTTACAGCGCAACACTTCTGGGACCACTTTACCATTCCTCTACAATCCTTATTCTTTTAGCCAGGCTACTCGAACCTGGCCTGTTACCAGCTTCGTCACGTGTAGGTGGAATAGGGTCTTAATCAACTATTGTTCACTGAACCCAATGTAAACAGCAAACTATGTCGCTGGCTGCTGCCAGCTAATTCGCTGCTGTATCTTTGGTCCCTTGGTGGAATTTCATTGCATAAAGGGTTCTCAAATAACATCCACCTGTCAAAATTGCCTATCTGTGAAAATCAGTCTCTAGTCTATTAAAGTTGAAATATCTAACTCTGAAACACTAACCTGTAGTGATGCTTTCACAGTTTCTATCTCTCCCTGTGCCCTCTCTTCTGCAATTTTAATGAGCTCTTTTGCTGCCTCAACTTCTTGCACTTTTTGGACACACTCCCATTGTAAACTCTGAGAACATACAAATGAGCTAATAAGAACTAATAACAACAATACAGGAAAGAAAACAACTGATAGAGAAACAAATAAGATAATCGTGTGGAGTCATCTTTCATGGAAATAATTAATTCTATGAATATCAACTTTCAAGAACTATATTTTCTTTCATGGAAATGACTAATTCTATGAATATCAACTTTCAAGAACTACATTTTCTTTCATGGAAATCATTAATTCTATTAATATCAACTTTCAAGAATTTTATTTTCTGACAATCGTTGAATGAATAAAATGAGAGAATAAACTACACACACACAAAAGAAAAAGGATAATATGGTCCGGAAAAGATGTTTGCTCTTTGTAAATTATGGTCTGGAAAAGATGTTTGCTCTTTGTAAATTATGATCTGGAAAAGATGTTTGCTCTTTGTAAATTATGATCTGGAAAATATGTTTGCTCTTTGTAAATTATGGTCTGGAAATGATGTTTGTTTTTTTAAATCAACAAATAAGAAAATGCAAACCTCAATTTGCTCAACAAGGATTGGTTGCCTGATCAGATTATCATTTAAGTTCCTAGTTACTCTCTCCAGTTCTGCTTCCAGTGACTTGGTATAGGAGGAGCTTTCTCTAGCCTCTGACAGCTGGTTTTGAGACAGCCTATTGGCTGCCTCCAATTCAGATGTGGCATGTGTCGTTGTTTGTTGACTGGTGGTGAGATCTTGTCTCAGCTGTTCAAGCTCAAGTCTAATACTGTCATTCTGTTTCTTCAGTCTGACATTTTCCATGATCTTCGTACCCATCTGAGGAAATGAATTAAGAAGGTTGAACAATTGTGTTGAACTTCAACAACAACAAAAAAGGAGGAGGTAGTTCTGTCGAAGACGGATGTGGACCGAAAGGTGCAAATATCGTAGTTAAGTTGTAAACTAGCAAACAACGCATTCCGTTCTCCGGACTACATCCTGCTACTTGCAAAGGTCTATTCAGAATATGGAAGCAAATTTTTTTTTTTTTGCCTTCGCCTTATTTCTCTTTTTCTTCTTCTTTGCGTTCAGGATCTTTTGGTCATACTATATCTGCAGGCCAGTCGCCATGATGAAGTCTGTAGTCTTCACCAGGTCGGAGCGGCTGCCCCACAGCTTTTGTCTCAGCTCCGCACCCTCTGGCCAGGTCTGGCATCTCATTTCCCTATAGATTGGGCATTCCTGTAGACTATGCTCAGGGTCTTATTTCTCTATTCCCCAAGGCGGTGTGAGCTGCACTATGTTTTTATGTTGCGCCTGTCAGTCCAGTGCATCGAACTTCAGCATGCCTTTTATGTAAGAGTCTGCTTCCTACTGCCTTTTCTAAGGGTTTGCTTCTCCAGGGTAATGGCCGGTGCTGTGATGGGAAGCGAACCCAGCACTTTTGGATTGTGAGCCGTGTCACTAAACCACTAGCTCAAGCCGCCCAATGTTTGCAAGTTTGAAATTTGACTATATTGTCATCACTGATAATAGTACTGCTCTGGTGAACAACTACTACTTCAGAGAAAGCAGCAGGTTTAATGTAGCAGTGAATGAGCTGCCAGCAACCAAAGACTCATAGCTGGCTGTTTGCAAAAGGGACCCATAACTGACCAAGACTCTATTCCGCCTTCGAGTGATGGCCTTGGAAACAGACTGCAACCACGCAGTCTGGCTAAGAGATTAAGATTGAAGAGTGAAGGCAAACCCAGTCCCAAAATATTGTGGTGAAATTGGATGTGTCGGGCTGAAAGGTGCATATATCGCACCCCAGCTGTGAACTACGAAATAACATCACACATGTCCTTTTTAAGACAAACACAGAAGAAGGCAGCATACAATTTCTTTGTTTTTGAAGCTACTCATAATAATAATAATAGCCATCCATAGCAAGCGATGATGACAGCAGCAGTCAGACATGTTGTGTTGCATCTCACCAGTGAGTCCAGAGGTGACTGTATAGTCTGATTCTAGCAACTATTTGTACTGAGTTCTTCACCACTGACATCTATTTAACAGTGAGTTGCAGTGATTCTTCTTACAATGACTCTTCAGGATCTAGTGCAATGCAAGGCCCCTCAGTAAACTCACCACTTTGGGGATTCAAGTGTCGGTTGACTAGACTGTTGTGACACAGCCTGTTCCAACAACTAGGAGCACAACTAGGACAAGGGGTTTCACCTGATCTCTGTTGTTACTCTCTGGTCCTAGGGACCTACAATAAGTTATATAAGGACAAGAGGTTTCACCTGATCTCTGTTGTTACTCTCTGGTCCTAGGGACCTACAATAAATTATATAAGGACAGGAGGTTTCACCTGATCTCTGTTGTTACTCTCTGGTCCTAGGGACCTACAATAAGTTATATAAGGACAGGAGGTTTCACCTGATCTCTGTTGTCTCTCTCTGGTCCTAGGGACCTACAATAAGTTATATAAGGACAAGATGTTTCACTTGACCCCTGTTATCACCCTTTGCTTCCAGGGGAACACAATAAGTTATATAATGATGAGAGGTTTCACCTGACTCCTGTTGTTACTCTTTGCTCCCAGAAGAACACAATAAGTTATACAAGGAAAAAGTTATACAAGGAAGAGATGTTTCACCTGACCCCTAATGTCACTCTTTGATCCTAGAGACCTACAATTAGTTATACAAGGAAGAGATGTTTCACCTGACCCCTAATGTCACTCTTTGGTCCTAAGGACCTACAATAAGTTATACAAGGAAGAGATGTTTTACCTGACCCCTAATGTCACTCTTTGGTCCTAAGGACCTACAATAAGTTATACAAGGAAGAGATGTTTCACCTGACCCCTAATGTCACTCTTTGATCCTAGAGACCTACAATTAGTTATACAAGGAAGAGATGTTTCACCTGACCCCTAATGTCACTCTTTGGTCCTAAGGACCTACAATAAGTTATACAAGGAAGAGATGTTTTACCTGACCCCTAATGTCACTCTTTGGTCCTAAGGACCTACAATAAGTTATACAAGGAAGAGATGTTTCACCTGACCCCTAATGTCACGCTTTGATCCTAGGGATCTACAATAAGTTATACAAGGAAGAGATGTTTCACCTGACCCCTAATGTCACTCTTTGGTCCTAAGGACCTACAATAAGTTATACAAGGAAGAGATGTTTAACCTGACCCCTAATGTCACGCTTTGATCCTAGGGATCTACAATAAGTTATACAAGGAAGAGATGTTTCACACAACCCCTAATGTCACTCTTTGCTCCTAGGGATCTACAATAAGTTATACAAGGAAGAGATGTTTCACCTGACCCCTGTTGTCCGTCTTTGGTCCTAAGGACATACAATAAGTTATATCAAACATATTTTACCTGTTTCCGTAGGTCTCTTTGAACTTCAAACTCTTTCTCCACAGCTGCCTCTAGTCCTGATATCCTGTCCAGAAACTTCTTATCTCTCTGGTCAAGCTCACATGTGGACTCTTCTACCGTCCTCTTGAGAGTTTCAAGGGCAGACTCTCTCTGTGCCAAGGCTGCCTCTAGCTGATGGCTGTGCTCTTTCAGTTCAGCATTTGTCTGAGCCAGACCTAGTTATTAACAAAGACATTTTTACATTACAGTTCTGCACTCATTTTATAAATGTTCTGGATGTTTCTTGGCATGTGTATTACCGAGGCCCAAAGAATAGTAGTACTGTTAACCTGCTAGGTGTGTTGTAAGAGGCAACTAAGGAGGGTTGTGCTTGAGGTTAGCTATTCCATCCTGTAGAAACTAAATGTCACAAGAAAAGATAACCTCTACAGTGTTGGGCAGAAGACGATTGACTAAGTAAGTATGTTTCAAACAATCATTTTATTAGTATAATTTTTTTTTAAAATTTATTTTCTTTTTCCTTTCACCTTATTTTGCTATTCTCCCAGTCTGTGTGCGTTGCACTGTGTTTTTATTTTGCACATGTGGGCCCAGTGCATCCAACTTCGGCATGCATTTTATGTCAGTGTCTGCATCCTCCTGCATTTTCTAAGGGTTTGCTTCCCTGAGGTAATGACCGGTGCTGTAATGGGGAGCGAACGCAGCATCTTCAGGTCGTGAACCATGTCACTTAACCACTAGTCCATGCCGTCCCCTGCATAATTTTAAATACCACGTTGTGCTCAAGAACATAATGCTGGGTAGAAGAATATTGACAGACTGGACAGGATGGCAGCTGAACAAGCAGGAAATGAAAATTGGAGAAAGATAACTGAGATGAAACAAAATATATCTTATCCATGACATTCATCATAAATGATAGCATGCAGAATAGTGATGTCATCATATACACTGTTAGATTGGTGTTAAGCAGCAAGATATCTGGTGGGAGCTTCTCAGCTAGAGTGAGAGGGTAGGTCATCACTGAGCAGAGTGAGTCATACAGAACAGCAACCTCTCTCCAGTATAGGAATGTTAGATTGGTGTTAAACAGCAAGATATCTGGTGGGAGTTTCTCAGCTAGAGTGAGAGGGTAGGTCATCACTGAGCAGAGTGAGTCATACAGAACAGCAACCTCTCTCCAGTATAGGAATGTTAGATTGGTGTTAAACAGCAAGATATCTGGTGGGAGTTTCTCAGCTAGAGTGAGAGGGTAGGTCATCACTGAGCAGAGTGAGTCATACAGAACAGCAACCTCCCTCCAGTATGGGAATGGAGATGGTAGCAGTGACTACAGCTCTGAGATGGCTATCTGGGACCTCTTTAACAGGGGCAGCCATCATGGCAGACTTCCGATCCTTGCTTCGCGGAAGGTACAGAAGGGTTGGCTAAGGGATGAGTTGATGGCAGGTGTAGAGGCATCAAACCTGTGGGGGCTGGTGTGGATCTAGTGCCCTGGTCATTCTGAGGTTCAGGACAATGAAAGAGCTGACATTGGGGATTCACAAGCACCAACGACAGGCGTGACATGAGAGTGAAATGGGAGTGAAATGATGACACTGCAATAGACGAATTAGCATTTCACAGACTGCAATCTTTGATATTGAATGAGGCTCGAGCAGACTGGCATGCAAAAGAGGACGGACCAGAAGTGTGTACAACCAACAAGTTGAAGGAACCATTAGTATCAACACCCTTAGCCATTTACTAAGAAAGACTGAGCACCTATAGCATTATCAGAGTGCAATAAAGTTAATTCTTAGGAACAGAACAGAACATAATAAATAATTATCCAATAAGCAAAACAGAGGGTTGGAATGAGCAAATATGGGTTCAGAATGAAGCGTTTAGCATGACCCATTAAACATCCAAAATAAATAATTGTCATTGTTCTTGCCATACCATCTCTCATGGGATGGTGAGGGCTAATGGTTAAGTGGCACGGCTCACAAGCCGAAGGTGCTGGGTATCGTCCCGAGCAAACCCTTAGAAAATGCAGGAGCAAGCAGACCCTTATATAAAATGCATGCTGAAGTCAGATGCACTGGGCCAACAGGCACAAAATAAAAAATATAGTGCAACGCACACCACCTTGGGGAATAGTAAACAAAGTAAACACACAAAAAAACATCTTTCATTGTTATCCTCCTCTATTTTCAGTAATTTTGTCTCTTCTAACAAAGTCTTCTCATCCTGCTGTCTTGTAACATACTACAGAACTATAAAGGTAATATCAAACATAGACATAAAGGAATATCTTAAGGAATACCATCACAAAATAAACCTGAAGTATGAAAATAGAATAAAATGTCAGCAAAGACACATACAAGAACATTATTTGTTTAAATGATCCACATAAATTTGATATAAAACTGACAACAAATAAGAACAATAGATTTCTGTGGTTGGCAGTGTGTGTTCTATGTCAAAGAAAGCAATGAAAAAGGCATTTCACAAGAGTAAGGCACTTTTAACTCACATGAGAACAGGGGAACAAAGAATATGATCACTGCAACTATTAATCATGCTATAAGAGGTGACTAAATAGGGTTATGCATGGAGCTAGCAACCTCTATAATGTAGAATAAATTGTTACAGAAACCACGCCATCAAGTGCACACAAAGTGCTTCAGTACAGGGTTCCATAAGTGACCAACTTTCATTGGGGACCTATGCTTTGCAAGTAACAAAATGGAAACCTAGAAAGGGACTTTTAACAAAAGTAATACATTCAATTTACCTAGTACTCTTCCTTTCTCCTTCTCAAGCTCCAGTTCCAGATTCTGATTGGATAGTTCTACTTCTGCCAGCATGGTCTGCTGGGAATGAAGAGCTTGGAGATTCTCAGACTGAATCTGTAACTTTTTCTGCAAATCTTCCATTTCTGTAGCTTTGTTTGCCTGTATGGATGTGAGTTTCTGCTCCAACTCATATTTCACCTGTCTTTCTATCTTCAAGTCATTTGTCAGGCTCTGTAAATGAAGAAAATTACAAGAATTTGCCACACTGACTTTCAACGTTGTATGAGCTAATCTAAGTGTATGGTGTAATTCACATAGCATTAATACTCATTCAAAAGCAGTTTTAGTCTGAAATCAAATGGCTCGTCTCCATTGCTAAACCAAATGCATTAAAATAAATAGCAGAGGCATTCAACATTTGAGTCTTATATGTCACCAATATGCTTACGTTGAAATAACACTATTCAACACTGGAGAATTGGCCCTTTTTCAGGCCAGACTTAACACTACTCAACACTGGAGAAGTGGCCCAACTGATACTACTAAAAATATCATAGAAAAGTCTGAAGAACCTACATTGGATTGGCATATCCATAAGGTGCTAGATAAATTAGCAAAATGAGGAACCTTAATGCCACAAACTGACCAATCAGTACCGTAACAGCAAAACAAATAATAAAAGAACAACCACAAAGAAGACCCATTAAATACCTGGGTAATAGGCAAAAATAAAAAGAAGACTAAATAATGGACAAAACTACAAGATTGATTAAACACTTGGAAAATGGACAAAACTAAAAAGAAGATTGGTTAAACACCTGTGTAATGGACACAACTAAAAGACTGCTTAAATACCTGGGTAATGGACACAACTAAAAGACTGGTTAAATACCTGGGTAATGGACACAACTAAAAGATTTGTTAAACACCTGGGTAATGGACAAAACTAAAAGATTGGTTAATACCTGGGTAATGGACAAAACTAAAAGACTGGTCAAACACCTGTGTAATGGACAAAAATAAACAATTGGTCAAATACCTGGGTAGTGGACAAAACTAAAAGACTGGTTAAACATCTAAAATAGAGAAAACTAAAAGGTGACTTTCTAAACATTTATTAGTACCATCTAGGAAAGACACTATAAACCATCTTAGACGTAAGCATCACATAAATTTTCAGACTACGAACAGGACACTTAGTGAATGAGCTGACAGCAGCCAGCGGCTGCTAGCATCTGGGTCAGAGAACCAGAGCAGTGCAAGACCCTATTCCGCCTCCAAGCATTGGTCCTGTAAACAGGTTGTGTTAGTGTAGTCTGGTTAACAGACTAGGGATCCCAGTGGGAAGGCAAACTTGGTACCCAAAAAAGTCAACTAAAATCAGATGTGTCAGGTGAAAATGGGCAGACATTGCAGCCCCGAGGTAAACTGTGACACAACGTCCATTACAGGATGAACCCTGAAGAAGAAACTCCAATATAATTAGAATAGACTCAACCAATGAACAATCTAACCCGTAGACACTGCCAAAATCCTTCTGGAACAGTGAACCATCACCTGTTGCCCTGTCCAGCACTGCAAGAGACGAGACAGCTACTCCTGCCTCAGAACCCAACCATTGAAACATCCGTCAGACCTGAACAACTGAAATTGGTCTTGCAATTACAATCCTTCACGGAAAGGTGTAAGGCGGACGACGAAGAGGTGGGAGGACAAACATAAAAGAATGGACCAATCTCCAACCAGGGACACAGAGGCAGCGGCTGCTGACAGAGAGGGGTGGTGTGGGGTTGTGTGGGTGTCTTCATGGGTGCCCTAACAACATCACCAGTTTTAGGATGACCTGACCCGAACAACTGATCAGAACTGCATAGTTCACATTATGACATGAAAACCACCAATAGCCGACGCTCAGTGCCGGTGGATCAAATTAAGCCAAGACAAGTACGTGTACTCGATCTCAACTGTATTTTTAGGTAGGGTGATCAGTTCCCTCCCTCGCTATCTTTCCTTCCCTAATAGTAAGTCAGGTACATATTTGCAGCTGGATAAACTGGAGTGCATCGAGACTGGAAACTGATCCTGGTACCTTTGTTGAGAGAAGCTAGCACTCTGCTCATTCTGCCACTCCGACACGCTGGTAACCCATACAATTTGACATACACGAGAGCCGAGTCAAAAAGGCACCTTTCTTCTTTTTGTTTTTTATTAACAGAATATCCAATATTAAAGTTAGTTTATGACTCTCCTCCCTTTTGTAAATATCATTATCTTCATTTGTCCACACACACACACACTATCTCTCTCTCTCTCTTTCTCTCAATCAGTAATTTTTTTTTACCTGAATCTCCTCCATAACAATATCCCTTTCTTCGAGTTGAAATAGCTCTTCTGACCTTCGAGCTATTCCCAGTTCAGTTTCCAGTTGCTGCTTATCGCCGGTCAGCTGTAGACAAAGCACATATTTTTGCATGATTTCTGAGATTAGAGGAGTTTAGGAACATAAAGAAATATCTGCACCATGTATATACTTGGATACATGCTTATTAAATTGTATAATAATTTGTGATCTACTGGCTGACACTCTTTTATCAGTAAGGAATAATTTCAAGATGGTCACATTCTCCTCAGCATCAGTCCGGTAAGTATGGCATATGTGATGAAGCCAAAAATATTCTGTATGCATCCCAATCTTCTATCAAAACTCAAAGCAGATGGACAACACCTAGGTATTTGGTCAGTCCACACATAGACGGGCAGCCCTGTGGATGTGTGCAGGCATATGACCACCAAAACATTTTTCTACGTGTCCATCTGTTGCCAGCATGCATACTACTCATCCAGCCTATCGATGTTTGCATAATATCGCTGCTTCCACAATGTTCCAAAACAAAGTTTGACGTGGAATTTCTTCATCTCGGATCTTATACCTGATCGAAATCATTATAATGCGTCGTTCCCCTGTTCTCTGAGTGACTCTGAGCTTTTCAACATCTGTTTTTGCAACAAGACAGTCATATATATTTTTATGTAGTTCTTTTATTATTCTTTAGCTTTCATTATGTTCTGTTTGTTTGTTCTCATATTCTTTTATCAGAAAGGGTATCTTCTTCTTCTACATCTTTATTCATCCTCAGATCAAGGTCCTGATTTCTCTTTCAAAGGACACCATTGTTTGTAAGGCTGTTTTATCTCCATTTCAGCTTCTGTCTCACAAGGCCAGCATTGTTCTCTAAAATCTTGCAGGAGCATGCAGCTTTTTAGGATGTGTTCCAGAGTCATGATATGCTCCTCACAGGAACACTTGTCATCTGTCTCAATCCTCATTTTGTTGTAAATATTACACTGGAGTCTATTATGCCCACTGCCTTTACTTTTGCATGAAAGTTATTGGAGTATGTTCCCTTTGTTAGTACTGGAGGTTTTTAAATTCTCCTGTTTTTTGTAATAGACCCCTCAATCTCCATTGGATGTAGCTCTGTTAGCTGAGCAACCTCTGTATATATGTATCCGTGTTTCTGGCTGGTTGGCTCTCCTAAGAAATTCTTCCATGATAATTTTCCTTTCTAAATGTGAATTCCCTTCTTTTCTATTTACTATATGATTTAACCATCTCAGGGGATTTTGCTTTTTTTTCCATGGTGGAATTTGGAATGTTTGTTTTAGATCTTTAGCTACTACTTGCAAGATCTTTTGTTTTTGATATGAAGTGGTTTCTTTTAAATTTCCCTTTTCTCATGTGATTTATTCTGTCATATATCGGATGATCTGGAATTCGTTTTAACTTCTCTTACTGCTGGAATGTTTTTTTGGTCTCTTTGAATGTTCATGCTTTATATTCTGGTGATGTTCTCCATCTGGGTTGTTTTCATAGATCAAATGATGATAAGTATTTCTTGGTTTTGGGCTGTATTAATGTTTTGGAAGTTATATTTTGTTGCTGTGGACTATGTTGCTATCCCATATTCTAGCACTGTTCTCATGCAACTTGCATACAGATTTGTTAGGATGCTTGTATCAGCTCCCCATGTTGAGCCCGATATCTTTCTCATTGTGGACATTCTGTTCTTAGCTTTGTTAGATGCTTTTTGGATGTAGTTTTTTTCATATCAGCTTTGGGTCCATTATTATTTCTATAACGGATATAATGGTGGTTGAAAAACAAACACAGTTAAAATGAGACTAACAAAGAACGACAGTCTATGTTTGTAGAAAGCGATACCGTATCCTTGCTAGCACAAAATATTTTTCATTCGTTTTAGACTTAATGCTTACATTTATTTAGTTAGGTTGGAACTTTTTCATCTGTCCGATCCTTGATAAAGGATTATTTAGGTAGAAATGTCAGTACACGGTTGTTACTGTTTACGTGTGAACTGCAACATCTAACATAACAGTATATGTAAATGCCAAAGACGGATGTGTCTGACCAAAAGGTGCAAATATCGCAGCCAAGCTGTAAACTTGCACATTCCACATTCCATTCTCCTGACTACATCCTGTTACTAACAAAGCCCTGTTCAGCACTAGATAACGGGAGATTGAGAACAAATGCAGAAGAAGAAGAAGAGTATATGTAAATAGAAGATGTTACAACCTCTCAAGAAAAGACAGAACAAAACAGTGAGCATTCAAATCCCCCAAGTCTCAAGTGACCAATGGTGTCAAGGTAATGAGTTTGTCTGCCTAGTCCTATCTGAGACATATGATAAACTCTGTACATGTAAAGGAACCCTTGGCATGTGAAAATTATAAAAAGCAGGCTGTTAGCCGCTGTCTGGGCATAAACATTAGCAAATTAATTAAATTCCTTCACAAGTCGTGTGGCCAAGCGGGAGTAAACCTGAGAAGAAGAAAAATCTGCATCCTGTGCTATCTCCAATGGTCTCCACTAACACGTCTTGGCACTGGACCAAGGAAGCTCAGAAGGAGAGGGTGCGGTTGATGATAGGGCAAATCTTCTACAATTGTTGTTGTTTAATGCCCACAATGAGTAAGTTTACTCTTTTCTGCACCCTGAAAAGGACATTAAGTGGCGGCTTGTAATCGCTTTCCTCACATCCCGAGCATGCTGATGAAGGTGGACCGTGGTCCTCCAGGAGATTGTGCTATGCTTGACTTCATCTGCGTGGCGTTCACTACTACGGGGATCACATCGATCCACATCTCGTCAGCCAGGCTGCCTTGAAAACAGCCTGTTTCCAGGGAACGCTACATGGAAGAGAAATTGTGGTCTTAGTCAGTGTATTGTGCCTGACCCTGATGTGACGTCCTGGTCAGTGCCTGACCCTGATGTGACGTCCTGGTCAATGCCTGACTGGACTAGTGCCTCAGTTCCCCATCTTCTTCATTTAGATCTAATTAAAACGTAAGTCAGACCTTAGATGTTTGCAAAAACAAAATCTCTCTATACTGATGCTGTTTTGCCAAAAGTGCTGATTAACCTTACTTGTTTTTAAGCCAACATTATCATTAGGTTTTGGAGCAGCCCTCTCACATATAAATGATAATACAAGATAATGGTGATGACACTTTCTTGCATGAAATGAATCAAGTAAAAAACGTAAAAAAATGAAATCCCTTACTTCTTTCAATTTCTTGTCTAAAACATCAACATTTTCATCGTATGCTTTCTGTCTATCAAACAGCTCTTCTTTCAATCTTCGTATTTCAGCCTGCATTTTGTCTTTCTCTTTTACCAAAACACTGGCTTCTTCAACTTGTGATTCCTCTAAGGCACGAATTCGCCATCGCAGGTCTTCAATTTCAGTTACATAGACACGAATTTTATCTGCTGGTACACTGTCCTTGGCCTCTTCCAGTTTTACATCTAATTCTGCAACTTTGGCCGTCAGTTGGTTCTGGAGAAAAAAAACAAAAAAAAAGTGCTACGTGTAAGATGATATTCCAGTGAGCAATATATAACAAGCTCTCTCGTGTTCTCCATAAAAAGGCACAACACAAAATGGCTTGTATATTAATATCATTAAATTAACAAAACAAAGCAGAGACAACCACACAGACAAAAATATTTGTTGTCTAGCTGGTCTAATCTCGTGTCTTTTTTTTACAGTGAGAGGCATTCATCAGCTGGAAGTCTGTCGTTCGATTCTATATTGTCTGTTACTTCACTTTCTGTTGTTTGGTGTATGCTTTCCAAATGCCTAAAAAATAAATGTTGTTACGACTGTCGTTTTATTGACTAGCCTTAGTTTGCTCTCATTTTCCTACTTATCAAAATGAATAAGAGCTGTTCTTGCAGATACACTGACATACAAACAATTTTGTCTTTGTCACGAGAGAAGAGGAGCACAACGAAAGGGTGTTTTACAACAATGAAAGTTTAAATGGTGTTTCACATTGAAATTGGTCCGTTTTTTTCGTTCGCCTTATTTTTTTATTTCCCAAAGGCGGTGTGCATTGCACTATGTTTTTATTTTGCGCCTGTCGACCCAGTGCACCCGACTTTGGCATGCATTTTGTAAGGGTTTGCTTCCCTGGGGTAATAGCTGGTGCTGTGATTAGGGAGTGAACCCAGCACTTTCAGATTGTGAACCGTGTCACTTAACCTAGATGCCGTCTCCTATATGGATTGTTAGTTGGTATATTATTTATTCATTAAATTTAATTTTACTCGTGCTCTCTATTCCAATGGTCTAGCACACAGAAACTGGAGAAGGGGATTGAATTAGCCAATCGAAACCTATCCATCTTCTTACAATAAAAGTGTTTTACTTACAACTTTGTCAGATTCTGCTACAAGGTATAACTCCTTCTGTGCCAATTCATATTCCAAATTTTGCACCTGCAAGAAACAAAAGGAATGTTCTTACTAACGAGATTCTTATTAAAGACCAAAGAACGTTGTTCAAATAGATATCATATACACAAAACGGTATTTTTTCAAATGCACATTTAGTGACATTTGGCTACAAGAAATTGTATGCAACAAAGAAGTGATGAAGAAAACCTTGCCATTTATATATATATACACACATCTATGCAAGTTGCCAGATAGACATCGACACCTGGGAATGTCTTGCGCAAAACAGAACTGACTGGAGAAGCGCAGTCAAAGTGGGTGTAGCTACCGGCGAATACCACCGTGTTGTGAAAGCCCAGAGCAGGCGCGAGACTCGGAAATCCCGAACAGCGGAAACACCGTCACCTTCTACAAACCCCGTGTGCCCGATATGTAGCAGATGTTTTCGTGCCCGCATTGGCCTGTTCAGCCACATGCGCACTCACACCCAACAGGGAAATCTGTGACAAGGATGATGTCGGCGGTCCTCATCGACAACAATGGACAGCTATTATTATTATGTATGATGATTTGCCACTTCATTCCAAGTGAAGCATGCTGTAATCACAACAGCTGGCACCTCTACAGTAAGACTGTGTCTGAGTATGTGTAGTGGTTGTTTCTATAACAATGGATTTACATGATTCCGTTTCATGTTCTTTGAACAGCCCTCTTCTGTAGCTTTTTTACACTTGCCTGGAAGGTTACAGTGAGCCTATTCTTTTAAACTGGACATTACTCGGGTTTTATATTTAACACGATTGTTCAACCGTATGATGCAGATGATTTCTCCCTCTCGTTGGTGGGTGACTGTGATGGCGGTTGCCATTATTTAGCTGCCAAAAAGACACCCTCTTTGCCCATCTATCGTCAGTCATGCGGACCACATGGCCGGCCCATCTGTACTTTCGTATTGATGCAGAGTCGACGACATTTCATAACTGTTTGATAGTGGATGTCTGCATTTCGGATGTGGTCATTCAAGGAGATATTTAGGATTCTGTGCTACCAGTGCCAAACATGGCCTCTGTGCTACCAGTGCCAAACATGGCCTCTGTGCTACCAGTGCCAAACATGGCCTCTGTGCTACCAGTGCCAAACATGGCCTCTGTGCTACCAGTGCCAAACATGGCCTCTGTGCTACCAGTGCCAAACATGGCCTCTGTGCTACCAGTGCCAAACATGGCCTCTGTGCTACCAGTGCCAAACATGGCCTCTGTGCTACCAGTGCCAAACATGGCGTCTGTCCAGGGTGCGTGAAAGGAGAATTGTGACGTGTGAAATGAAGTGTTTGAGGAAGGTCATCGGTGTTACTAGGAGAGACATAATGCAGAACGACGATTTCACAGTATGGTCGGCACTACGTTTTGTGTCACATACATTATCAGGCATAAAATAAGTTGGTTTGTCATCTCATGAGAATGCACCCTCATCAACTTCCACTGATGGCTTACAATGCTGGTAGATCTGACTACAGGGCAAGAGGGAGGCTGAGAGGCAGGTGACATTAGAGTGATTGTGCAGCGACACAGGCTCACATTGACCAACGCAATGCACTTGGTGTAGGATAGACGACTTAAGCTCCCCACAACGTTTAACGGCACAAGTGGACAGAAAACTAACTCAATACCATTTCATTTAATTTCTCTTTCAGTAGCAAGGAGCTTCTTCTGATTTGCGTAGACTCCAAACCTCACACCCGTACACCATTGTTGGGATCATCACGCTATTGAAGGTGTGAGCACTGGCTTTGACATCAGCCATCTGCTGGAGTATTGGTTTAATGCAGTTGAAGCTGAGCCATCCCAATGCTCTTTTGTGTAAGTCATTGCTTCCCCAGATGGTAGATAGTGTTCAGTAGATACTGAGTCTTCTTTCTATTTATGTTCAAGCCAACCACCTTGCCTGCTTCAACCAGCATGTTCAGGCCAACTACCTTGCCTGCTTCATTCACCATGTTCAAGCCAACTACCTTGCCTGCTTCATTCACCATGTTCAGGCCAACCACCTTGCCTGCTTCATTCACCATGTTCAGGCCAACCACCTTGCTTGCTTCATTCACCATGTTCAGGCCAACCACCTTGCCTGCTTCATTCTGCATGTTCAGGCCAACCACCTTGCCTGCTTCAACCAGCATGTTCAGGCCAACCACCTTGCCTGCTTCAATTAGCATGTTCAAGCCAACTATCTTGCCTGCTTCATTCTGCATGTTCAGGCCAACCACCTTGCCTGCTTCAACCAGCATGTTCAGGCCAACCACCTTGCCTGCTTCAATTAGCATGTTCAGGCCAACTATCTTGCCTGCTTCATTCACCATGTTCAAGCCAACTACCTTGCCTGCTTCATTCACCATGTTCAGGCCAACCACCTTGCCTGCTTCATTCTGCATGTTCAGGCCAACCACCTTGCCTGCTTCAACCAGCATGTTCAGGCCAACCCCCTTGCCTGCTTCAATTAGCATGTTCAAGCCAACTATCTTGCCTGCTTCATTCTGCATGTTCAGGCCAACCACCTTGCCTGCTTCAACCAGCATGTTCAGGCCAACCACCTTGCCTGCTTCAATTAGCATGTTCAGGCCAACTATCTTGCCTGCTTCATTCTGCATGTCTGGTATTCGTTTGGATTCTGCAATGCAGTGGCTGAAAATCATAATGTTGTCAGCAAAATGTCGGTGTGAGAGCATCTCCCAACCTATGCTGATACCTCAACCCTGACCTAAAAACTTCTTCAAGGGCAGCTGTGAAGTTTTGGAGCTTTTTTTATCTTCTTATTGTATTCCGCAGTTTATAGGTGAAGAAAAGTGATCTCAGTTGAGCAGTCCTCATTCATCTTCTCTATATGTGGGCGTACTTTTCGTCGATACCTTGGTTCTTCATGTTAGTCAATACCGTGGTTCCTCATTTACCACTGCATTTATTTCCATGCTATCAAAGGCCTTTCCGTAGTATACAAACATAAAGCATATGAGTTTACAAACTTCCCACGCTCTCTGCATCAACTGGTTGATTGTGTGGAGATGGTCAGTGGGTGAGTAGCCCTACCTGAAGCCTGCATGTTCCTGTGGTTGGCTCTTATTGAGTTGCCTTTCCAATCTGATATATATATATTCTGTATATATCAGTACAAAGCTTTCCTTTGTAAAAATCAAACTTTTTAGTTAAGTCTTTTACCACACTGCAGGCCGTCTGAGACAGCCAAACTTGTCACGCTGTCAAAAACAAAATTTTTGAAATTTTTTTTCTCTAAGTACGGAGACCCTACCAATAGCCATTTTTATACTGCTGGATTCGTCACGTCCATCTACACACGTATGTATCGTATGTTAGATTACAAATGGCTTTTTAACGATTTATTAATTTTTTTCGCCGATTGGACCAGGCCGACTTTCTGGGGAAAGGTGAAGTAGGTTGTTGGGAAAGATCTTTATCTTGTAAATCTGTTTATTTTATTTGTTTAGATGAAAGAACTACGCTTGAATTGGAAACTAACAGTTGTGTCGATATTGCAAACACAGTATCGATTCTTTGTTATGGTTTCCATGGTTTTCTATCGGAGCGTCTAGGCCTAGCCGGGGAAAGTCCAAATATTAAAATTTTTTCAAAAAATTTCACATTCATCTTCTTGTATCTCAGAAACTAACAAACACACAACAACAACAATAACATCAACAAGTTCTTTATTCAATTGTGTCTCTAAAACAAGAAAATCATATTTATTGACCAACAAACAGAACAGTTTTAATTTTTGAAAGTTGCAAAATTGAAAAATGTGCAAAAATTTGTGAAAAAATATTTGAACCATGCTAAAGGTTAAATCTCACGTGTTATTGGCTAGTAAGAATCCTTCAGAAATTGTACTGACCAAGGTGGTGGCTATGGGTAGCAGCTTCTTTAATATTTGTTTTTGCTGGGTTTGAGTTGTTAGTTTTATCTTAACCCAACCTGGAAGGTGATGTCTTAACATAGCCTGGCCTTTCTCCAACAACCTGTTCAGCTAGACTGAATCTACAAAATGCACAAGGGGAGAAGGATAGAACATACCTTCAGGAGCTATAACTAGATGTGCAGTTGACTGGAACTAACTGAAGAAGAGAAATGTGGGCTAAGGAATACCTAACAAAGTGCAATAGAAGAGAAAGATTGAACAACAGCAGCATCACGTGTAGACTGAAAGAAAATAACCTAAACACATAGTTGAGTGGTGAGCGACAATTACAACTCTATATTGTGTCTTAGACATGACAAAGAGCTTAAGGCCACTTGCACATACCTTCAGCCCAAGTCCACGTAGATCATCTTCCAGCTTTACTTTCTCAGCTTCGAGTCCATGCTGTGCAGCCGAGCGTCCATTAAAGTCACGAGACAGAGCATCAACACTCCGAGATTTTATTTCCAGTTCATGCTGTGTGCTGTCTAATTCTTCCTAAAACAGTGTAAACATAATTTCCTTTGAAGAAGATCACATCAGTTTTGTTTTGGTAATTGTGCAGATAAAATACTATGCATCAGAAGCACTGTGAAAGTCTATCAACCCCTGGGAATGTACTCTTTTAAACTTTATCCAAGACCTTACCAAATGAATACAGTTGGATATCCTCTGATACTAGACAACAGAAAGCACTCTAAAGAAACAAGATTTAAGATTTCGAATAACTAGTTCATTTTTAAAAGATGCTTTATTTGTGTGTCTGTATTTCAAGCCTTTAAGAGCATATGCAACCATATAGAATTCCTTTGCAGGAAGCCTGTACAGAAACTTTTTATGTGTTCTTGCATCAGTAATTTATATATCAATTTGCAGCAACTTTACTAGGGGTTAGCAGAACTGATGTTGCATCAGAAAGGTAAACGAGAGAAGATCAGGATGAATCCAAAAATTACTGTCAGACAGCCACAACAGAGATGATACAAGTTCAGAGCAAACAAAAATCTTCCCACAAACAAGAGGAAAAGACAGTATTTTTAAAATCCTGAGAAAACATGGAATGATGATTGCTAGTGTCATATATCTTGAAAAATTGAAATATCAATTCCACATGACACTTTATGACATGACAACAACTGGAAGTAACAGTTCCACATGACACTTTATGACAACAACTGGAAGTAACAATTCCATATGCCACTTTATGACAACAACTAGAAGTAACAGTTCCACATGACACTTTATGACATGACAACAACTGGAAGTAACAGTTCCACATGACACTTTATGACATGACAACAACTGGAAGTAACAGTTCCACATGACACTTTATGACATGACAACAACTGGAAGTAACAGTTCCACATGACACTTTATGACATGACAACAACTGGAAGTAACAGTTCCACATGACACTTTATGACATGACAACAACTGGAAGTAACAGTTCCACATGACACTTTATGACATGACAACAACTGGAAGTAACAGTTCCACATGACACTTTTATGACATTATGACAACAGCTTGAAGTAACAGTTCCACATGACACTTTATGACATGACAACAACTGGAAGTACCAGTTCCACATGACACTTTATGACATGACAACAACTGGAAGTAACAGTTCCACATGACACTTTATGACATGACAACAACTGGAAGTAACAGTTCCACATGACACTTTATGACATGACAACAACTGGAAGTAACAGTTCCACATGACACTTTATGACATGACAACAACTGGAAGTACCAGTTCCACATGACACTTTTATGACAACAACTGGAAGTAACAGTTCCATAAGACACTTTATGACAACAACTGGAAGTAACAGTTCCACATGACACTTTATGACAACAGCTTGAAGTAACAGTTCCACATGACACTTTATGACAACAGCTTGAAGTAACAGTTCCACATGACACTTTATGACAACAACTGGAAGTAACAGTTCCACATGACACTTTATGACATTATGACAACAGCTTGAAGTAACAGTTCCACATGACACTTTATGACAACAACTGGAAGTAACAGTTCCACATGACACTTTATGACAACAGCTTGAAGTAACAGTTCCATAAGACACTTTATGACAACAACTGGAAGTAATAGTTCCATAAGACACTTTATGACAACAACTGGAAGTAACAATTCCATATGCCACTTTATGACAACAACTGGAAGTAACAGTTCCATAAGACACATTATGACATGACAACAACTAGAAGTAACAGTTCCACATGACACTTTATGACAACAGCTTGAAGTAACAGTTCCACATGACACTTTATGACAACAGCTTGAAGTAACAGTTCCACATGACACTTTATGACAACAACTGGAAGTAATAGTTCCATAAGACACTTTATGACAACAACTGGAAGTAACAATTCCATATGCCACTTTATGACAACAACTAGAAGTAACAGTTCCACATGACACTTTATGACATGACAACAACTGGAAGTAACAGTTCCACATGACACTTTATGACATGACAACAACTGGAAGTAACAGTTCCACATGACACTTTATGACAACAACTGGAAGTACCAGTTCCACATGACACTTTATGACATTATGACAACAGCTTGAAGTAACAGTTCCACATGACACTTTATGACATGACAACAACTGGAAGTACCAGTTCCACATGACACTTTATGACATGACAACAGCTGGAAGTAACAATTCCACATGACACTTTATGACATGACAACAACTGGAAGTACCAGTTCCACATGACACTTTATGACATGACAACAACTGGAAGTACCAGTTCCACATGACACTTTATGACATGACAACAACTGGAAGTACCAGTTCCACATGACACTTTATGATATGACAACAACTGGAAGTACCAGTTCCACATAACACTTTATGATATGACAACAACTGGAAGTAACAGTTCCACATGACACTTTATGACAACAACTGGAAGTAACAATTCCATATGCCACTTTATGACAACAACTGGAAGTAACAGTTCCACATGACACTTTATGACAACAGCTGGAAGTAACAGTTCCACATGACACTTTATGACAACAGCTGGAAGTAACAGTTCCACATGACACTTTATGACATGACAACAACTGGAAGTAACAGTTCCACATGACACTTTTATGACAACAACTGGAAGTAACAGTTCCACATGACACTTTTATGACAACAACTGGAAGTAACAGTTCCACATGACACTTTATTACAACAGCTGGAAGTGACAGTTCCACATGACACTTTTATGACAACAACTGGAAGTAACAGTTCCACATGACACTTTTATGACAACAGCTGGAAGTAACAGTTCCACATGACACTTTTATGACAACAACTGGAAGTAACAGTTCCACATGACACATTTATGACAACAGCTGGAAGTAACAGTTCCACATGACACTTTTATGACAACAGCTGGAAGTAACAGTTCCACATGACACTTTTATGACAACAACTGGAAGTAACAGTTCCACATGACACTTTTATGACAACAACTGGAAGTAACAGTTCCATATGTCACTTTATGACAACAACTGGAAGTAACAGTTCCATATGCCACTTTATGACAACAACTGGAAGTAACAGTTCCATAAGACACTTTATGACAACAACTAGATGTAACAGTTTCACATGACACTTTATGACAACAACTGGAAGTAACAGTTCCACATGACAACAACTGGAAGTAACAGTTCAAAATCAAATAAGCTGCCCAACATTTTACTAACGGTAATAATACCTGGAACAAGATAGTTGCACTGGAGTGTATATTCAGGAACATCCAGTATCTAAGAAAACATATAAGCACATGCATATCCACACACAAAAGACAAGAAATGAAGTGATCCTGAGAACTACATTGATAATTTCATTATTTTTCTCTCTGATGCTCATAATTGTAGTACTTATCAAATAGTTCTCTATGTACCTGTAGTTTTCCTTGCTCTACCTTTGCTTGTTGAAGGTCAATCAATCTCTGGTTCAGTTCTTGCTTCATTTGCTTGAAACTTTTTTCCACCTAAGACATACAGAGAAAAATTCTACAAATTGAGCAAACTGTATCCCCTGTTTTGTGTTCACATTGTGTTTGTTTCTTAAAAATATTTGCTATTTGTTTAATCCTTCTACTTTCTCTTTCAGGTCTTATAAGCTCTATTAGTCTTACTTTCTGGCATCTGATTTTCTTCTTCGATGTTTATCCTGAAAAAATTGTTTGTGTCGCAGCTTACAATGAGGCTTCCTATCTGCGCCCTTTGATCCGACACATCAATTTTCAGCACAGCATTTTTGTGACTATGTTTGCCTTTCCTCTTCAATTCCTAATCCCTTAGCCAGACTTCATGGTTGCAGTCTGTTTCCAGGGCCACCACTTGGAGGTGGAATCAGGTCTTGGTCAGTTATGGGTCCCTGATCATGATGCAAGCAGCCAGCTATGAGTCGCTGGCTGCTGTCAGCTCATTCACTGTTGCCTCTTCGGCCCCATCTTATTATTTTAATGAATCTGAACTGGATATTTGCTGTCCTTGAAATCTTTTAAACTCATTTAAACAATCAAACATTTTTCACATTGTTGTATAAGAAAAAAAAAGGAAAGATTCTATTTACAAACTGTGTGGCATTCTGCAATATGGCCCATATTTATTTGATCAATGGCATACTGGGGGTGACATGGTCAGCATCACGTCAGTACCTTTACTCCAAGACTTGGCTTGGCTTCGTTTATTCTCAATCTCCTGCTACCAAACCCTAAAAGGGCTTAAGTAGCAGAATGTAGTCCAGAGAACGGAATGCATTATGTCGTAGTTTACAGCTTGACTGCAATATTTGCACCTTTCGGTCTAACACATCCGACTTCAGCAAGCATTTTTTTAGTACCGGGTTAGCATTCTCTCTTCGATCCCTTCTCCTTAGCCAGTCTGCCCTGCTGCAGCCTGTTATCTAGGATCACTGCGTGGAGGTGTAGAAGGGTCTTGGCAGCTCTGGTTCGCTGACCCTGACGCAAACAGTCAGCTATGAGTCGTTGACCACTGCAGCTCATGCGCTGCTCAGCATCTTGATCCCTACTCCAAGACTTAATCTGGTACCCAATCTTTTTTAGATTGGGTTGACCCCTGAGCCATTTACGATAAAACAAATATCTCGCATCAACCGGGGAATGAACCTAGCTCGCTCGACTGGGCTGTTTCTTAATTTTCAAATAAAATCAGAGATTAATAACATGAACATGATTGTTACCTTGCCCATGTCTGACTTCAACACCTCCAAAGCCTTGTCAACTGATGCCTTCTCTTGAAGTGCTGATTTCAATGCAATTGCACTGTTGGCGTTCTCCTCCTTCAAAGTGAGAATCTCACTGTCTTTCTTTGTGAGATCTGACATGACAGCTTGAAGCTGAGACTCAACCTACATGAATGATAGTATAAATAACATTGTATATGGCTCATTACTTTAGAATAATCACTAAATGGAAATCCAAAATAAATCGGCAAAAATAGTTTTCATACATTTTATAATATTTTTTTCTTTGACACATGAAACTGTTGAGGTACTTTCCTCTAAATAACCAGTTTTTTTGTCAATTCAATTTTGTTTTAAACATATTTTTAACTGCGTCCATCTAATTTCAGATTTAAAGTTCTTTGAGATCCACAAATATTAAATTTGGTCTTATTGACCCTAAAATTGGACATTATCTTTCTTCCTCTTTCACGCTGTAATTTTATAATATTGTTATTGTTCTGGATCCATCCATGGCAGGAACCATGCCTTTTGGCCCAATCCGATGTTATGGATCTGTACTTATTTGTTAGTACTTCAACACCTCACAGTAGAAGAGGAGCGACTAAGTAACTTATTTGTTAGTGGCTGTTCAGTTCCAAATAGAATGTTCTATTTATCTGGTCTCAGGGGAAGAAGCATTTCCCTAACATCATCAAGTGTTAGACATTCAAAGATTAGTAAAAGATAGTGTGTGTACATAGTTGGCCCTCTGTGTGTTGTTGTTGTTGGATTACATGTGTATACAGTTGTCACTATAGATGTTGTTGTTGTTGAATTCTGATGTGTACACAGTTGGCACTATGGAAGTTATTGTTGGTGGATTTTGTTGTGTACATAGTTGGCACTCAAGATGTTGTTGAATTTAGATGTGTACACAGTTGGCACTTTGGATGTTATTGTTGTTGGATTCTGTTGTTGATGTGTACACAGTTGGCACTCTGGATGTTATTGTTGTTGGATTCTGTTGTTGATGTGTACATAGTTGGCACTCAAGATGTTATTGTTGTTGGATTCTGTTGTTGATGTGTACATAGTTGGCACTCAAGATGTTATTGTTGAATTTTGATGTGTACACAGTTGGCACTCTAGATGTTATTGTTGTTGGATTCTGTTCAGGTGATGTTAAGTCAGATATGTTTGGTTCTGAACTGAACAATATTCCTCCAATGCCTTCTTGTGAGAGGGTTGATGCTGTCATTTGGTTTGTAATGTATCTCTATAGTTATCTCCCAGTGTTTCCGATTGCATATCTGTTTAGAAAAATAGCTTAACCAAATCTCACTATAATTTCTCTGAGATTCACCCCTTCACTGTCTTCAGGATCTGTTTCAAGAATAATTATTAACTTAATCTTCTATATAATTTTAATTGAGGTTTGTGTGGTATTTTACAACGTAATGTTATACCTATCATATTAGCATGATGGTTGGTTCTTCTTCTTCTTTGTTTATTCTGAAATAATCAAATCTATTTTCCTCTTAAACATGGCTGTCTGAGTTTTCTCTCACTGTCATATAGTTTATCTCATTGTCAAATAGTATGTCTCCCAACTGGCTTGCAATGGGCCAGGTGATCATTCTGCTTCTCTTGTAGAGCTGACATTCAAGAAGAACATGTTCTAATGTTTGTTTATTCTCCCTATACAAGCCCATTGTTGAGTGCCTGATGTTTTTAATTTGTTGAACAAATGTTACCTGAGTTTCAAGTGCTGATGGCTACTGATGGAGACCCCGAAACTCGTTGCATACAGACTCTGCAGAGTCTTCTAAACCAGTATAAAGAAGTTAAGTTTAAGTTAAGATTTTTTCAAAAGATAGAACACAAAGAGATCAAATAAAAACAACATACATCAGCTCCAGAAGGAATGTAGAACAGAGACATACCAATATACTCACTTGAATCAACTTTTGTTCCATTTCTTCTAGAGACTTTTCCCTTTCTCCAAGGGCCCCTTCAGAAATTGCTAGCCTTTTCATAACATCCATCTGCCCTGTTTCCATGGACACCAGTTGCTCATGTCTCCTTTTGGCATCTGTATTGGCACGTTCAAGTTGAGCCTCAAGGTCATTGGTTGCTTGCTGCAGCATAGCTAAACGAGATTTCTCCTCTTCTGATGATGTTACCTAAATAGAATTCAAAATTATGTTAAAAATCTACCCAATCTATTACGGGATCCACGCCGGTGCTACGGAGTTTGTGCATTGTGCTGAGATTCTCCAAAAATATGGAGAAGAACAGAGCACTTATGGGTTAAACCGTGTGCAATGATCTTGATTCTTTGGCTAAACCAAACTAAACTAAATAGATTAAGATAAAATTGTTATTTTTATACCTTGCTTCTTCTTCTGCTGCATTCGTTCTCAACCTCCAGCTACCAAGCCCTGAACAGGGCTTTGCAAGTAGCAGTATGCAGTCCGAAGAACGGAATGCGTTGTGTCGCTAGTTTACAGAGTTTACAGCTTGACTGCTATATCTACACCTTTTGGTCCGACACATCCGTCTTCGGCCGATAAACCTTGCTGATTGCTACTTACTTCAGCATAATAATAAAATTGAAAAATATAAAAATAATACCAGGCATCCAAAATGTTACTATACTAACAAACAATATAACAATGAATAAACCATCGGTTCTGACAGGTCAGGGATTGCAACAAGCACAAACACAATATTCTGGAAGCAGACAAATGAGAAGTGTATAAAACAGACATTCAATCAATCAAAACTTTCACCTTGCCCTATGGAGCATAGGTCTTCAACAAATACATGCTAAGTCTTCCTGTCATGGGCCATTTGCACCAGCCCAAACCACATCTTCTCAGTCTCTTCAATATTTGTCTCAAGCTCTCTCCGCCACGAATGAGTAGGGAGTAAGTCTGCCTCTACGTCTTTTGCCTCTAGTGTTCTAGAACAGAGACTGCCTTGTAATGCTATCACCTGCTTCGAATGAGTAGGTCTGCCTTTACATCTCTTGCCTCTAGTGTTCCAGAACAGAGACTGCCTTGAAATGCTATCACCTGCTTCGAATGAGTAGGCCTGCCTTTACATCTCTTGCCTCTAGTGTTCCAGAACAGAGACTGCCTTGAAATGCTATCACCTGCTTCGAATGAGTAGGCCTGCCTTTACATCTCTTACCTCTAGTGTTCCAGAACAGAGACTGCCTTGAAATGCTATCACCTGCTTCGAATGAGTAGGCCTGCCTTTACATCTCTTGCCTCTAGTGTTCCAGAACAGAGACTGCCTTGAAATGCTATCACCTGCTTCGAATGAGTAGGCCTGCCTTTACATCTCTTGCCTCTAGTGTTCCAGAACAGATACTGCCTTGTAATGCTATCACCTGCTTCGAATGAGTAGGTCTGCCTTTACATCTCTTGCCTCTAGTGTTCCAGAACAGAGACTGCCTTGAAATGCTATCACCTGCTTCGAATGAGTAGGCCTGCCTTTACATCTCTTACCTCTAGTGTTCCAGAACAGAGACTGCCTTGAAATGCTATCACCTGCTTCGAATGAGTAGGCCTGCCTTTACATCTCTTGCCTCTAGTGTTCCAGAACAGAGACTGCCTTGAAATGCTATCACCTGCTTCGAATGAGTAGGCCTGCCTTTACATCTCTTGCCTCTAGTGTTCCAGAACAGAGACTGCCTTGTAATGCTATCACCTGCTTCGAATGAGTAGGCCTGCCTTTACATCTCTTGCCTCTAGTGTTCCAGAACAGAGACTGTCTTGAAATGCTATCACCTGCTTCGAATGAGTAGGCCTGCCTTTACATCTCTTGCCTCTAGTGTTCCAGAACAGAGACTGCCTTGTAATGCTATCTCCTGCTTCGAATGAGTAGGCCTGCCTTTACATCTCTTGCCTCTAGTGTTCTAGAACAGAGACTGCCTTGTAATGCTATCACCTGCTTCGAATGAGTAGGCCTGCCTTTACATCTCTTGCCTCTAGTGTTCCAGAACAGAGACTGCCTTGAAATGCTATCACCTGCTTCGAATGAGTAGGCCTGCCTTTACATCTCTTGCCTCTAGTGTTCCAGAACAGAGACTGCCTTGTAATGCGATCACCTGCTTCGAATGAGTAGGCCTGCCTTTACATCTCTTGCCTCTAGTGTTCCAGAACAGAGACTGCCTTGTAATGCTATCACCTGCTTCGAATGAGTAGGCCTGCCTTTACATCTCTTGCCTCTAGTGTTCCAGAACAGAGACTGCCTTGAAATGCTATCACCTGCTTCGAATGAGTAGGCCTGCCTTTACATCTCTTGCCTCTAGTGTTCCAGAACAGAGACTGCCTTGAAATGCTATCACCTGCTTCGAATGAGTAGGCCTGCCTTTACATCTCTTGTCTCTAGTGTTCCAGAACAGAGACTGCCTTGTAATGCTATCACCTGCTTCGAATGAGTAGGCCTGCCTTTACATCTCTTGCCACTAGTGTTCCAGAACAGAGACTGCCTTGTAATGCGATCACCTGCTTCGAATGAGTAGGCCTGCCTTTACATCTCTTGCCTCTAGTGTTCTAGAACAGAGACTGCCTTGAAATGCTATCACCTGCTTCGAATGAGTAGGCCTGCCTTTACATCTCTTGCCTCTAGTGTTCCAGAACAGAGACTGCCTTGAAATGCTATCACCTGCTTCGAATGAGTAGGCCTGCCTTTACATCTCTTGCCTCTAGTGTTCCAGAACAGAGACTGCTTTGAAATGCTATCACCTGCTTCGAATGAGTAGGCCTGCCTTTACATCTCTTGCCTCTAGTGTTCCAGAACAGAGACTGCCTTGAAATGCTATCACCTGCTTCGAATGAGTAGGCCTGCCTTTACATCTCTTGCCTCTAGTGTTCCAGAACAGATACTGCCTTGTAATGCTATCACCTGCTTCGAATGAGTAGGCCTGCCTTTACATCTCTTGCCTCTAGTGTCCCAGAACAGAGACTGCCTTGAAATGCTATCACCTGGTTTCCTTAATGTACGACCAATCAAAAGACAACACCTCCTCTTGTTGTTCTGTTCCACAAGTGTCTGTCCCGCCCTTTTCCTCAAATCCATATTATTTTATCATACTATTTCAATCCCTCTATTCTGTGGTCTCCTGCACCTTCACTGTTCTCTTTCTAGTGTTCCTCTATGTTTCAAAGCCATACAACAGAACTGACAATACAGACATTAAAAAAAGAAACAGGCACTAAGAATGATAAGAAATGAAAGTACAGCATATGAAGTGGATGACAGCAGAAATAGTACAATAAAAGAGTTTACTAAGATTTGTCTGACAATGTTGATATGGTTCCTGTGTCTCCAGGGCTCTTGCCCTTCAGCACAATGCCATATGATGGTAGCTGTATGTATTTGCTAATTGTTGTTTAGTTAAGGTTGTCCCAATATCAAGTGTTTCCTTTACCTAGCTTTGGAATAGATTATCTTAACATTTTCAAGTGCTAAAGAATTTATCCAATCTAAATCAAGTACACCAAAACAAAACCTTTCACTTGTTCTAAATTTTTCTATTTCTAATTACAATCACTTCACGCTTACTTGTTACAACTCCTTCTCTTCATGATTACTTAGTACAACTCCTTCACTGCATGCTTACTTGGTACAACTCCTTCACTGCATGCTTACTTGGTACCATCACTTCATGCTTACTTAGTACAACTCCTTCACTTCATGCTTACTTAGTATAACTTCTTCACTTCATGCTTATTTAGTACAACTCCTTCACTTCATGCTTACTTAGTACAACTCCTTCACTTCATGCTTACTTAGTACAACTCCTTCCCTGCATGCTTACTTAGTACAACTCCTTCACTTCATGCTTTCTTAGTACAACTCCTTCACTGCATGCTTACTTAGTACAACTCCTTCACTTCATGCTTTCTTAGTACAACTTCTTCACTTCATGCTTACTTAGTACAACTCCTTCCCTGCATGCTTACTTAGTACAACTCCTTCACTGCATGCTTACTTAGTACAACTCCTTCACTTCATGCTTTCTTAGTACAACTTCTTCACTTCATGCTTACTTAGTACAACTCCTTCACTTCATGCTTACATAGTACAACTCCTTCACTGCATGCTTACTTAGTACAACTTCTTCACTTCATGCTTATTTAGTACAACTCCTTCACTTCATGCTTACTTAGTACAACTTCTTCACTTCATGCTTATTTAGTACAACTCCTTCACTTCATGCTTACTTAGTACAACTCCTTCACTTCATGCTTACTTAGTACAACCACTTCATTTCGAAACCTACTTGATAATTGAATGTATCTTCATAGAGTTTCCTCTCCCGCTGAATCTCTAAGAAAGCCGCCTCTCTCTCCATCATGTCTGACTGAATTCCCTCTAAGTGTCTTGCCAACAGCTCCTTGTCCTGAAGTGCTCGTTGTTGAGTTTCTGATAGCTGCTGCCTCAGTCGAGCCGACTCTGTTTTCAATCTCTCCACAATTGTACCATGGGACACAGACTGAGCCTTAGGGGAAAATAATATCACATCTACTTTTAGTTATCAAAGATGAAAGCATTTCTCTCCACCAATAGATGTTCGCTATATATAAAAAATAAACAAAAAAAACAAACTGTCATTGGACATTTTTCCCATTGCTGGGGTAGTCGAGGGGTTTTGAAGGCTGAAGACTACAGGCCGCTTCGCCACTGCTGTCGCCACATCAAGTGCTGGCTATGTTTGTTTATTTCACCCCTAACAGAAAAACAACATATGCCATACCGGGGATTCGAACCACTGCCCTCCTTGTCGACAGGCAGGCCTCAAAACCATTCGGCTACATGCTCCTCATCGCTATATAGTCAGTTCAAATATAGAGGCAGAAGATACAACAATTATAAGCTGACAGCAGTTAGCGACTACAGCTGGCAGCTTGCATCAGGGTCAGTGAACCATAACTGACCAAGACCCTATTCTAGCTTCAAGTGGCGGCCCTGGAAACAGACTGCAAGCATGCAGCCTGGCCAAGAAATTGGGGATTTAAAGAAGAAGACAAACCCTGTCCCAAAAATGCCATGCTGAAATCAGATGTGTTGGGCAGAAATGTGCAGATATCGAAGCCTCACTGTAAACTACGGCGCAACATCATAATATCCTTTTCAGGACAAATGAAGAAGAAAAGGAGTTCAAATACTTCCATATTTCTCGTCCTCAATTTCCACTAAATTAACAAAGAAAAACGTTCAGGCAAGGTTTATGGTGGCTGACAACAACAAAATCAGTTCAATAGGCTTTTTACATGTTGTATGCCCATTACGGGTGATGAAGACCATTCCTTCTGTTCATCCATTTGGTACATGACAGGTTAGCACATAAGTACAGTAACAGATAAGATCATAACTTTCTAAACACCCTCCTCCATTTTCTGTTCTGCAGCTAGCACTTACATTCAGTACTAATGATCTCCGGCCCATATTTGGTTTACGGCCAAGTTATGAATTTCAAATATGGTATATTATAAAATATATTTGTTTGGTAATTACAACAAAATATGGATGACATAAAAGAAACAAACAACTGTTAAAAGGAGTTATTTTCGTTCTTCAGTCTGTTCATGATCACAAAGATAACAAGAGATTAACCTTATAAACAAATAGGAATCATCAGTTTCAATCTATTTTAATGGTCAAACATAATGTTGATTGTTGCTGCAGAGAATGTTTGTTTTAAAAATATATTGATTCAAGCAACAAGATTTTTTGTTTTTTTCTTGGGTTCGCCTTATTTCTCTTATCCCCAAGGCGGTGTGCGTTGCAGTGTGGTTTTATTTTGCGCCTGTCGGCCCAGTGCATCCGATTTCAGCATGCATTTTATGTAAGGGTCTGCTTCCTCCTACATTTTCTAAGGATTTATTTCCCCGGGGTAACGGCCGGTGCTGTGATGGGGATCGAACCCAGCGCCTTCCGGTTGTGAGCCGTGCCACTTAACCACGCCGTCCCCTGTCAGCAACAGGATTTAACGGTCCTGAATGTAACATTGTATGAATCATTAAATTATTCATGTTGTGAATGTCAGAGATGAAGATAGGTTGCAAGTTTCTTTGAAAATACAAAAACTTAACTATGACCAAATAATGTACCAGAGCCTATCAAAAATTTGGACAAAATTAAGAAAAATGCACATTTTCTGCACATATTTGTTAGCAGTTATTGAATTCACAATTGCCTAATGGACAAATCTTTGGACAATAAATCTCTATAATTTTCTATATAATTGTGTTTATTCATCTTAATTACTAATTATCTATCCCAAAACAGCTGATCACCTTCATTTACTTGTTTGGATGTTAATTTATGACTCATGTTGGTGAAAACAAATTTGGCAATGCTTATTATCTTGATTTCAATTTCACATCGTTTATCATTATATTTCCAAGATAAAACAAGCTCTTGATCTGTTCTAGTGTTTGATCTTCTATTTTTATCTATAGAGTAGAATTTGAGTCTACTTTGCTAATGATCATAGTTTTTGTTTTCTCAGTATTAATGTCCAGTTCATACACCTGGCTTATGTTCTTTACTTCAATCACCAATTCCTGTAATCCTTGTTCGCTTTCAGCTAGCAGAACTGAGTCATTCGCATTTTTGAGATTATTTATTGACACTCTACTGATGAGTTCTGGCCTTTTCTTTATCTCAGACATTTTCTTTATCTCTGACATTTTCTTTATCTTGAACATTTTCTTTATCTCTGACATTTTCTTTATCTCGAACATTTTCTTTATCTCTGACATTTTCTTTATCTCTGACATTTTCTTTATCTGACATTTTCTTTATCTCTGACATTTTCTTTATCTTTGGCCTTTTCTTTATCTCTGACATTTTCTTTATCTGTTAAAAATATGCTCTGTGTACATTTTTAAACAGACATGTTTATTGCAATTCTCTTGTAATATCTATATATGGTAGGTAAATCCTGCCAGATTTTATAGTGACAGTTTTCTCCAAGTATATGCTACTGAGTATGCTTGTGTCTTTTCCATTCATACCTATATTTTCCAGACATGTAATTAGTTTCTCGCGCTGGACTCTATCAAAATCCTTTTTGTACTCTATAACGCACATACAAATGTTTTTTTTTTGGTATTTCTATATTTATTTTTTTTCTGCATGTGCCTTTATACAGAATATAGTTTCTCATGTTCCACTGTTCTGTAGAAACATAAATTGTCACACAAGGTCAAAGTTGGGTAGAACAAAAAATGTACAAACTCAATATAATTATCTGTACCCTGGCTGCTCAAATGACAGTCTTTAGGGAGACATAGACCCACATAGATCTGGATTGCAGCAGTAAGAGACTTTACCAATAAAACAGTTTCACTAAGTAGGCTCAGACAATGGGAACTTCTGTTTCAGAAGGTAATATTAGATCTAAACATTGTCTGTGATGTGGAAATATAATGTGGAAAAGTCATTATTTATGTATTCATGACGAGTAACATCATAAATATGACAGCCAACCTGAAACTGAGTTTTTTTTAAGTTTGAAAGAAGAAAGTATAGCTAGAAAAGTATGTTTCTTAAAGCAAAAAAAAGCCATACTTTAGCTTTGGGTATGCATCATATGCAGTTTCCAGTTTCCTTTGAGTTTAGTAAGGTAGAAAAACATTTTGTATCAGTATTCACCAGAGAAACAAGGAACAAAAAATAAAAAGGTTTTTTTTTGGTCCGGACTCCCACTGATGCAACTGATTGCTCTCATATTTTTGTTGTTGTTGCATATGCCTTATTTCTCTATTCCCCAAGGCGGTGTGCGCTACACTATGTTTTTATTTTGCGCCTGTCGGCCGAGTGCATCCGACTTTGGCATGCATTTTATGTAAGGGTCTGCTTCCTCCTGCATTTTCTAAGGGTTTGCTGTTCCCTCCCTGCTCTTTGTCAACTACCCACCCATCTCCAATATGACGGTGTCAATTTGTATTCCCTTGAGACCAGGGAATGCTTGAAACTTGCACCAACCATTTCACGCTTTTGTTAATTAATTTTTTGAGAGGCCAGCGCTTTAACTCTCGGGTATAGACACTTCCGTCAACAACCAACCCCATAAGGGTGAAGGCTAGCATAATGATATCTCAAACACTTTATCCTACACAACGAGATCTGCTATGGAAAGACATTTACTTGGATAACATTATGACTTGTACTCAACACAATCAAAGTGAAGAAATAATCTTAGGGAAGAAATAACCTAAGGAAAGAAATAAATCCTGGTGAAGAAATAAACCTTAGGGAAGAAATAACCTAATGAAAGAAATAAATCCTGGTGAAGAAATAAACCTTAGGGAAGAAATAACCTAAGGAAAGAAATAAATCCTGGTGAAGAAATAAACCTTAGGGAAGAAATAACCTAAGGAAATAAATAAATCCTGGTGAAGAAATAAACCTTAGGGAAGAAATAACCTAAGGAAAGAAAGAAATCCTGGTGAAGAAATAAACCTTAGGGAAGAAATAAATCCTAGTGAATTATTATGTATTCCACTGTGATCAAAGTGATGAACAAAACGCAAAATTATTGGATAATACCAAATTATGCAGCACACACACACACACCTGTAGGATTGTTAATTCTCTTTGTAGTTTAGATCGGACATCATGAGCTAATTGTAACTGTTCCTGGTACCACTCCTTGGCTTTCACTAAGGACATAAGATCATTGCCTGAAGTTCTTGCTTCTGTTTCTGCTTCCATTTTAGCCTGAATGCTAGTCTGTACCTCCACATACAGCTCGGCTAAAAGTATACAAATAATATTAGTTATATAATGTGTCTGTCTGTTAGTTTAATGAACATACTTTTATTGATGATTGAGGGTGATTTGAGGGTTTTTAGTATACGTCTTCACAATTTTGTAGCTGAACAGCTGCAATGGACACCACTGAAAACAAAGACCATGCTAGAGACAAGACAGTGCTTCTTACAGATTCCGTATCAGTCATAACAGTCCTCAGATACCATAATAGCTGTCCATCGTTGTCGATGAGGACCGCCGACATCCTCCTTGTCACAGATTTCCCTGTTGGGTGTGGGTGCGTATGTGGCTGAACAGGCCAATGCGAGCACGAAAACATCTGCTACATATCGGGCACACGAGGTTTGTAGAAGGGGATGGTGTTCCCGCTGCTCGGGATTTCCGCGTCTCGCGTCTGTTCTGGGCTTTCACAACACAGTCGTCTTCACGGCAGCTACACCCAATTTGACTGCGCTTCTCCAGTCAGATCTGTTTTGCGCAAGACATTCCCAGGTGTCGATGTTTATCTGGGAACTTTTTAGTGAGTCCTTCAGACCGTCTTTAAAACGTTTCTTTGGGCGCTCTCTCTCGCGTCATCCCTCTCAGCTCGCCGTAGAGAAGCTTCTTTGGGAGCCGGTCGTCTGACATACGGACGAGGTGTCCGGCCCATCCTAATCGTGCTTTTTCTAGCAGTGCATGGATGCTGGGCATGTTAGCCCTTGAGAGAACTTCGATGTCAGTGACACGATCTTGCCATCGGATGTGGAATATTTGCCTCAGGCACCATAACAACAACAAATTAGACAACCTTTCAAAAGCACTCATGGAGACCAGCTCTATATGCAACACAGTGAAAATACAATGCATTGTTGTCAACTGCAAGAAACATGGAAATGAGAAAGCAGACAAGAATGCTAAAGTAGTAGAGGATTGGGTGGAAGTGAAACAAAAACTTAAAAAAGGGTAACATATAATTTAAGAAGCTACCTCAGAGACAAATGACACAGAGGATATCCACAGTCTGATATGCAGTAGCATTCCACTTGATCTTCCTCTTATTCTGTGTTCATTCTCAATCTCCTGCTACCAAGCCCTGAACAAGGCTTCGCAAGTAGCAGAATGTAGTTTTGCGAACGGAAAGCATTGTGCCGCTAGTTTACAGCTTGACTGCAATATTTGCACCTTTCGGTCCGACACATCCGTCTACGTACCAGAGCATGCTTGCAGTGTGGATTTGTTCATAAAGCAAAATTCTGACTTTTTGAGGTTTGCAAATGTATTTTGGGAGCAGATAAAAGACCCAGACCACATGATGATATGCCCAAACCTTTCCCTGGAAACATATAGACGACATGTTGAGCGAAAATGGCAAGACACTCCTCATGGCTGAACATTCGAAACATGATGTCTGACATGGTGCCAAAGACACGGAAAGTAAATGAGTAAATAGATAAAAGTAAATAATGCACTACATGTCATTTGAAAATGTGTGTGAAAGCTAAATAAACAATGAACATGAATCTTGCCTTTAAATAATTTGACTCTCTCAGAAGTGGAAGATGAGTGTACAGAATGATGGTGTCTGAAATAGCGTCTCAGCAGCAGCTTGTGTCAACACTTGTTATTCTCTCTGAACTTCTATCTTATGTAAATTGGTCCTTTATCTTAAATTTATCAAACCAAAAATAAGTTGTTGTTTTTTTTGTTGTTGTTTTTTTTGCGTTCGCCTTATTTCTCTAATGCCCAAGGCGGTGTGCGTTGCGCTGAGGTTTTTATTTTGCGCCTGTCAGCCCAATGCATCCGACTTCAGCATGCATTTTATGTAAGGGTCTGCTTCCTCCTGCATTTTTCTAAGGGTTTGCTTCCCCGGGGTAACGGCCGGTGCTGTGATGGGGATCAAACCCAGCACCTTCGGCTTGTGAGCCGTGCCACTTAACCACTAGGCCTCGCCATCCCCCAAAAATGAGTTTAACCTAGCCTCTACTAGATTCAAATTTTTCTTCTCCTGATGTCTCTCTCCTCTTTCAGTTTTCAGTGTATTAAAAAATTGTATGCTTTAGTCTGGATAATGCCTATGGTTAAAGAAATGTTGTGGCTGGTTTGGTCTTCAATCCAGATATTTAAAGCTTTTCCTATATCATTAATTAGCTTTCTAATCATAATATTATACATTGGTGTAGCATTTATAATTTTCTCTAACAATTTGATTTGACCTTAAGAATTGTAGCAATTGTTGATTTTGATAAGCCTAGCCTGCTGGCTAGGCAGCTCTGCCGATGACGGATGTGTTGGACTGAAAGGTTCAAATATCGTAGTCAAGCTGTAAACTAGCGACACAACGCAATCTGTTCTCCGGACTACATCCTGCTACTTGCAAAGCTCTATTTAGGACTTGGCAGCGGGAGATTTAGAACGAACGCTGAAGAAGAATGATGGGCAGTCAATTTTAAAATCGATTAACTAATTGGCTTTAAAATCACGCTAGGAAAATTTGTGTAAGAGCCAACTCACATTCATGTGCAAAGGTTCTGGTTATAATTGAAGACGTTCACATGAGTCGGTATTTATATAAGGCAGGTGTTGGTACAGTGGGACAATATTGTAACAGAGGCTCCATACAAGGAATTGATCAAGTAATAATAACTGCAGATACTATCTGTTCTAAAGTGTGGGGAGGACAAACAGTCACAGATGTCTCTAAGTCTGTTGACTTCATGAGAGTAACAGAATGACAGCATCACCTTCTCAAGCCAAGATGAGGAACAAACTGTATAGCCATGAGAGAAGTCTGAGAAACAGCCAAGTTGATGAGGAAAATAGATGTGATTATTTGAGAATGAATGACAAAGAAGAAGTGAACACACAAACTTACCGATTTTGTTTTTCAAGGCTTGCACATTCATGTCCTTGGCTCTGATGTCATCTCTCATCTCCTGACTTCGAACCTGAGAAAATAAAGCAAGGAATGTCTTTTTAATAACTTCCAAAAGTTTAGTTTCACCTGTATCTTTATGGACTTCAATTATGCCCACCTTTGTCATAACATGTGTTCATTTCTTGTTGTGCAAAGGCACAAGGCTGGTGTTGGATTTGCCATCAGATCTTCCCTCGTTCCCCAGTTTGTCCAACCCCCAAAAGCATAGTGACCACGTCATGTCTCTACAAATTCCACTAGAAAACAAGAGAACTGCTATTTTTATCAGCGCCAATGCCCCTACAATGATCAACCCAGAGGATGTTGGGGAGAAATTCTATGACAAACTGAACCTTATCAGTTCCAAGATTCAAAATCCTTGGTGGTTTCAATGCTAGAGTGGGGCCCCCGACCATCAGACTTGGGAGGAGACAATTGGCATACATTGCATAGAGAAATGCAACAACAATGGACTCCACTTGCTGAGCTTGCATGCCATACACGATCTCTCTATCACGAACATAACGTTTTGCTTGCCCACCCAACAAAAGACATCACGGATGCATCCTCGCCCTAAGCAGCGGCACCTAATAGACTATGTCATGGGATCAAGATGCTGCAGCGGTCAGCGACCCATAGCTGACTGCTAGCGTCAGGGCCAGCGAACCATAGCTGCCAAGACCCTTCTACACCTCCACGTGGTGATCCTGGATAACAGGCTGCAGCAGGGCAGACTGGCTAAGGAGAAGGGATCAAAGAGGGAATGCTAACCCGGTACTCAAAAAATGCTTGCTGAAGTCGGATGTGTTGGACCGAAAGGTGCAAATATTGCAGCCAAGCTGTAAACTACGACACAACGCATTCCGTCCTCTGGACTACATTCTGCTACTTAAGCCCTTTCAGGGTTTGGTAGTGGGAGATTGAGAACGAACGAAGAAGAAGAAGAAGAAGACTGTGTCATCACCAGAAGGAGCAACATAACGTGATGTGCGGGTGACAAAGGCTATGTGTGGTGCAGAATGCTGGACTGACCATAAGCTGTTCATGTCAAAATTTAACCTCAACATAGAGCCCATCAGATACCATTAGCGTCGCAGATCCGTGAAGAGGATTAACATCTCAAAACTGCAGAGTGGAACAGTCACAGAGTTTTTCAAGTGCTGTGGACATTTGGCTTAGTGATGAACAGTTCTGTCAGTCTACTGTGGAGGAGAAATAGGTGCTCTGAAGAAGACAGTGTACTCCACCACTTCAGAGATTCTTGGCGATACCACACGCAAAAACCCGACTGTTTTTACGAAATGAATGAAAACCCTGTTTGCTTAAAAACACTGCCTGTGCAGTTCCCATCAAAATGACTCTTCCCCAACATCCAGAATGGCAGCCTTGACCAATATGTGAAGAGTAGTCCAGAATCAGCTTAGAAAGATACAAGAAGTATAGCTCAGCAACAAAGCAGATGAGATCTAGAAATGCAGATAAGAATAACTCAAAGCAGTTCTATCACGAACTGAAGGCAGTCTCCCAAAACCAATCCCCTGTCTCAATATTGATGGTACGACACTACTGACAGACAAGGGCCAGATTTTTTAGTGCTGGGCGGTGCATTTAAGTGAATTCCTCAACTTTCCCTCGGCCATTAGCAAGCAAGCCACAGCACGGATGCCACAAGTTGTGACCAATGAAAGGCTCAAAATTCCTCCAAGCATTGAAGAGGTCAAGAAAATAATCAGCCAAACGTCTAGCAGAACACCACCACGCCCCCCCCCCCCCCCCCCCCAGGTCAGATGCTCTTCCTGTTGAGGCTTACAAAGCAGCATGTATCATCCTGCTTCAATGGCTGACAGACTTATTCAATACAATTCGGAATGACGGCCAGATGCCTCAAGACCTGATAGATGCTTCCACTGTCCCATTTACAAGCGAAATGACAATCGTCACTTCTGCGGTGTACTTCCTATCAATCACAGGCAAAATTCTGGCCCAAGTTCTGGTCAGCAGCCTAAATCCTCGTCTTCGGCTCGGCCTATTCCCAGAGAGTCATTATGGTTGTTGAATGGGGTGTGAGATGGTCAACATGATACATAAAACATGTGAACTCAGCTCTGTGACTTTTACAGCTTTTGTCGATCTGATCAAGGTCTTTGGCTGGGAAAGGCTGTGGTTTTGTTCTTGTAGTTTACGAATGCCCACAATGAGTAGGTTACTCTTATGTGCGCCCTGAAAAGGGCGTTAAGTGATGGGTTGCAGTAGCTTTCCTCACATCCCAAGTGTGCTGATAAAGGTGGACCAGGGTCCTCCAGGCAGTTGTGCTATGCTTGGCTTCATCTGCATGCTGCAAACTACTATGGAGATCACGTCGAACCTCACCTTGTTAGCCAGACTGTTATCCTCAACAACAACCCCAGGATGACCAATAAGGAGGTCAAGTGAGGGTCTTAGCCAATATATTTCTCCTGACCCTGGCTAACATTCTCTGATCAGTGTGTTTTGTATGACCAGACATTAGCCTCATCGTCCCATAGGCTGTGGTAAATCATTGTGAAGTTTGGTTGAATGATGTCAATATCTTGAATATCCTGCTCACAGACAAATGTGTCTTCAATACCTTTTCATTTTAGGCTTGTGGTGGTAAACCCAGATTTCATCTCCAGTAACAACTCTTGCTAGGAAACCATCAAGTTTTGCTTCAAAGTGTTGCAAAAGTTCCTGACAAGCATCAATGCATCGTTGTTTCAATTCTGGAGTAAGCTGCCATGGCACCCACTTTGCAGACACTTTGTAGTACTGTAGCACATCATGTGTGATGTGGTGTGCTGAACCTTGACTGAAATCCAGATGTGCTGCAATTTTATTCACAGTCAATCAGCGATTTTCTTTTACAAGGAGGTCAACGGCTGCAATCGATTCTGAGGTCACTACTCGGTGTGTCTGACCGGGTCGTGAACTGTCTGTCCCAGAACTCATGTTGTTTTGGAACTTCCTACTCCACTCATACACTTGCTGGAGTGAAATGCATGAATCACCGTACTGGACCTTCATTCGCAGATAAATTTCTATAGGCTTCACCCCTTTGCTGCTCAAAAAACGTTTAACAGAACACTGCTCCTCTTTGGTGCCAGATTTTTGATGGATATAGATGCGATTATTCGAAAGTGAATGACGAAGAAAAAGATAAAAGCTGAGACAATGTTTAATGAAGTCACTAAAACTGCATCCTTGATGACACTGTCTGCTATTTGGTTACTTTTATAGTGCAGAGCAGTGGTCCCATTCCTTCATGGACAATCAAGATCCAGTGGTCCCATTCCTTCATGGACAATCAAGATAAAGTAAAAAGAATAACTATTACATCCTATACTTTCAAGAAACAATTGATATATACACAAACATTAATATTTTACATCTACTGACCTGAAGTTTATTGGATGTGTCCTGGGCAATCTGCAGCTCATCATGTAGAGCCCTGACCTCCTCTGCCTTTTCACACAACATTCTATTAGCATCAATGATAGTCTGCTCCAGAAGCTTTCTGGACAGCCTCAAGTTTTCGACTTCTTTCCGCAAGTTGCCATCAGCAGCTGAATCACTGTCATTCTGCACACTTGCCAATCTGGATCTGAGTGTGGCTAACTGTGCCTGGAGCTCTGTTCTTTCCTGAACAAGTGATATTATTATTTATTAGACCAGCTAACAATATTTTTCATAGAATATTAACCGGCTTAAATCTTCAGTACTGTACTGTATTCTTCTTAAACTCAAGCAAAATTGTGTTGCACTGTTTCGTTTAGACCAGTGTTCTTCAACCTAGGCACTACCTCCGACTAGTGGACTATTTTAGCTTCCAGGTGGATGGTAGCAGAACAATTATATTATGTATAAAAATCATATTATTATGGCAATGCAGAGGCTACACAACATGTGGAAACTAACAGAATACCAGCAACAACAAAAAGTGAAAGATTTTTTAACCGGTGTTTTACCCGTGGCAGCATACAGCTGTGAAACATGGGCAATTACCCAAACCTCAAGAAAGAGAATAGAGTCCTACTAGTTGCCGAAGACGGATGTGTTGGACCGAAAGGTGCAAATATTGCAGTCAAGCTGTAAACTAGCGACACAACACATTACATTCTCTGGACAACATCCTGCTACTTACAAAACACTGTTCAGGGCTTGATAGTGGGAGATTAAGAACAAACGCAGAAGAAGAAGAAGTGTCCTTCGAGTCAAAAAGTTATAGAAAGGTTCTCAGAATACCATAGACCGAAAATTATAAGAATGCAGACATTCGACTAGAGTTGAACATAGAGGAGAACTGGTTCATAAATTCTACCATGAACACAAATTTCAAATACTTTGGGACAAAAGACACAACGATCTTGAGAAAACGGTAATGGTAGGTATGGTGCCAGGCATAAGAGGCAGACCAAGAAGGCGATGGCACCAAGATGTCATAGAATGTTTTGGCACAACTCTGGAGTAGGCTGGACATTTGGTAAGAGATGGCTTTCTTTCAAACAGGAAGGGATGGAGGCGACGTTCTGCAAAGGACATGCTTCATGATGATGATAATCATGTATTAAAAACATAAAAAATGTACGGACTCAATGAACAATCACAACATTTTCTTCAATTTAGATGTTAGTGGGCGGTAAGGAGAATTTACCTTCACAAAAGTTATAAAAGTGGACGCTTAGCATAGAAAGGTTGACAAGCCCTGGTTTAGACCTATGGTCACTGTGTTCAAGAAGCAAGGCACTAGCCTCTAAAAATACTGAATGGGAATGATTGGAAATCGAATCCCGCAAATGTCAAGTGACCCCTGGTCTCAAGGGAGGTTTGACCAGAGTGTCTGCATACTGAGTTACTTTCAGTCATCTTGACTTATGTCTTGCCATTGGTTCAAGGTGGCTCGGAACCAAAGCGCAGTTTCTTCCTCACTATAATCCAAATTAGGCGCAAGTTACATCATCAAGACAAAACCGTCTGACGATGTCGCCCTCATCACATGCTATGGGCAACTAATTAACTTAGACCTACAGCCAAATGCATCAATTTCCAAAAAGTGCCTCAGTCAAGTTTTGCCTTTCTTAGCTGTTAACTATCTCTAGCCTGCATGCATAGAAAGTGGTAAAGACAACTATTATTTATACTAGAAAATATCTGGCATACTGTCAGGTTGTATTAATTTGAGCTATCTGGCAAAGATGGCGCCAAAACTGGCTGCGAGTCTACATTTCTCTACTGTTTTGGATCATTATGGATGCCGCTAGACCACGGATTTGCCTGAAATTCACACTAGTCGACGACTTACACTTGTGTTCACTGAAACGTGGAGTTGTTTTCCGTCTGGACTTGTTATTTCGTTCTTTTTTGTGTGATTTCTTCCATCCGTTTATCCTGGTCTGGACGCCGGCTGAATCACACTACGCTTATACCTGTGACGTATTTCACGGGTTAGTTCTGCCGGTTCATCTTCGCAAATTTGGCGTGTGGGAATTTTAGATGCTACTATGATGAGTTGAATACAGCTGGGGAGAGATGCCAGACCCACTCACACGCTGAGTGTTGTCCATACGACCTCTTGTGGTTATCGAAAAGGCATGACAAACTGCGTTAGATGCCATCCCACCTTTCTACCCTGCGGGTTACATGTTTACGGAAAGGCTTCGGTGGTAACCCTGAGGCAAAATCTGCATCCTATGCTATCTCCAGTCGTCTCGATGAATGTCTTGTCACTGGCAAAAGGTAGCTTAGGCTCTGTGAGTGAGGTTGACAAAAGGCGCAGTTTCTTCCTCACTTCAATCCAAATAACCGCGCAAGTCACCCATTTCAGCGGACACAGCAAGAGATACGACTGTCCACACGGCTGAACAAAGAGAGTGGTCTTCATCACTTGTGATGGACAACTATTTTTTTATCTGTCACCTCACAGTTATTTGTACATTTGTGACGTCCTGAACTGACATACACAAATATGTATTAGATTTCATCATTGCTGTCTACTCAAACCAAACCATTTTAACTGATTCACTCTGTAGAGCTGATATACTGACTTGCAACTTTTCTTACAATAGCTGATATACTGACTTGCAACTTTTCTTACAATAGCTGATATACTGACTTGCAACTTTTCTTACAATAGCTGATATACTGACTTGCAACTTTTCTTACAATAGCTGATATACTGACTTGCAACTTTTCTTACAATAGCTGATATACTGACTTGCAACTTTTCTTACAATAGCTGATATACTGACTTGCAACTTTTCTTACAATAGCTGATATACTGACTTGCAACTTTTCTTACAATAGCTGATATACTGACTTGCAACTTTTCTTACAATAGCTGATATACTGACTTGCAACTTTTCTTACAATAGCTGATATACTGACTTGCAACTTTTCTTACAATAGCTGATATACTGACTTGAGCAATTGCCACACCTATATTTAAAAGTTACCAACAAAAACTGTTTAAAAATGTATAAATATGCATATACTTTCTTCTGAGAGTTTTACATTAAAAAAAATATATGTGCCCAGAAGTCCAGAATATTCCGCAGTCAACCAATATATTCTTTCACTGGATATTGTCAATAATTGAATTTCTTTTCAAATCTCTTCAGCCAATCCATATCAGCTAATATTGTCAAGGACAAATTTAATATATGCTGATTTCGAATGCCTGTTTTTTTTGGTTAATGTTCACATTTAGTCATGTAGTAGAGTGTTGTATTTAAAACATGTTTGTTAATTGTTTCCACCATTAAATGAATTAATTCACAAAATTAGATGCATTTCTGCAAAAAATGTGTTCATTGAATGCATAAATATAACCAATTATTATAAGTTAAATACAGAAAAGTAGAAATGTATTATTCCTTGTTACAAGTTCGTTATATTGCTCATATATGTACGAGGCGTGTTCAAATGAAACCGGACCGAACTGCACCAAGTGAACATACGTACGATGCGCATGATGACGTAACTTCTTATGTAAACAGCACATACCAACCATTAAGTTTACTAAGTTTCATTATCCTCCGACTCATAGTTTCCTCAGCAGACCATTGAAAACATGGCGTGTGTGATACGGAATCCATCCAGAGCTGATCAGCATGCAGTGATTCGGTTTCTAACAGTGAAGAATGTCGACGACCAATGGACATTCATCGCAGAATACAGGCAGTGTATGGTGACAAAAGTGTGTCGAAGACAACAGTGAAGAACTGGACAATGATGTCCTTTAGCATGCTAATGACTGGATGGCCAGACAACTAAAACGGTTCCACGTCCACCTAAAGGCTGTGTAAACAGCCAAGCAATAAGAAAATTTGCCGATCGGCATAAAAAAATATTCCAGAGCATTGCCGTGTATAAACACTAGTTGAAACACAGACATTTTGAATCTAAATATAGGGATGCCGCCATTGCAGATGTCAACAACCAAAATGGCCGGTATAGTTAGTTTGAAAGAGATTTTGAAATGATGTGTTTTCTTTTTGGGACGACTTGCAGATCATTCCATTATTGTGGGTGATAAAAAGGTAAGTTGTTGCGACATATTTTTTGGAGATAGATCTGTTTAATTTGTTTATTTAGCAGTATTCAATACTTTTGAAAGGGAAAATAGGAGATTTGACGATCTTGTAAGAAACACTATCGGTGTTCTATGACGATTTTCACATTCCGACCGTCCCGATTCCCTGCGAAATTGGCAAAATTGAAATGTTGCGGTTTTTTACAATTTTCACATTTATCTTCTTGTATCTCAGAAACTAACACACACACAACAAAAACAATAACACTAACAATTTCTTTATTCATTTATGTCTCTATACACAAACAAATCAGATTTATACAACAACAAACAAACAAAATATAGATTTTCAAAGTGAACAACCTAGAAAAACGTGACATACTGAAAAATAATTCAGCTGCTGTGGGAACTCCGTACTTTTATTGTTCAGTGTGGTAAAGGTTAAAGGAGGACCAAGTTAACGAAAGATCTTCTGAGACCAGGTCAGGCACATATTGTTGCATCAGAAGATGCCATTGCCAAAATTGATCAGCAATTTGGGTGGACCATCGCCGGAGCTTACGTTCGCTAGCAGAGAAATTTGCTGTGTTGCTAGGGACAGTTCAAATTGTGGTTAGCAAAAAACTTCAGTATCAGAAGGTGTGTTCACAATGGGTACCTCGGATGCTGACCGACCAACATAAGGAAGAATGCATGGGATGGAGTTTGAACCACTTGCTGCAATACAAAGAGGGTGATTCGTTTCTTTTGCGCATAGTGGCAGGTGATGAATCATGGTGCCACCACTTTGAGTCAAGCAGCAAAATTCCCAGCATGCAATGGAACATCCCAGATCACCAAAACTGTTAGCATGCAATAGAAACATCCCGGATCACCTAAACAAAAAAAATTCTACTCACACATTTCCTCTGGTAAGGTTATGCTGACAGCGTTTTTTTACCATGAGGGACTTTTGTTGGTAGACTTTAAAGAGCCTGATGTGAACATCAATGTCATCTGCTACAATGACACACTAGACAAGCTGCTTTCGCATGGTGTGATTCTATTGCATTGTGTACAGGTGTGGAGTCCTTATCATAGAGGGGACATAAACATGCTAGAAAGAATACAAAAAAGAGCGACAAAGATGATAGTGGGATTCCAGAATTACAGTTATGAGGAACGACTCAGAAAAACCGGCCTACAGTGTCTCGAAGAAAGAAGAATTCGTGGTGACTTAATACAGGTTTATAAGATGATCAGAGGAATCGATAAATTAGACTATAACAAGTTTTTTAAAATACAGCCACCTACAATAACACGAGGGCATAGCTACAAGCTGACTAAAGAGAGGTCCAGGTTAGATATTAGGAAAAATTTTTTTAGTCAGAGAGTGGTGTCTGCTTGGAATGCATTGCCAGGGGAGGTAGTGGAGGCAGGGACAGTTAATGCATTTAAGAATAAACTGGATGCGCATAGCTTTTAGAGCAAGGTGATGTAAATGTAACTGGTTGTATACAGACTCTGCAGGGTCTTCTAAACCAGTATAAAGACGTTAAGTTAAGTTAACTTAACAATGCGCGTCCACATGTCGCGAACATTGTTCAGAAAGCATTAGCCCAGAAAAGGTGGGAAGTACTGCCACACCCATCCTATAACCCCGATATGTCCCCTTGTGACTTCCATTTGTTCGAATACTTTAACAAATTTCTGAAGGGACAAATATTCGTCTCTGATGCAGACTTCATGGCCTCGATGACCAAGTGGTTTAAAGAGCAACCAAAGTCCTTTTTTCCAAACGCCGTCCGCCCTATACCTAAGCAGTGGGATGCGTGTTTGAATGCCTATCGCGACTTTTTCTAACTAACCCTGTGACATGTTTGCTTCATAACAATTGCTATATTTAATTCTGTCACACCAGATGATGTAACTGTCATATGTTTATAATAAAGCCACTGGGTCTAATTTGAACAAGCCTCGTATGCTAAAATACAAATGAAATCAAGAAAACAAATTAAACATTCTATACAGAGTTTCACCAAAATGTATGATTTCTAAGGCTAACCTGCAGCATAGTTTGTGACTCCTCTGTCAGAACTTCCAGCTGTCCTTGAAGTCGTGCCTTCTCCTTTAGGATTTCATCAAATTGTTTTTTGCTGAATGAAGCCGTTGGAGGAGACATTACAGAGTGAGAAAATGTGCTTTGATTTGGTGTGGAGTTATGAAAATTATGTGCAGAGGTTCCTGAAAAAGGTGGGGTGGACAAGTCCTGTAATGATGAGTTTCCTTTAGCTTCAGGGGTAGAAAAATCTGATATTCTTGTTGAATGTGGAGATTTAGTTTTTAAGGATGAGTCGGCTGAAAGTTCAGAGTTGTAGCTTTCCTTATTATCAAGAGTACTCTCTTTACTTTCTCTGTGGATTTTATTTTCAGTTGTAGATTTTGCTGTTGTTAATGCAGCAGATTTCTGTTTCTTGTCATACGATTTTACTGGTCTTGGTGGCAAAAGTGGAATAGCTGTATATGCCTCCAAATTGATTGGTTTAATTGGTGGTAGCGACCGAAGGAATTCTTCAGATTCAAGTTGGTAAGTGGTGGAAATTCCTGCAGAAACTAAGGTGCCCTGGATGTATTTCTCCATTTCCATTTCACTTGAGTAGCTTGCTTCGCTCACAGTATCAGAAAAGTCCCCTTTAGGGCTCATGGGTGTGGAACCTGAAGTAACTGAAGCAAAGGCTGATGTGATGTTTGTTGGTGTCGATGTAGACACACTTGCATGAGTCTGGTGCACATCTTGATGAAAAGACACAGCATTTGATCCGATACTGTTTGCCGCGAGGGGAGATAAAGAAGTAGGGGTTGCAGGTTTGCTAGTTCCATGCACAGGGCTATTTTTACCACTAGTTCTAATCACAGATGGCTCTGGGCTTTTAGTACCAGAGGAAAACCATGAGCCACTTTGTGATTTTTCCTTAGTAATTTCTTTTGGGATGATCCTCCTCAATTCTCTTGGGCAATCACCCCTGTGAACTTCCTGAAGCATACTAGGTATAGGCCTGTTTACACTGTTTGTATTCACAGCTTCACTACTGAATGTTGATGACTTCTCCTGCTGGAAAAGGAACAAAAAAGTGAGAGAAAACAAAGGTTAATATAAATGTGAATATTACCTACATGATCACATGTTCTTAGCAACTGTTTGTTAAACATTACCTTTCACATTCACATGTTACACATTTTACTTAGATGAACTATATATGCCCTGTATAACCTAACAATATAATCATCAGAAATAAAAGTCAAGAGACATAATAAGAGGTCTTTATTTTTAGATGTCAATTAGGGTAAGTCAGCAAGTAGGTCACAGACTGATATGGGATAGCTGAAAAATGTAATTGTTAGTTTCTAATTGTGTCATTAGATGGCAGAAGAGACCCAGTTTTGTGATTACTGTAGGTAGCATAATTTAGGGATCACATGCACAGCTCAGATACCAAATGGTGTCCGTACTCAGAGAGTGTACAATCAAAGAACAGTGTTCTATTGTATGTTTGTTTTGTTTTTTTGGACAAAAGAATTGTCTGGGAAGGATATTCATAAGGACATGCGTCCCATCTATAGTGAGAAGTGTTTGTAATGCAAAACTGTACATAACTGGATAAATAAATGTCCTTAAAGACGCTAACAAATTGCTGCTGAAGTCCGACCTGGCCGCTATGTTCAGAATGCAACAGAAGTATCTGTGCTGCAGGTGGGGAAGATGATTCAAGCTGACAGGTGAGTAACGATATACAATGAGAAGCAGCTGCAATAGATAGTTCACATGGTTTAGCCTGCAGACTAATGCACGATACCACCTTGGTGAGACGTTTCGTGAATGATGAAAATGTTGAACGTGAAGTACAAATGTGGGCGAGACAGCAGACCAAAGACTTCTATGCTGTAGATTTTGGCGCACTGATAAAGTGATGGTATAAGTGTATCAATGTTGGTGGAAATTATGTTGAAAAATAAGGGAGAATGTAACAGCAGTCAAAACCAGGCACAGCTCTGGGATCAGATGGGATAACTACAGACATCCTTACGGCAGCTGCCAAAGCTGTTTAATAAATGCCTCGAATCAGTAGAAATTCCTGACCAATGGAAATCCACAAAGACTGTTCTAATAGACAACAAGGAAGATACCACCCTTCTTGGGAACTACTGCCCAATTTGCCTGCTGCCGATAATGTACAAGAATTTCACTAGAGTCATTGCCAACAGAATCGACAAGCAACTTGATGAACACCAACCTAGAGAAGAAGCCGGATTCAGAAAAGGGTTTTCCACCATTGACCACCTTCATGTGATCAATGCCCTTATAGAGACAGCATGTGAACTGCGCATACCCCTATGTCTTCTATTGATCAATTATGAGATAGCTTTTGACAGTATTGAGACTAATGCTGTGGTAAATGCTCTCAGAAACCAGGACATCTCTGAAACATATATCAAACTGATCAAAGAAACCAAACAAAGACCGCAATACAGCAAACACGGTATACTACCATTCGTTATATGTTTCAATAGCAAGAGGACTCCTCAACGCTATTTACAGCTGCTCTCAAAGAGATTTTTCAACATGTAATGAATATCTACCTAGGTCAAAAGATAAATTCTCTCTTCCAACACACACACACACACACAAGACAAGATCTTTAGATGACAAAAAGCAGCTTGGTATTCCTTCGACCCCATTAAGCCAATACAAGAGATGAAAGACACCATGGCAAGAACACACACTTTCAATTCCATGGTCATTACAGCAATGATTTATGGATGTGAAGTGTATAACTTGCGCAAAAACAGATTTTGAGAAGATCTGTGTCAGAAAGCAATGGAATGAAGGATACTAACTAAAAATTTGTTTAAAGGATGAGATCCAAAACAAACAAATTTGACATCAAACTTAGTTTTGGAACATTATGGAAGCAGCAATATCACGCAATCATCACTGGGCTGGACATGTGGCATGCATGCCTGACAATAGATGGGGATGTAGAACAACATTTTGGTGGACATGTGCCTGTACACGTCTCCGGGGGTGCCCACCTATGAGATGGCGAAATAGACTGACCAAAGACCTAGGTCTATATTGGTGCAGCACTGCATAAGATCGAAACGCATACATAATAGTCTCAACTTCCATTCATACGGCATATTAGCTGGAATTACGCCAAATGTGAATATGCTTGGCTTGGCTTCGTTCGTTCTCAATCTCGCACCACCAAACCCTGAAAGGACTTAAGTAGGAGAATGTAGTCCAGAGAACGGAATGCGCTGTGTCATAGTTTACAGCGATATTTGCACCTTTTGGTCCAACACATCTGACTTCAGCAAGCATTTTTTGAGTACCGGGGTAGCATTCCCTCTTCGATCCCTTCTCCTTAGACAGTCTGCCCTGCTGCAGCCTGTTATCCAGGATCACCACGTGGAGGTGTAGAAGGGTCTTGGCGGCTCTGTTTCGCTGGCCCTGATGCTAGCAGTCAGCTATGGGTCATTGACCACTGCAGCTTATGCGCTGCTCAGCATCTTGATCCTAAATGTGAATATGATATGACAAAGACAACAATACGATAGCAATAGCCAGCACTGAGCAAGAACAAATATCTCATACAGCTGTGAAAGGCAATGGCGAAGTAGTCGGTGTGTATGGTGATGGTAATGGGCTTGCATCCCCTGCTTTCATCTTTCTCTCTGCCTCTGCAACAATCTGGGCCACAACATCAGGAGACACTGGTGTCAGAGACTTGTTACCTGGAAATCAACAACAAAAAATGACTGCTTCAATTTATTCACATAAAAAGAAACAAAGGTTCAATGCAAGCACATAAAGATGAATAGAGAATAAATGTTTAATCTGAATATTACATCAATTAAACCAAAGAAATCCCTTATTAAAAAATACAAAAACTGCACTAACAAGTGACCCAAGGATGCACATCTGCTCTGTTTCTGTGGGGTAGATCGAAAGTATTGTATACACTGCTGAAAATAATAAAATTTCCATTTCTAATAACGCTGTAACAGTATAATGGGTTGAGGTAGTAGAAAATTCTGAGTCTGATTGTTTAGTTTGAGACTAATCTGGGCATAGCCATAATTCCTTTTCTTTTTCGTTCTCAAACTCCCCCTACCAAGCCCTTTTCAGGGCTTTGCAAGTAGCAGGATGTTGTCCGGAGAATGGAATGCGTTGTGTCATAGTACACAGCTTATTTGCAACTTTTGGTCCAACACATTCGACTTCAGCAGTCATTTTTGGGTAGTGGGTCAGCCTTCCCTCTTCGATCCCTTCTTCTTAGCCAGTCTGCTCTTTTGCAGCCTGTTTTCCAGGATCACCACATGGAAGTGGAGAAGGGCCTTGGCAGCTCTGTGTCACTGGCCCTGACGCTAGCAATCGACTTTGGGTCACTGACCACTACAGCTCATGCACTGCTCAGCCTCTTGATCCCATAGCCATGATTAATGGCAGCCATAACACTAGATAGCCCAAAATGACATATACAAACTTGAAACTTGCATTTTTCATACACATCCAAGCTGCTTTAAAGAAAGTTTGTTAAGAAATTCCTTTCCAGATATATATTGTTCTTCTTCGTTAGCTTTCAGATGTCACCTTGAATGTTAGCTTTCAGATGTCAACATGAATGTTAGCTTTCAGATGTCAACTTGAATGTTAGCTTTCAGATGCCAATTTGAATGTTAGCTTTCAGATGCCAACTTGAATGTTAGCTTTCAGGTGTCAACTTGAATGTTAGCTTTCAGGTGTCAACTTGAATGTTAGCTTTCAGATGTCAACTTGAATGTTAGCTTTCAGGTGTCAACTTGAATGTTAACTTTCAGATGTCAACTTGAATGTTAGCTTTCAGATGTCAACTTGAATGTTAGCTTTCAGGTGTCAACTTGAATGTTAGCTTTCATGTGTCAACTTGAATGTTAGCTTTCAGGTGTCAACTTGAATGTTAGCTTTCAGATGTCAACTTGAATGTTAGCTTTCAGATGTCAACTTGAATGTTAGCTTTCAGATGTCAACTTGAATGTTATCTATCAGGTGTCAACTTGAATGTTAGCTTTCAGATGTCAACTTGAATGTTAGCTTTCATATGTCACCTTGAATGTTAGCTTTCAGATGCCACCTTGAATGTTAGCTTTCAGATGCCACCTTGAATGTTAGCTTTCAGATGTCAACTTGAATGTTAGCTTTCAGATGTCAACTTGAATGTTAGCTTTCAGATGTCAACTTGAATGTTAGCTTTCAGATGTCAACTTGAATGTTAGCTTTCAGATGTCACCTTGAATGTTAGCTTTCAGGTGTCAACTTGAATGTTAGCTTTCAGATGCCACCTTGATTGTTAGCTTTCAGATGTCACCTTGAATGTTAGCTTTCAGATGTCACCTTGAATGTTAGCTTTCAGATGCCACCTTGAATGTTAGCTTTCAGATCTCAACTTGAATGTTAGCTTTCAGATGCCACCTTGAATGTTAGCTTTCAGATGTCAACTTGAATGTTAGCTTTCAGATGTCAACTTGAATGTTAGCTTTCAGATGTCAACTTGAATGTTAGCTTTCAGATGTCAACTTGAATGTTAGCTTTCAGATGTCAACTTGAATGTTAGCTTTCAGATGTCAACTTGAATGTTATCTTTCAGATGTCAACTTGAATGTTCGCTTTCAGATGTCAACTTGAATGTTAGCTTTCAGATGTCAACTTGAATGTTAGCTTTCAGGTGTCAACTTGAATGTTAGCTTTCAGATGTCAACTTGAATGTTAGCTTTCAGATGTCAACTTGAATGTTAGCTTTCAGGTGTCAACGTGAATGTTAGCTTTCAGATGTCAACTTGAATGTTAGCTTCCAGGTGTCAACTTGAATGTTAGCTTTCAGGTGTCAACTTGAATATATGTTAAGAAAGCAGTGGTTGGCCTGTGGCTATTGGCATCTCCATAGAACTTGTCCATAAATGGTAACTGTGATGGTCACATGTGTTCAAACCCACTAGATAAGGTGTCTGTTTAGGGGCAGAAGATGCCGCAGTGAATGAACTGGCAGCAGCCAGTGACTCATAATGACTTAATCAGCTGCTTATATCAAGGTCAGTGACCTATAACTGACAAAGAGTCACGGCTCTGGAAACAGGCTGACACCATACAGCCTGGCTAAGAGATTATGTATCGAAGAGGAAAGGCAAACCAAGACCCAAAAATGCTGTGCTGAAATCAGATGTATATGGCCAAACGACACAGATGTCGCAGCCTCACTGTAAAACAACGACACACCGTCCTCTACAGGACGAACGTCAAAGAAGATGTCTGTTTAGAAGGTTAAAAAAAAAAATCCTGGTGTGTAGCAATAGATGGCCCAAAATAGGAATCAATGGGAGAATGGCCAACGCAGCTCTATGCTCTAAGGACAACCAGAATCAATAAATATGAGACTATTATACAGAATGCACAACAGTTCATATTTACCTATAACAGACCATTGCAATCTAAGTGCCTCTGCAACAGTCTCAAAGCTGCTATCTTCTGGTCCCTGTTCAACATTCTCATCTACTGTCTGCTCAGTACCAGCAGCTCCACCCACTGGTACAGATGTGGTTCTGACTTCGTGAGACATGATTGTGGAAGGCGGAATTGGTGTTGATGGTGAAGTTACTGTACGGGCTACAAATCTCTGTGTTCGTTTGCCTCCTCTTGCAACAGCTGATGTGTTTGATGATACCTATGCTCCAACAAAATTGTTGGTTAATAGAGAAAAATATATGTTTTATATTTCATTGCACAAAAGCAATGAACAAGGAGTTGGAAGAAGTGATGTTGTTTAATGCCCACAATAAGTAAGTTTACTCTTTGGGGTGCCTGAAAAGGGTGTTAAGTGGCGGGTTGTAGTAGCTTTCATCACATCGCAAGTATGCTGATGAAGGTGGACTGTGGTCCTCCAGGCAATAGTGCTATGCTTGGCTTCATCTGTATGATGCTCACTACTACAGGGATCATGGCGATCCACATCTCGTTACCCAGACAGCCTTGAAAACAGCTGTTTTCAGGGAACACTACATGGAAGAGAGATAGTGGTCTTAGGCAGTAAATTGTGCCTGACCCTGACAGGCCTGACGTTGTCCTGGTCAGTATGTTGTGCCTGACTGGACTAGCGTCTCAGTTCCCCGTTGGAAGAAATAAACAGATATTAAAAATGGACAAGTAAATTTGTTTTGGCAAATAGAGACATATAATGTTTCATTTAAAGTTCAAATAAAAAAACAATTGAAAGAAAACAGGCTTGAGAAATACAGTCAGCTATAACTGAGAATGAACCATCAAGAAATGATGATGTGATGTCAAGAGCCGTCTCTGCCTCAAAGGTTAGTTCAAAAGGCCTTCTCTTGCCTGATGGTACACTATAAAAGACTGTCAACTTAACTTAATGTTTTTATACTGGTTTAGAAGACCCTGCAGAGTCTGTATACAACCAGTTACATTTACATCACCTGTTCTAAAAGCTATGCGCATCCAGTTTATTCTTAAATGCATTAACTATCCCTGCCTCCACTACCTCCCCTGGCAATGCATTCCAAGCAGACACCACTCTCTGACTAAAAATTTTTTACTAATATCTAACCTGAACCTCTCTTAAGTCAGCTTGTAGCTATGCCCTCGTGTTATTGTAGGTGGCTGTATTATTGTCAGTCCATCTCTTGATGTTGTCTTCCCACTTATTTCGCTGTCTTCCTCTTGCTCACCTACCATTCACCTTTCCCTCCAGTCTTCTTTTCAGCACTACGTTGCGTTTATATGTTCAAAATATTTTATTTTCGTAATTGTTATCTCCTTCAGTATTTCTCTTCCCATTCCCATTCATGACCTTATTTGTTTGGTTTTCCTTCCATGAGATAGTGGCCATTCTTATGTACATCTATACTTCAAAGGCTTTAACCAACTGCTGCCTTGCAGTTAGGCTGGGGACAGCCAAAGGCTAAGGAGGGCATCCCTACAGAAACGCCTGTTGAAATCGGATGCACTGAGCCACAGGCTTAACAAAATAAAACAGTGCAACGTATATCGCTGTAAACAGCGTATGATGAAGAAGAAGAAAAAAGGCTTTAACTTGATCCACAAGATTTATCAAGAGATGGACAACGAATAATGATCTCTGGGTAGTAGAGATCTGATGCCTGTGTGCAGTGTCACGCACATTAACAATACCTCGACAGTTGGAAATCGAAAAGCGTTGGCTTAACGGCTGCTGCCTGGGAAAAATTTAAATTTATGTTAAAAATCTACCCAATTTATTATGGGATCCTCGCCGGTGTACAGAGTTCGTCCATTGTGCTGAGATTGTCCATAAATATGGAGAAGAACAGAGCACTTATGGGTTAAACCGTGTGCAATGACGTTGATTCTTCTACTAAACTAAACATTCAGTAATTTCTCTATGACCATTAAAATTAAATGAAAGTAATACAATAAAAATACCTGTGCAAGAACTTGGAGTTGTTCTATAGTGACTGTAGCAGTGCCTGGATCCACAACAAAGCCTAGCTCCTTTGGATCACTAAGAGAGTCATCTGGGTGGACAAGAAATGACCTATGTGGTGGACTACCATGCAAAGAATCACTCCAAACTGGCTGGTGCTGAATAGAGCTAGTGTTTGGGCCTGTGATAACTCCACCGCTTGTGGTTTGAATAGAAGTAGTTGTTGGATAGGTGTAGTCTGGGGACAGCATGTAAACATTGTAGATATCATTTTTAAATTCCTATAATATTTATATATGTTCTTGTATAGTTCTGAGACAACAAAAGTTAGTTATAAGTCTACTTGTAGCCTGATGGGAGTAGTGGGGAGCCTAGATAAGTTGCCTCTCATGAACAAGAAGTGTTGTATTTAGCATTGTCAACCTGCCTCACTAGAAAATTGTCTTTGTGTCATCTATCCACTTTTCCATCGGTCGTCCTCTTGCTCAGCAGCCGGACTGTCAAGCATTGTAAACTCGCTGGAGAAGTTGATCAGGGGACATTCTCATTACAAAAATAATGGCTACCAAAAAAAGGACAGACTTTCATCAATAAATACCTGTGCATAACTAAAGGTCTGAAATTGTATGACAGAGTCCCAAAACGTCAAATTTCTGTCAATCAGGACATAAGGAGACAATGGAGGAAAATTAGATAGATCGACTTGGCAACAAACATTGGTTGAATGTCTATGATCCACATGGAACAAAGAGGTTGTTGATTGACAATACTTATAGACCAATACTAATGCCATGACACAAACAGATAATTAATATACTAGTCAAAGTACTTTGAAAATTTAATTGTAAGTTTATTTTTATTGCTCAGAACATGACAAAATTATTCCAATCTTTTTTAAACAAAAATAATGTCAGCACAAACTTCTTGCTTCTACCCATGTCAGTTCCCAGACATCTTACTGGGGAGGAAAGAATAAGCCCACTGGACTCAACTTCACATGTTGTAAAAGGTGATTAGCTAGGGTCGTGCATGTGACTGGCAACCTCATCATCCAAAACAATGTGCCACAGAAACCACATCTACAATAGCACATAAATACTTTGACACAGGCTTCCTGCAAGGAGATCAGCTATAGTGGTGGTCTCATACTTCTACTGACGCTAAAAAGGAAACAGATGATGATGGCTACATTCTACTTCTTCATTCATCCTCAGATCAGAAGATGCTGAACAGCGCATGAGCTGCAGCGGTCAGCGACCCATAGCTGACTGCTAGCGCCAGGGCCAGCGAACTAGAGCTGGCAAGACCCTTCTACACTACGTGGTGATCCTGGATAACAGGCTGCAACAGAGTAGACTGGCTAAGAAGAAAGGATCGAAGAGGGAATGCTAACCAGGTACTCAACAAAATGCTTGCTGAAGTCAGATGTGTTGGACCAAAAGGTGCAAATATCGCAGTCAAGCTGTAAACTACGACACAACGCATTCCGTTCTCTGGACTACATTCTGCTACTTAGGCCCATGTCAGGGTTTGGTAGCGGGAGATTGAGAACGAGCGAAGCCAAGCCAAGCCATCCTAAGATCAAGGTTTCTCTTACAAAGGACACTGTTGTTTCATCTCCATACAGCTTTTGTCTCGTATCTGTCTCACAAGGCCAGTATTGTTCTCTCTTTTCCTGCATGAGCATGTAGCTTTGTAGGATGTGTTTCACGGTTATGGTATGTTCCCCACATAGACATCTGTAAGCTACATTCTATGGTCATGTGTGCAAGCTTGATTAGGCTTTTAATCACACTCATATTCGGGGAGTGCGTGGGCTAGTGGTTAAGTGACACGGCTCACACCCCTGAAGATGCTGGGTTTGCTCCTCATTCACAGCACTGGCCGTTACCTGTAGGAAGTAAACCCTTAGAAAATGCAGGAGAAAGCAGACCCTTACATAAAATGCATGCCGAAGTCGGATGCACTGTGTCAACAAGCGCAAAATAAAAACATAGTTAAAAACAAAAAACTCATATTGTATAGGCTATTACAGACATTTTATGATAGCTTCCATTTAATTTCTGGAAAGTCAATTTCAAAATAATAACAGAATTTCACCTTAACCCCAAACAAGAATGCTAAATGAAACAACGGGAATTATTGTGCAGCCAATCTTAATCCTAAATAATATACGAAGAATGTTCAGAAAGTAGCTTCTGTTTGCTTATGATCATTGCTGCAAGTGACGCCTTGAGCTCACCATACAATAGTTGTTTAGGAAGGCACTCATCTGACGTGCGAACAACATGCCCTGCCCATGGAATCCCAGTCTTAGCAAGCAGCACACTGTCGACTAGGCTACACGCTCTAATAATGGTGGAGAGTATGTTGAAAAGCAGAATAAAGGATGAACAATGTGATAAAAATAATACCACTTACAGAACGTCTATATTTAAAATAAAATCCAAACAGAAATTACTTTCTGAAGATCCCCTCGTAGTAGCTAAGAATCTAATTTCATTAGAGTTACCTTTCCAGCAGTACTGAACTGTGGTCACGTTGTATTCATTCAGTGGCAAGGGCTTCCCAGGGTGGTCAAAGCAGGTCTCATAGTTAACAACATTGCTAAAGGAGTCAAAATTGGAAGCATCGCTAAGACTTTCATCGGAGGTCACCTCATGAAAGGTCAGATCAAAGGGCTCCATAGGATGAACAGACTTGTGCTTACATCCATTACCTCTTATTTGAGGATTACTGCAACAAAGAGCATTTTTACCAAATCTAAACAGAAACAAACACAGTTGCTACAATGACATATAGAAGTATTTTCATAACCTTTTAATAACTCAATTGAATACAAACATTTTCTCATTAGGCGTAACTAAATCAGGAATCTCATTGGTATCACAAACCAAGATTATAATAATCCAGTACACAAGTAAAAATGATCTTCTGGAATCAGGTTTTAAGGTGATATCCAAGATCCGTTTCATACCAACATGTGGGCTTTATCAATCATGAATGGGCAAACAGAAAAGGATAACTTTATAAACAAAATTAGCAAGCCCAGTAACAAGCACAACCATATACAAGAAACCTAAGATATCATTAATGGTTTCATCTATAGTCAACATCTCCTTCATGAGAATAATAATCTCAAAGGAATCCAGACAAAAAGAATGTCATTTTAATGTTTAAGACAGTCACCAATTCTATTATCCACTGTGAGAATTGACTGTGACAATGTTTTGTTGTTGTTTTTTTCCCTGACAAGCCGGCTCCATGTGGTGATGTGTATTTTAAAATTTGGTGGTGGGGAGGAAGTCTAACTTCTGGTCAGGCAAAATATACTGACCAAGACCCTCACCTCGACTCCCTCGCAATCCTTTCTTGAAACGGGCTATTTTCATGCAGCCTGGCCAACGAGGTGGAGAATTGACATGATTCCCGTAGTAGTGATTGACACGCAGATGAAGCCAAAGATAGCACAACCACCTGGAGGACCACGGTGCACCTTCATCAGCACGTTCGGGATGTGAGAAATGCTACTACAATCCACCACTTAACATCCTTTTCAGAGCATACAAAAAAGTAAACCTACTCATTGTGGGCATTCAAAACAACAACACATTTGGTGGTCATCTAAGAATCAATTGATTATGTTGCTGGTGATTTTGCTGAGTCTAATGCAATTATAATGTTAGCTTCTAGATCAGTGGTTTCAGAATTAAACCAGCCAGAGAGCTGCATGGGGACAAGTTTAATAGTCTGCAGGCAGCAATAGTGTAAAGTTCTGTATTGTTCTTCCTCTTTGTAACCTAGAATTTAATTGGGACATTACTGCTGTATTATGAATTGTATGTTGTTAATAAATGATTGTTTTAGCTTCAGAAATGTTTCTTTCATTTTTGTCATTATGACTCAACATATAATATACCACAGCATCAACAATCATTATTTTGTACTTTTTTAGTTCAGCTAATGTTGTAACTTTATCTTAAACTGTGTAAAAATACCAATTCTAAGATTTATCCAGGAATTTTCGTCTACTATGTGCATTCTCTTTTAGACTACAAAATGTTATTGATTTTGTGCATTCTAATATATAAATAATGATCAATATTTCGTCAGATTATATCTGGGATCAAGATGCTGAGCAGCGCATGAGCTGCAGTGGTCAGCGACTCATAGCTGACTTCTAGCGTAATGGCCAGCAAACCAGAGCTGCCAAGACCCTTCTACACCTCCACGCTGTGATCCTGGATAACAGGCTGCAGCCGAGCAGACTGACTAAGGAGAAGGGATCGAGGAGGGAATGCTAACCCGGTACTCAAAAAATGCTTGCTGAAGTCGATAGTGTTGGACCAAAAGGTGCAAATATCGCAGTCAAGCTGTAAATTACGACACAACGTATTCTGTTCTCGGGACTACATTCTGCTACTAAAGCCCTGTCAGGGTTTGGTAGCGGGAGATTCAGAACGAACGAAGCCAAGCCAAGATTAAATCTACGTTTAAGAGTCAAAACAGCTTATTAGAGCTAGATACATGACCAAATGGGAAACCGAACATACTGGATACACAAAAAACGATGCCTATTACCAGTTGAACAGAAGAGAGCAGGTCGTGGTCTTCAGACTTCGCACTGGCCACAATAGACTTAGGTACCACCTATTCAACAAATTGAAGATAGGTGGTACTGACGAATGCCTGTGTGGTACCGGGAAAATGGCCGCTGAGCATTTGCTGCAAAACTGCCCGACATACGAGGATCAGAGAGAGCAGATGTGGCCATCACCAGTGGCAACACTAGACAAGCTCTATGGCAGTGTCGACAGCCTCAGGATGGCCGCTGCTTTTTTCGAAAAAATAAAGGTTGATGTCTGACTGCGTAAGAAGAAGAAATCTATGTTTAAATGCTATATCAGGAGATAGAATAAGCTGCATTTCTATTCACCTTTCTGATAAGCTGTATTTCTATTCACCTTTCTGATATATTTGATGCATAGAACCACCACTACTACTGGATCTTTTGCAGGAGACCAGTATCCAAGTGTTTGCATAATGACTTCAATAGCAATGGCTTTCCATGTCGAGGTTGATAGCCCCATGCATAATCCTCTTTAGTTCCCTTTTATGACATGCTTGGAAGGTTACAGTTGCCATATTATTTTCAACCAAGATATCACTCTGGTTTGCCCAGATACTCGGACAGAGGCTTGTTGATTTTGGCATAATGTTTCGATGAGATGAATAACATGCAAAGGAAACCCCATTTCCTTCATGATTTTCCACAGATTTTGATGTTTTACCGTAGTGAAGACCTTGGTGTAATCAATGAAACATGTGTACTCTCTACATTTTTTGTAGATATTCCTCATATTGAAATGTGGTCCCTGGTCCCTGTCTTTCCTAAAACCTGCATGGACTATGTGAATTTCAGATTCAAACCTTTTCTCTATCCTTCTTAATATGATTCGCAAGAGTATCTTGCTAGTGTGGCTGATCAGCGCGATAATTAGTGCACAGCCTTTAACTTGGGTACATTTTTCATTTGAATTTTGTCCGGGCAGCAGCAATTAGGCCGACTCTTTTTGATTTCCATCTGCCAAGGAAATTTTTAATGTGCTCAACACTTAAAACAGGAGTTCGATCTCACTGCCCAGAGATTATGGGAATTTTTACCACAAGAAATGAATCTTTGCATCTTCAATAAAGATTCTTTCTAGGTACTTAAATTAGGGGTCTGTATGGTTTTAATATTGTTTACATGCGTGGTGTGGGTCTGATATTCTGTTGACCTCCATAGCTTGTCTCTGACATGCTAATCTTCAAATTGTATCTTTAAAAGGTTGTGTCAAGTACATTCATTTGACTTTACCATCTTGCTTCTTGTCCTTTTAAACTCGAGCTGGAGGAAAGGGTCATCGCAACAGCTGGTCTCCTTCAGAAAACCTATACCTAAACACTTTGCATGCTATTGCAATGGTGGTTTCTGTAGCAATTTATTTTTACATTATGAGGTTGATGGCATCATAATATTAATCTTTGGTCATCTGTAAATAGTAATTTAATTACAGAATTGGGTTCTTTGTTTCTGTATATGATTCTACTTTTGGTTTTGCAATTTAAATGACTACTGACTGTTATTTTGTCATTATTCTGATATACTTATAGGCAGTGTTTCAGTGCTGAGAACATCTTTTGTCTCTATAGTTACTTGGATGATGTAGACTTTGGCCAGTAAAAGTTATGGGATGACACATTTGATTAGGATCCAGTTAACAAATGAAGGAGGATGGGGGGAATTGTGCAAGTAGATAAGACATTGTGAATGGTCCTAAAATGTTAGGCACCACAGTAAAATGTATAGACACTGTGGCGACTTGATGCCTGGGATTTGTCTGCCCTCTTCTGCTGTTCTAACTTAGAAACTTAAGTAACTAGTACCTGATCTTTTCTTCACAACGAGGGCATCCGTAGCACATCCTAACGCTATCCACATTCCTTAATTCACTATAAGTTCCAATCACGGTGTAAATTTTCGCCTGTGTATTAAAAAGATCCTAAAGGAGACCAAAGTATAGTTACACTGTAACCTGTAACTGGCCAGGCATCTGGCATCATCAGTGGCGTGTCGTAGGAGGCGACTAAAGAAGACTGGGAATGGTGTCGACTACCCTATCCTATAGAAACTATAAGTCCCAAGAAAAATAAAAGACCTTTACACTTCATTGTAGAAGAAGAATGATTAAGTCAATACATTATTTTCAATCAATCAAACGTGCATGGCTTACGACTCAACTGACAACAAAAGGAAGTCATTTTTAGTGCCAAAAGTAAAAAAGGAACGGTTACTTTAGTTTTAGTCTCTCATATACTTTTCATTACAACTCATGTCCGATACTCAGTTATATTCCTTACAACATGTAAGTTTCAACATTTCGTTTATACCTAAATTAATCGCATTGCGATCGTCTTCCCCCTCCAGGCAAATTATGCTCGCATCAACCGGCCTTTTATTGTTGGGCGTCGACCATTATGTCTGTTGACAATAAACGAGAATACATCTCGCACCTCACGAGAAGGAACGTGGCAATTATTAGAATGATTTCCCCTTGTGCGATTGAAGGCAGAGCGGATAAGCTTTGACAACCAAAACGGCATTGTCTGCGGTTCAAAATAATATGCCTCCCTAAAAAGAAGCAACATCTTACTGAATTAAAAATAGTTTTAACATCGTTTAGACTTGTATGCCGGAGTGTTCTCTAGTTTCCCCACTACCGCATAATTAAACTTGTTTAAGAATCGAAGATGCAGTTAACAACCAGCGACTCATAGCTGGCTGCTTGCATCAGGGTCAGCGAACCATAGCTGACCAAAACCCTATTCCAAGTGGCGGCCCTGGAGTCATGCTGCACTCGTATAGTCTAACTAAGAGAATAGGAATCAAAGAGGGAAGGCAAATACTATTGCAAAAATGCCATGATGAAACTGTCGAGACGAAATGTGCAGATATCGCTATAAATTACGCTACAACTTCTTCTCGGGACGAAAGTCAGAAAGAAAAGAAAGACGCGTTAGCTTGGAAAGACACCCCATATAGGAAAACCATTACCCCAAACCACCTGCTTTTGGCAAGTAGGCTAGACACAGCCAAAAAGATGTAGAGAGTTTTTTTTAAAGATTTACTGAAAACAAATTTGCTGGGTGCAAAGGCGCAGGTTTCTTAGTCTTAGTTGACATGTAGTGTGCATTTACAAGGGCATTAGCGCTTGTGCAGGTCCTAACTCATGTGCGAGTTTGTAGTAGCCGGGTGCATTTTTCTGCTTAGCGGACTGGGCCCGAGCAGAAGAACTGTAAAATGCGACACAGTGTAGCTCAAGCTCAAAAAGAAAGAACGACGAAGAAGTAGAAGTGTCTCTTCCGTGTAGTATCAGATGAACATGCGTGTCCGTATGATTAAAAAAGGCAACGCCAGATGTAGATAAATGTCCGCAGGATTTCCAGACCTGGACAAGTCAAAAAAAGCAAGAGCCAGGCGAAATGAGACACACAATTGCTACCCTGCGTACAGAATAAGCACATCCTAGTTGTAAGAAATACAAGCATAACAGAAAAGCCTATTAAAATCAAAAGTGCTGTGCGACAGGTCTGCTGAAACATTGCAACTTAACGTTTCGTTTGACGAGGATGTCCACCCGAAACGGTTAAATAATACACGGCACAGCAAAACCGAGGCGCCCTGTCGCCAGAAATGTTGTGACGCATAACAATTCAAGATCAGTGTTATATTTACTCGCGCAATCCTCCCCCCCCCCCCTTTTTTTAAATGGACACAAAATATTATATTTTCCCACTTAATTTCCATTTTCCTTCTTCCGACTTTCAATGTGAGAGTGCCTGTGCCATATTATGTAACATCAAATAGAGAATAGAAGAAATATATAAGTATTATTTTGGCAAAAAGCTTTTAGAATTCATATTTTCAGGATCAATCCACGCATACCTTGCCGCATGTTTCTTAATTCTACAAAGAACTTTAAAGTAAAGCATTGTGTATGGGAATGTTTGAGCACACATGTATGGGAATGTTTGAGCACACATGTATGGGAATGTTTGAGCACACATGTATGTATGTTTGTCTCAACACCCTCCTCCCTTCCTTCTCCCATAATTCTCTAGTTCCCTACCGTGGTAATGTTCCACATCAGTCCCGGTGACAAATTGGTTGTATAGACTCTGCAGTCTTCTAAACCAGTATAAAGACGTTAAGTTAAGGTAAATGAGCCATAACTATATTTATGTATTGTCAAATGGTTGCACTAATGACTGTTTAAAGCCGCCTTTAAGAAATGTTATGTTTTTTTGTCATTATGAACGAGCTTCATGAAGCCTGGATTCAGCTCTTACTATGAAAAGAGCACTTTGGGATCAAGACGCTGAGCAGCGCATGAGCTGCAGCGGTCAGAGAACCATAGCTGACTGCTAGCGTCAGGGCCAGCGAACCAGAGCTGCCAAGACCCTTCTATACCTCCATGCGGTGATCCTGGATAACAGGCTGTAGCAGGGCAGACTGGCTAAGGAGAAGGGATCGAAGAGGGAATGCTAACCCGGTACTCAAAAAATGCTTGCTGGAGTTGGATGTATTGGACCGAAAGGTGCAAATATCGCTGTAAACTACGACACAACGCATTCCGTTCTCTGGACTACATTCTGCTACTTAAGCTCTTTTAGGGTTTGGTAGCAGGAGATTGAGAACGAACGAAGCCAAGCCAAAAAAGCAGTTTCAGTATTTACAAAAATAAAATTGTATAGCTTGGAAAAGTTACAGAAGACAATACTAAAGAAAGTGCTAGACGGATTAACACAATGATAGGGAAGACGATCAATGTCAGAATTGATAAACAACGCTTTTCCTGGACGTCTGGACTAGACCATTGAAGCTGTTTACTACAACACCAACGCATGTCGACATGGCACATGATGATGATAGTTTACATGAACCACAATCAAAAACTAAATTTAGGGAACAAAAGTGTTTCACTTCACTTAGTTACTCTTCTTCTACATCGTTTGGGATGCAGAGGAGCTCTCAATCTACCTAATGTATATCGCATACTGTTATTAGTCTTTGATGTTTCATCCTTGACTTCGCGACATTTGACAGACATTGACAATTCGTAGCTGGCAGTGACACTCAAGATGGCAACTGTTGAGGATGATGATTTTGTGGACGATCAGTTGGAATCGTTACTGTCATTCCCCGCTGAAGTGCAGGAAGCAATTGAACAGGTTTTGAAATTTGTCATGTATATACTCTGTACTCTAGTTATATTTGTGAATCTAAGTTTGCAGGGAATAATGCTTCTATCTAGTGCATTTCACATTTGTCAGAGAAATCGAAATGTTATTTTTTCTGGATGATCAATTAAGTAGTTGAATCGAAGTTACTATATTACTAGTACTAAGTAGTAGTAATAACTAAAATTGTCATTCCTTACTGAAGCATGGGAAGTAATTGGATAAGTTTTCAACCTTGTCATGTGTATATACCGTAGTTGTGTTTGTGAATCTCCCAATCTCTTCTTGTGCCGCCAGGCTGCCCGGAGTCGGAATAGACTTCACTATAATAATTTATATAATAATAATATTTAGGGGATTAATAATATTAATCATTATTATTATTATTATTAATATTGTACTTCACAATTTATGGTTTTAGAAGTCAAATCTAGCAACTTTGCTAACCTTAATTTTCTCCATTGTTGTTGTCTTCAGTTCCTCCATCATGATGTTGTTGTCCGTTTTCCCCAAAATAAATTTCCTTCATTTTCTGTATATTATTTAGAGTGTCTGAGAAATAGTCTTTCTATCTATCCAGTATCTTTCAGTCTTTCCATCTATTCATTATCTCTCAATCATAATCAGTCTTTCTATCTATCCAGAATCTTTCAGTCTTTCCATCTATTCATTATCTCTCAATCATAATCTCCCTTGAAGTGGTAAGCAAAGCACTTTGTGAACTTTTGTCTTTTACACATTTCAAAGGACATTCATTTTTCTTTCATACATTCTTTAGGGTCCTGTAGCTTCTGGTTTTCTTCTGCATTCTTTTCTAATCTTTCTCCAAAGTCCTCCTAGGATTTTTGTTCTGCTGTTGGCATTGTTTGGTTTCGTCCTGTTTACATATTCTTTGTATTTCTTTTTTTTTCTGCTGTATTTTTGTTTTCCAAGTATTGTTTCCATGCCTTTTTCTTTTCCCTTATCATTTTGACTTCTTCTGTCTAACAGGGTGTCCTTTTTTTTATCTGTCTTGATTCTTCTTCTTCTTCTTCACCGTACGCAGTCAGACAGTAACATTTATTTTTTCGAAAAAAGCAGCGGTCATCCTGAGGCTGTCGACACTGCCATAGAGCTTGTCTAGTGTTGCCACTGGTGATGGCCACATCTGCTCTCTCTGGTCCTCGTATGTCGGGCAGTTTTGCAGCAAATGCTCAGCGGTCATTTTCCCGGTACCACACGGGCATTCGTCGGTGCCACCTATCTTCAATTTGTTGAATAGGTGATTTCTCAGTCTATTGTGGCCAGTGCGAAGTCTGAAGACCACGACCTGCTCTCTTCTGTTCAACTGGTAATAGGCATCGTTTTTGGAGTAGCCAGTATATTCGGTTTCCCATTTGGTCATGTATCTAATAAGCCGTTTTGACTCTTCGTATGTCATACTAGTATCTTGTCGTGGTAGTTTTGCACCTTCTTTTGCCAGTCTGTCTGCCTCCTCGTTGCCTTGGATGTTGCAGTGAGATGGAACCCACTGCACCACTACCCTTTTTGGTGCGGCCTGCTGGCATAGTTGACAGAGTACTGCTCTTAAATCATTAAGTTCAGTATTTTTCTGGCTTTTTAGTGCTGTGAGCATCTGTAAGCAGGACTATATGGCTTTCATTTTCATTGTGTGTCACCATTTCTTCCACTGCCGCCCTCAGTGCCTCTGCCTCCGCTCTGAAATTGCTTGTGTATTTTCCAGTAGCGAATGAAAGTGTTATTTTTCTGCCATTTGGTAGGCTCAGGAATGCTCCTGCCCCCCCGTACTGTGTTGTATTTGTTACAGAACCGTCGGTGTATGCATGGGTCCAGTCCATGCTTGGGTAGTTTTCCGTTATGTAACTCAGGGTAGTATCTCTTCTTTCTTTTTCAGTGTTTTGATTCTATTTCACCACATGCTTCTGCAGCTGCCTTGATGGTAGTCTTGACTTTTAACCAGAGAGCGGAGAGCATCGGGATCAACCTGTGGATCCTCTACACTTTCCTCTACTGTTGATATACACCTCTGGTATCTGGTCCTTGGGGGTCAATGTAGTCAAGAGGTTAAGTGCTCGCCTCTCACAGTGATGAACGGAAATGGTGGGCGATCGAATCCCGCAAGTTTCAAGCGACCCCTGGTCTTACGGGAGGTAAGACCAAAGTGCCTGCATCCAAAACTACCTCCAGTCATCTTGACCAATAGTCTTGCCACTGATTCAAGGTAACTCGGGATAAGAGTGAGATTGATGACCAGCGCATATTCTTCCTCACTATAATCCAAATACAGCGCACATCATATTTTAAGACAAAACCGTCTGATGCTGTGGCCGTCATCGCTTTGCTATGGGCAATAACTATCTAGTCCTAACTTCTGGCTCTCTTAGCTTGTTGGCCTTTATTCTTGCTTTTTCATCTCTGTGGTGTTTGGTTTCTTACTTGTTTGTGGATGTTGTTTTGATGAAACTACTCTATTGGTCTCTTCAGATTTCTGATCCTCTCCAGGCTCTAGCATCTCTCAGATACTAAAATGAATCTTTTCTAATGATAGCATAATCTATGATGAATTTATCATTCTTTGTGGTTTTACATTAAGTGTATGTGTTTATGCACTTTTGAGAGAAAATTGTATTTGTAATGACCAGGTTTTGCTTGCTATAGAATCTTGGTATTCATCTTTCATTGCCATTCAGAACATCTTCACTATATCTCCCAATTACTCTGTCCCATCTAGAATGATCATTTCTCACCCTGGCATTGAAATCTCCTAGAAAGACAATTTCATCATGCTAATCATCCACTGTCTTTTCAAGCAACTCAAAGAATTCTTTTCCTGTTTAGCATCTGCTCTATCCCCCTGATTCGGGGTCTCAATAACAACATTTTGAATTATCTTCCCTTCTTCTCTGAGGTCAAGCACCATAAAGGGTTCAGAGTTAAACTTCCATCTCTTGATGTTGTGCCTTTTGTTCACTCTTGTCCACAATATTCTTCCCCTTTTTTTCTCTGTTGATACTGAGAATTCTGATCACACTACGTTAGTCTGGGTCAGGTGAACATACTGACTAAGATCAAAGAAGATGTACAGACACCTAAAATAAAATATCAGCATAATTATTGTTTTGTGTGTGTCCGCCTTATTTCTCTATTCCCCATGGCAGTGTGTGTTGCACTATGTTTTTATTTTGCACCTGTCGGCCCAGTGCATCCGACTTCAGCATGCATTTTATGTAAGGGTCTGCTTCCTCCTGCATTTTCTAAGGGTTTGCTTGCTTCTCTGGGATAACAGCCGGTGCTGGATTGGGGACCGTACCCAGCATCTTCGGATTGTGAGTCATATCACTTAACCACTAGCCCACGTCATTCCCTGGTAGAGAGAGATTGAGAACGAACGAAGAAGAGACACTCACTGTGCCTGATTAAATACCAGGATTAAATATAATTATTGTTGTTGCTACAAGTTATCTAACAATCACCAACAAACGCAATAACACTCGTCTCACATATAATATGAAAATTGACTATAAAGTTATTGGTCAGACTACTCATTTTGGTGTCATTATTTTTAACAAAATAAACAGATTGAAAAGGGGACGGCGTGGCCTAATGGTTAAGTGACATGGCTCACAACCAGAAGGTGCTGAGTTCGATCACCATCACAGCACCGGCCGTTACCCCGGGGAGCAAGCCCTTATAAAATGCAGGAGGAAGCAGATCCTTACATCAAATGCATGGTAAAGTCAGATGCACTGGGCCAACAGGCGCAAAATAAAAACCGCAGTGCAACACACACCGCCTTGGGGATTAGAGAAATAAGGCGAACGCCAAAAAAAAAACATTGAAAGATTTACTAGTAACCCACAAAGCTTTTTAGCTATCAGGCAGGTAATGCGACAGCCTTCTTTGTTCTAGCAGCTAAAATTAGACTGCCATGAAATTGACAATCAAACACAATTTGAAGATTTGCATTGTGAATTTTGATTTTTGCTTGACTGCAATATTTGCACCTTTCGACACATACGGTATCAGCAGGCAATTTTTAGTAACGGGTTGCATTCCATCTTCGATCCCTTCTACTTAGCAGTCTGCTCTGTTGCAGCCTGTTATCCAGGATCACCATGTGGAGGTGTAGAAAGGTCTTAGCTGCTCTGATTCGCAGGCCCTGATGCTAGCAGTCAGCTTGGGTCGCTGACTGCTGCAGCTCACGCTCTGCTCAGCGTCTTGATCCTGAGCGATTGTCTGATGCCAGGTAGCCAAATGTTGTTTAAATTCATTTCGATCTTTTGCCTTGGAGTACTACGTTAGACTAAGGGCTTTATTCATATCATCTCACCATCTCATTGGTGGGTGGAAGTTGTCAGGTCACGAGAATGCCACATGTGCACTACATCTCCTGCAGTTTTGTAATTTCTTAACAATGCACAATTTAAGACATGATTGAAAGAGATTTGGTGCCTATTTTCAGTATTGTGAATTTGGTGCCATAGAGAGACTGTCAGTGCTCTTTGTCTCAGTGCCATTTTAGTAACAGTACAACAAAAATAACAAGACAAAAATCAAGGCAATACCTAAAACATGATATCATGTTTATGATGTTTGTGAATTTATTTATCTTTACTATTTTATCCTCCAGATACCACGGCTAATAAATGTGCTTTATTCTTGAATAGGTGCTTCCAAGTAATGATCCATTAGACAGGCCAGATTTTAATCCTGTTGACTACATCAATACATTATTTCCCACTGAACAGTCCTTGTCCAATATTGATGAGGTTGTAGGGAAAATCAGACAAAAAATTTGGTAAGTTAATTTTTGGTCACTTGTCTGCTATTTTATTATGTCGGCTGCTTTCTGTCTGTTTTCATAAATCTCTCCAATGGACAGGCAACGAAAGGCTTGACACAGTGCTTTTATCACTTTTAAATCTATTACTTTTACTTTGTTCTAAACTTCTAGGAAGCAAATATTACATCTTTATAAAATTGTAGGTACATACTTATTTCAAGATAATTTGAAATAATTTGGCCAACAAAAACTTATGTATAGACAAAAATTCTTCAGTCTTGACTTGCTGCCAATGTCTTATTCTATCATCATGCCATCACTAATCCCAACACAGCAGAGTAATAAGCTGCTCGAACCTAGCCAGCTAAGCAGGATATTCTCATCCCGTCTACATCATGCTCACGCAGAGCTGGAACCTGCACAGGGGCATCCACCCTGTAGAAGTACAGGTCGACTAAGTATCTATAATGAAATAGTCAGTTATGAATTCTGAATAGTACCTAAATTAAGAAAGAACATAGTGCAAAAATAATACTGATGATCTTTTTCAGCATTGGTCTTGTAAAAGGCGTGTTGTAATTTATAGCGAGGCTGTGATATCTGCACCGTTTTTGCCTTCCCACTCTGATCCCTATCCCCTTACCCACACCAGCTAGTGCAGACTGTTTGCAGGGTTGCCAAGACGGAATAAGGTCTTGGTCAGCTCTGGTTTGCTGTCCCTGATGTAAGCAGACAGCTATCAGTTGCTGGCAGCTGTAAGCTCATTCACTGGGCTTCATCTTCAACCCCAATGAAGTAAATAGACACAATGATAGATACTGGAATATTTCACCTCTAGCCCAATTCCTTCTTTTTATGATGCTGACTTGTTTCTCTTTGTCAGCACTAAAGTGACTGTTGATTGTTTGGTTCAGAACAAATAAATAACAGTTTGTTTTTGCTATTGCATTTCCATTGCATGACTATCAGGAGCTGTAGAGTTTTACTATTTTAAATTTCACATTATATGTGTAGAATAAACGCCTTCATGTTTAATTTGTTTGTCTTCCTGAAAAGGCGCTTGGATGATGAAATTCGAACCGTTGTTCGTGGTCAAACAAATGTGGGTGAGGAGGGCAAGCATGCCTTGGAGGAGGCACAAAGAGCAATTCAGGACTTGTTCAGTAAGATCAAGGACATCAAAGACAAGGCAGAAAAATCTGAAGAGATGGTGAGTATATGTTAGTTGCATTATGCCTAACTGTACGATCAAATCGCTCCTATATGTAAGCATATTTTGTTTTGTTTAACCGATACATAATCCACAGAACCCCCAATTTCATTCTTGTTAAGAAAAGGCTAAACTCTAGCATCAGTGAAACAGAAACATGTATTCGGTGATGAATTTCTCCAGCAGCCTCTTCTAAGACCAGATTTATCTCCTAGTCTTTGTCTTTACTGAATGTTAAAAGAAAAATATTTTTTCAATCATGAATTTAATGTTTGTAGTCTTGTAATGTTTATAGTCTAAAAATAGATATTTATAGAATTTGGTTAATTTGACTTTGTAGGTGAAAGAAATCACAAGAGACATAAAGCAGCTTGACCATGCTAAAAGACATCTGACAGCGTCAATAACGACACTGAACCATCTTCACATGTTAGTAGGAGGAGTGGACTCGCTAGCGTAAGATGATTTTGTTGTTAACATTTTGTATAATTTGTAAACTGACATTTTAACAAAGATAGGATAGGGAAAGGTTTGCACATTGCTTTACTGTTCTTAAAATTGTCCACAGTTTGCAAATGTGTAGTGTCAATGTTCTGTACATGAGGGTTCACCCTGAACAGACCAAGCTTTATTTCATCTTCTGTTTGCTCGTACTACCAACATCATCATCATCAGTCCCATAACCTAGAACTCGCTGAGGCACCGTTGTTGCAGTGTGTCTTGGACTGCTACACACCTGACGGAGCCCATCTCGCTCCAGGTGGCAGTTCATTATAGTTGTGTCTAAATTTCATACAACAAAGGGCAAGCTAGGGCAAAGGGCGCCAATCTGATGAAGTTCAGCCGTGTGAACTAGACCGTGAAATATGATACATGTTTAAGCATAGTGCTATTCAGATAGCCGATGTCTATTCCAGGATAATCGGACGGAAGAAAACACACAAAACGAATGAATTAACAGTCCAAATGGAAAACAACAGCACGTTTCCGTGAACACAAGTGTAAGTTGTCGTCTAGTGTGAATTCCCGGCAAATCCATGGTCTAGCGACATCTATAATGAACTAAAACAGAAGAGCAATGTAGACTCTCAGTCAGTTATGGATCCATCTTTGCTGTTCGTACTACCACAGATTTATTTAAATTGATTGTTTCAGTTACTCATTTTATAATTAACATTGACGCTGGAAACATTCTAAAAAATCAGCCCATAAAAACAAATATCACATATTACAAAATACTAACATGAAGACATAATTTTGACTAAATTTAAACCTAGGGCAGAAACACTGATAAAATTAGAGTTGGGATCTCAAGTGGCTTTTGTTGTGGTATTTCATTTCCTTGAGCACTTTCCACGCTATCTTTCCAGCTTCATATCGAGTTCTTACATTGCTTGTCCTAACTTCAGACTTTGACTCTATAAGATTATTTTTACTGTGGTCTTACAGTGCTTTGCTTTCATATGAAGTACCTTTGTGAAGATTCACCTGGAGTCAGGCTGACAAATTTTTTGTTGTGAGCTTAACCCTTAGCGCGCGCATATATATATATAAAAAAAAGTAAGTAAATGCCCCACTCCCCGAGCCACTCATGAGTTGGTATGACGGGTGGACTATTATTCTAAGGTGCATTTTGGGCTGTACTGCTTAGATTTTGGTCATAATATCATGGCGTCTACACAGTACACACATTTCTGGAGATATCAAATATGGCAGCATTCACAAAATAGGAAATTATGTCTATGAATTTGTGATTTTCGTGATGGAAAGTGGTTTTGAAAATTCTGGAAATGGCCATTCAAAAGGGCTCACCGCAGAACAAGCCGTTGAAAGTATTCTCAAGGATTTGCAGACCAATAAATTGGATTTAGATTATGTTTATTTTGAAAACTACAGGTGATTATTTGAATGACACATGTGGGCAAGCTAGTAGAACTGTTCTTGTCCTTCAGAGAATCTGACATAATGTATCAAGTACATTTGATACAGGATAGTTTTCAATAAATATATTCCACAATTTACTGGCATAATAAGTAGGAACATTGGAGATGTTCAATTTTTGAAATGGCCTTTGCCTAGAAACTATGTTTTCATTTTGTCATTTCACAGAGCTTTAACACGAAAGAGACAATATGGAGAAGCAGCTAATCTTCTACAAGGTGTTTTGAATGTTTTAGAGCATTTTGAGAAGTATACGGAAATTCCACAAATTAAACAGTTATCAGATCGGTAAGTACTGCGACAACTGCTTTGTCATACTTTACAGTCTAAAAGATGTAGTTCAACTGTCAAGTTTAAGTATTATGTTATGTTGTCTTAAGCAGAACCAAGATTGCAGCAATTCAGACAGGCCTATTGATACTCATTCTCTTAATACAGATGACACATGGTATGGATATTGGGTGTTACAATTCTCTCCCTTTTCCAAGCTTCTTTACATGTTTTTATTCTAGTTATCTTTCCAGTTTCAATTTCTTTTCTGTTCTTTAATTTGAGTTTAAACTCGCACTGTCTCTGTAATTTTTATATTATTTTTCACTATGGTAAGCTATCTCAGTTGATTTGTTTTTTTCAAAGATTAGTTAACTTATGTAGTTAATTGGGAATGGTGTGGGCTAGTGGTTAAATGACATGGCTCACAACCAGAAGGTGTTGGGTTCGATCCCCATCACAGCACCGGCTGTTACCCCGGGGGAGCAAACCCTTAGAAAATGCAGGAGGAAGCAGACCCTAGCCTTGGGGAATATAGAATAAGGCAAACGCCCAAAAAAATAAAATTATATAGTTTATTAAAACCTTATGTAGCTGATAAAACTTTCTGTATTCTTACCCAACATTTTACAAGCAGTATTATTATACCTTAAGAGCTGGGAACTGAGATGCTTGTCCAGTCAGGAACACCATACTGACCAGGATGTTGTGCCATTGTCAGCCGTAATATACTGACAAAGACCATATATCTCTTACATGTTGCGTTCCCTGTTTTCAAGGCAGTCTTGCTAACAGATGTGGATCAACGTAATGCCAGAAGTAGTGAGCATCACACAAATGAAGCGAAGCATAGCACAACAGCTTGGGGGAACCAGGTCCACCTTCATTGGCTCACTCATAAAGTGAGGAGAGCTACTGCAACCTGCCACTCAACGCCCTTTTCAGGGTGCACAAAAGAGAAGCTTATTCATCGTGGGCATTCAATAACATACCTGAATAGCCTAAATATTATTCAGATGAATCTACAATAGACCTGTTTGTGATTGATTCACTACCAAGGATATGGCCAGGAAAAAAGCATGTGACGGGCAGCAGGTTTTGTGAAGAAATAGGTGGAGTAATTAAAAGCAAGTAAGGAAGAAGACATTTACATCTCAGATTTAAAACATTGACTTAGTCGTCCCTCTTCTAACCTGGGAGTAGAGGTAGTCGTCCCTCTTCTAACCTGGGAGTAGAGGTAGTCATCCCTCTTCTAACCTGGGAATAGAGGTAGTCGTCTCTCTTCTAACCTGGGAGTAGAGGTAGTCGTCCCTCTTCTAACCTGGGAGTAGAGGTAGTCGTCCCTCTTCTAACCTGGGAGTAGAGGTAGTCGTTCCTCTTCTAACCTGGGAGTAGAGGTAGTCGTCCCTCTTCTAACCTGGGAGTAGAGGTAGTCGTCCCTCTTCTAACCTGGGAGTAGAGGTAGTCGTCCCTCTTCTAACCTGGGAGTAGAGGTAGTCGTCCCTCTTCTAACATGGGAGTAGAGCTAGTTACTATCCTTCTATCATGGGAGTAGAGCTAGTTGCTATCCTTCTATCGTGGGAGTAGAGCTAGTTACTATCCTTCTATCATGGGAGTAGAGCTAGTTACTATCCTTCTATCATGGGAGTAGAGCTAGTTACTATCCTTCTATCCTGGGAGTAGAGCTAGTTACTATCCTTCTATCATGGGAGTAGAGGTAGTTCTTTCTCTTCAAACCTGGGAGTAGAGATAGTTACTATCCTTCTATCATGGGAGTAGAGGTAGTTCTTTCTCTTCAAACCTGGGAGTAGAGCTAGTTACTATCCTTCTATCATGGGAGTAGAGCTAGTTACTATCCTTCTATCATGGGAGTAGAGGTAGTTCTTTCTCTTCAAACCTGGGAGTAGAGCTAGTTACTATCCTTCTATCATGGGAGTAGAGCTAGTTACTATCCTTCTATCATGGGAGTAGAGGTAGTTCTTTCTCTTCAAACCTGGGAGTAGAGATAGTTACTATCCTTCTATCATGGGAGTAGAGGTAGTTCTTTCTCTTCAAACCTGGGAGTAGAGCTAGTTACTATCCTTCTATCATGGGAGTAGAGGTAGTTCTTTCTCTTAAAACCTGGGAGTAGAGATAGTTACTATCCTTCTATCATGGGAGTAGAGCTAGTTACTATCCTTCTATCCTGGGAGTAGAGCTAGTTACTATCCTTCTATCATGGGAGTAGAGGTAGTTCTTTCTCTTCAAACCTGGGAGTAGAGATAGTTACTATCCTTCTATCATGGGAGTAGAGCTAGTTACTATCCTTCTATCCTGGGAGTAGAGCTAGTTACTATCCTTCTATCATGGGAGTAGAGGTAGTTCTTTCTCTTCAAACCTGGGAGTAGAGCTAGTTACTATCCTTCTATCATGGGAGTAGAGCTAGTTACTATCCTTCTATCATGGGAGTAGAGGTAGTTGCTTCTCTTCAAACCTGGGAGTAGAGATAGTTACTATCCTTCTATCATGGGAGTAGAGGTAGTTGCTTCTCTTCAAACCTGGGAGTAGAGATAGTTACTATCCTTCTATCATGGGAGTAGAGCTAGTTACTATCCTACCCTGGGAGTAGAGCTAGTTACTATCCTTCTATCATGGGAGTAGAGCTAGTTACTATCCTTCTATCATGGGAGTAGAGCTAGTTACTATCCTTCTATCATGGGAGTAGAGCTAGTTACTATCCTTCTATCATGGGAGTAGAGGTAGTTACTATCCTTCTATCATGGGAGTAGAGCTAGTTACTATCCTACCCTGGGAGTAGAGCTAGTTACTATCCTTCTATCATGGGAGTAGAGCTAGTTACTATCCTTCTATCATGGGAGTAGAGCTAGTTACTATCCTTCTATCATGGGAGTAGAGCTAGTTACTATCCTTCTATCATGGGAGTAGAGGTAGTTACTATCCTTCTATCATGGGAGTAGAGCTAGTTGCTTCTCTTCTACCCTGGGAGTAGAACTAGTTACTATCCTTCTATCCTGGGAGTAGAGATAGTCTCTTCTCTTCTACCCTAGGAGTAGAGCTAGTAACTATCCTTCTATCATGGGAGTAGAGGTAGTTGCTTCTCTTCTACCCTGGGAGTAGAGCTAGTTACTATCCTTCTATCATGGGAGTAGAGCTAGTTACTATCCTTCTATCATGGGAGTAGAGCTAGTTACTATCCTTCTATCCTGGGAGTAGAGGTAGTTGCTTTTCTTCTACCCTGGGAGTAGAACTAGTTACTATCCTTCTATCATGGGAGTAGAGGTAGTCGCTTCTCTTCTACCCTGGGAGTAGAGCTAGTTACTATCCTTCTATCATGGGAGTAGAGGTAGTTGCTTCTCTTCTACCCTGGAAGTAGAGCTAGTTACTATCCTTCTATCATGGGAGTAGAGGTAGTCGCTTCTCTTCTACCCTGGGAGTAGAGCTAGTTTCTATCCTGGGAGTAGAGATAGTCTCTTCTCTTCTACCCTGGGAGTAGAGCTAGTTACTATCCTTCTATCATGGGAGTAGAGATAGTCGCTTCTCTTCTACCCTGGTAGTAGAGCTAGTTACTATCCTTCTATAATGGGAGTAGAGGTAGTTGCTTCTCTTCTACCCTGGGAGTAGAACTAGTTTCTATCCTTCTATCATGGGAGTAGAGGTAGTTGCTTCTCTTCTACCCTGGGAGTAGAACTAGTTACTATCCTTCTATCATGGGAGTAGAAGTAGTTGCTCCTCTTCTATCATGGGAGTAGAGCTAGTTACTATCCTTCTATCATGGGAGTAGAGATAGTCGCTCCTCTTCTATCATGGGATTAGAGCTAGTTACTATCCTTCTGTCATGGGAGTAGATCTAGTTACTATCCTTCTATCCTGGGAGTAGAGATAGTCGCTTCTCCTCTATCCTGGGAGTAGAGGTAGTCGCTCCTCTTCTATCCTGGGAGTAGAGGTAGTCACTCCTCCTCTATCCTGGGAGTAGAAGTAGTTGCTCCTCTCCTATCCTGGGAGTAGACACAGTCGCTCCTCTTCTATCGCAGGAACTGAAAAATGCCGCCATTGTCCATATGGGACCTCTACACCTCACGGTAGAAGAGGAGCGACTAAGTAAGTAAGTACAAGCACAAGGGCAATCGTCAATCTTGTGATAACCACAGAGAGATCTCCCTCCTGTTGTCCTCTGGAAAAATTCTAGCTCTAGTTTTGCTCAACTGCTTAACTACTCATCTCAAGTAGAAGCTACTACCAGAGAGTCAATGTGGTTTCTTATCTGGTCGTGGGGTGGTTGACATGGTTTTTGCAGCTCGTCAAATCCAAGTGAAATGTCAGGAACAGCATTGTGATCTGTACATGACTTTTGTTGACCTGACAAAGGTCTTTGACACCGTCAACAGGAACGGACTCTTGAAAATCATGGTAATATTCAGTTGTCCCGAAATATTCATCATAGTTGTCCGCCAGTTTCATGATGGCATTTCAGCCCGCTTACTGAATGATGGTGAACTCTCTGCAGCATTCCCAGCCATAAATGGTGTCAAACAGGGCTGTGTTCTAGCCACTTTTTAGCATGGTATTTGCAGCCATGCTTTCTGATGCAACACGTGACTATGACACTGGCATATAGATCGGATACTGGTCAGATGGGCAGCTGCTCATTCTGAGGTGCCCAAATGCCCTCATAAAGATGAAAGAAGAAGCAATTATCTTAGATCTCCTCTTTGCCGACGACTGTGCAATTAATACTTGCTCAGAACAGGACATGAATGAGTTCTCAACTTCGTGCACTAATTTTGGTCTTACTGTAAACACCAAGAAAACAGAGGTAATGTTTCTAAAGAAACAATACAAAGACACACTAAATGTTTCTTTGAAAAGTTTCTCCATTGATGTTGCTGACTGGGAGCTGCTTGCTCCGAACCGCTCAGCTTGGCGCACTGCCGTCACACATGGTGCTTGCACCGCTAAGCAAAGGACCATCATGGAGGCGCAGGAAAAGCGAGCTGCACGAAAGGAAAGAATGCAAGACTGTCCAACTACAAATGCTGTTCACTGTTCACGTGTGCCCTACATGCGGTAGAGTTTGTCACACTCAGATCGGACTGTCCAGTCATATACAGTCACATCTAAAAAGACATGTCTGACGCTGTCGCCATCTTTGCTTTGGATGGGCAACTAACTAATCCTGGGAGTAGAAGTAGTCGCTTCTCTTCAACCCTGGGAGTTGAGGTCTTTTTTTTTTTTTGTGGTATAAAGTTTCTACAGGATAGAGTAGCTGACACCATGTCCACTTAGTCACTTCTCATAACAAGCTGGGCAGGTTACAGCATTGCTATTCTTTGAGATCCAGGTATCACATAGTTGTGTTAAAAAATAGACCATGCACAATGTAATTTTGTGGGTTGTTATTGTGGATTAACTAGGTCTGCTGAGCTGTTCACTCTTTCGCAGACAATGGCAAGTTGAAGAATTTACAGGTGTTTTGTAGCTGGTGAGTGAAGCTGTATAAGGTATTGGTGATAGTTGAGGTACCAGGCAATAACTTTAGTCTGTCTGTGGTGATTCCTGGGGAAGCGAGCAGCACATGTTGCACTGTCTCATATAGATGGGTGCATTTAGGTTCGTGTGCAGGGGCTAACTTGTTTGGATATGTCTAATGTATTCTGTCGTAAGTTGGAAGATTATGCTGGTCTCCGTGCATTGTAGTGTTGTTATTTGTGTGTACAAAGTTTATTGTATGTAAATATATTGTGTTTTTATTACACTTGCACTGATTAATAAAAAATGTATAATTTAAACACAAATTGTGTGACATAATAAATATCTGGATGTTCATATATTTATCTACAGAGTTAAACAGATACAAGCAGAACTTGGGACACAGATCATTGCAGATTATGAGGAAGCATTCCAAGGGGCCGGTGCCAAGGTTTGTTGTCAAGAAATAACAAACAGTTCCATAGGTCAGAGGCTCTGTTTAATATGCTTGCCAAACAAAATATCTACCTGGTATACGTTCTCGTTTGTGTGTTACCGAAGCTAAAAGAGTAGCAACGTATAGTTACACTGTTACACTCAACAAAATTTAAAAAAGCCTCAGCGGTTGCTCTTAGGTGGCTACCCTCCCATTGTGGAAAAAAACTGATGCTCTGTCTAAAGCAGGAGGCAAGATGGAGCAACTTATGCACATAGTGTCTTACCAAGCGGAAAAAACTATCATTCACAATCAGTACAACTCAAAATGGAAGAAAGACATGGAAGTGAGCAATAGACCTGACCCAATCCACCAGCTCTACAAACAAACTAGCATCTTTCACCTGAGAACAGGCCACTGTAGACTATTGGGTCACCGACATTGACTCAAGAAATCACACACAAGTGACTGCTCATGTGGAACCAGACCCCTGAACACATCCTACAGTACTTCCCAATATACAGAGACCTATGTTGCTAAACCTGGTTAAAGGAAGCAGAGGTGATGCAGAAGCTGTGGGGCTGCCACTCGCATCTGGAAAGGACTGCGGACTTCGTCCTAGCAACAGGACTACAGATCTAGCATGACCAAAAAGCCTGAGTGCAGAAGAAGAAGAAACAGTTCCATAGGTCAGAGGTTCTGTTTAAAATGCTTGCCAAACAAAATATCCACCTGGTATACATTCTCGTCTGTGTGTTTCCGAGGACCTAAAGAGCAGCAAGGCATAGATATACTGCTAGACTAACCTGTGGGGCACATCCTAAGAGGTGACTGAGTACGGTTGAACATGGTGCAAACTGCCTCATCATGTAAAAGCTATAAACCACAAGAAAACGAAAGACCTCTACTCCACATGGTAGAATATGAGCGACTAAGTTGATTGCTAATTAATTCTACTAACACTTAAAAAACCACTTTAACATTTTATGCATTTCTCCTTTTTCTTCTTCTTCATCTTTTTGCTTTGGTCCTGCTTGTGACTTTCAGCAAAAGGTTATGAAGAGGTTTCTTGACCAGGCAATCATGGGCTTCGTACACAGGGAGCTTAATTGCTTCTGTTATTTCTGCTGTACATTTTTTTCGTGGTTGACCCCTGGCTTTGTATCCATTGTGTCTGTATAGCATGGCTTTCTTAAGGATACTATCTGGTGTTGGACATGTCACGTGGCCGAACTATTTGGTTTGCTGTCTCTTGATGAAGTTTAGCACTGGTGTTGTACCTACCTGTCTCCTAATATCTTTGTTTCTGATTTGATCCATTCTTGTTACTCTAAGCATTTACCGCAGGCATTTAATCTCTGTTGTTATGAAGTTTCTTTTATCTTTGTTTGTTAATGTCAAATTCTGGCATTGATAGCACAATGTGGGTAGGAATATCGTGTTGTAAAGCGTTCTTTTTGTATCTATTGTCATGTGCTTACATTTTTTATTTTTTATTTAGGTGTCGCCTTTTCCATCTGTTGAGATTATGTAACCCATTTACATGAAATTTGTCGCCTTATTTTACTTGCTGGTTTAATATAAATATTGTTGTTTTAATTCTTTTCTTGCAATTGTCAAAACTTTGGCTTTCACTATGTTGATTTTCATACTGTAATTCATATATACCTTATTAAGCTTGTTGATATGTTCCTGCAGTTATTATTCTGAGGTTGCTATTAGTACTACGAAGTCTGATGTGTCGGACAGAAAGGTGCAAATATCACAGACGAGCTGTAAACTAGCGACACAACGTAATCCGTTTTCCGGACAACATCCTGCTACTCACAAAGCCCTGTCCAAGGCTTGATAGCGGGAGATTGAAAAGGAACGAAGAAGAAGGATATAGTACACATTCTTGTTGTACATAGGATCTAATATAAATTTTATGTATTTACTTTTTAAAATAATACAAAACCTGCACACTAATCTGTAGATTTTTTTTCATTTTCAAGTAAATTTTGGCAACTGATTTCCAATGTTAGAAGTGAGTAAGAGTTTAACCTAGAGCGATGCATATCTGGTTTCAGTATGGGCCAAGCAACCAGAAGCAGCTTCATGATGCCTGCCTTGTTGTAAACATTCTGGATCCAAAGGTCAAGCGAGACCTTCTGAACTGGTTTGTCAAGTTACAACTGTCAGAGTATGTGGTGCTGTTTGCAGAAGATCAGGATGTAAGAAATGGGGGTGCTGAATTCCTATCTTCTACACTGTTCTTTATTACTGTACTATGTCTTTGAGAGTTCTAATTTTCCTTCAGTACAACCAGCATCTATCATGCTATCTATTTTAGTATTTGCATTGTTGCATAGATTTCATTGTGAATTTCAAATTCTTTGATCTGTATAATTTGATTTATCTTCTTCAGTATTGTCCTCATATATTTTATCTTATGTACAGTTTATTCTGTCATTGTGTATAAATGTATACAATTTGTGGATTTTATTTCGTAAACTATCTAAAGACTGAACAAAATTTGTTGTGATTTTCTGTCTAAATGCACACAACATACAAAATACAGGAGCATGAGCCAATGCAATAAAAATCGTTCCATGACCTAAACATCAAAACCAAGTCATGAGAGTTATAACAGGAGGCATGAAGTCAACGCCAATTGTAGAACTTGAAAAGATTACAAATCTGCAATCCATGACCGACAGAAGAGACAGCAGAGCCCAGCAGCAAGCAGAGAAACTAAGAAGACTGACAGACCATCCAATGCATCAGAGACTAAATAGATTTGGAAAAGGGAAACTAAAGCGGAGAAACTTTGCAGAAATAGCCAAAGCAAAGATGAGCGAAGACCCTATGAACACCATAACAACACCAAAGCCCATCCCTACTGTACGCAAACCCACCTGGAAGCAGCATATCATTCCAGAGGTGGTAGAAAATATACCAGGTATTGGAAACAAGAACAGCCAGACTGAAAAAGAAAGAAGAGACATAACCCTGAGGTACATAGCGGAAAATTACCCAAGCATGGACTGGACCCATGCATACACCAACGGTTCTGTAACAAACAACACAGAATGGAGGGGGAGGGGTATTCCTGAGCCTAACAAATGGTAGAAAAATAACACTGTCAGTTGCAAATGGAAAATTCTCAAGCAATTTCAGAGCGGAGGCAGAGGCACTGAAGGCTGCAGTAAAAGCAATGCTGACAGGCGAAAGCAATGAAAGCCAGATAGTCCTGTTTACAGATGCCCTGGTCGTGGTTACAGCACTAAAAAGCCAGAAAAATACAGAACTTAATGATTTAAGAACAGTACTCTGTCAACTATGCCAGCAGTCTGCACCAAAAAGAGTAGTGGTACAGTGGGTTCCATCCCACTGTAACATTTAAGGCAACGAGGAGGCAGACAGACTGACAAAAGAAGGTGCAAGATTACCACAACCAGATTCTAGTGTGACCTACGAAGAGGGCCAGATACATGGCCAAATGGGAAACAGAACATACTGGCTACACAAAAAATTATGCCTATTACTAGTTGAACAGAAAAGAGCAGGTCGTGGTCTTCAGACTCCGCACAGGCCACAACAGACTGAGGTACCATCTATTCAATAAACTGAAGATAGGTGGCACTGACGAATGCACCTATGGCACAGGGAAAATGACCGCTGAACATCTGCTGCAAAATTGCCCGACATATTAGGACCAGAGAAAGCACATGTGGCCATCACCAGTGCCAACACTAGACAAGCTCTATGGCAGTGTTGACAGCCTCAGGATGACAGCTGCTTTCTTCGAACAAATTCAAGTTGACGTCTAACAGCGTACGAAGAAGAAGAAGTTCCATGACCTTAGTTACAGAACTGTTAGCAACACTGTCAGTGAAGAGCGTATGCATCAGGGTCCTGGGCATATTTTCTACATTGTACAATGGATAATTCAGTCCTGCCTAAAACTCCACAACGGCTGATGTTGAATTTGTATCGACCAATTGAAGCTCTTTCCTACATATAATTAGCCGGCCCACTACCACTGGGAGTGCACAAATTGATATAACATTTGTTGTTTAGACTTGCTTCCAGAGACCTTAATTTTTCTGTACTATAAAAGTACAGATTTTTCTACGTTTTTCATGCTGGTTTTATGACTCATCCTCTTATATTTATCAGTAGAAGGGAAATATATTATGAGGTGATATTTTCTTTTCAGTTTGTTTCAGAAATCATGAAAATGGCTTTCTGTAGGATAGTGGCATACTGTACAGCATTTCAACAACTCCTATAGTCAGCAAGCACATAAATCATTGGACGCATATCCATTTTCTGCTCAGCCTCTCTTTTTCTCTCTCTCGTTCTTGGGTGAATTTATTGGCACATAAACGAACTTAACAACTGAAGTGAAAAGGATGGTTTTTTTCAAGGCATGCCTAAAAACATAAGTGCATTATCTCCCCAGGCTTCTTGGTTGGACAAAATTGATCGCAGGTACGCTTGGATTAAGAGAGCTCTTGTAGACTTTGAGGAGAAGTTTGGCCACCTGTTCCCACCTGACTGGGAGGTTAGTGAGCGGATATGTGCAGAGTTCTGTCACATCACTAGGTAATTGGTCATTCTTGACTTCAGTTAAATTTTGTGCAAGTAATAAAGTACAAACATGAATATTACACCTAAACAGGCCACATATGTTAATGGATTACTGAAAATGTATGGAATACTGAAAATGTATGGAATACTGAAAAAAAGAGGATGTAAGAACAGGAAATCTTCATCATTTGTCCTGAAAAGGACATTTGTGTCATAGTTTACAGATCAATACAGCCCATACAGACGAACCCTGAAAGTCGCCATATCGAGAGATAGTATGAATAGACGCAGGCCGCAGAGATGGAACTTCTGGAGGAACCTGCTCCCGGACATCATCTACCATATACAACATGGAAGTCGCTGAACAGACTCCGAACTGGTGTATCATGGTGCATGAGAAATATGAAACAATGGGGATACACAGATGATGACACGATGGGGATACACAGATGATGACACAATGGGGATACACAGATGATGACACGATGGGGATACACAGATGATGACACAATGGGGATACACAGATGATGACACGATGGGGATACACAGATGATGACACATGTGATTGGCACAATACAGGACCCAGACCACCTGATGACCTGCTCCAACCTCCAGGAAACATGCAATTGGTGCGACATGCTGGAGACAAATGAAAAGGCAATCTATGTCGCTGAATACTGGAATACATACTGTATAGCGTGGTGCTAGGACACAAAGTAAGTATGGTTTACAGAGGGACAGCTATATCTGTGTCTATCTGCCTGACACATCTGATTTCAGCACTGCATTTTTGAAACTGGGTTTGCTTTCCCTCTTTGATCCCTAATCACTTAGCCAGGCTACATGGTTGCAGTTAAGGTCTTGGTCAATTATAGGTCACTGACTCTAATGCAAGCAGCAACTATGAGTCGCTGACTGCTGTCAGCTCACTCACTGCTGCATCTTCAGGAAGTCAAAAACCAAGATAGTATTTCTTGGTTTTAGGGATTCTGTTACTTGGAATAATCTTCTTCGTTCGTTCTCAATCTCCCACTACCAAACCCTGAAAGGGTAAGTAGCAGAATGTAATCCAGAGAACGGAATGCGTTGTGTTGTAGTTTACAGCTTGGCTGCGATATTTGCACCTTTCGGTCCAACACAGCAAGCATTTTTTGAGTACCGGGTTAGCATTCCCTCTTCGATCCCTTCTCCTTAGCCAGTCTGCCCTGCTGCAGCCTGTTATCCAGGATCACCGCGTGGAGGTGTAGAAGGGTCTTGGCAGCTAGGGTTCGCTGGCCCTGACGCTAGCAGTCAGCTATGGGTCGCTGACCACTGCAGCTCATGTGCTGCTCAGCATCTTGATCCCAACTTGGAATCTAATAATCAGCAATCTACAGTATTTCTCAATTCTATACTCCGCCAAAATTTATCAAGCATTATTTTATAGTGTAATTTCGTCTGGCTGTGTGGATTTTGTGGCGGCCTTCTGACCATAAAGCTGTGCATTCAGAACGTCAGTAAGGTATATGTTTTTTTTTTATCAGAGGTAAAATAAAACCTAGTCTGTGCTGTGCATGGCTACTGCCAGGGCAAGCAGCCTTTATTCCTGAGCTCTATAAATCCTCCCAGTGGACCTCAGCTATGGGAACGATTGGCGAAGTGATTGTTTTAGTAGTTTCCCAACAGCAGAACATGTGATTTCTTGTTTACATAATAAGTTAGTGAAGAGCCTTTATTCCTGAGCTCTATAAATCCTCCCAGTGGACCTCAGCTATGGGAACGATTGGCGAAGTGATTGTTTTAGTAGTTTCCCAACAGCAGAACATGTGATTTCTTGTTTACATAATAAGTTAGTGAAGACTTAAATAATGTCTGTTGTTGTTAGATGCCCATCACAAGCAATGATGGCTACACCGTCAGACAGTTTTCGTTTTGATGATATAACTTGCGCTGTATTTGGATTATAGTTGGTCTAATGTTGATGTGAGCAGTGAGTGTCAATGTCTTTGAATACTTGAAGTTATGGTATTTAAACAGGCAAGTAGTTAATGTCTGTTGCCAGGTAGCCAAAGCCTATCCGTAGTATTTATTTTAAATATACTACTAGGCCTGGGGGAAGGTACAAATAATTTGGGTAGATTTTTAACTAGAAGCGTGTGGCTGAATGGTTTCAAGGCCTGCAGACAAGGAGGGCAGCCGTTCGAATCCCAGTATGGTATATGTTGTTTTTCTGTTGGGGGTGAAATAAACAAACATAGCCAGCACACGACGTGGCGACAGCTTGGCAAAGCCGTCTGTAGTTCTCAGCCTAAATAATCCAGCGACTACCCCAGCAATGGGAAAAAGTCATATTGACAATTTGTTTTAAAACTAGAATTTTGATTTTTTTTGTCAGGGGAGTGACTGTTAAGCCTACTTTAAAAAAAATTCAAACTGGTAAAGGATTTTTAACATGCTCAGCACTGAACACGGGAGTCCGATCTCATTACCCAGAGATCAGGGGAATTTTTACCAGAAGATTCACATGAAAAAATCCCGTGACCTCCAGCACCTGAGGCGGACACCTTACCTTGAGACCACTGAGGCAATGCCTTTTATATCAATTCATTGTTGGTACAGTTACTTTTTTGTAGTTAGACATTCACTGGATTGGAACCCACATGCACTAAGAAAATTGGGGAGATCAAAGAACACTAGACTTCTTCTATTGTCCTGAAAAGGACAATGTGTTGTATTTCACAGCTAGGTATCGATATTTGCGCCTTTTGGCCTGACACATCCGATTTCAGCTGACTTTTTAGGATACTGGGTTTGCTTTCCCACTGCGATCCCTATTTATTCTCTTAGCCAGACTACACTAGTGCAGCCTGTTTTCAGGGTCGCTTCTTGTAGGTGGAATAGGGTCTTGGTCAGCTCTGGTTTGCAGACCCTGATCCAAGCAGCCAGCTATGAGTTGCTGGCTGCTGTCAGATAAACCCCTGTGCCACATCTTTAGTTCTAATACTAGACCAAGAAATGTTGAAGAAGAGGCCAGAACAGCTGGAGTCTCATGAGTGAAAACTCAAAGAAATAGCCTAAAATAGGAATGAGTTGAAAGTATTAGTTACACCTCTATTCTCAAAGAGGAACCTGGCGTGTTTAAGGCAGTCACATGTATATTTGATCTCTAAATTGAAGATTGAGTGCTGTTTGAATGATGTTATTATATCATGAATTAGTTAGGTTAATTAATTTTTGTTTTGAACTTTCTGAGGACCAATTTTTGTCTTCTATTAAATTTATGAATATAACATCAGATAATTTTATCATTTTTATTCATCTCAGAAAGGAGTTAGCTAAAATAATGCTGAAACGACGCATAGAGATTGACGTGAAACTATTGTTGTTTGCCATACAGAGGACAGGGAACTTTGAAGCTCTCATTGCAAAACGATTCACTGGGGTCACCATGCAAAAACCTCAGGTCAGAGTTTGTTTTTGAATACTTCTTATTACTCATTGAGAAACTTGCAGCAACCACTGAATTTGATTCCTTTGTTGGAAGACAGCATCAGCACTTTTTTCTATGCTCTTTCAGTGGTTGTCTTTCTGTAACAATTTTAAAAAAAACTGAGTAGTTTAGTCATTTCAGCCCAGGAATTTTAAGAAAAATTTTCTTTATATGGTTGGGGAGGAAGACTAACGTCTGGTCAGACAAAATATACTGACCAGACATGCTAGTAGTAATGTTGAGCAGCACATGAGCTGCAGTGGTCAGCGATCCATAGCTGACTGCTATCGTCAGGGCCAGCAAACCAGAGCTGCCAAGACTCTTCTACACCTCCATGCGGTGATCCTGGATAACAGTCTGCAATAGAGCAGACTGGCTAAGGAGAAGGGATTGAAGAGGGAATGCTAACCCGGTACTAAAAAAATGCTTGGTGAAGTCGGATGTGTTGGACCGTAAGGTGCAAAAATCGCAGTCAAGCTGTAAACTACGACACAACGCATTCCGTTCTCTGGACTACATTCTGCTACTTAAGGCCTTTCAGGGTTTGGTAGAGGGAGATTGAGAACGAATGAAGCCAAGACATGTTAGTCAGGGTCAGGCAAAAACATACTGGCCAATGACCCTCACCTCAGTTTCCTAGTAGCCCTCCCTGGAAGCGGGCTGTTTTTATGGTAGCAGCTTGGCTTACAAGGTGAGGGATCGGCATGATCCCCATAGTAGTGAGTGACACGCAGATGAGACCAAATATAGTAAAACTGCCTGGAGGACCCCAGTCCACCTTCATCAGCACACTCGGGATGTGCTACAACCCGCCACTTAACGTCCTTTTCAGGCCGCACAAAAGAGTAACCTACTCATTGTGGGGATTTCTTCTTCTTCTTCTTCTGCGTACGCAGTCAGACAGTAACCATTATTTTTTCGAAAAAAGCGGCGGTCATCCTGAGGCTCTCGCCACTGCCATAGAGCTTGTCTTGCAGTTCCACTGGTAATGGCCACATCTGCTCTCTCTGATCCTCGTATGTCGGGCAGTTCTGCAGCAGATGTTCAGCGGTCATTTTACCAGTACCGCACGGGCATTCGTCGGTACACCCTATCTTCAATTTGTTGAATAGGTGGTACCTCAGTCTGTTGTGGCCAGTGCGAAGTCTGAAGACAACCACCTGCTCTCTTCGGTTCAACTGGTAATAGGCATCGTTTTTGGTGTAACCAGTATGTTCGGTTTCCCATTTGGTCATGTATCTGGCTTTGATAAGCCGTTTTGACTCTTCGTATGTCATACTGGTATCTGTTTGTGGTAGTCTTGCACCTTCTTTTGCCAGTCTGTCTGCCTCCTCGTTGACTTGGATGTTGCAGTGTGACGGAACCCACTGTACCACTACCCTTTTTGGTGCGGACTGCTGGTACAGTTTGCAGAGTGCTGCTCTTAAGTCATTAAGCTCAGTGTTTTTCTGGCTTTTTAGCGCTGTGACTACGGCGAGAGCATCTGTCAGCAGGACTATATGGCTCTCATTTTCACTGTGTGTCACCATTTCTTCCACTGCCGCCCTCAGTGCCTCTGCCTCCGCTCTGAAATTGCTTGTGTACTTACCAGTAGCGAATGACAGTGTTATTTTTCTGCCATTTGGTAGGTTCAGGAATGCTCCTGCCCCTCCGTTCTGTGTAGTGTTTGTTACAGAACCGTCGGTGTATGCATGGGTCCAGTCCATGCTTGGGTAGCTTTTCGTTATGAAGCTTAGGGTAGTATCTCTCCTTTCTTTTTCAGTCTGGCAGTTTTTGTTTGCAATACCTGGTATATTTTCTACCACTTCTGGAAATATATCCTGCCTCCAGGTAGGTTTTCGAACAGTAGTGATGGGTTTTGGTGTTGTTAGTGCGTTTATGGGATCTTCGTGCATCTTTGCTTTGGCTATTTCTGCAAAGTTTCTCCGCTTTAGTTTCCCATTTCCCAAATTGTTTAGTCTCTGGTGCATTGGATGGTCGGTCAGTCTTCGGAGTTTCTCTGACTGCAGCTGGACTCTGCAGTCTCTTCTATCGGTCATGGATTGCAGTTTTGTAATCTTTTCAAGTTCTACAATTGGCGTTGACTTCATGCCACCTGTTATAATTCTCATGGCTTGGTTTTGAAGTTTGTTAACTTTATCGAAGTTCGCCTTCGCTGCTGTTGTCCATGCCGCAATGCCATACTCGAGAACTGGTCTCACTCTTCCAGTATACAGTTTCTTTAGTATGCCTTCGTCTGCTCCCCAGCTTGTGCCAGCAAGTTTCCTCATGATTGCCATTCTTTCTCTGGCTTTCATTCGGTTTCTCTCAATCTGACTTTTCCATGTCATGCGCCGATCAAATGTGACTCCCAGATAGGTTGGGTTGTCGTTTGGCTGCAGGATTTTGCCATTTAGACTTAATTTGGTACTTTGGGGTTTTAATGAAAGCGAGAATATTGTGCATGTGGTTTTCTCCTCGTTTATTTTGACCAGCCATGAGTTCGGCCACTCTTCCAGCGATGTTAGGGCCGTCTGCATCCGATTTCTTGCTATGGTGAGATTCTTTTCAGAGGTCCACATAGCCAGATCGTCTGCAAACATTGAGCTATGGACTCTTCTTGGTATATTCTCTGTAATATCGTTTATATATACCAGGAAGAGTGTGGGTGACAATACTCCCCCTTATGGTACTCCCTGCTCTAGTGTCACCTTTTTGCTCATCTGCCCTTGTACTTGGACTCTGGCCGTTCTCTGTTTGAGGTAGTGGTTGATCCACTTGTACATCTTCCCACAGACATCACTTCTTCTTAGCTTGATTGTGGGGATTTGCAAACAACAACTTCATATGGTTTTATAACAAGCTCAAAAAGAGGATTTTAACATTTAATGAAAATTGTGTTCTCAGTAAGTAACCTCTATTTATTTAACCTTTACCATACCAGATTAGAATATTACGTCTGTTTCCTGCAGCTGCTTTCATTTTCATCACGTCACGTCACGACATCGTTGTTGATTTTTAAAACCTCTAATCTTTATTTTGTGTGTGTGTGTGTGTGTGTGTCCAGAGACATATATTAATAAAGAACTTGATGTTATTATGTGTATGTTAGTTTCTGAGATACAAGAAGATGAAGATGATAGTGGTGAAAAATAGCACAAACATATAGACTCACCCGGAAGCAGCGTCCTTTGGTTAGGGAACAACTTGTTTGCCATGATGAAGTTGCTGGACTAATGTGCAACACTTGGTAGTTGCCTGTTAGGGCATGGTTGGATGTTGACCGTGCTTTTATTCTGTCCTCCATATGTACCACTAGGCTGACACCTCTGTCCATTTCTTCTTTGCATTCAGGATCTTTAGTCATGCTATATCTGCAGGTGAATCGCCATGATGAAGTCTGTAGTCTTCACCAGGTCGAAGCGGCTCCCCAACAGCTTTTATCTCAGCTCCACACCCTCTGGCCTGGTCTGGTATCTCATTTCCCTATAGAGTGGGCATTCCTGTAGAATGTGTTCAGAATTCTGACCCCTGTTCCACATGTGCATTCATCAGTGTGTGAGATCTTTAGTTGGTATAGATGTTCTAGTAGTCTGCAGTGACCAGTTCTTAGGCGAAATAAGGTAGTTTGTTGGTTTATTTTGAGTTGGTTTATTGGGTCTGGTCTATCTCTTATGTTGATGACTTCTCTCCATTGGTGTGTCTGTCTCTAAATAGGTCACTCTTTTTTTTACACGTTATAGATGACCAAACATTCATCTCACATATATCCACAGGTGAATCCTGCTCCAGTCACACCCACCCAATCTGCCACAGTCACAGAGTCTAACAACCCATTTGAACCACCTTCCACTAACCCTTTTGAGCAGGCAGAGGAAAATAAAGCCAACAGTGATGCCAAGGTACGATACTGCTGTAGTGTCCTCTCTTCTTGTGGCGTTTACAAAGGTATTAGCATACGAGACAGTGCAACTTGTGCTACTCGCTTGAACTGGACTTGCTACAGACAGAGAAACGTTAGTGCCGAGTACCCCAACAATCACCAACGCCTTATACAGCTCCACTCACCAGCTACAAAACACTTGCAATTTCTTCAGTTTGACATTTGATACCAAAAGAGTGAACAGCTCGACAGACCTCATTAACCAACAACAACAACAACAAAGGTATTATGAGGCAAAGTCATGAAGTAAGCCGCAGGCTATTTTAAAAAAAACAACTAAATTAGATGTGAACACGAGAATAATTTATTATTGCACTTACATTGTCCCTTATTTCTCAACAAAATTTCCACCAACATTGATACATTTGTCTCAAGCTTTGTCCCATGCACCAAAGCCTGCAGCATAGAAGTCTATGATCTGGTGTCTCAGCCACATTTATACATCATGTTCAACCTCTGTCATTTGAGAAATGCCTCCCACCATGCATTATATTTTAAGGATAAACCATGCGACCACCTAATTGCAGTTGCTGCACTGTCTAGCGTTATTCGCCTGTCAGCTCAAATCATCTTTTGTTGCAATCTGAACAGGGGGGACCAGGTCAGCCATATTTTTAGTTGAGCAAAATTTATGAACCCAGTTAATTACCGCTTTATGTGACGAACAGTTCTCATCGAAAACAGGAATAATTTCTCTATGAATATGATTTGCAGAAAGTACTTTTGTCTCTCCAAAAAACACCCAACAGCATGCTGTTATTTGATTATTCTTCTTTCTTCTTTGCGTTCTTGATCTTTTGGTCATGCTATATCTGCAGGCCAGTCGCCATGATGAAGTCTGTAGTCTTCACAAGGTCGGAGCGGCTGCCCCACAGCTTTTGTCTCAGCTCCGCACCCTCTGGCCAAGTCTGGCATCTCATTTCCCTATAGATTGGGCATTCCTGTAGAATATGCTCAGGGTTCTGGCATCCTGTTCCACATGGGCACTCATCGGTGTGTGAGATCTCAGTCAGTATAGATATTCCAGTAGTCTGCAGTGTCCAGTTCTTAGGCGAAATAAGGTAGTTTATTGATTTCTTTTGAGTTGGTCAATTGGGTCTGGTGTACTTCTTATGTTTCTGTCTTCTCTGCATTGATCTATATACTGATTTCTGATGATGTTTTTGATTTCTCTGTATGGTACTCGATGATTAAATGGCACAATATATAAATTGTATATTTTACAGACTGCTGCCGACATCATTTCTCCCTTTGCTGGAATTATCTCACAGTGTTTCGAGCCCCACCTCAACATTTATATTGAGAGCCAGGACAGGTATATCATGTTTGGACACTGCTTTGGCTTAAAAGATAGCACTTGAAACTATTAGATCATTTTCATGGATTTTTATCCTTTAATTGATGGCAAAGTAAAACTGATATGTTAAATGTTAAGTTGGAGCTGAAGATGCAGCAGGAAATGAGCTGGAAGCAGCCATTGACTCATAGCTTACTACTTGCATCAGGGTCTGGGAATTATAGTTGACAAGACCATATCCCACCTCCAAGTGGTGGCTATGGAAAAAAGACTGCACCCATGCAGCCTGGCTAAGAGAAAAGGCAAACCCGTCCCAGAAATGCTGTGCTGAAACTGGATGTATCTGTCCGAAAGCTGCAGATATCACATCCTTAAACTATAACATACAAGAAGAGGGGGTCTCCGTGGCGAAGTGGTTAAGCCGTTTGCCTCATGTTCAAACGGTTAAGGTTCGAATTCGAACTGCGACGGTCGGTTTATGATGGCAATTTTTTTCGAAGATCCTTGGGTTTGGCACTGGGGCTACAGAGTTTGTGCTATGCTCTCGGCAGGCGGCATACTATTCTGCAGAGAGAGACCCAGCCATATGGGAAGACCCGTTGCGATGAAGTCGAGCCTTCGCTATTAACCTTTACAAGAAGAAATGGTAAACTGTAGTAACAATTGTCCATCATTTATAAATAGTTTCCTTTTGGAGTTAGTATTTTAGTATAATTTATTAAACTGTAGTGGGATGTTTAAAATTGTTTTCTTTTTTGGTCACATTTCAGTTTCACGTTTTTTAGTCCACCAGAACAAAACAGTTTCTTGTACATACTATTTATGATGCCATATTTGTGTCTTAGAATTGTGGTTAATGAAATTGGACACCATATCCCAATTTGAATGCTAAATATAAAAACCTTTCTAGACTATGAAACTGAAGCTCATGGCATTGCACACTGTCCATATACATAGGCCAAAAGCCTATATACTATGTAGCAGCCTTCTGTATTTAAAAGAGTGTTATTGAATCAGTACCCCGGATCAAGACGCTGAGCAGCGCATGAAGGGATCGAAGAGGGAATGCTAACCCGGTACTCAAAAAATGCTTGCTGAAGTCGGATGTGTTGGACCGAAAGGTGCAAATATCGCAGTCAAGCTGTAAACTACGACACAACGCATTCCGTTCTCTGGACTACATTCTGCTACTTAAGCCCTTTCAGGGTTTGGTAATGGGAGATTGAGAACGAACGCAGAAGAAGAAGAATCAGTACCCCGGGTTCAAGATGCCGAGCAGCACATGAGCTGCAGTGGTTAGCGACCCATAGCTGACTGCTAGCGTCAGGGCCAGCAAACCATAGCTGCCAAGACCCTTCTACACCTCCATGTGGTGATCCTGGATAACAGGCTGCAGCAGGGCAGACTGGATAAGGAGAAGGGATAGAAGGAATGCTAACCCGGTACTCAAAAAATACTTGCTGAAGTCGGATGTGTTGGATCGAAAGGTGCAAATATCACAGTCAAGCTGTAAACTACGACATAACGCATTCTGTTCTCTGGACTACATTCTGCTACTTAGGCCCATGTCAGAGTTTGGTAGGGGGAGATTGAGAACGAACGAAGCCAACATCCTTTTCAGGGCGCATAAAAGAGTAAACTTACTCAATGTGGGCATTCAACAACAACAGCATCAAATCATACAGGAACAAAGAGCGAATAATTTGTTCTACAAGGGATGAATTACAGTTTGAAAGCAATGCAATTTGTTCAGTAATGTAATCTCGTTGCATGTTATTTCTTCACTCACCAGAAATCTGACAGAGCTTATCAACCGCTTCCAGGAAGACATTCATACACACGGCACTCCACGTATGGATGGGGAAGAAAACAGCAATGTCTTGCCCAGCTGTGCCGATCTCTTTGTGTTTTATAAGAAGTGCATGGTCCAGTGTTCTCAGCTCAGTACAGGTCAGCCTCTAATTGACCTCAGCAAGACATTTCAAAAATATCTCAAGGAGTATGCCCACAGAATACTGCTGGCCAACTTGCCTAAGTACGTTTGCACTTATTATCTGTCGAAATTTTAAAATAAATGTTCATTATATCATATATTCAGTACATTTTCTCATATATTCAGAACATTTTCTCATATATTCGGTGCATTTTCTCATATATTCGGTGCATTTTCTCATATATTCGGTTCATTTTCTCATATATTCAGTGCATTTTCTCATATATTCAGTATATTATATGTGGATCCCAACCTGGGAATATTTCCTAACCACACTAAAATTGGCGCTGTCAGCAAACAGGGGGAAGGGTGTCATTCTCATCAAGTTCAGCCATATGCACCGGACCATGGAAATATGCCTGTGTATTTGGTAGCTGAAGTAGCTGGATATCAAGATGCTGAGCAGTGCACGAACTGTAGCACTCAGAGACCCGTAGCTGACTGCTACTATCAGGGCCTGCGAACCAGAGATGAGCAGTGCATGAGCTGTGGCGCTCAGAGACCCGTAGCTGACTGCTACTATCAGGGCCTGCGAACCAGAGCTGAGCAGTGCATGAGCTGTAGCACTCAGAGACCCGTAGCTGACTGCTGGTGTCAGGGCCTGCGAGCCTGAGCTGCCAAAACCCTTCTACACCTTCTGCAGTGATCCTGCATAACAGGCTGCAACAGAGCAGACTGGCTAAGGAGAAGGGATTGAAGAGGGAAGGCTAACCAGGTACCTAAAAATATCATGCTGAATCGAATGTGTTGGACTGAAAGGTGGAAATATCATAGACAAGCTGTAAATTGCAACACAGCGCATTTAGTTCTCGGACAACATCCTGCTACTTGCAAAGCCCTGTTCAGGTCTTGGTAGCGGGAGTTTGAGAACGAACGAAGAAGAAGAAGTAGCTGATGCAAGTAGCTGAGAAAAACACCACAAATTAATCAATCCAAATTGAAAATAACTTTGCATTTTCATGGACGCAGGAGTAAATCATTGACTAGTGTTAATTTCAGTAAAATCCAAGGCCTGGTGGCATTCATGATACACTCGAACACTAGAGCAAATAGGCCCGCAGCCAGTTAGGCACCATCTTTGTAGCTCTAGTCATACAGTCATGTATTCTTAATCTGCAAACAATGCATAGGTAACAATCCTGCATGTAGAGGGTGAGTCTCAGGGCCACAGTTAACAGCTAGCTTCCAAATACAGAGGCCATTTTGCTGTCCAATTAAAAATAAGGCGAGGCTGCAGTGGCTCTGTGTAAAATAACATATTTAGGTATGTCAGATAACTGTGCTGAGGCGAAAATAGAACTGAAGCCTCCATTACAACCTAAAGGCCTACATCATGGACAACAAAAATATGGCAACTCATAAAGGAAGGGATGACTACATAAAATGGAGAATAGAACATACAGGAGTAAAAAAATAAACTTAGCTGGATGGCATATAAAATATCATCTAGGGTGTCCTCGCTCGCTCGTGTGCCACCAGCTATCCGGCTAAGTACTTTTTTTTTTAAAACTCATTAATGTCTTCTTATCTGAATTCTACATATTCATCCCTTCCTCTATGAGTCAATCAGCTCATATTTTTGTTGTTTATTATCCCTGATAAAGGCCTTTTGATTGTAGTGTAGGTTTCGTTTCTGTTATTTTTGTCTTAATGATGTATCTGACCATACCTGTGTATGTTTTTTTTTACACTTCAACTATCTACCATGTAGCTGATTCGCCTGGTAGGACAGACTCCTCCCTCAGTGATAAATGTATATCAAATCTAAATGCTAAAAATGATAACTATTATAGGAATGATATACTTACTTTTTACATCAAATAGCTGATGCGCCTGGTAGAAGATACTCCTTCCTCAGGAATAAATATATATCATATTTAAATGCTAAAAATGGTAACGATTATAGGAATTATGTTTTTACTTTTTACATCATAATGTTTACCATCTGCTTTGCATTTCCCATCACCAGGTTAAGCAAAGAGAGTGTCAATATTAGTTCTGCTTCAGGACTGATTCAGAGCATACTGAAGGAAGGGGAGATCACAAAACTGACTGAAGAGGAGCAGTGCCGCATCTGTAGCCTACTGTGTACAGCAGAATACTGCATGGACACCACTCAGCAACTGGAGGAGAAGCTCAGAGAGAAAGTCAATGCAGATTTGAAGTCGGCTGTGAACCTGAGTGCAGAGCAGGACATGTTTCATGTGTAAGTGTTATCAGCTGGTTTTTGTCGGTTTCATTCCCTGCAAAAAAAGTTAGGACTAATTTCGGCTGTGAACCTGAGTGCAGAGCAGGACATGTTTCATGTGTAAGTGTTATCAGCTGGTTTTTGTCGGTTTCATTCCCTGCAAATGGGGACGGGGTTGGCTAGTGGTTAAGTTTCTGTAGGATAGGACAGCCAGCTGTAAGGACAACCTTCTTTGGTCACCTCTTACGGCATGCCTGGTAGGTTGCAGTGTTGCGATGCTGTGCTTCCCTTTCTGGCCATGGCATTCAATAGGTGAACAAAACAATGCATCAACATGAAAACTCGTGAAATTACATATTTGAAAGATCATTTCTGAAACATGAGATTAGGGGAAGGCATCGGCTAGTGGTTAAGTGACACGCCCCACAACCCGAGTGTGCTGGGTTCGCTCCACATCACAGCACCGGCCATAACCCCTGGGAAACAAAACCCTTAGAAAATGCAGAAGGAAGCAGACCCTTACATAAAATGCATGCTGAAGTTGGATGCACTGGGCCGACAGGTGCAAAGAAAAAAACAATGCAACATACAGATCCTTGGGGAATAAAAAATAAGGCGAATGCAAAAAAAAAGACAAAAGTTCCTTACATACTGTATATTAACCATTTTCAGTTAGGACTAATTTTGCCGATTTGTGTCTTTCAGTCCGGGTGAAAATGCCAGAATTCCGTGCATCAAAGTTTTATTCAAAATAAAATTCACTTTTATTGAACAAATCGAGCTAAATTATAATTTAAACATCTTGAGACATATAATTAAACTATCTATGCCATGAATTATTCATAAGGATTATATATTAGCATTATGTGTTAAAGAACAGTAATGCAGAGGTGTAAATTGGAGAGAACATTATTTTTTCGTACTTACCCCATCACGTGTTTTGCCAATATATCTGTAAATTCCTATATCTTTAGTAATTATGTCCCAGGGAAAGTCTGAATCTTATACAGTTAAATGTCAATTGCGCATGCACGGACGCAACCATCGTGTAGAGCCATAAAAAAAATCAAGTTTAGCAAGCTAAATCACGAAACACAAACGTATGTTTCAGAGATCCATTTTGGCCGTGGCCTGTGGCCATTTTTAGGTTTTCGGCAGCCAGTGCAGCATGATACAAACTGCAAAGAGTTAATGTTTTGAAATCCCCATGGAGTAAATTACATTACACTGTAGCCCAGTGCATCTCACTTCAACATGCTTTTCCTCAGCCCTTGACTCTCTGAGCCTACCTGTAGGGCAATAGGCTGCGTGACCTGTCCGGCTTGGGAGACTGCTTGTAACTATGCTTTTGTCTGTATAGCTGTTATTATTATATGGACACATAAGATCCTTTACCACTAAAAGTTGAGACATTAGGAGTGTTTCAAGTAGCTCTTGACCATAGATATTCAAGTTAAAAGCTGACATGACATCATTCATTAGTTTTGCATAGAAAAAGATTTTGTGATTTGAATGTACTTGGGGTTGGTTGGTCCACCGAGGTCTTTGTGTATGACAAGGACAAGAATAGTAGCACTGCCCTACAGAACCATCTACAAGAATAGTAGCACTACCCTACAGAACCATTTACAAGAATAGCACCACTACCCTACAGAACCATCTACAAGAATAGCAGCACTACCCTACAGAACCATCTACAAGAATAGCACCACTACCCTACAGAACCATCTACAAGAATAGCACCACTACCCTACAGAACCATCTACAAGAATAGCAGCACTACCCTACAGAACCATCTACAAGAATAGCAGCACTACCCTACAGAACCATCTACAAGAATAGCACCACTACCCTACAGAACCATCTACAAGAATAGCACCACTACCCTACAGAACCATCTACAAGAATAGCACCACTACCCTACAGAACCATCTACAAGAATAGCAGCACTACCCTACAGAACCATCTACAAGAATAGCACCACTACCCTACATAACCATCTACAAGAATAGCAGCACTACCCTACAGAACCACCAACAAGAATAGCACCACTACCCTACAGAACCACCTACAAGAATAGCACCACTACCCTACAGAACCACCAACAAGAATAGCACCACTACCCTACAGAACCACCAACAAGAATAGCAGCACTACCCTACAGAACCATCTACAAGAATAGCACCACTGCCCCACAGAACCACCAACAAGAATAGCACCACTGCCCCACAGAACCACCTACAAGAATAGCACCACTGTCCCACAGAACCATCTTCAAGAACAAGAGGACATAGCTACAAATTAACTAAAGAAAGGTCTAGATTAGATATTAGGAAATATTTTTTAGTCAGAGAGTGGTGAATGCTTGGAATTCATTGCCACAGAAGGTAGTGGAGGCAGGGACAATTAATGTATTTAAGAATAAATTGAATGCGCATAGCTTTTAGAGCAAAGTAATGTGAATGAAACTGATTGTATACAGACTTGGCAGAGTCTTCTAAACCAGTATAAAGACGTTAAGTTAAGAGAGCATGCCATAAGAGGCGACTAACTGTGTGACATGGCATAACACCGGCCATGGTTAGGTGTTTTGTTTAGATGGCGCCTAACAGGCTGCAGGTCTACTTTGCTCTAGTGTTTGAGTCTATTAAGATAGACTCGCACATCAGCTAACCACCCTCCACTGCACTTGTCCCAATGTAGTGAATAATAAGCTGCTGGAGCCTAGCCTGCTAAGCAGGAAATTTTCCACCTGGCTACATCCAGCTCATACCAGATCTGGGTCCTGCACATGGGCATCTGCCACTGTAGAAGTACAGGTCGACTAAGAATGTACTTTTTTTCAGTGTTGTGCTTGGTTAGGAAATCAATTATATGCGGTTTCAAAACAGCTGTAACTGGCCAAGTTAAAAACAAAAACTTACATGATCACTCGTTTTGTCAATCTTCTTCTTCAATCATTTGAGTGGTACCTTGGTAGGAAAGAATACATTTTCTGTAAACTTCCAAGAATATCTTCTTAAAAGGCAACAAAAGAGAGTTGTTTAATGGGCAAGCAGCCTCATCGCTTAAAGCAAATTGCTATAGAAACCATCACTGTAAAGTGCATAGTAGTGTTTTGATACAGGCTTCCTGCAAAAGGGCCAGCTGCAGGGGTCATTTAATGCTTCATATAGAGAAATTTAAGAGGGTTTGTTTTACCATACCTCAGTTTTAGAACCTTTTAACCAGAGTCTGTATTAAGACATAATAGTTATGTGGAAGATTAGTTAAGCCCGACACACCTCAAGACTGAGGGAGCAGTTAAGACATCAAAGATTGGACATAAGAGATTATGGGCAGTTGAGATATGAGAGATCAGACATAAGAGATCGAAGGCAGTTGATACACAAGTAGCTGATAGACAAGAAATGAGAAACAACAGATGAGACACAGTAGATCAGACATGTAGTGGAGAGATCAGATACAAGTGGTTGACAGATCGGTCACAAGTAGATCGAACACCAATAGTTGAGAGACACATTGAGTAGAGTCGAGTCCAGAAACGAACAACAAACTGACAGGCAGATAAAGGACTCCTGGTAAATATCCTTCATTCATATTTTTTCTCCAGAATAATTAGTTCAACCCAGACAGATAAAATGTAGCTTAGAAGTGGTAGGAAACCTGGTTGTATTGTGATCCATGTAAGTGAATCCTGGTAACTTGCACTGATTTAGAGTAGAGCAGACATAGGAGTATTGCTATCCCTGGTGTGCCTTTGTCTCCCTGCTGTAACAGCTGCTGTCAATAAACTGATCTTTGCTGTGTACAATTAACATTGTATTGTTGTGTAGTGTGGGTCAGCCACATGTTGTAGTTTGGTCTCAGTGACCAGTAAAGGATAAAACGGTAGTGGAGATAACAGTGCAGTTGTTGTATAGTGTGGGTCAGCCACATGTTGTAGTTTGGTCCCAGTGACCAGTAAAGGATAAAACAGGGTAGTGGAGATAACAGTGCAGTTGTTGTGTAGTGTTGGTCAGCCACATGTTGTAGTTTGGTCTCAGTGACCAGTAAAGGATAAAACAGGGTAGTGGAGATAACAGTGCAGTTGTTGTGTAGTGTGGGTCAGTCACATGTTGTAGTTTGGTCTCAGTGACCAGTAAAGGATAAAACAGGGTAGTGGAGATAGCAGTGCAGTTGTTGTGTAGTGTGGGTCAGTCACATGTTGTAGTTTGGTCTCAGTGACCAGTAAAGGATAAAACAGGGTAGTGGAGATAACAGTGCAGTTGTTGTGTAGTGTTGGTCAGCCACATGTTGTAGTTTGGTCTCAGTGACCAGTAAAGGATAAAACAGGGTAGTGGAGATAACAGTGCAGTTGTTGTGTAGTGTGGGTCAGTCACATGTTGTAGTTTGGTCTCAGTGACCAGTAAAGGATAAAACAGGATAGTGGAGATAACAGTGCAGTTGTTGTGTAGTGTGGGTCAGCCACAAATCAACTGGTGATTAAAGATGTAAATAAAGTTAATGTAATGTTTTCAGTGTGATCTCCAACTGTATCCAACTTCTGGTTCAAGATTTGGAAACAGCCTGTGAGCCAGCACTCACTGCCATGACTAAGGTAGATGATTTGTAAATGCTGACGTGAAATAATTTAGGACAGGGGTCTCAAAATTACGGTCTACATGTAGCCATTTTCTGCATGGACCACAGACATGATTGTTGTTATAGAGTGTGATAAGAGATAATAATGGTTGGAGTAGTTTGTAAGTCATCATGTGTTATATGGACGGTCATGTCTAGTGTTTCAAAAACAGAAACTGGTCTCACTTAGAGAGAAACATAGATTAAATGTGAGTGCTGAACATGGATTAAAAGTCAATCAATCAAAATAGCATGTTAAACACAAATGTAAGCTTCATTCTGACATCTTGATATTTAACCTTTAGCACACCTGTGTAACACCCTAGCGGACCAACTCGGCCTACAAAAACGGTGTGCGAAAATATTTTTTTTTTTTCTAACAGAGCCACTCTGACAGCCATTTTTTTAATGGTGAATACGTCACCATATATACACAACATTTTGCCGGTTAAAGTATCGTATGTTAGATTACAAATGACTTTTGAACAGTTTTAATTTTGTATGCGCCGTTTGGAGCAAGCCGACTTTTTGCGAAAGGTGAAGTAGGTTGTTGGGAACGATCTTTATCGAGTAGATCTGTTTATTTTGTTTGTTTAGATGACAGAACTACGTTTAAATTGGAAACTAACAGTTGTGTTGATATTGTAAACACAGTATCGATACATTGTTGAGGTTTCCATGGTTTTCTATCGGAGCAGCTAGGCCTAGTGGTCGAGTCCACATTTTTTCGGAGATTTTTATAAATTTTCAACTTTATCTTTTTGTATCTCAGAAACTAACATACACACAACAAAAATAACACCCACATGTTCGTTATTCAATTGTGTCTCTACACACAAGAAAATTATAATTTATTGACAAACAAACAGAAAAGTTACAAATTTTGAAAGTCGACTACAATAGCGAGAAATTAATTAATTAGGTCAAATTTTCGCAATTAAAAAAAGGTGGTGTGCTAAAGGTTAAGTAGGCAAGTTTTGAACAGAACTTTGGCCCAATTCTGTCATCTCTAGCAAATACCAACCCACGCAAATTTTTCACGAAAGGATCAAAGTAATTCACCTTTTTTGGTGACAAATTCTCAAATGAATAGTTTTTGAAACGTGCAGGAAGTAGGTCACTTTATATTTGCATCTACCTCTTTCTGTCATTCTCGCACTAATAATACTAGTGACTGTAGAAATCATACATTCTGAACTAACACAGTTTGTACGCTTTTTTCTTTCTGCTGTTTATCCTAAAAAGGACGTTGTGCCGTAGTTTATAGCAGGACTGCGATATGATATCTGTACCTTTCGGCCAGACACATCCGGTTTCAGCACAGCATTTTTGTAACCGAGATTGTCTACTCTCTTCAATCCTTATTCTTTTAGTCAGACAACACGTATGCAGGCTATTTCCAGGGCTACCACTTGGAGGCAAAATAGAGTCTTGGTCAGCTATGGTTCACCGACCCAGATGCAATTAGCAAGCTATGAGTCCCAGGATGCTGTCAGCTCATTCGCTGCTGCATCTGTGGCTCCCATTTGTACCTAATAACTAACTAATTCTTCCTCCAGATATAGCATTAAACCATAGAATTAGTTTGAAGAAGTATTGACAATTATTTTTAAATTAAAGTTCCTAAAAAAATTACGTAGTTTAAAAAAGACAATGCTCATAGAAGGCAAACAATTGTCCTGGACAAATGACAGAATTTGTATTTTTACATAAAGCTTAAGCATTAAGCTCAGTGCTTAAATTGTCTTCAGAAATATCTGTGCTCTTTTAAGAGAATAATGTTGGCTGCCATTGCGACTGCATATAATATACTGAGATGTAATGTACCAACCATCTCTTAGGTTACGGTTAAGAAGTAAACATGCTTTACTGTGGTGAAGCCTGTGGTACATTCAATTGTCCATGTGTGACCCTCAGGGTGGTTTGGTTTTGAGACCCTTTATAATAGGACCATCGCATAGAACTATTTATTCATGAGTCATGCAGGAGTCATTGCTGTTGTTAGCGTTTTTCAGTCCAGGCTAATTTGGCCAATTTGTTTCTTTCCCTCCAGGCCAAAAGGCAGAAATTCCGTGTGTCAGTTTTATTCAAAATAAAATTAAGTGATATTGAACAAATTGAGCAAGATTTATTATCTGAACATCGTAAGACACATGAAGTATTCATAATAAAGATGGAAATTTGAGAGAAACCATTTTTTTGTATACCTGCCACATCATGCATTTTGTTTTTCGTTTGCCGTATTTCTTTATTCCCCAAGGCGGTGTGCATTGCACTACGGTTTTTATTTTGTGCCTGACAGCCCAGTGCATCTGACTTTGGCATGCATTTTATGTAAGGGTCTGCTTCCTCCTATCCTGCATTTTCTAAGGGTTTGCTTCCCCGGGGTAACGGCCAGTGCTGTGATGGGGAAGCGAACTCAGCACCTTCGGATTGTGAGCTATCTATTTGAGTTTCAGGCGCTTGACGGTGTTAGGAAAGAGCTTCTTTCTCTGAGGCCAGACATGTGGAACACTCTGTACGGAACTCGGAACTAAACAACAGGTTACAAATACTTGCAGATATACTATATGGCATTGGGCCAAAGGGCGGGAATCCACAGGCTGAGGATCAATAACCAACCAACCATCAGTATCCATACCCTTTGCTGAGAGGATGAATAGGATGGAGCAGAAGTATGTGCAGCCAACAAGCTACAGTAACCATTAGTATCCATATCCTTCATCATTTGTTAAGAGAAACTAAGCACCTATGGGTCTTACAGTAGTTCAGAGATGTTGACTTTTTATAACAGAACTGCAGGCTGCTACATGAAATCATCTTTATATAGGAGCAGGACCTAGTCTTACTAGATTTTAGAAATCTTATCTAAAATCAGCGTCTTCAAGGGGGTCACTGTCTAATGTCACTAAGGATGACATGACAAAATGGATGGAAAAACAAAGAGCATCTGAAGGATGGAGGTCCATGATCATCAACACCAACCGACAGGGCACCTAATGATGATGATGATCTGAAGGACAGAGGTGTTTAAAGGATCAATGGTTGTGTAAGGAATTGATTGTCAACCCCAACCTATCATGACATTTGATGGTGATCATATATGAGGGTCTTGTCTCTGAGCCTTTTTTTTTTCAAACCCCAAAATGCTACTCCAAACTCAGCAGGCTTTTGTCAGAAAAGCAGGGTGAACAAAATCATGAGTTGGATAGTCTTCTACCATAGAGGGGTTTGAATCACTATCTTGAACCAACCATATATATGGTAAAAATCCTTCAAGAAGCTAATCTGTAGGCTGAATTACATATGACAATCACAAAATAAATAAATAAACATTAATAATTTATTAAGGCATTAACTACAAAATAGTGACATCTGGGGAATGTCATACATCAAGGATGTCCTACAGCATGTCAACCATTCAAAACACAGCTGGGCAGGTCATATAACAAGAAGACAAGACAAAAGATGGAGTACCAAAATCACCATGTGGTACCTGCATGACCAAAAGAGACCTCGGGGACAGCCCCCAACTCGCTGGCGAGATTCGCTAGACAAGCACAACACACGCGACCCAACAACAGACGGACTACTTACTATTCCACTGGATGACACGCGCCCGCAACAGAAACGACTGGATCTTGAGTTGGGATCTGCTCAAGGGGGATGACCCCTTGGCGAAGAACAGGTCGAACTCAAACTAAGAACTAAGTAAGATTTACTGCTATGAAAATGCTAATTGTATATGGTTGGGGTGGAGATCCAAAGAAATCAAGACTCGCACCAAAGTTAGAATATTCAACGCCAGTGTTGAGTCAGTGCTGTTTTATGAAGCCGAAACATAAATGACCAAGACAATACAACAAAGACTCCAGTCCTTCGTTAACAGATGTCTATGAAGGATAATGGGCATAAAATGGCAGGACATGGTGAGGAATGAAGACCTATGAGAAAGGAGCCAATAACAGCCACCGGAACAACAAATTAAAATGAGAAAATGGATATGACTTATGCTGAGGATAGCACTGAGAATCCTCACGGGAGACAAAGAGATAGATCTAAAAATACACAGACTAGAGACTGTGAGAGGGAACTACGATTAATTGGTTATACCTGGAGAGAGGCAGAAAGGAGAGCCGTGGTCAGTAGCCTATCCAATGAGAGGAGTGATTTGATTGATTGACATATGTGAAGCCGAAGATGTGGCAGTGAATGAGCTGACAACAGCCAGCAACTCAATCTGACTGCTTGCATCAGGGTCTGCTAACCATATTTGACCAAGACCTTATTCCACCAGGGGTGACCCTGGAAACAGGCTGTACTCGTGTAGTCTAGCTAAGACAATGGGGATCAAAGACAGAAGGCAAATCCAGTCCCAAAAATGTGTTCTTCTTCTTCTTCATTCGTTCTCAATCTCATACTACCAAACCCTGAAGGGGCCAACACATCCGACTTCAGCAAGCATTTTTTGAGTACCTGGTTAGCATTCCCTCTTCGATCCCTTCTCCTTAGCCAGTCTGCCCTGCTGCAGCCTGTTATCCAGGATCACCTCGTGGAGGTGTAGAAGGGTCTTGTGTTCTGATATCAGTTGTGTTGGACCAAAAGGCACAGATATCGCAGCTTCTCTGTAAACTACAACAGAATGCAACAAAAATCCTTTTGACGATGTATGCAGAAGAAGAAAAAGTAAATTAATTTTGGTTTGTTTCTGTCCCGGTTGAGCTGTGCCTGTATATGTTTTCCTTAACTATTCCATATTAACAGTTGTTAAGTTTTTGCTATTCAGAAAAGTCCAGTTTTTATGTTCTTATTTGCAACAGATGCCTTGGTCCAACATTGAAGCTGTCGGAGACCAGAGTGGTTATGTGACAGCCATAACATCCCACATGAAACAAAATATTCCAGTGATCAGAGATAATCTAGTCTCATCTCGGAAGTACTTCACACAATTCTGTGTTAAGTTTGCCAAGTGAGTCATCTTTTTCTTCTGAGGTGATCATCCTGAAGAGGATGTTTGGTTACATTGTGTCATATTTGACAACAAGACTGTGATATCTGTGTCTTGTGACCCGATATATATTCGGTTTCAGCATGGCATTTTTTTTGGCTGGTTTTCTCCTTCTTCTTCTTCTTTTATAGATTTTTATAGAACAGTTGTAAGATAAACATGATTAGCAAATATCGCAGTCAAGCTGTAAACTAGTGACACAACACATTCCGTTCTCCAAACTACATCCTGCTACTTGTACAGCCCTGTTCAAGGCTTTGTAGTGGGAGATTGAGAACGAACGCATGGTATGTATGGTGACAAAAGTGTGTCAAAGACAACAGTGAATAACTGGACAACGATGTTTAAAGAAGGACGTGAGTTAACTAAATATCTTCCAAGCCAGGTCAGGCGCATATTTTTGCGTCAGAAGATGCCACCGTCAAAATTGATGTAGCAATTTGGGTGGACCATTGCCGGAGCTCATGTTCGCTAGCAGAGGAATTCGCTGTGTTGCTAGGGACAGTTTAAATGATGGTTAGCAAGAAGCTGAAATATCGGAAGGTGTGTTCACAATGGGTACCTCAGTTGCTGACCAACCACCATAAGGAAGAACGCATGGGATGGAGTTTGAACCACTTGCTGCAATACGAAGAGGAGGATGATTCGTTTCTTTTGCGAATAGTGGCAGGTGATGAATCATGGTGCCACCACTTTGAGCCGAGTAGCAAAACTGCTATCATGCAATGAAAACATCCCTGATCACCGAAACCAAAAAAATTCAAGTCACACATTTCCGCTGGTAAGATTATGCTGACAGTGTTTTTTTTACCATGAAGGACTTTTGTTGGTAGACTTTAAACCATTCAATGCCAGCCCGACCGGCGGCGGCCGCTATCGATTAACTCTCAGCCCGGTCGGCAACGGCTGCCGTGGATATACTGATAAAAATTATTTTTCCTTACGCTTTACTAGCAGTCCACATTGTAGTTTACAGATTGTTTCTATCATGTGTGGTGTTCGAGTCGTGATTTTTTAAAATAAGTCCTTCAATTTTCTTCAAAACTTGGTACGGACTGAAGATACTTATGAGTCAGACGATGGTGATGGAGAATTTGTTGATGAAGTTGCAGAAAATGAGAACGAATTGGACATTGATAAGAAATAAGTTCAGGATTTAGAAGATGAAAGTAGCGACACTGGCCTCACTAGTGATGACGGACGAATTATCGGTAGAAGATGGTGACAATGTCACCCACCCACGCCACAGCCAGGCCATAGCAGTGATAGAGAATGGTCAAAGCAACTGAGTATATCAGTATTGATGGATTTAGTGAGGAAACAGGTCCTGTAGATGACATAAATCCAGATCAAGATCACTCTGCTTTTGATTACCTTTCATTATTTCTACCTCAGACCTTTTTTCGAGTGCTGGGCAGAGCAAACCAATGCATATGCCTTCATCAGAATTTTGGGGGAAAAAAGATCCTTTATGGAAACCTGTTTCTCCAGATAACATGAATGGCTTTCTTTATGTTAACTATATGTTTGGGATTCATCAGTAACCCTCATACAGAATGTTTTGATCTACTGATGAACTGTTGAATGTGCCTGCCGTGTCAAGTGTAGTGTCAAGAAATAGATTTGAAAGTATCAGCAAATAGTTGCACCTCAATAATAATTCCAAATTCATTCCACGAGGAAAAGTTGGACATAATGCAATTTTTAAGATTAGACCTCTGTTTTATCTTATTCTAGCCAAGTCCAGAGAACTAGTGAGGCCTGAACAGGATATTAGTATTGATGAAGCTATGGTTGCTTTTCCAGTTCAAGCAATATATTTTTAAAAAAACCCTGTCCTTGAGGAATTAAAATTTGATGTGCCACAGATCCCCATACTAGATGCCTCTATAACTTTGAGGTGTATACTGGAAAGTCAGACAAGAAGATGAAAGATTGACTAGTTGCAATGAACCAAGGGAGATTGCTTTGCAGCTTTTCACTTGTACATTTATCAGCAAAATTGACAAGAGTGAAATTAACATTTGATATTGACACATTTTTTTTCTTCACTTGTTTAATTTTTCACATCCAACATACATACATACATGGCACTCACAAAAAACATGTGCACAGAAGGGTACATATTCCATTTATCTGTAAACTGGAGTTTGAATCACACAAATAAATTAAAAATTGTATTTTTTATTGATTTTATTGCACAAGTACGTCTTATTTTTGCGGAGCTATTCCAGGAGTTGATTGGATAGAATGGCCCTGAGTTTTGGTATGGAAATAAATGCTGATAAAACAAAGCTCATGACCAATAACGTTGCAAGGTTTCAATCTGTCATAGAGGCAAATGGGCAGGTACTTGAGGTGGTGAAAAGTTTCAAATATCTTGGATCGTTGATCAGCGAAGAGGGTTCGAAGCCAGAGGTAATTGCAAGAATAGCACAAACAACAGCGGCGCTGACTAGGCTGCAACCTATTTGGCGAGACAAGCGCCTCGCCCTCGGCATAAAAGTCAGACTACTGCGCTCTTTGGTGCTGTCAATATTTCTGTATGCCTGCGAGACCTGGACCATTACAGCAGATATCCATGGCAGAATACGTGCAATGGAAATGCGGTGCTATAGAAAACTCCTAAATGTTACATATAAGGAACGTGTCACGAACGTAGACATCCGTCAGAGAGTTGAAGACGCTATTGGTCCTTTTGAAGATCTGTTCACAACTATCAAAAGATGAAAGATGGCCTGGTGCGGGCACGTCGCGAGGTCAAACGGAATTCCCAACTCGATACTCTTTGGATCCGTACCGGGTCAGAGAGGGCGAGGACGTCCAAGGAAGAGATGGGTGGACAACATCACTGAGTGGTCAGGCCTTCGTCCCGGTGAGATACGTCAGGCGGCGACAGATAGAGAGAGCTGGCATGGGATTTTCATGTCTTCGTGTGTGCCCCAACGACCTGATGGGTTACGGGATGAACTGAACTGTACTGAATTCCCCTTGCCCTGGGAATTCAGTTGTGAGTTATTCTGATCAGATTGGATTGAATGGGTTAAAGAGACTGCGTGAACATCAATGCCATCCGCTACAATGACACACTAGATGAGCTGCATACAGCAATCAAGAATAAACGACTGGCATGCTTTCAGTTGGTGTGATTCTGTTGCCTCGTATTTATCTCAAGGAATGATAGAGACATGGTGTTGTTGTTGAATAGTCCAAATGGGATCAAGACGCTGATCAGCGCATGAGCTGCAGCGGTCAGCGACTCATAGCTGACTGCTAGCTGCAGTGGTCAGCGACTCATAGCTGACTGCTAGCGTCAGGGCTAGCGAACCAAAGCTGCCAAGATCCTTCTACACCTCCACGCGGTGATCCTGGATAACAGGCTGCAGCAGGGCAGTCTGGCTAAGGAGAAGGGATCGAAGAGGGAATGCTAACCCGGTACTCAAAAAATGCTTGCTGAAGTCAGATGTGTTGGACCGAAAGGTGCAAATATCGCAGCCAAGCTGTAAACTACGACACAACGCATTATGTTCTCTGGACTACATTCTGCTACTTACCCTTTCAGGGTTTGGTAGCGGGAGATTGAGAACGAACGAAGAAGAAGAAGAATGGTCCAATGTTATTAAAATTGCATGCACATGGAGGCTGATCTGTTTGTTTGTTTTTTTGCAGCTCCTTTATTCCCAAGTTCATTGGTACATTGTATAGATGTAGACCAACCAGCACAGTGGCAGCTGAACAGGTAGGCTGTTGAAATGGTCAGGTGGGTAATAGCATGTATTGGAGAGTCTTTGCCCAAATTGTTAACAGAATGGAAATAGCAGGTTATTCCTTTCATTGTTCACTCTCAAATCATCATATTTATTTGCCTCATAAACATGGAGGTCTGTCTCAGGCTTTTCTCTCTTTGCTATAGAGTTTGGGTTGCAGTTTGATGCTGTCTTTTTTTTTAGTTCGCCTTATTTCCCTATTCCCCAAGACAGTGTGCTTTGCACTATGTTGTTATTTTGCGCCTGTCGACCCAGTGCATCTGTCTTTGGCATACATATTATGTAAGGGTCTGCTTCCTCCTGCATTTTCTAAGGGTTTGCTTTCCCTGGGTAATGACCGGTGTTGTGATTGGGGAGCGAACCCAGCACCATCGAGTTCTGAGGCGTGTCACTAGCCCTGCCGCCCCCTTGATGTTGTCTGAAGCCGACTTGTTGTGATATAATCCAGGTTTTACTCTTCAGGTGTCACATAATTCTGGTATTTACCCAGCAAGAATAAGATACAACTAAACAACAAGAAATCTCGAGGAACGTATGAAGTTGTAAATAAAATGTTAAGAAAAGCCTTGGACTCAAAAGTAGAAAGAAACTGCAAGAAATCATAAATGTAAATTGGAAAGGCGGGTAGGGCCACACATGTGAAAGGAAGCATAATATTCCCTGGGATCAACTCTTGGAAATGAAAATAAAATGTTAAAATGCAGTTTTTGGGGAATCAGTCGTCTCGGGGTAAGGTGCCAGAGGATGCAGGTTCGAATAACGAGGTACTTATTTACTTAAGTAATTATGTATCACGGAGAAGATCGTGGTTGTTTTTACATGGATCTTCTGGTAAAAATGTCCTTGGTCTATGTGTAGTGAGATCCGACTCCGTGATAAAAATAAGTTGCAGTTGGAAATCGAAAAGAGTAGGCTTAACAGCCGCTGCCCGGACAAAATTCAGGTTAAAAATGTACTCAAGTTATTTGTACCTTTCCCCGGGTGCTTTGTTAAGAGCAGCTATTGATGGCGCCTAACTGGCTGCGGGTTTATTTAACTCTAGTGCTCGAGTCTATTAAGATGAATACGCACATCGGTTAAACCACCCTCCAAGAAACTTGTTGTATACAGACTGTAGAGTCTTCTGAATTAGTATAAAGACGTTAAGTGAAATTAAGTTAAGATGCAGCAGTGAATGAGCTGACAACAGCCAGAGACTCACAGCTGGCTGTTTGCATCATTAGTAAACCCATAACTGACCAAGACTTTATTCTCCCTTTAAATGGTATCGCTGGAAACAGACTAAGAGATTAGGGATCGAAGAGGGAAGGCAAAATCTAGTCTAAAAAATTTGGGGAAATTTAATGTTTCGGGATAAAAGACACTAATATTGCAGCCTCGCTGTAAACTACGACACATCACAAGTGTTATTTTCAGGCTGAATAAGTTATACAATTTTTTTAGATTTAAATTATCAGGACTTGAAGGCACACAGTACTTGAATCTTTTTCTTCGGCATTGTCCTGACAAAAGGTGTGTAGTCATGATATTTGTGTTATTCGTCCAATACTATTGGTTTCAGCTGCCTTTTAAGGGTACTGGTTTTGCCTTTTCACTGTGATCCTTATTCTCTTAGTCAGACTATATTACTTGGATGTGAAATGGGGTCTTTGTCAGCTCTGGTTCGCTGACTTTGATGCAAGCAGCCAGCTCTGGTTCGCCGACCTTGATGCAAGCAGCCAGCTCTGGTTCGCTGACTCTGATGCAAGCAGCCACAGCCAGCTCTGGTTCGCTGACCCTGATACAAACAGCCACAGCCAGCTCTGGTTCGCTGACCCTGATGCAAGCAGCCAGCTCTGGTTCGCTGACCCTGATACAAACAGCCACAGCCAGCTCTGGTTCGCTGACCTTGATGAAAGCAGCCAGCTCTGGTTCGTTGACCCTGATGCAAGCAGCCAGCTCTGGTTCGCTGACCCTGATACAAACAGCCACAGCCAGCTCTGGTTCGCTGACCCTGATGCAAGCAGCCACAGCCAGCTCTGGTTCGCTGACCTTGATGAAAGCAGCCAGCTCTGGTTCGTTGACCCTGATGCAAGCAGCCAGCTCTGGTTCGCTGACCCTGATGCAAGCAGCCAGCTCTGGATCACTGACCCTGATGCAAGCAGCCAGCTCTGGTTCGCTGACCCTGATGCAAGCAGCCAGCTATGAGTCAGTTCATTCACTGTGCTGCATCTTCAGCCCCATACTTGAAGCAATTAGAGGAAAAGCCCTGCCGAAGATGGATGTGTCGGACCGAAAGGTGCAAATGTCGCAGTCAAACTGTAACTGTAGCGACACAAGGCAAACCGTTCTCCGGACCACATCCTGCTACTTGTAAAGCCCTGTTCAGGGTTTGGTAGCGGGAGATTGAGAACGAACGCAGACGAAGAAGAAGAGGGAAAGAGAAATTACGAATAGTGATCATTCGTACAATAAATATTCAATTGATAAACTATGTCTCCTGTTTAATTTGTTTCTATGCTGGATAAGAAATGAATGAGTGTGTTATTTTCTGATCCCATACTAATGATATTTGCAGTTGTTATTAGATACACACAGTCTGAAGACAGTGTTGCTAGAACTACCTGGACTTGGATCACAGGTATCTCGCAAGGCTCCAGCCAGGTAGGTGATGAGTGATACAACAAATAATCGTACAATAAGTTATGTACACTGACTTCTGATAAGACCAGCACAGCTGAAAGCAGAACTTAACTTATTTATCACATGTTGTGGCTCAAAAATGATGTTGATACTTCTTAATCACCCGCTACCAAGCCCTGAACAGGGCTTTACAAGTAGCAGAATGCAGACCGGATAATGGGATGAGTTGTGTCGCTAGTTTACAGCTTGATTGCGATATTTGCACCTTTTGATCCAACACATCTGTCTTCGGCAGCAGGCATTTTTTGAGTGCTGGGCTAGGCTTCCTTCTTCGATCCCTTTTCCGTAGCCAGTCTGCTCTGTTATAGCATGTTATACAGGATCATCGCGTAGAGGTGTAGAAGGGTCTTGGCAGCTCTGGCTGCTGGCCCTGACGCTAGCAGTTAGCTATGGGTTGCTGACCGCTGGAGCTCAACATCTTGATCCCGTACCAGATACAAATCATTTTATGTTTATTAATGTTTTTTCTGTACTTTTGTTGAACTATTAAGAAATAGTTTAATCTTTGTTAACCTTTCACACCCTTAACTCATTCACTCCGGAATATTCTGGACCTCTGGGCGCACTTTATTTTCTATGTATAACTCAAACACAGCATCCCTAAGTTGTGATCTATTTATCTTCAAGAAAGGTTCACTGAAATAGCAGACATTATATACACCAAACTGTTTATAATGGAATCCAGAATACAATGGAATACGTATATTTTACAAATGGGGATGAATATTTGTCAATGAGCAATTATAATTGCATAATCGTTTGTTATTTTTATAAATTATGAAAACATTTTTTCCCTACATCAACACATTATTCAGCTCTAATAATAACATAATGGCTTTCTATTGATGGTAATCCACAATGGAAGATGTTCTAAAAGTTACACCTAATTTGGTGCAGTTGTTTTTGCAGTATTCACATTTACCTGAAGGCACGTGAAGTTGAAAATAATGTATCAAGTAAATTTGATTCAGAATAGTCATAAATAAATATATTCCACAATAGTCTGGGGTAACAAGTAGGAACATTGGAGATGATCAGGTCAGTCAATTTGAGATAGAACAATGAAATTAGAGCGCATAGTTTTGTTATAGTAAATAACTTTCACTTAAATGTCTACCGGGAGCATATTTTCTCAGAAGCACAGCAGAATGGGATTTTGCTGACCTGGTGGCCAAGGTTCAAAGGGATTAGAGAAAATACTTTAATACTGTTTACATAATATAAAGATTATTTAAGAGCGTTTCAAATACCTTTATCTCTTTTATTAATTATTTCTTCTTCTTCTTCTTTCGTTCGCTTTAAAATATTGTCTATATCTGCAATGTTGTCTCTTGTATAAACTTCACTGTCTTTTGTAGTTCACATACAGGTCCATAAAGTTTCTCTTCCAGTGTTGTTTCTATGGGCCAGTGAGATTTTCTCTGTACATCATATTCAGGGCAGTTTTGTAGTATGTGCTCTGCTGTCTGGGGTGCCTGTCCGCATGTACACATGGCTGAGTCGCCAATCTTCATTTTTGTGTACATGTGGCTGCGGAGTCGGTTGTGTCCTGTTCTAAGGCGCAACACAACAGTTTGCTCTTGATTTATTATTTGAAATGTAAGACATTTACAATGATTGATCATCGGCGTTTATTACTCTAAAACATTTGAAGTTGCTTATATTTTTATTTTACTTATATTGCTGAACCACAGTTCATAACCTTCCTGGCCTCTGCGATACTCGCAGTGATAACCTTCCTGGCCTCAGTGACACCTGCAGTGGCGATAAAGGTGAAATTTTGAATGAATGATTGCTTTTTGAATAAAGACACAAAAGTCAATGAGCCAGCAATGCACAGATTGCAAAGTCTTCCTGAGAGGACAGAGAGGTAGTGTGTACAACCAGTAAGCTACAGGAACCATCAGTATCTACACTATTACCTTTTACTGGGAGGGACAGAGCACCTGTAGGCCTACCTGAAGTTCAAAGATGTTGATTTTTAACAGAACAGAACAGTTGATAGCCTCACATACACCAGGAACCCCATTATATAGTTTTCTTGCAACTTGACCAACGATATGTGCCATCTTGTGCAACAAAACATTTTTGGTGCAGTTTAGTAGTATTGGAGGCTGCATGGCCTAGGAGTGAAGTGTCCCATTTCACAATCCCAAAACACCTAGTTCAAATCACACTTGTGTCCAGTTTGGCAGACATGGGTTTTTTTTCTTCTAATCCTCGTACAGAAAGTAAGGGAAAACCTACTGTACTGCATACGAGCCAAGAAACTTATAACAGCCAAATAGGTTGTAGGTTTTAAGAAGCAATGTTCTGCAAAGGGGAGGCTACTTACTTTATTTTAGTAGTATTATTGTTATCTATTTCAGCTTTACCAAAATTGTTGTGAAAGGCATGACCAAAGCTGAAATGATTCTCAAGGTAAATTATTTAGAAGAAAAAAAAACTGTCTAACATTTCAGTTTGCCATCACTCTTTCTAAAACAGTGAACATGTGCTAGCTAGGCTTGTGACGTTGCAGTTTGTAATATTGTTATTTTAGAAATCTGGTTTTTTTTAAAGCATGAATACAATGTTACAAATGCAGTATATAACCATTCATCATCATCATTTGTTTATCACTTCAGACTGGGGAGTATAGGTCCAACACTGCAGTTGGTTTACTCTATGCAGGTTTTAGAGAATCTTGGGGATCAAGATGCTGAGCAGCGCATGAGCAGCAGCAGTCATCAACCTGTAGCTGACTGCTAGCTCCAGGGCCAGCAAACCAAAGCTGCCAAGAGCCTTCTACACCTCCATGCGGGGATCCTGGATAACAGGCTGCAACAGAGCAGGCTGGCTAAGGAGAAGGGATCGAAGAGGGAAGGCTAACCTGGTACTCAAAAAGGCCTACTGAAGTCGGATGTGTCGGACTGATAGGTGCAAATATCACAGTCAAGTTGTAAACTAGCGACACAACGCATTCCGTTCTCCGGATTACATTCTGCTACTTACAAAGCCCTCTTCAGGGCTTGGTAGCGGTGGATTCTTCTTCTTATTCGTACTCTGTCAGACGTCAACTTGAATTTGTTCGAAGAAAGCAGCGATCATCCTGAGGCTGTCGACACTGCTATAGAGCTTGTCTAGTGTTGGCACTGGTGATGGCCACATGTGCTTTCTCTGGTCCTCGTATGTCGGGAAATTTTGCATCAGATGTTCAGCTGTCATTTTCCCTGTACCACAGGTGCATTCGTCAGTGCCACCTATCTTCAGTTTATTGAATAGATGGTACCTCAGTCTGTTGTGGCCTGTGCGGAGTCTGAAGACCACGACCTGCTCTCTTCTGTTCAACTGGTAATAGGCATCATTTTTTGTGTAGCCAGTATGTTCTGTTTCCCATTTGGCCATGTATCTGGCCCTAATAAACCTTTTGGACTCTTCGTAGGTCACACTAGAGTCTGGTTGTGGTAATCTTGCACATTCTTTTGCCAGTCTGTCTGCCTCCTCGTTGCCTTGAATGTTACAGTGGGATGGAACCCACTGTACCACTACTCTTTTTGGTGTGGACTGCTGGCACAGTTGACAGAGTACTGCTCTTAAATCATTGTTCTGTATGTTTCTGACTTTTTAGTGCTGTGACCACGGTCAGGGCATCTGTAAACAGGACTATCTGGCTTTCATTACTTTCGCCTGTCAGCATTGATTTTACTGCAGCCGTCAGTGCATCTGCCTCTGCTCTGAAATTGCTTGAGAATTTTCCAGTTGCCACTGACAGTGTTATTTTTGGTAGCGGTGGATTGAGAACGAACGAAAAAGAGGAGAATCTTGAATCAATTTGTTTGCAGTGCGGTTTCAATAGCAATGATTTTTAAATGAGGCGTTTACTACTACCACCAAGACATGCACTCGGTTATTGGCACTCCTACCCTCAAACAAAGGCAATACTTACATCACTAATTAGAAAAGTGCACCTATTCTAGTTCTGGGACCTCAAGAGTTCACTATTGTTATGGTTCATCCCTACCTTTCCGTAGAGAGTCGGTAAGTTGATCACTATCCTCACTTTATTGTCATCATCATTATTAGTATGTCTTTTTCCTTCTGGAAATACATTGCAAAAATGCTTGGGGTGGGGAGGAAGATTAACGTCTGGTCATGCAAAATATACTGATCACGCAAGTTAGTCTGGATCAGGCAAAATATACTTATCACGCATGTTAGTCCGGGTCAGGCAAAATATACTGATCACGCATGTTAGTCCGGGTCAGGCAAAATATACTGGCCAAGACCCTCACCTCGGCTTCCTCGAAGCCCTCCCTGGAAACGGGCCATTTTCATTGTAGCCTGGCTAATGAGGTGAGGGATCGACATGATCCCCGTAGTAGTAAGCGACATGCTAGATGAAGCCAAGCATAGTGCAACCGCCTGGAGGACTCCCTGTCTACCTTCATCAGCATGCTCGGGATGTGAGGAAAGCTACTGCAACCCGACACTTAATGTCTTTTTCAGGGCGCACATACTCATTGTGGGCATTCGCAAACAACAACAACAATGCTTGTGGCTCTTTGCAAGTTAAACATCATGGTATGGCAATAAAAATCGACAGTGAAATAAACATACATCACTAAGGACTACGTCTGTGTGTTACTGAGACTTCACCTATGTGCTACAAGGACTTTGCCTGTCTGTGACCAGGACATCGAATGGGAGCAGAGAATAGTAACACTGTAACCTGTCATAAAAGCCTACTAAGGAGGGTTATGCATGAAGATGGTTGCTCCATTCTGTAAAAGCTATGATTGAATTCATTTGTTTCACTGTTATTGAAGCATAGAGCCAGTACTAAAGCTCACCCCATTGCAAGAAGCATGTACCTGAGTATTTTGCAGTGATGAATTAAATAACAATAGTTTAAATGATCAGATTGCTAATTATATATACAAACTTCCTTAGTGGTTATTCATGACATGCTTGGAAGGTTTATAAAAAGTAAAGTAACCCATAGCATCACAGCCGTAGGGGTGTGAGGGTGTTTGCGATCTCACATTACAAAGACTCGGCTATTTGTGGGCGGTAGCCATCTCCTCTCCCTCACCGCTTTTACTTCCTGGACTGAACCAGTACCCATTCAAGGCTGGGTCAACCCGGAAGCCGTTGCAGTCTGAAAAAACATTTTTGCCTCACTAGGGAATGAACCCAGGACCACTCAGATGTGAAGCCAGCACGCTAACCACTGCGCTACGTGGCTACCCTTGTAGAAACCATAGACCACAAAATAAAGCAAAGAACACCTCTACACAACATTATAGAAGATGAGCAACTGTGTCAGCCATACACGGGATCAAGATGCTGATCAGCGCATGAGCTGCAGTGGTCAGCGACCCATATCTGACTGCTAGCGCCAGGGCTAGCGAACCAGAGCTGCCAAGACCCTTCTACACCTCCATGCGGTGATCCTGGATAACAGGCTGCAGCAGGGCAGACTGGCTAAGGAGAAGGGATCGAAGAGGGAATGCAAACCTGGTACTAAAAAAATGCTTGCTGAAGTCGGATGTGTTGGACCGAAAGGTGCAAATATCACAGTCAAGCTGTAAACTACGACACAATGCATTCCGTTCTCGACTACATTTTACTACTTAAGCCCTTTTCAGGGTTTGGTAGCGGAAGATTGAGAACGAACGACGCCAAGCCAAGCCATTCACTAGGTACTCGAGTTTGTGGGGAAACATGGGCCTCTATGCCAGTTAACATGGCAATTGATGAAGATGTTATGCCAATCGACATGACAGTTGGCAAAGATGTTTCAAACAGGACAGCACTGATTTTTCTTCTTCTTCTACGTCTGTCTGAACAGGACGTTGTGTCATAGTTTACATCGAGGCTGCGATGCCTTTCTATTGGATGCAGCCGGTTTCAGCAGATAATTTTGGGGACTGAATTTGCCTACCCGCTTTAATCCCTATTCTCTCAGCCAGACTGCATGGTTCAGTCTGTTTCCAGGACCACCATTTTTAGGTGGGATAAGGTCTTGATCAGCTATGATTCGCTGACCTTAAGGAGCCATCTATTAGGTTACTGATCGCTGTCGGCTCATTCACTGTTGCCTCCTGGTGGTGCCCCCCAACCACCTCCCTCACACTTATGCTTGATTATTGATAATCTGTTTATAGGTTGTGATGTCACCTCAGCATCCCCCTCAAGGTTTTGTGGACAACTTTATCCGTCTCTTGTCAGACTCTGATATCAATGAATTCCAGAAAGTGTTGGAAATGAAAGTAAGATTTCTTTTATTTCCATTTCTGTATATTTGTTATGAATTTTTGTTCCTGTTCCCTTAATCTCTTAGCCTGCATTATTTAATTTGTTGACCTTTCCATAGTATATTTAACGTTTGTCTAAAACTGTGCAGAGTAGGGGAATTTTTTTTTTTTGGCGTTCGCCTTATTTCTCAATTCCCCAAGGCGGTGTGCGTTGCACTGTGGTTTTTATTTTGCGCCTGTCGGCCCAGTGCATCCGAGTTCAGCACGCATTTTAAGTAAGGGTCTGCTTCCTCCTGCATTTTCTAATGGTTTGCTTCCCCGGGGTAACGGCCGGTGCTGTGATGGGGATCGAACCCAGCACCTTCGGGTCGTGAGCCGTGCCACTTAACCACTAGGCCATGCCGTCCCCTCTGTAGGGCAATTGAAATGCTAGGATAAGATCACTAATATGGAACTTTTTGAATGAACCAGTTAAATATCAGCAGAACATAATGGGAGAAGACGCTGTCATAAAATACATCTTAGCTGACCTGTACTTCTACAGGGATGGATGCCCCTGTGCAGGTCCCAGCTCTGGCATGAGCTGGATGTATTACTCCGCTGCATTGGGGAAAGTGCAGCAGAGGTTGGTTAATTGATGTGTGAGTCCATTTTAATAGACTCAAACACTAGAGCAAAGTATCTATACTGTTCTAAACAAACCAGCTAATCATGGCCGGTGTTATACCATGTCACACATTCGCCTCTAACAACATGCTCTCTGTGGGGCAGTGGTGCTATTCTTGTCCTTGTCATACAAAAAGACCCTGATGGACCACTCTGGGAAAATTTATAGGTCACACACTCAGGAAACCAGTTGATAGCATAACAAGACAGTCTCTGGTCTGATATCACCAAGGCATGAGAAGTAGAGGCAGCCCAAAACACCCATGAAGAAAAGAGTAAGTCAGTAAAAACAATAAGTCAGGTATCCATTTACATCTGGGTGGATGTGGTGGGATGTTGTCAATGGCCTGCTCTCCGAGAAGAGCAACGGGCTTTGATTGATTCTTCTTCTTCTTCTTCTTCTGCGTACACAGTCAGACAGTAACCATTATTTTTTCGAGAAAAGCGGCGGTCATCCTGAGGCTCTCGCCACTGCCATAGAGCTTGTCTTGCAGTTCCAATGGTAATGGCCACATCTGCTCTCTCTGATCCTCGTATGTCGGGCAGTTCTGTAGCAGATGTTCAGTGGTCATTTTACCAGTACCGCACGGGCATTCGTCGGTACACCCTATCTTCAATTTGTTGAATAGGTGGTACCTCAGTCTGTTGTGGCCAGTGCGAAGTCTGAAGACAACTACCTGCTCTCTTTGGTTCAACTGGTAATAGGCATCGTTTTTGGTGTAACCAGTATGTTCGGTTTCCCATTTGGTCATGTATCTGGCTTTGATAAGCCGTTTTGACTCTTCGTACGTCATACTGGTATCTGTTTGTGGTAGTCTTGCACCTTCTTTTGCCAGTCTGTCTGCCTCCTCGTTGCCTTGGATGTTGCAGTGTGCCGGGACCCACTGTACCACTACCCTTTTTGGTGCGGACTGCTGGCACAGTTTGCAGAGTGCTGCTCTTAAGTCATTAAGCTCAGTGTTTTTCTGGCTTTTTAGCGCTGTGACTACGGCGAGAGCATCTGTCAGCAGGACTATATGGCTCTCATTTTCACTGTGTGTCACCATTTCTTCCACTGCCGCCCTCAGTGCCTCTGCCTCCGCTCTGAAATTGCTTGTGTACTTACCAGTAGCGAATGACAGTGTTATTTTTCTGCCATTTGGTAGGTTCAGGAATGCTCCTGCCCCTCCGTTCTGTGTAGTGTTTGTTACAGAACCGTCGGTGTATGCATGGGTCCAGTCCATGCTTGGGTAGCTTTTCGTTATGAAGCTTAGGGTAGTGTCTCTCCTTTCTTTTTCAGTCTGGCAGTTTTTGTTTGCAATACCTGGTATATTTTCTACCACCTCTGGAAATATATCCTGCCTCCAGGTAGGTTTTTGTACAGTAGTGATGGGTTTTGGTGTTGTTAGTGCGTTTATGGGATCTTCGTGCATCTTTGCTTTGGCTATTTCTGCAAAGTTTCTCCGCTTTAGTTTCCCATTTCCCAAATTGTTTAGTCTTTGGTACATTGGGTGGTCCGTCAGTCTTCAGAGTTTCTCTGACTGCAGCTGGGCTCTGCAGTCTCTTCTATCGGTCATGGATTGCAGTTTTGTAATCTTTTCAAGTTCTCTTTGATTGATTCAACTTCAAAGAGAAATTACTAAGATGGACAGAAAGGTCTATTTGGCACACCGTGTATAAAGAAATGACTCTCCCGAACAAACATGACATCCACAACAAACTGCAATATATGGAGCAGAGCATAATCTTCCAACTTAGGACAAAACACATTAGACTTAACAAATACATAAACAAGTTAGACCATGCACACAAACCTAACTACTGCAACTGCACCCATCCATATGAGAGAGTGCACATGTACTACTCGCTTGTCAATCACCCCAACAATCACCACTTACCTAAACATCTCCACTCATTACATCACCACTTACCTAAACAACTCAACTCATTACATCACCACTTACCTAAACATCCCCACTCATTACATCACCACTTACCTAAACATCTCCACTCATTACATCACCACTTACCTAAACATCTCCACTCATTACATCACCACTTACCTAAACAACTCCACTCATTACATCACCACTTACCTAAACATCTCCACTCATTACATCACCACTTACCTAAACATCTCCACTCATTACATCACCACTTACCTAAACAACTCCACTCATTACATCACCACTTACCTAAACAACTCCACTCATTACATCACCACTTACCTAAACAACTCCACTCATTACATCACCACTTACCTAAACAACTCAACTCATTAGATACAAAACACATGCACATGCTTAAACTTAGCATTGACTGTGAATGAGCGAACAAGCTCAGCAAACCTAGTTAATCAATCAGCAACAACCATAGACAGCTGACCTAGTTAATCAATCAGCAACAACCATAGACAGCTGACCTAGTTAATCAATCAGCAACAACCATAGACAGCTGACCTAGTTAATCAATCAGCAACAACCATAGACAGCTGACCTAATTAATCAATCAGCAACAACCATAGACAATAGACAGCAGATGCCAACATGGAACTGAAAGTATTTGTTAATGTAAATCATTTTTATATGTAGCCACTTAACATTATGTAGAAACCTGGGATTCATGTTTATTGGATTAATTGTAGTCTTGCCAAGGGCAAATGTTTATAACTAGTTACTGACACACTTGCAGTAATTTAAGATGTTTCCATGGTAACTAAGAAATGTTGTCATCCATCAGGGTCTTCGCCGAGGTGACCAGAGCTCTCTTGTAGAAATGTTTCGAGCTCGAGTTCCTGTGTCTTCAATTTTGGCCCAGACTAGTTCTGGGGGCCTTATTACAGCCTCTGCACATCAGACTTCAAATCCTGAGCCTGAGTCAAGTAGGATAAGAAAGCTGGAAAAATTGATCAAAAAGAGACTATAATTTTTCATATACTTTCCATAATGATAATGAGAAATTATGTTTATAACTGCAATAAAGAGAAGAAGAGAGATGGGCATGTGTTGTATATTGTGTGAGAATGATAGATTTGTATGTAGACAAAGTTCCAGAATAGAAATATGATGTTACTAAGTCTGGTGAATTGATGAGGTACACGTGAAGACTGTTGTTGGTATGTGCATGTGTTCTACAGCATCTTTGTTGGAACAGAGTCCAGTTAGTGGGTATATCCTAGTTAGCTGGTACATCCTTCAGGAACAGAGTCCAGTTAGTGCGTACATCCTAGTTAGCTGGTACATCCTTCAGGAACAGAGTCCAGTTAGTGCGTACATCCTAGTTAGCTGGTACATCCTGCAGGAACAGAGTCCAGTTAGTGCGTACATCCTAGTTAGCTGGTACATCCTTCAGGAACAGAGTCCAGTTAGTGTGTACATCCTAGTTAGCTGGTACATCCTGCAGGAACAGAGTCCAGTTAGTGCGTACATCCTAGTTAGCTGGTACATCCTTCAGGAACAGTCCAGTTAGTGCGTACATCCTAGTTAGCTGGTACATCCTTCAGGAGCACAGTCCAGTTAGTGCGTACATCCTAGTTAGCTGGTACATCCTTCAGGAACAGAGTCCAGTTAGTGCGTACATCCTAGTTAGCTGGTACATCCTTCAGGAACAGAGTCCAGTTAGTGCGTACATCCTAGTTAGCTGGTACATCCTGCAGGAACAGAGTCCAGTTAGTGCGTACATCCTAGTTAGCTGGTACATTCTTCAGGAACAGAGTCCAGTTAGCAGGTACATCTTAGTTAGCTGGTACATCCTTCAGGAACAGAGTCCAGTTAGCTGGTACATCTTAGTTAGCAGGTACATCCTTCAGGAACAGAGTCCAGTTAGCAGCTACATTCTTCATGAAATAATTGTTTGTTTATAGTCATTGCTGTTAGCTTTCTTTGGGGTTATTCATAAAAGATGGACACAGGAGAGGGGCATGTCAAAAATGGACAAATGATGGAGAGAAGTCATCGAAAGAATACATATTTTAAAGAGAGGTGTCTGTAATCCTGTAATCATTTATTCAAAGATTATGATGGGGTTAATCAAATAGTGAAGTCATTACTTATGTGTGCGGAAGTGAATGAGTGGGCATGGAAAGTCTGGAATGGGTGAGACTAATAGAATCAGTGGGGATGTTATCTGCTATATGTAAATTAAAGAAATATTAGTTGTATATGCTCCTGTTGGAGCAGTTAGTTGTGATATTTTTACTTGTTTGTGAACTTCCATTAAAAGAGCTATGAGGGATGGAAGTTAAGTTTCTGACTGGGCCTGTGCAATATCTCATGTGTGGCGTCATGTACTGCCAATTATTGTTGACATTCAGTTCAGATCCAAGGCAGACACACAAAAGTGAATTAGCCGACAGCAGCCACCAACTCATAGGTGGCTGTTTCCATAAAGGTCAGCGAATCATAGCTGACCAAGACCCTATTCTGCGTCCAAGTGTCAGCCCAGGAAAAAGGTTACACCCATGCAGCCTGACTGATATAATAGGAATTGAAGAGGCAATGCAGCCTCGGTTCCAAAAATGCTGTGCTGCAACCGGATGTGTCGGGCTTAGAGGTGCAGGTAATGCAACCTTGCTGTAAGATATAAGATAATGTCCTATTCAGGACGATTGCCGAAGATCCAGGACCTCTACATCAGAGGTTGGTTGAAATGAATCTCGAGTGCGTGAGCTGCATCTGTCAGCGACCCAAAACTAACTGCTAGCATTAGGGCCAGCGAACCAAAGTTGCCAAGACCCTTCTATACCTCCATATAGTGATCCTGGATAACAGGCTGCAACAGAGCAGACTGGCTAGGGAGAAGGGATCAAATAGGGAAGGCTTACCCAGTACCCAAAAATACCTGCTGAAGTAGGATGTGTCATGCAGTAAACTACGCATTCCGTTCTCCGAACAACATCCTGCTACTTGCAAAGCCCTTTTCAGGTGTGGTAGCGAGAGTTTGAGAACAAACAGCGAAGCAGAAGAAAAGAATCTCTAACAATCTACCTTTCTTCCCTTGGTGCATTCAATCTAAAAATGTAACAGAAACTGTTCATAATAAGCATGGACTTTGACTTAATGTTTTCAAGTCCAGGGATAATGAGTTTTCACTCTTCCCTTCCTGTGTCAGCTAGTGCAATATGCAGAATTTCCTCAGTTGATATGTGTCTTCCCCATATAGGATTTGGGGGATGAAAGAGATTGAGCCCCTTACCAGTGTCAGGTAGAGGAATATGCATGTCTTCCTCAGATCAAATGCATTTCTCCGAATAGGATTTTTGGGGATGGGATGTATTGATTTTTTTTACCTGTCAGAGAGTAGTTTCAAACATCATCATCTGGGGACAGTGAGACACAGCTCACAACTCGAAGGTGCAAGGTTCGCTCCCCGATCTCAGCACCAGCCGTTGCCCCAAGGAAGCAAACCCTTAGAAAATGCAAAATGACAGTGCTGCAGCACAGCTGGTCACTTGTGCACCTCAGTTGTCACTTTTCTGGAAACAAATTGCTTACCTAACGTTAATGGAAACAAAATGGCTTACCTATAACTACTGCACTTGGGACCACAGTTGTTAGATTTCTTTCACATGAATTGTTATTATTATTGACAATATTTGTATTCTGAAGTAAAGCCATACTTTTCTCACCCTACTTGATGGCTTCATTGTTTTGTCAAATCTTATTTTTTGTGTCAGCAGTGAAGTTAAAAGAAATGTTTCATTGCTGGCATGATCCGTGGAATTTTTATTTTCTTCTGGATTTTATATGTTTTAAACTTATATTTCAAGCAGCAAGATTGGCAAATCTCTGAATCCCGAACACATCACTTCCACAAATATATTACACTACTGAATAAATTTGTTGACGCTGCTATGATTCCTAAATCCAAAAGTTGCAAGCGTATGACAGAACAAACAATACAAATACTGGACATGTGAAGATGTCTTGAGATCAAAGGGGTGTTTGACAGAATCGCACAATGCAAACTAAATTAGTTAAAATCCGTCTCATTTGTCCAGTCCTCGATAAAGATGGAAAGAAATAAAGTAGCAATACTGATCACTCGATAAAGATGGAAAGAAATAAAGTAGCAACACTGATCACTCGATAAAGATGGAAACAAATAAAGTAGCATTACTGATCACTCGATAAAGATGGAAACAAATAAAGTAGCAACACTAATCACTCGATAAAGATGGAAACAAATAAAGTAGCATCACTGATCACTCGATAAAGATGGAAACAAATAAAGTAGCATCACTGATCACTCGATAAAGATGGAAACAAATAAAGTAGCATCACTGATCACTCGATAAAGATGGAAACAAATAAAGTAGCATCACTGATCACTCTCTTACTGACTTGCTCGATCCTCTTCTACCTTGAGGGTGTAGGCAGGTCTGTTCTGTTTCTTGTGGCTTATGGTTTCTACAGGATTCAGTTACTGTCTCCATTCACAACACTTCAACATACACAGGTTACACAAATGGCTGGAACAAAGAGTTGAGCAAATGGATAGTTATATGGAAGACTTCATTGGCATGTGCGCCTTTTAAACTTGTGGTATCCCATGCCAGAGTAGTGGCAGATGACTTATGTAATATGTACACTGTCTGAATGTCAGACAGAATGCGTATGTCATAAGCCATGTGTGCTATTGAAGTGGGAACATGTGTCTCTTAAATAGCTTTATCGAACAAATAGAAAGCCACATATTTAATGACATCACTGCAATGCACAACAGTGACATTTGACAGCAAACATTTCTGTACCGTACACATCTCAATCTAGCGCCATACGTCTAACTGTCTGTTTTGACATGTACGACTTCATTACTGATGCAATTGATCTGTTCTTGCAACATGGAATTCTGATTCTCATGGAATGCTTCAGGTTGCGTAGGTCCTTTATAGCATGAACAATCTGGAGCTCACGTTGTCTTTTATCTTCCATCTGGTCCACCTTAACCTGACGCTGGACATGAGCAAGCTTTCTCCGCAGAACTTCAAAACCCTGGTCTTTCTTTTCAAGCTCTTTTTGGATGCTCTCATGTCTCAACTCATAATCTCGCAGCATTACTTTTCACCTTCAACATCTCTAAAGAATTCTTCATCTTTGTGAAACGACTGCGTCTGACAAAAGTACTCTTGCACTTGACTTTCCAGATTCTTATGCTTTTTATCTTCCTGTGGATGGTCTGTTTGACCACCTTTGTTCGCAGCCAAGCTGTAAACTAGCTACACAACGCATTCCGTTCTCCGGACTACATCCTGCTACTTGCGAAGACCTGTACAGGGCTTGGTAGCGGGAGATTAAGAACGAACGCAGAAGAAGAAGACCACCTTTGTAGCAAAACTTGCCAGTTCTTGTCCATGATGTCTTTTCTGATCAAACAAACGCCTCGTATCTTCAACCTGTATGGCCCACCCAACAAAGACCTGTCGCTCTCGAGTATGGAAATCGAGGACTCCAGTTGCCTAGTGGTTGGAGTCTTTAACAGTCATTCGGAGAGATGGGAATATGCAGACACAGACAGCAGAGAGGATGAAGTGGAAGACGGAGATAGACACAAATCTCTATCTCATCAATAGGTCGTAAGACACAAATCTCTATCTCATCAATAGGCCGGACGACAGTCCTAGCTTCTATTCCAGACTTGGCCTTCTCTATGGGGGATATCCATCACAAAATAGATCGCCAGGTGCTCGACCAATTGGCAGATAGCGACGACGGGCCAATTAGGCTAGATGTTGATATGGAAGTAGGCCCCCAGGAAATAAAACCGCTGCCACGTTGGAACTACAGACGAGCCGACTGGGACAGATTTGCAATGCTGACAGATGGACTGTGTGAAACTATCAATACACGAAATAACAATATGAAACCTATGGTGGAAAGCCTAAACAAAGCAATACTGCAAGCAGCCACCGAGACCATCCCAAGAGGGACAAGGAAAAATTACAAGCCATATTGGAATCATGAACTGCAGAAAGCTGAGGATGAAGTCTCAAACGCTAGGAAACAAGGCAGAGAGAGAGAGCAATCTATTGAAGCAAATATCTCCCTCAAGGCCATCACTGCGAAATATAAAAGAACACTGAACCAAATAAGAGACAGTTGGAAAAAAAAACAGAAGGCCTCAATCTAGATAAAGAAGGGAACAAACTATGGAAATTAGTCAGAGCCATGAATGATGAAATACCATCAAATAAACAAATTACCATCAACATAAAAACAGTATTAGACATCTATCAAATTCTATTATGGCTGCAACATGAACACAGTATTAGACATCTATCAAATTCTCTTGTGGCTGCAACATGAAAACAGTATTAGACATCTATCAAATTCTCTTGTGGCTGCAACATGAAAACAGTATTAGACATCTATCAAATTCTCTTGTGGCTGCAACATGAAAACAGTATTAGACATCTATCAAATTCTCTCGTGGCTGCAACATTAAAACAGTATTAGACATCTATAAAATAAACAGGAAAAGGCTGCTGACAGAGCTACACATACAAAGCAGTGAACGAATGTCCTAACTGTTTTTTATTTTGGTTTGACGTTATATGCCCTTCAAAAAGCACGCGTTTCCAGCAGAAAACGAAAATCAAAACTACGTGTTACGCAAAGTTCAGCCTCTAACTGAGATATCTCTCCATACCTAAGCCTACCTTGCTGAGGTTGGAGAGCTTGTGCGCTCCAATGATCCCAGCAGCTATGCTGGCGTGAGTTTTTACTATTGGCAGGGTCACCCAAGCTGAACAGATCCTTGGAGAGGGGACCAGACAAAAGGGATGTGGAGCAGGTGTAGCACTATAGGTATAGCTACAGAACCCACCGGCGAGTGGTACACGCTCTGGGTTGCACCAATCCATCCCCACTTTATAGGTGAAATGCATTATTGTCTCGTTCTTTACTTCTTGTCCTCTATCAGTTATCCCAATGGATGACGAAGACATGCAAACATGAGTCAGTTCTGACTGCGTCTCATGACCTATCAGATCCGACACCCCGTTACGGTATAGCCCAATAGATGGTGTACTATATAGTAAGGCTATTTATTTGTAAAAACCTTACCAGTAACCCATCTGTACAAATTAGTCTAATATTGGACATGATACATGCACCCTCTGTGGCTGGAAAGGAACAAGAAATGTACTGCACAGCACTAGAGACTAGGCAAATTGCACCGAATTCTTGTGTCTGGAATCCATCATAAAGGCACAGTGGCTCAGGACGTGACGATCACTTTGCTTGAACTTTTGGTTTTAGTATAACCAGCAGGCAATTGGTGGCCGGGAACGAGCGCAGTGAACCCTATCTTGGCTACAGTATCTCAGAGCTGAGTATAATCGTTAATATATGTCCCACACTGATGTGATACTCCTCTCTGGTTTTTTTTTTGTTTTTTTTTGTTTTTTGCGTTCGTCTTATTTCTTTAATCCACAAAGCGGTGTGCGTTGCACTGTGGTTTTTATTTTGCGCCTGTCAGCCCAGTGCATCCGACTTCAGCATGCATTTTAGTAAGGGTCTGCTTCCTCCTGCATTTTCTAAGGGTTTGCTTCCCCGGGGTAACGGCCGGTGCTGTGATGGGGATCGAACCTAGCACCTTCGGTATGTGAGCCGTGCCACTTAACCACTAGGCCACGCCGTCCCCTGCTCTCTGGCTTCTGACCTGGGTGGGTAGAAAATCGACAAACATACCAGCAACAGGATGACAGCACAACAGAACAGAATCAAAAACGAGCTCGGACAACTCCTTGGTTATCAAAGTCCGCGGCAGACAGTGGGAGACCAGGCTGCTCTGTACGAAAAATGAGCTGCTGGAAAACATCCCAAACATCACACTCTCGAGTACACTAGAACAAGACAACTCCAAACATCGCACTCTCAAGTACACTAGAACAAGACAACTCCAAACATCACACTCTCAAGTACACTAGAACAAGACAACTCCAAACATCACACTCTCAAGTACACTAGAACAAGACAACTCCAAACATCACACTCTCAAGTACACTAGAACAAGACAATCCCAAACATCACACTCTCAAGTACACTAGAACAAGACAATCCCAAACATCACACTCTCAAGTACACTAGAACAAGACAATCCCAAACATCACACTCTCAAGTACACTAGAACAAGACAATCCCAAACATCACACTCTAAAGTACACTAGAACAAGACAATCCCAAACATCACACTCTACACTAGAACAAGACAACTCCAAACATCACACTCTCAAGTACACTAGAACAAGACAACTCCAAACATCACACTCTCAAGTACACTAGAACAAGAAAACTTTGGAGGAAGAACGAGCAAAGCCAAGACAACCATAAATGCAAACCCTTCGTTAACATTCTTCCGTTAGACATCTGCGGCATACGAAATAAAAAACTTGAACTTGCTAAACTATTTGACACCCACAAGATACATATGGCTCTCCTTCAGGAAACTATACATAAAAACAGTGAACTACATTTGTCAGGATACATCAACTATGCCTGTAAGTGCACTGACTGCCGTGGCATAGTGACATACATACGAAATGACATCCAGGGGTATGTCAGACAGCTAGCAGCCCCTTCCACGGATGTACAAAAAGCAACCATCTGGCACACTGGAGGAAAATACACAATTTATAACGTATACAGCCCACGTCAGACAACATGCAACCTACTAGAACTACACAAGACAAAGTACCACAAAACTCTACTTGCTGGTGACTTCAACGGACACTCCCCACGTTGGCGTTACCAAGATCGCAAGAGGCCAAGAACATTTTTAGAAGAGCTCTCTGAAACAACCAACCTGTCAGTCTTACAGGACCAACACTCCTCCATAGGACGCACCTACCACTTAGTCTACCCGACCTGACTATTTGTTTATCTGACCTAACAGACTCTTGTCACCTACAAGTTCTTGATGACATGGGGAGTGATCACTGGCTAATCCTTTCCACCATAACCATTCACAGTAAAGCACGCTACAAGCAGAAAACTGGCTGGAACTTTGGTAAAGCTGACCGGAGACTATTTCAAAAATCATCTGACTACCTACTTGGTAATATCGACAGCAGCAGTGTAGAAAGACTCAATAATGAGGTGACAAGAGTTATTCTGAATGCAGCAACATAATGTATCCCAAGGGGCAGTAAAAAGTCGTACAGACAATTCTATACTAAAGAAATGTAAGCTGTCATATCTGAAATAAATGAAGCAAGAACAGTCCTCGAGAGAGCATCATCCCAGGTAGCAAAGATCCTCTACAACAAATTTTGTGCAATGGTCAAACTCATAGTTGAAAATGAAAAAAAATGCTTTGCCCAAATAAATAGTGGAGGCAGAGACAGTTAACGCATTTAAGAACAGATTGGATGTGCATAGCTTTTAAAGCAGGTCAGTGCAAATGTAACTGGTTGTCTACAGACTCTGATGAGTCTTCTAAACTAGTATAAAAACGTTCAGTTAAGGTGGTATTTTTTTGTTCTTTATCCCAGATGAAGACCTTGTGGCCGTAACGTGGGTTTTGTTCTGTTTCTGTAACTGAGCCAAACATGCATTTTGGAATGTGTCATTCATTGAATGGCTGTGCACGCAAAGGAACTTTACTGCCTGTGTTAGTACCTTTAAGGAAACGAGAGATCTGATGCTCTGGCAAAAGAGGGCAGCAAAAAGGCACAATTTAATCATGGAGTACCATACAGAGAAATCAAGAACATCATCAGAAATCAGTATATACACCAATGGAGAACAGACAGAAACATAAGCAGTACACCAGACCCAATTCACTGTCTGAAAAGAAATCAACAAACTACCTTATTTCGCCTGAGAACTGGACACTGCAGACTACTAGAACATAGGAACCGACTGAAGATCTCACACACCGATGGGTGCCCACGTGGAACAGGATGCCAGAACCCTGAGCATATTCTACAAGAATGCCCAATCTATAGGAAAATGAGATGCCAGACCTGGCCAGATGGTTCGGTGCTAAGACAAAAGCTGTGGGGCAGCCGCTCCGACCTGGTGAAGACTACAGACTTCATCATGGCGACTGGCCTGCAGATATAGCATGACCAATAAGATCCTGAACGCAAAGAAGAAGAAAGTACCTTCGTGTCTCTGTGTTAACGATCTCCTGCGTTTTTTGTTGTTGTGGCTGTCTTGTGGTTATCGAATGTAACTACAAGATAGGTAGGTTATTACCTTTTTGCACGAGCTCTCCGTTTATCTTGATAATAGAAACTTTATGGACCGATACGTGAACTACACAAGCCAGAGAAGTGTATACAAGAGATTGTTCTTCATCTTTTCATTGTTCTCCTGCTTCTGCCGTTCAGCGTCAGGTTATGAAGAGGTTTCTTGACCGAGGCCCTAGTATGTGCTTGTGTTCAGCGTCAGGTTATGAAGAGGTTTCTTGACCGGGCCCTAGTATGTGCTTCGTACATGAGGAGCTGTCCTGCTTCTGTTATTTCTGCTATCTATCTTTTACGTGGTCGGTCCCTGTACGTTTTAAATTACTTTTTATTGATTCATTGTGTGGTACAGATTCACGTAACTTGTTTATACATTTTGAAAACTGAACATTTCAATGTAAATAAGGAATGAAATAGGAAAGGATTTGCGGAAGGGAAGGATAAATTTTAAAAAAATTTGTTTTTTTAAAACATTTCCGGAAAGGGTGAAAAGGGAAAACACAAATTTGAGAAAATATAGCGTCCAATTACGTGTCGTCTGAATATTTTATGTCAGTATTTTGTATCTCTGTGTGTATATGTTGTTGAAAAGTTGTGTAGTGTATATTCTTTGTTCGTAAAGTGCTTTGTTCCTGCATGTCCAGATTAAGTATTTAAATTCTGCTAAAAGTGTTAATAGTCTGTTTTGGGTGTTTCTATCTGTTTTGGGGATGGTGTTTGGCATGATTGCTCTATACATATCAACTTTCTTTTGTGTGTGTTTGTTTATTGTCTTTCTTTTTTCTTTTTGCTTAGATGTTTTCCTCACTAGTTTCTACTGGCGGAGGCGCGCCATTTTCCACCCCAGACCGTAGTCCATTGGCGATATCAGGACGCATAAACCAGTGCTTGGATGCATGTATGCGTCTGTATGTACCTATGCTAGGTTTGTGCGCCCTCAGAAGCTAGCCCAACCAAAGTGCAATGGAAGGGCCTCACCATGAGGGCACGTGTGAAAGTTGTGCAAGAGTGTGACTGTAGGAAAGAGTCAAATGAAACAGAGCGAGGTGAGAGGGGAGAGAAGAGTTGCCCCCAGGGTGAAACCTTTGTGAGTGGTGTTTGAAGTGGCACGTGGCCGAACCATTTGGTTTGTTATCTCTTGATGAGGTCTAGTACTGGTGTACCTACTTAACTTAATGTATTTATACTGGTTTAGAAGACTCTGCGGAGTCTGTATACAACCAATTTCATTTACATCACCTTGCTCTAAAATCTATTCCCATCGAATTTATTCGTAAATGCATTAATTGTCACCGTCTCTACTGTAATTCTGGAATCCCACTATCAGCGTTGTCGCCCTTATTTGTATTCTTTCCATCAAGTTTATATCCCCTCTATGATAAGGGCTCCACACCTGTACACATTAGTCCAATCTAGGTCTAACTAATGCTTTATACAGTTTGACTATCACTTCCTTGCTCCCATGTTTAATATTATTTTTTTTATCATACCTAACATTTGCCTTTTTTACTGCTACCTGAACTTGCTCACTCACCTTACCTGTATTATTTATTATAGCCCCTAGGTCCCTTTCCTTATCTATCTTTCTAATATTGTTCTCACCCATTCTGTAATTATGTTCCATATTAGATCTACCCATGTGGATGACTGTACATTTATCTATATTAAACTCCAATTGCCAGCTTACAGACCATTCTCGAATTTTATCTAAGTCTGACCTCAATATATCCACTTCTGCATAGACACTACTGCATAGTTTTGTGTCATCAGCAAATTTTTCAAATATGGATCCCATATCAATGTCCAAATCGTTTATACATATCAAAAACAAAATTGGTCCCAAAACCGAGCCCAGTGGCACTCCACTTTTCACTTCACGCGACCCAGAGTACTCCTCATTTATGCCCACCCTCCGCCTTCTTCCCGTTAACCAATTTTCAATCCACGTGTCTCCTGATGTCTTCTTTTCTGATTTTATCCATTCTTGTTACTTCAAGCATTCTGCGAAGGCATACAAGATATACCATTGCAAATATAAACATATTTTTAAACGAACGAAAGAACAGAAGAAAGTCATACATATTTATGTTTTTAACCACAATCTAGCTTACTTCATAGCCGCTATAGAGTGCACACCATCGTTAGAAGGGAGGACTCCTTGCCTTGGCAGTGGGTATCTAATTACAAAAACTAGCAGTAATACACTAGGGCGCACCGAAGAGGTTTGAAGCGTCACAATTCCGTCCAATATTCTAGGGTGTAATTCTGAGCCCTTTCTTTATAATTCTGTTCACGCTATTTCCAACACTTATCGTTAAACATATGATCTACGAAGTATAGCAGAACTTTCACACATTTAATTGCCTTTGCCTGAGCAGTAATGGATTTACTGAAGTCAACTGCCTGCTACGCTATTGATGACAACGAAACTAATTTAAAGGAACTTGGTACCAAAGTCTGGACCTACGCCGAACCTGGGGGAAAGGTAGCTATTGTGGTGAAATTATGATTTAAAGCTTTATCGATGAAAGGTATACCCAATGTTGGATTGACATATAAACAGATTAAGCACGCGCTTGTGACCATCAAAACAGGGAAACCAACAAATTTAGAAAATGTGTTTAGAATTAATTTCATATTCCAACAAGTAAATATTATTTTTGTGAACGTTTTCTGCACATCACTTGTCTTTATTTTTGTTAAGACGCGTTCTATGCTTTTGGGGCTCCATGGGTGTATATTTTTTAAATTTTAGTGTTTCTCTGGTGGATTGGTTTATTGGCGTGTTTAGTTACTGTAATTTTTTTTTAAAGAGGGGCGGGGGGGGGGGGGGGGGGGGGGAAATGGGGGATTCCAGGATCCGTCAAAATTTGTTAGATTTAACAGGTCGCTCTAGTAGAGGCTGTGTACACAAGTTAAGCTCTCTAGATTATACTAGTTATAGGGAAGTTGGTTCAAATAGAAGTTCTAGCACACGGGCGACGTACATGTCAAGTAAAATAAAAGAATGTTAAAAGAGTATCGGATTGAAATCTGTATGTGAATTCTACAGGACTACAATTTTAAAAATAGAAGCAAAATGTTTTGTTTGATTAAAGTTAAAGGTTTACCTTTCTGAGTTCTATAGACGAATGCTCGCTTCTGTCCACCCTAGCGCACAGACTGTAGTTCTTTGTCAACTTTGTACAATTTCTGGACGTATTGGCCAGTTTATGGACACGTGTGTGTATGTCTGTTTGTCATGTGTTCCACTATGGCAGTACAGTAGTTTTGCAAAACCTTTTTGTGCGTAGAAAAGTGGTCATACCGAGAAAAATCTCCGACATTCACACTTTTCAAATTGAAAGTGCTGCTGACTTGTGGTAGAGTACGAAGCTCAGTTTTCCGATAAATCTGTCAGTCAATATGATCTTGCAGCTGGAAATACAAATTGTGTATCTATTTCCGAGTGATCTTTCGAGTCTTTGGGTATGACAAGAACAAGAATAGCTCCACTGTCTCACAGAGAGCATGTCGCAGAAGGCGACTAACTGTGTGACATGACATAACACCGGCCATGGTTAGGTGGTTTGTTTAGAGCAGCATAGATGGCGCATAACAGGCTGCGTGTCTACTTTGCTCTAGTATTTCAGTCTATTAAGATGTACTCGCACATCGGATAACTACCCTCCGTAAGCGATTGTCCCAACGCAGCAAAGTATTAAGCTGCTCGAGCCTAGCCCGCTAAGCAGGAAACCCTTCTCCCGGCTACATCCAGCTCATACCAGAGCTGGGACTTGCACAAGAGCACCAGATCCTGTAGAAGTACAGGCCGACTAAGAACTAAGAAGAAGATATGTGATGTGTAAACACATCATTCTATGCAGATGTAATAATAATGCTGATACTGCATGTTCCACCCAAGTAGCTCCAGGGGCAAACAGAACTGGACCAATTTTTCCTTCTTAGCAAAACCGTATTAGATAACCAAAGAGGGCCGTGCATATGGTTGGTCACATCTTCATGTAAAGACCGTTGAAACTGCTCTGAAAATGACTGGAAACAGGTTTCCTAAAATAATGTTAATTTCTTCTTCTTCTTCGTTCTCAATCTCCCGCTACCAAACCCTGAAAGGGCTTAAGTAGAAGAATGTAGTCCAGAGAACGGAATGCGTTGTGTCATAGTTTACAGCTTGGCTGCGATATTTGCACCTTTCGGTCCAACACATCCGACTTCAGCAAGCATTTTTTGAGAACCGGGTTAGCATTCTCTCTTCGATCCCTTCTCCTTAGCCAGTCTGCCCTGCTGCAGCCTGTTATCCAGGATCACCGCGTGGAGGTGTAGAAGGGTCTTGGCAGCTATGGTTCGCTGGCCCTGACGCTAGCAGTCAGCTATGGGTCGCTGACCACTGCAGCTCATGCGCTGCTCAGCATCTTGATCCCTAATGTTCATTTAAAAAACATCTTGAAAAATATGTATGTAGTTATAGTACACACAATGATCGAATGATGCCGATGAACAGTTCAATATTGCTATTGTACAAACGTACGCACCAACTCAAGAAGACAATGATAAAGAAATAGAGGAATATTCTGAGAACATAAAACATTTGTTTTCCAGAATAGGAAATGAAAAAAAGGCATGAATACAGGGCATTTCAAAATGATTCAAACGATTTCAGCTTGCTATATTTGATTCATAAATTGTCCAATTAAGATTTAATTTCACACATATGAAATGTAGCTGTCCAAGTTCGATTGCCAATGGTTATTTGCCTAAGTCATCAAGGAACGTCCTTAATGAGTGACATCACATCGATGGATAGGGCGTGTAAGTAACAGTGATCAACATCTTCTACGCTGGCCACCTTGTCACCGGACCTCGCATTATGTGACCTTTGTTATGGGGATATGGATTCACAAAACCTCGGCAGCACAGCCTGTGGAACAGACAGACATCAACAGTAGAATGAACAAACCTTTACTTGCTTGAACAACGTTTGGAAGTCATCTCAATACATCCCAAACACCAATCTAAAAATATGCAAGAGTTGCATGGTTTCTGTCCTTCTGTACTCATTGGAGGTCTTTCCCGCGGTCTCTTTTTACCTCGGGAATGCCAGATTGCTGTCGCCGTGCTCCATCGACCATCGTTTCGCCGTAACATGTGACCTGCCCATGTATTTTTTGGCTTGTCTGTGTAGATTACCGCATCATTCACCAAAGACAATCGTTATATGTCAGAATTGTGGAGATTTTGTAAATGTAGGTTCCGGAGAGTGATTCCGACCAAGCATCTCTCAAGAGAGGCCTGGGTCACTCTGTTTATCCTCCGAGGAATATGTTAGCGTTCATGTCTTAACATCGTAGGTTATATTGTAAATATTCGTTGCTCTTCTTTCGGACCCACTCTCACATGAATAATGTTTTCGATGTCTTCAAAATATCTTCTCTTTGGAATAATTGCTGCTGTTCTGTTTAGAAAATAACTAAAAAACACATTCTATTATCATTTAGTGGTAGAAGGTCGTACTTGCATTTGCAGTCACTTTACTCTAAGTATGGACGACATTATTTGTTCAGATCTGCTACAGCCATTCAATTACGTATTTAACAGGAAGTAAAAACAAGTGCCGCTCTACGCAAGTTTCTGAAAGACAAGCAGTTTGTTGTAACAAAATATAAAGGAATGAAGACAAGTTTCAAAGCGGAATGGGGAGAAACGGAATTTGGCGGCAGCAAAAGACCCAACATTGGCTTTCTTTGCTGGTATGATGCTCATTCGAAATATGGTCACATTAAAGGGAACAACCTTGTAGCGGAAGCCACTATCGGTGCGGCACTTGGACTTCAGCAAGCAATTAGAGCTGCATCCACAAAAATCGGCAAGGTGAGTAAGACAAACCTCAGACACGAAACAATATTCTTCCTAACCGATTGTTAGACTAATATTAAACAAACATACGCCCAGACAAAACATACACAGCATGAGTAATAAACGTATGGCATTTCGCAGTGAACATCAAACTTATTATAGATGTATACATGTACGACCTGTGTTCAAAAAGTATCCGACCCCAATGTTTTTTCCCGCGGAAACTGATAAAGCATTGTTGTTATCCTTTGGCAGACAGCTATAGGGGGATACGCTTGTTTGAATTCTTTCCCAATCGCAGATTACGTCAGTCGCTGACAGTCAGCCTTTCAGTGTTAAGTGTAGTGAGCGTCCGTGGGGTTTTCATTCACCACGAAATGACGCAATGTCAAAGCCATGTTGACCATGTTTCCCGTGGGGTTGTGTATCACGAGTACGCACCACAAGGTCAAAACATGACTAAAGAGTACTATCTGAAAGTCATTCGTCTCCTTCATGACGCTCCTCGACCGGACGTGTGGACAACGGGAACTCCATCATGACAACACACTCGCGCATTTTTAATTCAACTAAACTCGACATCTTTATACTGGTTTAGAAGACTCTGCAGAATCTGTATACAACCAGTTTCATTTAAATTTCCTTGCTCTAAAAGCTGTGTGCATCCAATCTATTCTAAAATGAATGAATTGTCCCTAACATTGCATTTGTCTTTTTCATTGCTTCCTGCACTTGATCCCTCACCTTTCCTGTATGCTCTATTATAACCAGTAGGTCCCTTTCATTATCTATCATTCTAATATTGTTCTCGCCCATTCTGTAATTATGTTCCATATTGGATCCACCTTTTGGGGATGACTGTACATTCATCTACATTAAACTCCATTTGCCAGATTACAGACCATTCTTGAATTTTATCTAAATCCGATCTCAATATATCCACTTCTGCTTTAGATGAGACACTACTGCATAGTTTTGTGTCATCCGTGAATTTTGCGGATTCTTCAAATCTGATCCAGACTTTCTTCGCCATACACAACAGTCCTCTAGTGTGCCAGACTCCCTATTAACTTAACTGAACATCTTTATACTGGTTTAGAAGACTCTGAAGAATCTGTATACAATCAGTTTTATTTATTTTTCTTTGCTCTAAAAGCTATCCGCATCCAATCTATTCGTAAATGCATTAATTATCTCTGCCTCCACTACTTTCTGTGCAATGCATTCCAAGCATTCCGAAATGGCTTCTTGCGATAATTGGCTGTTCCCCAAGGTGAACATTTTCACACGATTTGAGACACGAGAAGACATTATTCGGAATGGGACGACCCAGCTGTACTTCATTGCCAAAGAGACCTTCCTGAAATGATTCCAACAATGACACGAGTGCTTGGAGATGTGTGTCAAGCCACAAGAAGAGTACTTTAAAGGGGATTAGGGTTTTAAACAAAGGTTGGATACTTTTTGACCACGTCTCTCATTTGCGCTAATTAAAACAGAGTTGAGTGTAGTGTAAAACACTCGTTTCTCACGGTAAAGGTACGGGGTTTAACTCCTGCTACCGGCTCGCTCTAATTGACCCAGCTGTAAAGGGTCTGACTTATGGTTTAGGAAGGGAAAGCGACGAAAGAAGAGAACTGTCCATCCTATACCACACAAGCTGTGGTTTAGTATACTATAGTCTAATGCTTCATTCCCTGCCAGATAATGAGTCCACAGTCTGACTCCTTTGACCATCACCTTTACGTTAGCGTAAAATTTACTTTTATTTTTAGCCACTTTTTATATAATAAATTTACCAACGCTTTCATTGTTGATACAGTTAAACAGCAGATAATTTGCTTCTTAACATACATCTATTTTTATGTTCTGTTTAACATAAGGGACCAAGATGCTGAGCAGCGCATGAGTTGCAGCGGTCAGCGACATATAGCTGACTGCTAGCGTCAGGGCCAGCAAACCAATGCTGCCAAGACCCTTCTACACCTCCACGTGGTGATCCTGATAACAGACTGCTACAGAGCAGACAGGCCAAGAAGAATGGATCGAAGAGGGAAGGCTAACCCGGCACTCAAAAATGCTTGCTGAAGTCGGATATGTTGGACCGAAAGATGCAAATATTGCAATCAAGATGTAAACTACGACACAACGCATTCCATTCTCTGGACAACATCCTGCTACTTGCAAAGTCTTTTTCATGGCTTGGTAGAGGAAGTTTGAGAACGAACAAAGAAGAAGACGAAGAAGTTTAACATAAAGTACCAATAACTCTTGCTAAAGGGGTATAACTTGCTAGAACAGCAACAGTGGCATTGTTCATCATACAGAAGATATACATCAAATGTGCTTGAAAGGGAGACGAGGGTAGAAGTGTGAGAGATAGAGAATGACCAACAGAGGGAAGAAGATAAATTGTTGACAGAAAAAGACAAAAATATCCTCATCAATTTTACAGGTCACTGTTATAGGCTGTCCAAACTCTGCCCAGCATTGGCTGATATATTTACTCAATTGGAAACTGTTCCATGACATAGATGTCGTTCTCTCTGCCATTCCAGGGCCACGTACTGCATGGAGTCCTATCTATCTTGGATCAAAGACGTAAGGGCTAAGATAATATTGATATCATTGAAAATCTGCAGAGAATGTTAAAAGAGTCAAAGAAAAATCCAAACATGCAAGGAGACAAAATGGTTGTCAATGAGGCAGCTCCAGAAATAAATAAGATATAAGCAAAATGATGAATACAGCATGTTTAAACTTTTAAATCTGCAATCTTTTAAACTATTAAAAGTATATTCATTCATTCAGCGTGTATACCCAAAATACATATTCAGTATATGCTAATTCTTCTTCTTCTTCATCGTACGCAGTCAGACATCAACCTTAATTTTTTCGAAAAAAGCAGCCGTCATCCTGAGGATGTCGACACTGCCATAGAGCTTGTCTAGTGTTGCCACTGGTGATGGGGTCATCTGCTCTCTCTGATCCTCGTATGTCGGGCAGTTTTGCAGCAAATGTTCAGCGGTATATGCTAATTAATTTCTGCAAACCAATCGGCAACACAATTTAATGTACATAACAAACAGTAGACAAATACAATTATTTTCAAAAACTCTCACTAGACACTAAGGTAAAGATGATCTGCTAAAGTTTAACAGCTTTATTTGAGATTATAAAAAATCAAAGTCCTTATGAATCACAGAGAAAAATCATGCATAGGGAGAAGGCATAAACTAAAAAGGATGAACTAGAATTTAGCTTGTACACAACAAATTTACGTGAACAAATGTATTGGTGTATTATTTAAAAAAAATTTAATTTAATTATAAAAGGAAACTTTTGGAGAAGTAAAAAGATGTGTGCTTGTAAAATTATCCTTAGTCAAAGTATAACTCTAAAAATCATTTCTGAAATCCCTCAGATTTCGCTCAAAATACAAATGTGGCGATATCCAAAAAGTAGCACCACAAGTACCACTTCCAGAAGCTCTCAATGCCAGTGTCTTTGCCATTCACAATGTCCTGACGATTCAGGAACACTTTATAGCTGGTTGGAAAGTTGAAGGTAACAATTTAGTGTGCAGTACATTAAGGGAAGAGTGGTGAGGTTATGTAAATAGACACAATTGGTCACGCTGAGTTTTTTAAAAACAGCTCAGACGATTTCTACATTTTTGTTTTTCCCAAATTAAAAATGAATAATATTAAATTAAATGTACATGACAGTGGTTAGATGCTAACAGAAAAACAGAAAGCCACCAATTCCTTTAAAGTGTTAGCTGGGGAGTCATAAAGCGAGTGATGAGAGGAGTTCATTACAGGTGTGGGTAATGATAATACTCTCCAGAAGTTCTGGAACATGTATCGGAAGATGAATGGAAAGACCACAAGCCAGCTTATCCCCAACATTCAAGACACCACAGGTATTCCCATGAAATCAGACGAAGAGAAGGGTCTGGGTTTTTTCAGTTGATGTGTTGCCAAGAATTACAAAGGCGACAGAGATGCCCGTCAGGAAATTCGTAAAGGCATTTTAGATGCAGACAGCAGGGGAGAGGCTTATGTAGACCTCATCATTGAGGTGGAGGTAGAAAATAGCCTACATACTTGCAAGAACACTGCCTCAGGTCCTGATGGAGTACCGTATTGCTACATCAAGCTTTTGGATGAGACATAGATAAATAATATGGTGAAGGAGTTAAATCACATTATGGAGAAGTCATCTGTGCCTGAGGACTGGCTTCATAGCTATCTGTGCCTACTGCTTAAGCCTGGTAAGGACTTCACGCCTCTCAGCAGCTATCGAATAATCACCATACAGAATGTATGTAGCAAATTTCTTGAGAAGATAGTGGCCAGGAAAATAATGTCCTACCTAGAACAGGAGCACATCCTACACAATACGCTGGGTAGCTTCAGAACAGCAAAGGAGACATGGGGTAACGCTGGAACCTTTGCATATGATGTGTATGAGGGTTTTCAGTCAAAGCAAGAAACAGTCGCTGTGGTACTTGGTCTGGAAGATGCATGCAACTGTGTCCATTTTGGGACTTTAATGTCTGAAGCAGTGCGGTTTAAGCATGTGGCTGGTTAGTTGGATATCAGCTGCCCTGATGGAAAGAACAGTTGATCTACACGTGTGATCTTGGACATCAGAACTGAAGCGAATATGTCCAGGACTGCCTCAAGACTCTCCGCTCTCACTGGTGATGTTCAACATATACACAGTAAAAGTGGACTACATTCAATCCACAGGGACAGGACGAACTTTGACATTTGCAGATGACATCCTAACATACATGACTGGCACAGACAAGCAAGAGTTGGTCAAAGACATCCAGGAAACCTGGCAAGCAATCTTGTGCTCTTTGAATAATTTCATAGTAAAGGCTGAACTCCCGGGCATCACATTTGAGGGGTTTCCCACCATTGACAGGTGTGACAGGTTGAAATACCTCGGAGTGGCATTCGATTGCAGTCTCTCCTATAATTGTCATGTTGACCAGACCGTACAAAGATGTCAGCGAGGGTTAGGAGCACTCACAGCTATGGCTGCTGCCAACTTGGAACAATGCCTCCTGTTCATCCTATTTCGTCAGGTCGTGTTGTCGATCACCGATTACGGACTTGGCATCCTCACACTATCAAGAACACATTGTAAAAAGTTGGAAATCATCCAGAATGAATGTATGCGACTGGTTCTGGGCTGGACTAGAATACTCTGATTTTGATGATGGGGTACATATTGGGATTATTATCGGTAACACCCAGAAATTTCTTTTCTTTCGTTCACTGTATTTCTCTATTCCCCAAGGCGGTGTGCATTGCACCATGTTTTAATTTTGCGCCTGTCGGACCAGTGCATCTGACTTCCGTATGCGTTTTATATTAGGGTCTGCTTTCTCCTGCATTGTCTAAGGGTATGCTTCTCCGGGGTAACGGTCGATGCTGTGATGGGGATCGAACCTAGCACCTTTGGGTTGTGAGCCATGTCACTTAACTACTAGCCCATGCCGTCCCCACATCCAGACATAAACTGGCACAAGTCAAATGCATGCCACCACAGACATGCGGCATCCTCTGTACAGTAGTATCTCAGACATCAAGGGATCAAGAATCAAGAGAGGGGATCATGGATGGCACTGGCAGAGACAACAATTGGACATGTCACCCCAGCTGACACGATAACCAAGAGAGAAAATGGATCCACACTGGTGATAGAATAATAGAGTACCAGAGAGTCATCATAACTTTCGGCAAGGAATGCAGAGAACGGAGCAGCGGAAGAGCAGAGCACAAGGTGAATCAGCTGATAATTGAGAACACGCAGCATAGGGATACCGTCATATACACCAACGGATCAGTGCTGCGCAGTGGGACATCAGACTGGGGCTTCTTGGTTAAAGTGAGAGGACAATTCGTTGCTGAGCGCAGTAGGGCACACATGTCAACAACCTCCAGTTAGAGAATGGAGATGGAATCAGTGACCTCAGCACTGAAATGGATATCTGAGACTTCTATAACAAGGACAGTCATCGTGACAGACACGTAAGCCGTACTTCAGAAGGTACAGAAGGGATGGCTTAGGTAGTAGCAGCTGTTGAGGCTTCAAACCTCCAGGGGTTGACATGGATCTACTGTCCTGGTCATGCTGGGGTTCAGGGCAATGAAAGAGCTGACATCATGGCGTCACAAGCTCCCATCATGAGGACATTAGTGATGGATAGAAGTGACATTTTGAAATCAATCAATGACCGTCTGTAAGATGAGGAGACTGAAATACATGAAGCAGCAATCCACAGGCTGCAAAGTTTGACATTAAACGAGGTTTGAGCGGAGTAGGGTGTATGAGAGGACGGAGCAAGAGAGTGTACATCCAGTGAGCTACAGGTACCATCAGCATCCAGACCCTGTACCAGTTCCCGAGAGAGAGAGAGACTGAACACCTATGGGTATGGAAGAAGTGAAGTGACGTCGATTATTGGAAACAGAAACAGAAAAACAGATAGAATAGACAGCTATAAATGCACAGTACTTAGACAGATAGACAGTTAGATAGGTAGGTAGGTAGGTAGGTAGGTAGGTAGGTAGGAAGGTAGGTAGGTAGGTAGGCAGGCAGGCAGGCAGGCAGGCAGGCAGGCATAAATGCACAGCTATAATATAGACAGCTATAAAATAGACAGCTATAAATGCACAGTACTTAGACAGACAGATAGACAGTTAGATAGGTAGGTAGGTAGGTAGGTAGGCAGGCAGGCAGGCAGGCAGGCAGTGAAGTGACATCGATTCTTGGAAACAGAAACAGAAAAACAGATAGAATAGACAGCTATAAATGCACAGTACTTAGACAAATAGACAGTTAGATAGGTAGGTAGATAGGTAGGTAGGCAGGCAGGCAGGCAGGCAGATAGATAGATTAGACAAACAAAACAAATAAATTAGGTAAGATTTATGCCGTAGACGGATGTATCTGACCAAAATGTGCAAATATCGCAGCCAAGCTGTTAACAACAGCCACACAACACATTCCGTTCTCCGGACTACATCCTGCTACTTGCAAAGCCCTGTTCAGGGCTTGGTAGTGGGAGATTGAGAATGGACACAGAAGAAGAAGGAGAAGGTAAGATTAGATAGACAGACAAATCGGCAGGCTGGTTGATTAATTGATTGATTGAGAGGCAGCAAAGACATAAATACATTTTAATAAAGATATATACCTGTATTTTTCCACTCTTTTCCAACATTCTTTAAAAGGAATTGTCTCGGATGGTGGCAAAGATACAAAGACAACCCCATCTCATTGTGATGCCACTGTACAAATCACAGGCCGTAGCAACCTAGATATGGCACTTCTTGAAAAGAGAGTTGTCCCCTGTCTGGAAGCTGCAGCAGTGTCTACTCGATGTCTGGTATGGGTTTAACAGTATACAGGTCAGCCGAGTATCAGGACACACTGAAAACTTGTTAGAAATTTATTTTTAGTTTAAAAAAATTAAATTATCTTATTTATTTTTATTATTTGTCTTTAATAGACTTTAATCGACATTATTTATTTGTATTTTTTGTGTTGTTGGTTGTTCAGATCAAATTAAGTGCATTTTCTTCATTGATAGTTGACTAAATGGATCTCTCACATTTTGTATTTCTTGCCCTCAGATTGACTCCTGTGTTTTCCAGGCCTATAACATCCTTATTCACTTGTCCATTTGCTTTGACACTTTCTTTCTACATAATATCATTGATAGCAAAGTTTTATAACTAATTATTGGATGACTACCATATTTTATTTGTAACATTTTTTCCTCTGGTATTTTCTTTTTATTCTGCAATTTTCATGGACTTCATTTATTTGTTTGCTTGATTCCATGAAATGTGTTCCAATCTGTTTTATATCCAGATTTCAAACATTTTTTTGTTTTTCTTGGATTGCTTGTTCAGTCAGTGTTGATGTTACATACAAAACTGAAGATTGTACATAACAGTTCATGGCTCTTGTTTTGAATGTGTTTGTTATTTGTTTTGGTGTTCTTCTTTTCCTTCTTCTGCGTTTGTTCTCTATCTTCCGCTACCAAGTCCTGAACAGGGCTTTGCAAATAGCAGGATGTAGTCCGGAGAACGGAATGCGTTGTGTCGCTAGTTTACAGCTTGACTGAGATATTTGCACCTTTCGGTCTGACACATCCGTCTTCAGCGGCGTTTTGGTGTTATTAGCATATTCATGTCATGGAATGTATATTTTACAATTTCTGTTCCATTCTCGATTTGTTTCACATCTGACACCCTGTCATCTTTAAGTCATGCAGTCCTGGGACTTGTTTGCAAGCTCAGCATTTTCTCCTTCCATTTTTGCCCGTCATCTGCGGCCGTCTTCAGCTCACCGTAAGTCTTCACTGACATGTCTCTGCATGATTGTGTCACAAAGGTATTTCTTAATCTGGCCCTACCTCCCTTTCTCTGTGTTCTATCTTTCAAGACTTTCTTCACTGGGCTTTCATGACGCAGGCTGTGGCCTATTCATGCCAGGTGTTGGCTTGGAATCTTTGTAACAGCTTTCTTTTCTCTCCAACTTCCGCCAACACCTTTTCGTTTGATCTTTTCTCACTTTATTCATCTTTCAGTAACATCACATCTAAAAAACCTCAAGTATTTCTCCTCTCTTTTACTTATTGTCCATGTTTCAGAACCATACAACACTACAGACCAGACATATGTGGTCAGGAATATTTACCATAGTGTCATATTAATGCCACCTGATATCAGGATTCTCTGTTTCTCCCTAAATGTCTTCTTTGCTAATGCAATTCTGGTTCTTATTTCTCTTCTGTTATCATTTGGCCCAGATATGCCCATTGATGCTACCTTTACTTTCTTTGGTTCTTTGGCTATGATTACTGTCTTGGTCTTTTTTATAATTATTTTCATGACGTAGTCCTTTGCTATTTCACTGATTTTATTGAGCATGGTTTGTAGATCTTCTTTTGTCTCTGCCATAATGGTTTGGTTATCAACAAATGTTATTACCTCCAGTTGTTTCTCATTTATCTTGACCCCCCAGATTGCATTTCTCCATCATCACCTCTGAGTATGCATTGAACAGTCTAGATGAAAGTAATCTCTTTGTCTCACTCCTTTCCTTATTTGAACACAGTCTATGGTTTCTTTTCTAAGTCATATGGTGGCCTTTTTATAAGCTTTGCATCAAACAGAAGATTGACTCTTTATTATCTACATGTTAGCTCTTCTAGAGCACTCAGTCAAAAACGTTCCAGTATTCTATAAAGCAGATAAATATGGGTCTTCCTGACCAATCATCCTCTCTGCAAAGAACTTCAATGTGCCAATAGCCTCTCTGGTGACTGAACCTCTTCTGAAACCAAACTGATCTTCCTTTAGTTGATTAACAATGTGGTTTGTTATTATCTTTCTCATTATCGTTAAGTCGATTTTGGAAGCATGCGATGTCAGGCTTATCTTCTTCCTCTTCTTCTGCATTTGTTCTCAATCTCCAAACCAAGCCCTAAACAGAACTTTGCAAGTAGCAATATGTAGTCTGGAGAATTGAATGCGTTGTGTTGCCACTTTACAGCTTAGCTTCAATATTTGCACCTTTCCGTCTTCGGCAGATCAGGCTTATCAATGTTGTGTCAATGTGACTTGTAATTTTTTCTTGTATGATTTTCAAAATCAACATTTGACATCAGTCAGTCCTGTTCTGAATTTTAGAGCTTTTTCATCAATACTAAGAACATTTTTTATTTGTAAATTTTAATGAAATGCAGCTCCAAGATAACAAAAAGAACTCAGTTGATGGTGTAAAGTGCTGTTCTTCTGCAGAAGACAAAATATTGAACAACAAAATTAACATTTTAATATTGAGAAGTATCTTGACTATGTGACTTATGAAGTTGATTGAAGTTAATTGTCATATTTTGTTCCATGGTGGAGGTGTTAACTGATATATTTTTCAAGTTCTTATGAGGATATCTTGCATTATATATGTTACTTCAAAGATCTTAATTTTTTTCTGTATAAAAATCCACTATCGTTGTACCATTTTCATGTTATGTTGTCGAAGTTTGCATCCTTTTCATGTCTTGTTATTTTCATTGATTTCTCAGCTTGTGATATGATAATTTGTTGTTATTTATTATTGTATGGTATTTGTCTTGCCTCTGATGTTAACAATATCAAATAATTGGCTTACGTATGCTCCCATTTATATAAATATATATATATATATATATATATATACATATATATATATATAAATATATATATATATATATGTGTGTGTGTGTGTGTGTGTTTTAACAAATGTAATGTATCCTTTGTTTTTGGCTTCTATTTTAATTAAAATGAAATTTCTCTTTCTACTTCAGGCAAGTAAAATGTTTATAAACATTTTAATTACCAATATCACTGCAAAATTGTTATTAGTGTGTCCTGATTTGGCCACCAAGTATATGTCATCTGTCAAAAATTAAACATGTTACCATTTCTGTCATTTAATAATATATCTGATGGGGGAGTGGGTGGTCTAGGGGTTGGCAGCTCAGTTTACAATCCCAACATACCATGTTCAAATTACGTCATAATTGGCTTGGTTGATCAAGCATGTCATGTATTTTTTTAAGGTATGCTTTCTTCAATTCACCCAGCTGTAAATGGGTAATCTTACAAAGTCAAGGGAACAGTCACTGCAGGAGGTAAGGAATTCTTGCTCTGTCATCGCATTGTCAGCATTGAAAGGAACTTAGCACATATGGAGGAGTCTAGTGCAATGAAGTTAATTCTATGAACAGTTTTTTTCATTGATGGGGGATGATTTTGATAAAATATAACTTCTTAAAATTGTTAATTGTACAACTAGGTAAAGTTTACTCTAAACGGATTAACTCTGCAGCACAAATGTTTGATATTATGTGTATTTTGTTGTTGTTGCGTTCGCCTTATTTCTCTATTCCCCAAGCAACGTTAAGCTTAGAATAATCCTCGACAGACTAAGACTCCAAGCGGATAATATAATTGCTGAAGAGCAGGCAGGGTTCAGACAGGGAAGAAGCACTACCAAGCAGGTTTTTAAATGAAGACTCATAAACGAGAAATAAACCGTTTTAAATATCTGGGCTTAATTGTCAGTAATGAAGGATAAAAATGTGAGGTGTTGGCCAGAATAGCACGAACAATAGCGGCACTTGCACAGCTTAACAAAATCTGGCAAGACAAACAGTTAGCCATATGCACTAAGATCAGATTAATGTGTACATTGGTCCTGTCTTTTTTGTCTTCTGCATTCGGGTTTTCTGATCATGCTAAATCTTCAGTCCTATTCCGAGGATGAAATCTACATTCCTTTCCAGGTCTGAGTGGTGACCCCACAGTTTTTGCCTCAGTTCTGCTCCATCTGGCATCTTAGTTCTTCATAAGCCGGGCATTTTTTAAAAACATATTCAGCGGTCTGGACTCCTATCCCACATGGACATTCATTTGCTTGGGAGATTTTGATCCGATATAGGTGGCCCAGTAGTCTGCTGTGGCCTGTTCTCATGCAGTAGATTGCAGTTTGCTGGTGTCTTTGTAGCTGGTGGATTGAGTTTGGACTATTACTCTCTCCCATTTCTTTTTCCCATTTTATTTTATATTGGCTGTGAATAATAGTTTTAGCCTCCTTATATGGCACTTTATTGGTTTTTTGTTTCAACTTTTCCCGTTTTGTATAGTGTATCGGCTCTCTTTCGTTTCCTGTAATGTCACAATGATAGGAGCTACTGAAGTGTGATCTTTTGTTTAGCATTTAGCTCTATTCTGATTGTATGTGTTATGTCCTCATTTCTTGTGTTCTTTACTAATTCAAGTAGTGCTTTACAGTCTGTGAAGATAACTATCCTGGCATGTGTGTGAGCTTCCAATTTGGTGACAATTTTCAGCGCTTGGAGAAGTGCCATTGATTCTGCCCTCAGGCTGGAGGTAGCTTTCCCTGTTGGAAAGGATTTATAGGTTATCTTTTCATTATTTTGTCTTATAAAGATGTCTCCACTATCATTTTTTGTTGCCCCTTCTGCAGATGCATCTATATACACATGTGTCCATTCTTTGGGGCTGTATTTGCCTTCAATCATCTCTTGAGCCTTGGCCCCTCATAGCCCGCCAGCATTTAAATTTCTGTGCTTTTACCTGGAAGGAGGTCTCTGTGACAGCTATGTATTTGTTGTGTTGTGTGTATGAAGTTAGTCCTTTTCAGCCTTCTTTTTCCTGGATTTTGGTCTGGGTGGATGATTTAGATGCGTTGCAACGTCTCGCTGTGCACGAGCACCTTCTCGTCTCAACTATTATGTAGGGGTCTGAGTTTGGTGTATTTTTCCATTGCCAGGATTGGGTACTTTTCAATCCTCCTGTGGTTAGTCAGAGGCCTGCGTTTTGTACTATTGTTAGGCGGTCTGTATTTGTTTTTGATCCTGTGTCCCATACAGACATGCCGTATTCCAAAACTGGCCTGATTGTCCCTGTATAGACATTTTTGAGAATGCAACTGTTTGCTCCCCAGCTTGTGCCTGCCAACTTCTTCATTGGATAAAGTTTTCCTGTTGCTATCTGTTCTATGGAATTCATGTGTGGCTTCCAGGTGAGCCTTTTGTCTAGCTTTACCCCAAGATATGTAGGGTCTTCTTCAAATGTGCTTTCCTTTTCCTGAAGTTTTAGTTTGAATGTTTCTTCCCAGTTGGATAACGAGAAGCATGTTACTACGTTCTTTAAGGTATTTTTTAGGACTTCCCAGTCTGACGCCCATTTTTGTATGATATTTAGTGCTCCCTGCATCCTGTATTTAGCAGTGAGTAGGTTTTCTGCAGCATACCATGCTGCAAGATCATCTGCATGAAGAGGCCTAGAGATATGCTCACGAATTGTCTCCACTGTGCCATTGATGAATATGATGAAAATGGTAGGTGATATGACTCCTCCTTGTGGCACCCCTTGCTGGAGAGTGACTGGATGGCTCAAAATCCCATCTAGCTTCACTCTTGCTGTTCGATAGCAGAGGAAATCCTGTATCCAAATGGAGATTCTCCCTTCCACTTTATTTAAAAATCATCTTGAGGAGAAGTCCGTCTTTCTACACCTTGCCAAATGCTTTTGTTAAGTCCACTAAGACCGCCAGCACTTTTCCTTGTATTGGAATGCATCTTCCACCTACAGGTAGACTAACTGGTCTTCTATGCTTCAATTTTTCCTATATGCAAATTGTGAGTTGTCTAGCATACAAGTTTTCACCAGGTGTATCATTAGTCTCATGTTGACAATTCTCTCCATGAATTTGCCCAGACAGCTCAGTAGGCTGATTGGTCTGTAGCTTGACTTCTTTGTTTTATCTTGCTGTTTCTTTCCTATGGACATGATAATTGCTTCCCACCATTTGTCTGGGAATTTTCCGGTGCTCCATGATTAATTGAGTATTATGAGAAGTTTGTGTCTGCCTGTGTCCTAGATGTCTAATCATGTCATTGGTGATACCATCTTTTTCTGGGGTTTTCTTGCCCCTATGCAGGTCCCAGATCTGGTATGAGCTGGATGTAGCCGGGAGAAAGATTTCCTGCTTGGCAGGTTAGGCTCGAGCAGCTTAATACTCTGCAGCATTGGGACAAGCGCTTACGGAGGGTGGTTAACTGATGTGCGAATCCATCTTAATAGACTCAAACACCGGAGCAAAGTAGACCTGCAGCCTGTTAGGTGGCATTTATGCTGCTCTAGACAATCCACCTAACCATGGCCGATGTTATGCCATGTCACACAGCTAGTCGCCTCTTACAGCATGCTCTCTGTGGGGTAGTGCAGTGGTGCTATTCTTGTCCTTGTCATACACAAAGACCCCGGTGGACCACACTTGAGTTTTAGTATGTTTATGGAGACATTTAGTTCTCTCATTGTAGGAGATGATTGCATATATGGGTCTGGGTTTTGGTGCTTCAGCTTGTTTTTGGTTTCAGTATGCACTTGTTTAATGTGCTCTTGTGGGATTGTTGTATTACTTTAATATTTTCCGCCATCTTTCCTGTAAAAAATTTTCCATTTTCACTGATCCATCTTCGGTCTTTCCTAGATGCCTTTTTCAGCATTTTCCCTGTAAATTTTTCATCACGGTTTCCCAACCCCCTTATGCCTAAGTATATCCAATGAATTTTGCGTGTCATCTTTTTATGTTTGTTTTATGTTCATGAAATACTTTCTTCTGTTGCATCTTATCTACCAACTGTACTCATAGTATTTTCCTCCAGTACACATATCTCTTTTGCTCTAAATGATTATTCCTTTTGCTCATTAATTGTCAAATATTCACATCAATAAAACAATATGAGGTCTACATAACACTGCAAGACTTTCTCTCTTTCATTGCCAAAAACTTGTTTGTTAGTTGTACATGAAGTAGAAATGTTACAGATTGATGTAAAACAAAAGACAGTACTACTTGTCTACTTCATGTTTTCCTCCCTTTTGCTGCCATGACATTATTGCACAGAGTGAGTCCATACTTTTTCCTGATGGTCAAAATGCTCAAAACTGATTATTCTTGATCTTTCATCTCCACGTGGAGAACTGAACTTCAACAACTGTATCCATACTCCTATCTCACTGTGCATTCTTGGGTTTCTCACTGTCTTATTTTTTATCTCCTCATTTCTCCACGTGCTTTGAAAAATTGCTTTTAAATTTTGCTCTTTATCTTCTGCTCAAAGTCTCGTAAATGTCATGCAAGGGATCACGATGCTGAGCAGCGCACTAGCTGCAGTGGTCAGCAACTCATAGCTGACTGCTAGCATCAGGGTCAGCGAACCAGAGCTGCCAAGACCCTTCTACACCTCTACGCGGTGATCCTGGATAACAGAGGGAATGCTAACCCGGTACTCAAAAAATGCTTGCTGAAGTCGGATGTGTTGGATCGAAAGGTGCAAATATCGCAGTCAAGCTATAAACTACAACACAACGCATTCCGTTCTCTGGACTACATTCTGCTACTTAAGCCCTTTCAGGGTTTGATGGCGGGAGATTGAGAACGAACGAAGCCAAACCAAGTCATATATGTCATGCAAAAACACTGGTTGCAGATAATGTCATTTAACTCATGCCATTTTCTGTCAAAGTTGTTGTTGCCAAGGTTGCCATTATTTCCAAGAAAAGACATGTTTTTGTTTTCATATTAATGAGTAGGTGGGTCATTGGGTAGGTGGGTCACTGAGTAGGTTGGTTGCTGAGTAGGGTGGTTGCTGAGTAGGTGAGCTGCTGAGTTGGTGGGTCCCAGAGTAGGTGGGTTGTTGAGTAGTTGGGTTGCTGAATAGGTGGGTCGCTGAGGAGGCAAGTCGCTGAGTAGGTCGATCGATGAATAGGTGGGTTGCTGAGTAGGCAGGTCGCTGAGTAGGTGGGTTGCTGAGTAGGTGGGTTGCTGAGTTAGGTGGGTCACTGAGTAGGTGGGTCGATGAGTAGGTGGGTCACTGAGTAGGTGGATTTCTGAGTAGGTGGGTCACTGAATAAGTGGGTTGCTGAGTAGGTGGGTTGCTGAGTAGGTCACTGAGTAGCTGGGTCACTGAGTAGGTGAGTCGCTGAGTAGGTGGGTCACTATAGATGAAAGGTAGGGTGCTCACCTCTCAAGAAACAAATAAACAAAAGCACAAAATGGTAGGTGTTCGAATCTCACACAATTCAACCAATCCTCTAGTCTTATGGGAAGTGAGATCAGGCGCCTAGTCTTATCGGAGATGGATGACAAACTCTGAGGTCCATGTATATGCACGTAAAAGAACCCTTCATAGTTGAAAATATAAAAGAGCATGCTGTTAGTCATTGCACAGACAAAAGGGATAAAAATGACAGCATTTCTACCCAATATATGCCTTCATGAAGACCAAAAGGAGGCAATCTCTTCATCATGGAAAGACAGAATAAGTCAATCATCTGTGTGTCTGCACAGTCAATTGCAAGCATATAAATAGGCCTTTGATAGAGTACCTCATCAAAGATTATTTCGAAAATTAAAATCACATGGAATAAGTGGGGAAGTTGCCAAATGGATTGAAAATTGGTCAACGGGAAGAAGGCAGAGGGTGGGCATAAATAAGGAGTACTCTGAGTGGTGTGAAGTGAAAAGTGGTGTGCCACAGGGCTCGGTTTTGGGACCAATTTTGTTCTTGATATATATAAATGATTTGGACATTGATATGAGATCCATGATTGCAAAATTTGCTGATGACACAAAACTATGCAGTAGTGTCTCATCTAAAGCGGAAGTGGATATATTGATGTCGGATTTAGATAAAATTCGAGAATGGTCTGTAAGCTGGCAAATGGAGTTTAATGTAGATAAATGTACAGTCATCCACATGGGTAGATCCAATATGGAACATAATTACAGAATGGGAGAAAACAATATTAGAAAGATAGATAAGGAAAGGGACCTAGGGGTTATAATAGATCATACAGGAAAGGTGATTGAGCAAGTTCAGGTAGCAATGAAAAAGGCAAATACAATGTTAGGTATGATAAAAAGAAATATTAAACATAGGAGAAAGGAAGTGATCGTCAAACTGTATAAAGCTTTAGTTAGACTTAGATTGGAGTACTGTGTACAGGTGTGGAGTCCTTATCATAGAGGGGATATAAACATGCTGGAAAGAATACAAAAAAGAGCGACAAAGATGATAGTGGGATTCCAGAATTACAGTTATGAGGAACGGCTCAGAAAAACTGGCCTACAGTGTCTCGAAGAGAGAAGAATTCGTGGTGACTTAATATAGGCTTATAAGATGATCAGAGGAATCGATAAATTAGACTATAACAAGTTTTTTTAAAATACAGCCACCCACAATAACACGAGGGCATAGCTACAAGCTGACTAAAGAGAGGTCCAGATTAGATATTAGGAAATATTTTTTTAGTCAGAGAGTGGTGTCTGCTTGGAATGTATTGCCAGGGGAGGTAGTGGAGTCAGGAACAATTAATGCATTTAAGAATAGATTGGATGCGCATATCTTTTAGAGCAAGGTGATGTAAATGTAACTGGTTGTATACAGACTCCGCAGGGTCTTTTAAACCAGTATAAAGACGTTAAGTTAAGTTAAGTTAAGTTAAAAAAAAGGACATCTGCACACCCAAGAGGTTGAAGAAGAGCGATTTGGAGAGACTAATGAATCATTTCTTTGAAATTTTAACGTGTCCTTCAAGTGTAATTGTCTTTTTCCTTACAGCTTGATCTAGAGATAGCTAATAAAACCATATACAGTATGGTCAGCAATAAAATATTAGGATACTGTCTTCAACTGAACGCATATTATTGTGGTGTGCTGGCTACTCCCCTAAAGACGCAAAACATCATCCTAAATCCTGTTGATATGGGTAACTTGAGTCACTTTCTGCCTGCTATCAGACCAATGTACTACATCGGCACAGATCATGAAGTTGGTACGTTGGCCTTCAAAAATGCTGCCAGTAAGTCGTGTAATCATGTTTGCTGTACTACTTTTATGGAGGGCAGGAAGACTAATGTCTGGTCAGGCAAAATATACAGATCAGACATGTTAGTCAGGGTCAGGCAAAATATACTGGCCAAGACCCTCGCCTCGACTTCCTCGTAGCCCTCCCTGGAAACTGGCTGTTTTCATGGCGCCTGGCTAAAAAGGGATTGATGTGATCCCTGTAGTAGTGAGCAGCACACAGATGAAGTCAATCATAGCATAACCGCCTGGAGGACCTCGGTCTACCTTCATCAGCACGCTCGGGATGTGAGGAAAGCTACTGCAACCCGCCACTTAACGTCCTTTTCAGGGAGCAAAAAAAGAGTAAACCTACTCATTGTGGGCATTGGAAACAGCAACAACAACTTTTATGAAGCTGCTAATTACCCTTCTGGTCTATATGAATAATCTTTCTGACGGATGCAATGTTGGACGTGACAATAATTATTAACACCAGTTATTTAGTTACGGCTGCTTTAGTATAGTTTGAAATGTTTATCACTTTTTTTTCTGGTGTAGAAGTATAAAGAACAGGGTAATTGTCCACTTCCTTAATACATTTTAATTTAAAATATGCTATTCTTCCACAGTCACTGAAAATGCACACAGATACTCAATAGCCATGGCAAAGGCTCTTGCAATGACAGCACTTGACGTTATGACTTCTCCAGGGACTCTTTTTAGTGTCAAACAGGAACACAAGGAGTCCATACAGAAGACAAAAGAGGTGAAGTTTGCTCCATTCACTGTCTCCAAGACTGCAGATGTGGCCCTAGTACCCCTTCCTCTACCTCCGGACTCCAACACAGGCTGGTCAAAAATGTTTTAACTCCCACTGTACAAGTAGAGCCACTAACAAATATAGTTTTCATACAATACCATTTCAGCATTTATTTTTGTATTACATAGTGCTCCACATTATGTCACCTTTCAGTCGACATACTTGTAGCCTTTTCTACATTGAGGCAACCATAGTTAAAGATATTTTTTTTTCGCAGCATCTTAACTCTTTTAAATATTATAATACAAAACAATTACTTTGACTTGAAAACTGATCAATGCAAAACTTCACTGTTCATTTCTCAAAATTAACCTTCACACTTTGATCTAGCTCATTATCCAACAAGATGGGAAAAAACAAATACAAAATGTACTTATTCTTCTGTAACTATATCTCTCACGTAAGTCTCAATATTTGAATCTATTTATTAGCGAAAGTCTGTACTTTTACAAATGATTACCTGCAAGTTTGCTACTTTATACAGCACAGTCCTTGTTAGTTGCTGCTAGGATTACTTTATTGAACCAAATATTCTCCTTCTAAGACTAGGCTGTTCTAAGCCAATGAAAAATGTAATCTACTAAGAAACATGGCATTCAACTAAGGGCATCACAACTAGTCTGCAGACCTTCTCTGTCTCATGCTTCATGTTTGATGGCTAGATAACAATTAATAAAGATAGATCTGAGGTGGGGCATAGCCAAACAATACAACTGAAGATTTGGAAGAGAAAATCGAAGGTGGGGATGAATAAGATACACCTTCAGTATCTTAAAATTATAACCAGACATGTGCTGAATTGGTCGAGATGAGTTGGAAGATCAAAGAATACCTGACAAAGAATGGTAAAAAAGGTCAGGGCAGCTTGAATCTCATGGGCCAGCTCAAGAAGACAGCTCAGAAGAATAAGTCAAGAGTGACTGTCTTCGGTCTATATTTCAAAGGGAATCAGATGAATTTACAAGTTAAGAAATATTTTCCTAAATAATCCAGATTGAACAAACAAAAATAATCAGCTTAAAGAAAAGCTTTTCTCAGAAAAGGGGAAAGATAATCCAAAAGTAGCACTTTAAGTACCTCACACACTTCAAGTCAGTATGTTCATATATTTGAATCATGATGGGCCATTCTAAGGCGCATTACAATGGTTTTGAAAATATATTTTGATGAAAATGTAGGCCTATGTGCTTGGTAGCGAGGTCTGGGCAGAAAGTCCTGCGCGTTAAAGGAAAGTGAAGCGTCTGATATAGCCTCTCCTTTCCAGGTGTAGAAATCACCGCTGGATTCACAGTTTGGCTTGCCATTCAGGAATTTCTATGCCAATATCCTCTCCCACATTATTTTGTCCCCAACAGCACCTTCATGAGGGGCCCCCTGTTTCTTATAGAGCCAGCTGTGGGGCTTGACCGAGTACCAGACGGTATAACCGACGGGCCGATTGGGCTCATTAGCCTTGGTTGGCAGCCAATCTAAGAGAAGGTAAACTCTGACTCTAAGCCCGGGTAGACGAAGCTCGTTAGCCTGTTCAGGAATTCGCCTAGGAGAGGAGGAACTCTGATTTTAAACCCATAAGTCCCAGGGAATGCTGGCTAGTCTTGGGACGATGAGAGTATCATCGGATGTCTCGAGTAACTAGCATCTGCGAGCAATGACTCCACTGCCTTGTGGAAACCTTGGGAGAGTGTAGGGCTACAGGAATAAACCCAGACAGAAAATTTGGAGTGGTAGTGCCAAACTGTCATGCTTTGCATTCCTTTGGATTTCACAGCGAGGCAGAGATGGGAATCCTGCAGTTTGGCCAGCCCAGAGTCTCCATATTCAGTGCTGAGGCTTGTGCCCTGAGAGGCTACTCACAGGGTGCCACTCACATGGTCTGCAAAGACTGAGACGCCTATGAGAATGTGCTTAAAGAATATCAAATTCTGAGTGAAAAATCAGGTCACAAGAATTTCATAGATATTCCAAACCAAGCCATCACTGTCAAATATGTGCCAAGTCAAGTGTGATAATTGTAAGCTATAACTTACACTACTTTATATATGAAAAGTAGTAACATATCTAAGTCAAGGTTTCCAAACTTTCCCCATTACTTGCAGACGATTCTCCAGCAGTTCACTTGATTTATGTTGTAGTACTGTCTCTCGTTCGCCTTCTATCACCCAGGGGTACATAGGTTATCAACCAACCCTCACCAAGCAGCTCTGTCCTGTGCAAATTTGTCCACTTCCTTCCAGCTTTTTCCTGTTTTCCTTACTTCCACCTCCAGATCTCATCTCCATGTATTCCTTGGTCTGCCTATGCCTCTCCTTCCCTGGGGGTTCCATGACAGGGATTGTCTGGTGATACTGGCCTGGTACGTTCTTAATATTTAACCCATCCATCTCCACTTTCTTCCTAAGATTTCCTGTTCCAACGTTTCAATTCACCTTGTCCCGCTCTCTCCCACAGTCTGTCGTTTGTAAAACTTTGTCAAACCATTTTATACCAAGAATCTTTCTCAGGCATCTGTTGACAAAACCTTACAGTCTCCTGTCATTACCTTTGGTCATCTGCAAGGTTTCCGGTCCGTACAGCAGGAATGGCTTCACATTTGAATTGAAAATCCTTATTTTTATCCTCCTTCTTATTTCCTTGGAGTTTCATAACGGTTTCAACATTCCGAATGCAGCTCTTGCTTTTTGTTTCCTTGTTATTTTAATCCTCATCTGTCCCTCCCTCCTTGTTGATGATACTTCCTAGGTATGTAAATGCCTCTACCTCTTCCAGTGATTGGTTCTGTGTTTGCTGCATTGACCCTAATTATTTTTGCCTTTTCCTCAAGGATCTTCAAACTGACTTGTTTAGATATTGTAGTACTGTAACATAATAACATTCCACAATGATTAACAATAATTTCCCTTTTGTAATGAGCTAAATATTGAAACCCCTAAGATTGAGATACAATTAACATTAATTATGGACAAATAATTTGAATTATTTGTTAAAGATTTGTTACAACATATGAGAATTATCTTAAATGAAGTAAAATTGTCAGTCAATCAATGAGTTCCAAGATGAGTCAGCAGCCTGAAGTGAGTCTGGAAAAATCTTGGCCTGAAGCGAAAGCTTCATTTCACTTACTTTTCTAGCCGGCTCCATTGTTCAGCTGCTGTATTTATGGATGCCTCGCTGCACCTTCACAAAGAGATGCAAGCCAAGTAGTTCGACCTTACACAGCAGCCTCCAGTATAATGCCAAAAGCTTTTAGTGAAGCTAGTCTGGAGACCTTCTCTGTCACATGAGGCTTTCTTTTTCTGCTTTGTTCACCTTTAGATAAAGGTCTCAGTTTCTCTTACAAAGGACACCATTGTATGTAAAGCTGTTTTATCTCTATACAGTGTTTGTCTCATATCTGTCTCATGAGGCCAGTATTAGTTTCTCTCTTCGCGCGCGAGCATGCAACTTTGTAAGATGTGTTCTACGGTCATGGTATGCTCCTCACATGGACACTTGTCATCTGTCCCAATCCTCATTTTGCTGTAAAGATTAGCCTTGAGTCTGTTATATCCAGTTCTCAGTCTGAAGATGATGACTTGCTCTTCTCTAGTTAAATTAAAGTAACTGTCTTCTTTTTGGAAGTACATGAAATTTGAAGTGCTTCTTTGGCCACCAAGGGAGCATTTCTGCTTCAGAATAGTATTAATGCTAGGGATACCAGCTTTTTCTTACAAGTATTCAGCAGCACTGGAAGCACCATAGCTCTGTAAACCTTCAGCCTTGTCTGTAGACTCATATCTCTTCAATGCCAAATATTTGTGTAGAGTCTGCCAAATGATCTGTTGGCTTTGGATATCCTACCATTCCCCTCATCTTCAATTGTGACGTTCTGGTATGGTGTGCTACCTTTAGCATTAAAAACTTACACAGTTTTGGAGCACACCGAATTGCTGTGACACACCAATTGAGAATTACTGCTCTCTTTTTCTTCTCTTCAATCTCCGGCTACCAAGCCCTGAACAGGGCTTTGCAGGACGTAGTCAGGAGAACGGAATGCATTGTGTCGCTAGTTTACAGTTTGACGGCGGTATTTGCACCTTACGGTCCGACGCATCCGTCTTCTACAGCATCACTGCTCTAAATCAATACTTGTAGTGCTAGTTTTAGCTGGTTCATAAACAACAACAAATTAATATTTGTAAAACATATAAATACATTTGTTGCTATATTTTGTTATTGACAGAAGACATTTGGTTTTGAGGGAATGTGTAATACATTTACAAAGCCAATTGTCATTTTACTAATTATGTTACCCTTCTTTTGTTTTCATTTTTATTTTACATGAACTTCTTTCATGATTATGTAGCACTTGCTGGTATGGAAGACTACCTAACCAGTAATTATTTTAAAAAATTATGTTTCACTTATTTTTGTTTCTAACAATTTGATTTTATGTTTACCTTATAAAAACGTCACATTTCAGTTTTATCCTTACATCATTAGCTACAATTAAGAAGTTGGGACATACAACAAATACAGACCTGATAATCTATCAAATGATATATTGATATCTTTTATTAGAGATACAATGAGCCATTGAATGTGAGTTTATTTCACAATATCCCAGTGGAGTATTATAAACATCTTACTCTTTGCTAACTATAATCTTGTAATAGAAAAAAGAGACACACAAAACGATTATAATTTATATGCTATGGAAAAAAGAGTAGAAATAAAGACCAAAACCGAAATGGCAAGGGATCATAAAGTAATAGTATTCTCAAATAAACATAATTGTTAACCGATTCACTCTGTGGAGCCGGAACATTGGTTATCTTCTTTCTGACAATGCCACAATGTTTATATATTTGCTTGACCAATTGTCATTCATATAATTTTAAACATTTGTCAATACCAAGTTTCCCTACATTTATAAATATACCTATAATTCTTAATGAGAGTTTTAATTGAAAGAATAAATATCTCTATAGGCCTAAAATATTCAAGAATTAATGAGTTGAGAAAGCACTATCAAAGTAAATGAACCACTTTGAACATTTCTGGTTGCAGTCAGACACTGTTTGTTCAACCATAGATCACAGTCCTTCTGATCATAATAGGGTATATTAGGCATTGGTCCTTAACTGAATATACATGCCAGAACTCTTCGGCTAGTGCAATGTTAAAATTTCCTTTTAGAACGAGTCAAGATTAAAATAAACACTAGGTTGATCCTAGAGCTCCTTGCTGTGAATGAAAGAATGAAATGACTGCATCCTACTGTGGTAACTAAGCAGGGTTGTGTGTTGGGTTGGCAACATCATCATAAAAAAACCACCAATGCTTAGACACAGGCTTCCTGCAAGAAGACATCAAGTTAACTACGATTGTGACCTGATGCTTCTGATGGAGCAGAATAAAATAAAAGGACAATGACGACACTCACGTGTGGATCCTTGGGTTCGCTTGCTGAGGAGGGAAGAATAAGATCACTACTCCTTACTCTCTATGTTGTAAAGATGCCTTAGGAGGGTTGTGCATGAAACCTATATGCAGTAGTGACCTCATGCTCCTACTGGAGTGAAAATGTAAGAGTGATGATGAGACCAGTAACATCCCATGGAAGATACAGCTCAGAAATGTAAAAATAAAACAGAATAGACCAAAGCGAAACAGCATCTCATAACATGGAAGACATAGGACAAGAAGGTCTTTGTCAATGGCATTAAAAGCAAAGATATTTTTCTTTTTCTTCTGCGTCGCTTTCAGGCATCATCTTGAATATATCTTCTTCTTCTGTTGCAATCATTGCTCATTTAGACAAGGACACCAGACACTTCAATAAAGACTTATGTCTTTTTCAGGGTCTCAAAGCAGCCGTTCATGTTTCTCCTTGGGGGGATTGGTCGTGGACCACATCATTCTCCTCAAATCTGTATGCTAGGGGCAGTCCTGAGGTGCATGTGCTTCTGTCATGTCTGCCACGCCGCAGCAACATAAGCTGGTAGTACCTATCTTTCCTGCCACATTAGATTGTATTGGACTTTTGTTATGACTTTTGCTTCTTCATAGTTGACCAGGTATTCTTCGTGTAACAGTTTCGCTACCTCTTTGGCTACACTGTCGGCCTTCTGGTTTCATTTGATGTTACAGTGGGATTGTATCCATTGCATTACTGCTTTCTGGGACTTTTTTGACTTTTGCTCCAAGCTTGTCCATAATTAATTATGTTCAAAGTTCTTGTGCGATTTGAGTGCCATTCTCTCTCTCTCTCTCTCTCTCTCTCTCTCTCTCTCTCTCTCTATCTATATATCTATATATCTATTTATATATATATTTATTTAAAAATATTTTTTAATTATAGCCTTTTGCGTCTTTACAGACCGCCAGTAACCTGGTCTGTTGTTGAGATGGCGGTGGCTGCATCTGCCCTGGAGTGACATCGACTTTCGTGGCTAATGTTGCCGATTCTCAATTGATAGGGAAGACAGCAGTGTAAACAGAAAAAGTTCGATTGGAGTGGTGTAGACTCCTTTCTTTTGCGTCGCTTGTCTTCCATCTTTGTCACCAGACCTAGCTCGATTCTCGTTCTCAAGTTCGCTCTCTGTGTAGCTCTATCCTCCCAAGTATTTGGATAAATCGTTCACAGATCTTTTACAAATGTCCTTGTTTCTTAATTTAGGCCTTCCTTGTGATCTGGTACCCGATATGAGTTGACCCAGGAGTAACTGCTTCGTAAAACGGGTATTTCTTCTTCTTCTTCTTCGTACGCTGTCAAACGTCAACCTGTATTTTTTCGAAAAAAGCAGTGGTCATTCTGAGGCTGTCGACACTGCCATAGAGCTTGTCTAGTGTTGCCACTGGTGATGGCCACGTGTGCTTTCTCTGGTCCTCGTATGTCGGGCAGTTTTGCAGCAGATGTTGAGCGGTCATTTTACCGGTACCACAAGTGCATTCGTCAGTGCCACCTATCTTCAGTTTATTGAATAGGTGGTACCTCAGTCTGTTGTGGCCTGTGCGGAGTCTGAAGACCATGGCCTGCTCTTTTCTGTTCAACTGATAATAGGCATCATTGTTTGTGTAGCCAGTATGTTCTGTTTCCCATTTGGCCATGTATCTGGCTCAAATAAGCCTTTTGGACTCTTCGTAGGTCACACTAGAATCTGGTTGTGGTAATCTTGCATCTTCTTTTGCCAGTCTGTCTGCCTCCTCGTTGCATTGGATGTTACAGTGGGTTGGAACCCACTGTACCACTACTCTTTTTGGTGCGGACTGCTGGCATAGTTGACAGAGTACTGCTCTTAAATCATTAAGTTCAGTTTTGGAAAACGGGTATTTGACATTCGTTTCACGTGACCCAACCATTTCAGTCTCTTGTTGCTAAAAGTCGAGAAGAGGAAAGGTATCTTGGCGCGTTTCAGTATTTCCGAGTTGGTCACCTTGTCCTGCCACTTTATGTTCATTTTACTGCGAAGACATCGCATATGAAAACTGTTTAACCTTTTCTCGTGTCGTGAATGTGTTGTCCATGTTTCCGTTCCGTATAACAGTGTACCTTGCACGCATGCTTGATATATCATGATCTTTGTATTTAGCGTCAGCTTTCTGTTGTTCCATGCCCTTTCTTTCAGCCTGCTGAAAGTTGTTGGTGCTTACCCTATGCGTATATTGATCTCTTCATCGAGTGATAGTGTTGCTGTTACTGTGGATCCCAAATATTTGAACACCTGAACTTTATCGAGCGGATCTTCATTTAGCGTAATAGTTTTTATTGGTGCGGTTCCAACTTATTTGGGGATGACCGTTTTTTAACGTTAACAGTGAGTGAAAATATGACGCAGGCATCAGACAATTGGTTAATTGTTGTAGAGTGTTCTCGTCGAACCCCACCAGGGCTGCATCATCAGCAAATAATAACTCTTTGATGAGATTATCCGTTTTTTTACTTAGCCCTGAGCCTTGCCTGATTGAACATCGAGTCATCAAACCTACTGCGTACAAAGACGTCACCAAAATCTTGTTTGAAAGCACAGTGCAGCGAGGCTGCAAAGAAAATTCCGAATATGGTAGAAGCAAGAACGCAGCCCTATTTTACTTCGCTTTTGACTACAAAACTACCGGATGTATTTCTATCAAACTGAATGATGGCCTCCATGTCCTCGTGGAAGTAGACAATCAGTTTGAGCAATGTTGGTGGACAGCCAATAATTTCTAGAACCTTATATAGAGCTGGTCTACCCAGGCTGTCGAAAGCCTTTGCAAGATCGATGAACGCAATGAACAGCGATTTATTTTGCTCTATGCATTTTTCCTGCAGCTGTCTCAGTGTAAAGATCATGTCTGTGGTGGAACGCCACGCTCTGAACCCACATTGAGACTCTGGCAGTACGCGTTAAGCAAGAGTCTCTTTAGAATGACACGAGCGAATGCTTTTCCTTTTATGCTCAGCAGGGATATTCCCCTATAGTTGTCACAGTCGTTTTTGTCTCCGTTATTTTTGTAACGTGTGACTATCCTTGCATTTCGTATGTGTCGTGGTATGTTTCCTTCCCTCCAGCATAAGTGCATCCTGTTTCCATGATTGCCACTTGGAGGTGGAATATGATCTTGATCTGCTCTGGTTCACTGACCCTGACGCAAGCAGCCAGCTATGGTTCACTGACGCAAGCAACCAGCTATCGGTCGCTGACCCTGACACAAGCAGATATGAGTCGCTTACTGCTATCATCTCGTTCACTGTCGTTAGGCCTAACCAGTTCTTGTGACCTTTGGTAAACTGCGTCATTCACTCTTTTATTACATAATCATATTTGTAGTATTGTTGTGTTTATAGTATTGTTGTGTTTGTAGTATTGTTGCGTTTGTAATATTGTTGCGTTTGTAGTATTGTTGTTTTTGTAGTTATGCATGTGTTTGTAATGTTGTTCCGTTTGTAGTTGTGTTCTGTTTGTGGTAGTGTTCTGTTTGTAGTGTTGTTCTGTTTGTAATATTGTTATTGTTGTGTTTGTAGTATTATTTTGTTTGTAGTATTGTGTTTGTAGTGCTGTGTTTGTAGTACTGATGTCTGTGTACTGTTGTTGTGTTTGTAGAATTGTTGCTTTTGCGGAATTGTTATGTGTGTAGTATTATTGTGTTCGGTGGTCGCTGTGGTCGATAGATGAGGCACTCTTTTCTGAAAGCAATAAGCGGAAACAGCGTGACATCGAGTTCCGCAGATTTCTATCGACCCCTGGTCTCAAAGGAGGTGGGACCAGAGTGCCTGTATATTAAGTTATCTCCAGTCGTCTCAACTTATGTCTTGCTACTCGTCCAAGGTAGCTCGGGACCAGAGAGTGAGGTTGATGACCAGCGTAATGTATACACTGCAATCCAAATACAGCGTAAGTTATACCAGCAAGACAAAATCATCCGATGTCGTCTTCATCGCTTGCTATGGGAAGCTAACTTACAAATAATTGTGTTTGTATTATTGTTGTGTTTGTAGTATTGTTGTGTTTGTAGTATTGTTGTGTTTGTAGTACTGTTGTGTTTGTAGTACTGTTGTGTTTGTAGAATTGTTGTGTTTGTAGTATTATTGTGTTTGTAGTACTGTTGTGTTTGTAGTATTGTTGTGTTTGTAGTATTATTGTGTTTGCAGTATTGTTGTGTTTGCAGTATTGTTGTGTTTGTAGTATTTGTAGTATTGTTGTGTTTGTAGTATTGTTGTGTTTGTAGTATTGTTGCTAGAACTTATTTTGAAACCCAGAAGTCTATTACAAAATAATCAGACTTTTGGCGTATGTGTAAAGGTGTCCTCCAAAGCCAGGAGTTGGAGAGTTTTTTGTCCCAGAGGCGTACAGTAATAGATTGTGCTATTGGTGAAATGTGCTTTCAAATAATTCCTATTTTTATCTTTAAAGGCCGCTTCAGCAAGCCAACTTGCTTGAAGACTGTATTGAGGATGTGAAACAAACTCTCTAGCCTTCATCTCTCTCTGGCTTTCCTCTCTCTGGCCTTCCTCTCCCCAGCCTTCCTCTCTCTGGCTTTCCTCTCTCTAGCCTTCCTTGCTCTGGCTTTCCTCTATATGGCCTTCCTCTCGGGCTTTCCTCTCTCTGGCTTTCCTCTCTCTGGCCTTCCTCTCCCCAGCCTTCCTCTCTCTGGCTTTCCTCTCTCTAGCCTTCCTTGCTCTGGCTTTCCTCTATATGGCCTTCCTCTCGGGCTTTCCTCTCTCTGGCCTTCCTCTCTCTCTGGCCTTCCTCTCGGGCTTTCCTCTCTCTGGCCTTCCTCTCCCCAGCCTTCCTCTCTCTGACTTTCGTCTCTCTAGCCTTCCTCTCTCCGGCTTTCCTTTCTCTGGCCTTCCTCTCCCTGATCTTCCGCCTCTCTTTCTTAGCTCGTGCCCCCCCCCCCCTTGTTAAATACATATATGGGAAGGAAGACTAACGTCAGGATCAGGCAAAACATACTGGTCAAGACCCTCTCTTTGGCTTCCTCGTAACCCTTCCTGGAAACGAGCTGTTTCCATGGCAGCCTGGCTAACGCGGTGAGGGATCGATGTGAGCGACACGCAGATGAAACCAAGCAAAGCACAACCGCCTGGAGTACCCCGGTCCACCTTTATCAGCACGATCGGGATGTGAATAAAGCTACCGTAACCCGCCACTTAACATCGTTTTCATGGCACAGAAAAGAGTAAAACTTCTCATTGTGGGCATTCGAAACATCAACCAATCAATATATAGGACCGTCCATTCTCATTGGTCTTCTAGTTTTCTGGTCTGTCCCGAATGTATTCTTCAGCTCAATCAATCAATTCACCTGTTCTATTTCCTTTGTTACGCCTTTTTGATCACCCAAGCACACCCTGTTCAAGATGAAAGGAATTAGTTGGCCATTAATATGCGCAATCCACTTTCGGCTGGTCTCTCTTAGTCTATTCCACCGACTGTTAAGTTATTCATCCACGGTCTAAACTCTCGCGTACTTAATTGGTTAATTAATATAAGAACAAAGAAACATTTGAACTTTCCTCTCCTATAATTTTACATAGCAGGCTAACCTGACACAACAGTAGTGGTAGTAATGATGTGGTAGTAGTAGTGATGGTGGTAGGGGTGGTGGTGGTATGGGTGGTGGGGATGATAGTAGCAGAAGCAAGTAGCAGTGACACGTAGGAGTAGCAGCAATAGTAGTAGCAGCAGCAGCAGTAGTAGTAGTAGCAGCAGCAGCAGCAGTATTAGTAGCAGTAGTAGTAGTAGTAGCAGCAGTAGTAGTAGTAGTAGCAGCAGTAGTAGTAGTAGTATTAGTAGTAGTAGCAGCAGCAATATTAGTAGTAGTAGTAGTAGCAGCAGTAGTAGTAGTATTAGTAGTAGTAGCAGCAGCAATAGTAGTAGTAGTAGTAGTAGCAATAGTAGTAGTAATAGTAGTAGCAGTAGTAGTAGTAGCAGTAGTAGTAGTAATAGTAGCAGTAGTAGTAATAGCAGCAGTAGTAGTTGTAGCAGCAGCAGCAACAGTAGTAGCGGCAGCAGTAGTAGTAGTAGTATCAGCAGCAGCGGCAGTAGTAGTAGTAGCAGCAGTAGTAGTAGTAGTAGTAGTAGCAGTAGTAGTAGTAGTAGTAGCAGTAGTAGTAGTAGTAATAGTAGTAGTAGTAGTAGTAGCAGCTGCAGTAGTAGTAGTAGTAGCAGCAGCCAGCAACAGTAGTAGTAGTAGTAGTAGTAGTAGTAATAGTAGTAGTAGTAGTAGTAATAACGTGTAATATAGATTGTAGTTACTTACTTTCCGTGCCCTGTCCATCACGTTACACGTATTTTGAATGTTAAGCCATGTTTGATTGTCTTGCCATTTCTCCTCAACATGGCATCCATATTGCATGTTTCCAAAAGGTTGCGGTTAACACATACGCTCCCTGCCAACCTTTGGACCACAGTTCTGTGTACAATTTAAACACTGTTTTCCCTTGCATAGGCCTTGGTTTGCCGAGAAAGTAGCAAAACCATAGGTCCAGACTGTGGTTTTTTGGCAAAAAAAGACATTTTAAATCACAGACAGTAAGTTTACCTTGTAACTAAAACAGGTTTTTTTTTTGTCATTATATAAGAGCAAACCATATACCAAATACTGCCGACTTTTACACTTTTAAGTTAAAACGGGCACATATCCACTTTAAAAAAACAAACAGGACTTTCAGTCGTCATCTCACATCTTAATCTCCTTCTCTTCACCCCCCCCCCCCCCCCCCCCCAAATAAAAAACAAACAAACCTCACAAATGCAAGGCAAGGAAGACATTTCGCACACTAACAAATCAAATCATTGACAGAGGATCAAGATGCTGAGCAGTGCATGAGCTGCAGCGGTCAGCAACCCACAGCTGACTGCTAGCGTCAGGACCAGCGAACCAGAGCTGCCAAGACCCTTCTACACCTCCACGCGGTGATCCTGGATAACAGGCTGCAACAGAGCAGACTGGCTAAGCAGAAGGGATCGAAGAGGGAATGCTAACCCAGTACTCAAAAAATGTTTGCTGAAGTCGGATGTGTTGGACCGAAAGGTGCAAATATCGCAGTCAAAATGTAAACTACGACACAAAGCATTCCGTTCTCAGGACTACATTCTGCTGCTTAGGCCCGTGTCACGGTTTGGTAGCGGGAGATTGAGAACGAACGAAGCTAGGCCAAGCAAAATCACTGACAGTAAGTAGAATGGCGATTTGAAAGATGTTACCTCCACCGCCATCATTTTGACAACGGTGCTAAGAACCACGGGACACCTATGTCACAATTATCTCTAATGAAGTGACTATTCGGCCATGTAGTGACTTGAAGTCACTATCGGAGCATGTAGTGGCATGAAGTGACTATAGGAGCATGTAGTGACTATACGGGAATGTAGTGGCTTGAAGTGACTATACGGACATGTAGTGGCTTGAAGTGACTATACGGGACATGTAGTGGCTTGAAGTGACTATAGGGACTTGTAGTGGCTTTAAGTGACTATAGGGACATGTAGTGGTTTGAAGTGACTATAGGAACTTGTAGTGGCTTGAAGTGACTATAGGGACATGTAGTGGCTTGAAGTGACTATAGGGACATGTAATGGCTTGAAGTGACTATACAGGCATGTAGTGGCTTGAAGTGACTATAGGGACATGTGGTGGCTTGAAATGACTATAGGGACATATAGTGGCTTGAAGTGACTATTCAGGCATGTAGTGGCTTGAAGTGACTATACAGGCATGTAGTGGCTTGAAGTGACTATTCAGGCATGTAGTGGCTTGAAGTGACTATAGGGTCATGTAGTGGCATGAAGTGACTATAGGGTCATGTAGTGGCATGAAGTGACTATACGTCGAACCATCACCTCGTTAGCCAGGCTGCCATGAAAACAGCCCGTTTCTATTGAGGGCAACTAGAAAGCCGAGGTGAGGGTCTTGGCCAATATGTTTTGCCTGATCCTGACTAACATGTCTGATCAGTATATTTTGCCTGACCAGACGTCAGCCTTCTTCCCCTATTATATGGTAGCATCACATTTCAAACGCTTCCAAGCTTTTTTTCATTATTCTTCGCTGAAGTCCATGTTTCAGTCCCATACAATTCAATTGGCTATATAGAGCTATAGGGCAATTATTATTTTCCTCAGTTATATCCGGATATTCTTTGAGATTAATCAGTTCTTAACTTAACGTCTTTATACTGGTTTAGAAGACTCTACAGAGTCTGTATACAACAAGTTTTTTTGCCAGTCCATCTTTATAAACTCAAACACTAGAGCTAAGTAGACCCGCAGCCAGTTAGGGGCCATCTGTAGCTGCTCTGAACAAACCAGCTGGAGATTTACCAGAAGATCCACGTGCAAAAAAAATCATTGTCTACACCGTGAATCAAACCCGTGATCTCCAGCACCCGAGGTGAACACATTACCTCGAGACCACTGAGTTCCCCTTTCTGTTTTTTCTCAGAAGCCCTTTTTTACCATTGCAGTCTTTGTCTTAATGTGTCCCCATTACTGGGCTTTTGTAGCAGTGGTGTTACAGTGCAGAATATTGAGTTTCCTCAAAGGTATTGTTACAAATTCCTTCATCAGCATGTGATCCGACATTTTACTTGAGTCCTACTTGTCTGATGTGATGGGACTTCCTTGGCTGTTATTCGATTTTGCAGTGAAATAATGAAAGATCTTAATTGCAGTCTGAGCTGGGGTAGGCGCGCACGAGAAGAGGATACTGGAAAAGAAACCTTCTGGCAAAAATCATATCGGGTTGATGCCAGCACTTGAATCGTGAGTGCATCTTTGATACCTGATGTTGGCGGTTTTTGTCCCTAAAAATTGGAGCTGGTCATATAGAGTTTTGGCTACACAGAGTTTTGGCTACACAGAGTTTTGGCTACACAGAGTTTTGGCTACACAGAGTTTTGGCTACACAGAGTGTTGGCTACACAGAGTTTTGGCTACACAGAGTTGGTTACATAGAGTTTTGGCTACACATAGTTTTGGCTACACAGAGTTTTGGCTACATATAGTTTTGGCTACACAGAGTTTTGGCTACGCATAGTTTTGGCTACACATAGTTTTGGCTACACATAGTTTTGGCTACACAGAGTTGGTTACATAGAGTTTTGGCTACACATAGTTTTGGCTACACATAGTTTTGGCTACACATAGTTTTGGCTACACAGAGTTTTGGCTACACATAGTTTTGGCTACACAGAGTTGGTTACATAGAGTTTATGGTAAACATGGAACACTAAGAACCATTGATCGTTTACTTTAATTTTGTCCATTCCAAACTGTCAAGACATGAAGGCCACGAATCGTGATCAGCAAAGGGATTAAGACGGTGAGCAGCGCGTGAGCTGCAGCGGTCAACGACTCATAGCTGACTGCTAGCGTCAGGGCCAACGAGCCAGAGCTGCCAAGACCCTTCTACACCTCCACGCGGTGATCCAGGATAATTGGCTGCATACTGGCAAAGTAGAAGGGTCCGAAGATGGAAGGCTAACCCGGTACTAAAAAATGTCATGAGTAAGACGGATGTGTCGGACTGAAATGTACACATATCGAAGTTGAGCTGTAAACTAGCGATACAACGCACTCTATCTCTGGACAACATCTTGCTACTTGCAAAGCCCTTTTCATGTCTTGGTAGCGGGAGATTGGGAACGAACGCAGAAGAAGAAGAAGAAGAAGAAGAAGAAGAAGAAGAAGAAGAAGAAGAAGAAGAAGAAGTGATCAGTGCCCACTCAAGCGTTGAAATCGCCTGGTAGAACAAACACTTCTTGACAATGTGTGCATCTTACGACATTATAAATTCTTTTTCTTTTTCTTGCTCTTCTTCGTTCTCAATCTCCCGCTACGAAGCTCTGAACAGGGCTTTGCAAGTAGCATAATGTTGTTCCGGAGAATGAATGCGTTGTGACGTAGTTTACAGCTTGACTGCGATATTTGCACCTTGCTGTCCGATACATCCGACTACAATTTTGTTCTTGATATATATAAACGATTTGGAAATTGATATAGGATCCATGATTGCAAAATTTGCTGATGACACAAAATTATGCAGTTGTGTCTCATCTAAAGCAGAAGTGGATATATTGAGGTCGGATTTAGATAAAATTCGAGAATGGTCTGTAAGCTGGCAATTGGAGCTTAGTGTGGATAAATGTACAGTCATCCACATGGGTAGATCCAATATAGAATATAATTACAGATTGGGAGAGAATAATATTAGAAAGATAGATAAGGAAAGGGACCTAGGGGTTAAAATAGATCATACGGGTAAGGAGAGTGAGCAAGTTCAGGTAGCAGTGAAAAAGGCAAATACAATGTTAGGTATGATAAAAAGAAATATTAAACATAGGAGCAAAGAAGTGATAGTCAAACTGTATAAAGCATTAGACCTAGATTGGAGTAGTGTCTGCAGGTGTGGAGTCCTTATCGTAGAGAGGATATAAACATGCTGGAAAGAATATTTAAAAAAGCGACAAAGCTGATAGTGGGATTCCAGAATTACAGTTATGAGGAAAGACTCAGAAAAATCGGCTTACGGTGTCTAGAAGAGAGAAGAATTCGATGTGACTTAATACAGGTTTATAAGATGATCAGAGGAATAGATAAATTAGACTATAACAAGTTGTTTTTTTTTAAATACAGCCACCGGGGACGGCGTGGCCTAGTGGATAAGTGGCACGGCTCACAATCCGAAGGTGCTGGGTTCGATCCCCATCACAGCACCTGCCGTTACCCCGGGGAAGCAAACCCTTAGAAAATGCAGGAGGAAGCAGACCCTTACATAAAATGCATGCTGAAGTCGGATGCATTGGGCCGACAGGCGCAAAATAAAAACTACAGTGCAACGCACACCGCCTTGGGGATTAGAGAAATAAGGCGAACGCAAAAAAAAAAAAAAAAAAAAAAAAAAATACAGCCACCCACAAGAACAAGAGGGCATAGCTACAAATTAAATAAAGAGAGGTCCAGATTATATATTAGGACATTTTTTTTTAGTCAGAGAGTGGCGAATGCCTGGAAGGCATTGCTACGGGAGGAAGTGGAGACAGGGACAATTAATGCATTTAAGAATAAATTGAAGGCGCATAGCTTTTAGAGCAAGATAATTTTTAAAAAAAACTGGTTGTATACAGACTCTGCAAAGTCTTCTAAACTAGTATAAAGACGTTAAGTGTTATCCGAGAATTTTGCAATCAAGCACCCGATATCATTGGCAAAATTGTGTGTATTTGTGTATAAATATATATAAAGAAAAAGATGTGGTTCCAAAACCGAGCTCTGTGACACTCTACTCTTGACCTCAGACCACTCAGAGTACTCCTTATTTATGCCCACTCTGTCTTATTTCCATTAAACAATTGTCTATCCAATTGGCAACTTCGCCCCCTATTCCATATGATTTTAACATACTAAACAATCTTCGATGAAGTACTCTATCAAAGACCTTTGCAAAATCTATATAAATAATATCCAATGGATCCCCATTCATCTATCATTTTGGTAACCTCCTCCGTGAATTGTAATATATTTGTTAAGCACGATCTTCCTGATGTATACGCATCATGACCATGTCTAATTAGATTACTATTTGTCTATATAAATTACAAAATTTGTTTTTTGTTTTTTGATAGACAGACTATGCTCACCGGGCTATAATTTGCTGGATCTGATGTTTTGCCCTTTTTGAACAAGTGGATCGCTCTTGCATCTTTCAATCCCCTGAAACAATATCCTCCATCGGTGATTGGGAACATAGGATAGCCAATTGTTTTGCTAATTGTATTTTTTGTATGTAATATTTGTAATATGTAGATGTAATATTTTGCTAATTGGTCTCTAATTTCAAACAGCAATTTTGGTTTGGAGTAATACTATCTTGACCCGGATATTTATCTGCTCAGTATCTTGATCCTTCTCCACACATAGACTTGCTGGAGTGAAAAGCATGAGTCCCCGTACTGGACCTTCATTCGCCGAATTTCTGTAGATCTCACACCTTCTCTCAAAAACGGATAATAGGCACAGGCCAGGTAGCGGCCGCTGACAGAGAAGGGTGGCGTGGTGGTGTGAGAATGTCTTCATGTGTGCCCCAACGACCTCACCGGTTATGGGAATGACCTGACCTGACCTGACCTCATCTTTGGTGGATTTCAATAGTGGGACGGCCATCTTTTAACTGAATTATGAACGCATGTTGTTCGTCTACACCTTGATGGCATATGCAGGACACTCTTGACATCCTTAGCAACCATATTAACAAGTTACAATACAGAGGCATGGTTTTTCTAATTTCTATCCCACTTTTAAGGTTTTCATTTGAAGCCTCCTCGTAGTTCTGTACTTGGATCCTATTTAATTCGTAGACCATTTTTTCCTTATAGTTATATCAATATATTATATGTTAATTTGTTAGTTCAGTATTGTTGTTATGTGTTGTCCCTGATGAAGGCCTATTAGTCGTAAAGTAGGTTTTGTTTGTGTTCTCGTCTCAGTGCGGTTCTGACCATACCCATTTAACAATTTTGATTAAACTTAACTTGAATCAACTTTTACATTTTTTAAATTTGTTTTTTTCCCCCGATCCTATCGCCGTTTCAGTAGATTCCTAAAGGGACATTACTACAAAGACAATCATTCAGACCGCAACTTCCTATGAGACCATCGCTCGGTGGAGGGGGCTAGTGAAGTGGTGAAACATCTGTACCGGTAAGTTTGTGAAGGAACCAACAAATAGAAACACTGTAAACTGACAGGCATGTCATAGGAGGTGAATTACGAGGTTTGGGTGGCTGGCTACTCGATCCGGTAGAAACTTTAAACCACAAAAACTGCAATCAATTAACAATTTGAATTTTATTGAATGGATTAAATTAATTTAATGCCGGACAGTCAACATTATAAATTGTTTATCGATTTGATTTTTGATGACTTGGCGTGTATTTGAAGACATATACTCGTATGCTCCACAGGGAGCTAAAACGGTTTTGATGACTGAAGTCTGCGATCTGTTAATTGTGATCGGAAGAGTTTTAGTTACAAATTGCAACTCATCAATGAAAATAACGAAATTTAATAAATAAGTACACTGAAGGAGTAGGATAGGCTAATTATAATAATTTTGAAAATTAAAATATGAACTTATGTCAGACATTCATTAAGCTAAAAGTTAAACCTTTCTACCAGTGGCAGACGAATGTAATTAATTGTGAAATTGGATTAAAAATAGGTTTTATTAGTTTATTAAAAATTACTACAAAATTTTGCACCTTAAAGCAGCCCGGTAGTGGTAATCTCTTGTCAATCTACATTTTTGCCATTCATGTGGATAGGTCTTCAACAAATACACTTCAAGTCTTGCACCTGTGTCTGCTATATCCACGTCTTTGTGATAACTACATTCTAAATTCTTCATTGAAGAAACTATATGTTGCCTGCCTTCTCAAGTTAATTTGTCACTGCACATACAATTTTTGTTTTCAAATGTTTTCACCTTAACACATTAATTAACTACTGAATTGAATAATAGTGCACATTAAGTCTGTAGTTTTCTTTATTATTAACAAATTTGAATGACTTAAAGCAAAAATAATTTAATGTACTGTTTTATTGTTTTAATAAATGGAAAGGATGCCATTTATGTGCAATGGCAATTATATTTACAAGGGACAGTCATTAAGTAATAACATTTTTATTTATAAGTGTGAAAACCATAATTTTTAGGGTCTTGTTTTTCTACATAGTCCCCATGGCATTCCTGGTAACACACTTTGTCCACCTGTCCACTAGCTTGTGGACGTCCTCTAGAAAAAAAGTCATTTAGTGAGACGTTTAACATTCTTCTTCTTAGTTGTTCGTTTTCAAACTTCTTCTACTAAGCTGTGGAAAAGGCTTTGCAAGCAGCAGGATGTAGTCAGGAGAACGAAATGCGTTGTCGTAATTTTCAGCTTGACTGCGAAATTTACACTTTTCGATCCGACTTCAGCTGGCATTATTTGAGTATCGGGTTAGCCTTCCCTCTTTGATCGCTTCTCTCTAGCCAGTCTGCTCTGCTGCAGTCTGTTATCCAGGATCACCGCGTGGAGGTGTAGAAGGGTCTTGGCAGATCTGATTCACTGGCCCTGATGCTAGCAGTCAGCTATGGGTTGCTGACCTCTGCAGCTCATGTACTGCTCAGCGTCTTGATACCCGCTTTGTTAGATATTATCATGTTTTCACTGAATAAGAGAACAGATCCGTTAATAGTACTAAATGCTGCTTAAGTTCTTGTTTTTATCTTCAGGAATTATTCTATTAGGTTGTCAATTATTATTTGTCATTTTTGTTGTTGTTTCCAGTAATTATTCTCAAGTCTTTATTTTTGATTAAAAAATTTTCAAACTTCATTATAATTTCCTGACGTGTCCCTTTGATGTAGGTGATGGAAACCGTGAAAGAAGTGAACAATGTCATGTCTGAGCTTCAGTCAGGCTATGGCAATGGTCTCTATGGTGCACTTATCATGATACGTACCACCCTCATCAAGTCTAGGAGTGCAGTTAACCAGCTTATTCAGCTTGGAGCTGTTCAGTTACTGATTCAGCTGTTGGAGGAACGGCGACATCATGTTAATCCCACCAAAACCACTGATATTGTGATGAGCATTTTAGCAAATTTATGCTTAGATGAGGATGTCAGAGCAAGGGTTAGTGGTCACTTTTTGTTTGAGATTGCTAATACTAAATATTGTTGTTGTGCAATGACCGCAATGAGTGAGTTTGCTCTTTTATGCGCCCTGAAAAGGATGTTAAGTGACGGGTTGTACTAGCTTTCCTCACATCCTGAGTATGCTGATGAAGGTGGACTGCGGTCCTCCAGGTAGTTGTGCTATGCTTGGCTTCATCTGCGTGGCACTCACTACTACAGGAAACACATTGATCCACATCTCGTCGACCAGACTGCTTTGAAAACAGCCTGTTTCTAGGGAACACTACATGTAAGATAGATTGTTGTCTTGGTCAGTGTTTTGACCCAGACGCGACGCCCTGGTCAGTATTTTGTGCCTGACTGAACTAGTGTCTTAGTTCCCTAATACTAAATATAGTATTCAGTATTGTTAAAATTGAAAAAAAATTAAGAGAGGAAATTAATTGTATATTAATTTACTGTTATGGAATGGATGATTGATGAGACTCAAAGGGTTTCTTTGAGGACTCATGATAAATTTGCTTCAGTTCTTTCAATATCTTCTTCGTTCTTGTATTCTTTTCTTCTTAAGTGTTCTTCCTGAAAAGGGTGTTGTGTTGTAGTTTATAGCGAGGCTGCAATATCTGTGCCTTTTGGTCTAACACATCTGGTTTCAACACAGCATTTTTGATCCTTATTCTCTTTACCAAGCTGCATGGTTGCAATCTGTTTCAAGGGCCGCAACTTTGAGGCAGAATAGGGTCTTGGACAGATATGTGACTCTCGCCTAGATGCAATTAGCCAGCTATGAGATAGTGACTGTTGTCAGCTCATTTTCTTGTTCTCTTTTGTTCCATTTCTTACCTTCATACTTTCTTTGGTGTTCTTCTACATTAGTTGTTACTGAAAATGAAATCCACATGATGCTTGCCTGCATAGTTATCCTCACTAGCTTTTATCTGATCTGTATCCTGATTAGTTTGTATCTGATTCTGTCCCTTCACTTTTATATTGATCTCCAAGCCACGCCATTTTAATCTTTCACTTCTGTTTGCAAGAACAAGTACACGTTCAACTTTGCGATTATTGTTTTTGTTGTGCTCCGTATTGAACATCGAGTATGGATGACTTTACTATAGCTGAAAGAATAATACATTTATATCTAAATCTCTTGAGCGCAGGAAAAAATTAATTCCTGGTGATAAGAGTTATTTTATCTAGTAAAGCTAAAGGTGTCAGTCCCACGACAAAAATTACGGGGGGGGGGGGGGGGGATATTAAGATGAATATTCATGTACTAAGCCACATCCTGGGTGGCCAGTTTGCTTCCTTGCTGTTTTTGCTTTCCCTAACTCATATGTCAGGTACCCATTTACAGCTGGGTTGACCACAGGAGCATTCATAAAAGACATGAACCATAACCCACATTTTTTTCTGTCCGTCCATAAATTTGAACCAATTTCACACTGTAATCCCATTCTAGCAAGCCAGCTCACTGCCGGCTAGGCCGCACGCTCCACAATTTATTTCATCTAGTAAAAAAAAAAATCTATGACTACATTCTTTATTCCAATTGCTAATGTGCACTGGGAGAATTGATAGGGCTAAGGAATAAAGGCAGCTTTTCCCTGCAGTCACAACTCACTGTTTGAATGACTAGGTTTCTATTTTACCACCGATAGAAAAACATGCCATACTGAGGATTTGAACACACACATGTCCTTGTGGTGAAAGACCAACATCCAAACTGTTCGGCCATCTCCGCTCCTCTGTAATTTGAGCTGTTATTTCATCATCCCTCCATTTTATGGGACCACTGCTGCAATTGGCCTACTTGCCTGCATAAAAGTATTGACACACTGTTAGCTGTGTGTTTGTGGTTTATCTAACATATCCTTTTACAAGATGAGATTCCGGTCTTCTGCAGAGACTTCTTTGGTTGCCTTTTATGTCAATCAAACAATGGTTTTGTTCTTTTCTTCCCAGTAATGAGCACTGAAATCTATCTTGGGAATGGAATTATTTTTGTAGTTGATAATTAATAGATTTTAGGTATTAACACAGGCAGAAAAGTTCCTCTGCATGCCGAGCCATCCAATGAAAGACAGATTTCAAAATTAAGCAATGGGAAGACTGAAAAGAAGTAGTTTTATGCATCAGGTGAAACGACTTTGCAGGCAAATTATGGATCTACCTGAAGTTGACATCCCCCTAAATTCTGTGCCAGAACAAACCCCTTGGAGAGAGGAGCACGGACTATCAGTATGCATTCAAACAAAAGTGAAAGGAATATTAGACAAGAATGAACAGAACAGTGTGCAACGTAGGATAGTGATCCTCAATTTCCTGGATGAAGAATACCCACAAGACCTCTGGATCAGAGTATACACAGATGGGTCAGCACAGAATGCAGTAAAGAATGGTGGAGCGGGAGTGTACATAGAATACCCAAACAACATTAGAGATACAGTCAGAGTACCAACTGGAAAATTCTGTCATATATATGATGCAGAAATACAGACAATCAAGGTGGCAACTGAGAAGCTGTTGAACACCAATGTCAGTTCACAACCTGTAGTATTTCTGACATATGCACACCTGCACTCCAAGCACTGAAATGTGAGAAACTGCCAGATCTACAGGCTCTACTGTCTGAACTGAGCAACCAGCGCAAGATTGTCATGCAGTGGATACCTTCTCATTGTGGAGTACCAGGAAACGAGAGAACAGATCGACTGGCAAAGGAGGGTGCTGCAGATGAGCAACCAGATGTGCCAGTTACATACCAACAGAAGATAAGGATGATCAAATCAATCAGAAAGCCACCAACAGTAACACCAGACAATTACCATAACATGAACAGACAAGAGCAAACTGTTGTGTTGCGCCTTAGAACAGGACACAACCGACTCCGCAGCCACATGTACACAAAAATGAAGATTGGCAACTCTGCCATGTGTACATGTGGACAGGCGCCCCAGACAGCAGAGCACAGACTACAAAACTGCCCCGAATATGATATACAGAGAAAATCTCACTGGCCCATAGAAACAACACTGGAAGAGAAACTTTATGGACATGTATGTGAACTACAAAAGACAGTGAAGTTTATACAAGAGACAACGTTGCAGATATAGACAATATTTTAAAGCGAACGAAAGAAGAAGAAGAAGAAGAAGAATAGATTTTAGAAAATTGTAAATATATGAGCCGGAGTCAAGAGATAATATTAAAATTTTGGTTTTCGTTGTCTATTTGTGCATGTTTTGTAATGTCCAATGTAATGTCAGTGAAAACAAATGAATACAAAAGCTGGAAAACTGACAAAAACACTAGAAAATCAACGGAATGCCTTTTAAAATAAATCTCTTAGAAAACTATTGAACATTCACTGAGAAGAATTCAAAACCAAAAAGCTAATAAGAGAATTCACCGTCTAGCAATATGTTTCTACCATAATAAGGAAAAAAATGGTTGACATACCTTGGACATGTGCTCTAAGCATAGTAACTGACTCCCGTTACAGGCAGTTATGTGGGCTCCAGATAGGAGCAGAAAGAAAGGCCAAAAGACTCTTTGCAGATTGATCGTCACAGAGAGTTCAACTATGGGTTTAAACAACATACCTGTCAACTATGCCAGCAGTCCGCACCAAAAAGAGTAGTGGTACAGTGGGTTCCATCCCACTGTAACATTCAAGGCAACGAGGAGGCAGACAGACTGGCAAAAGAAGGTGCAAGACTACCACAACCAGAACCTAGTGTGACATACGAAGAGTCCAAAAGGTTTATTAAGGCCAGATACATGGCCAAATGGCAAACAGAGCATACTGGCTACACACAAAATTATGCCTATTGCCAGTTGAGCAGAAGAGAGCAGGTCGTGGTCTTCAGAATCCGCACAGGCCTCAACAGACTGAGGTACCATCTATTCAATAAACTGAATGTAGGTGGCACTGGCAAATGCACCTGTGGTACAGGGAAAATGACCACCACACATCTGCTGCAAAATTGCCTGACATACGAGGACCAGAAAAAGCACATGTGGCCATCACCAGTGCTAACACTAGACAAGCTCTATGGCAGTGTCGACAGCCTCAGGATGACAGCTGCTTTCTTCGAACAAATTCAAGTTGATGTCTGACAGCGTACGAAGAAGAAGAAGAAACAACATACAAGAACTGATGATGTTCGTTCATAACATGTGATGAAGACCACTCTCTTTGTTCAGCCATGTGGACAGTCTTTTCTCTTGCGGTGTTCGCTGAAATAGGTGACTTTTGCTGTGATTTGGATTAAAGTGAGGAAGAAACTGCGCCTTTTGTCAACCTCACTCTCTGGTCCTGAGCTCCCTTTGGCCAGTGGCAAGATTTTATCAAGATGACTGGAGATAGCACAAATTAGCAGATTTTTCCTCAGGGTTTACTCCCGAAACCTTTCTCGTAAACAGGTATTCCGCAAGGCTGCAGGGGGGGATGACATCTATCATGTGTCGTGCCTTTTCCATAACCACAGGAGGTTGTAAGGGCATCTCTCCCGGACCGTGTTCCAGTCCATTATAGCCGTGTCTAAATATCAGTCACACCAAAACTGGCGCTGTTTCAAACTAGGACGAAGGGCACCGATCTCATGAAGTTGAGCCGTGTGAACTAGACTGTGAAAACACGACACAGGTTTAAGTAAACGTAGTGCTAATTCATGTAGCCGATATCCAGACCAGGATAACCGGAAGGAAGAAAACACACAAAAAAACGAACGAATTAACCAGTCCAAATGGAAAATGACACGTTTCCGTGAACACAACTGTAAGTCGTTGACTAGTGTGAATTCCAGGCAAATCTGTGGTCTGGCGGCATCCATAATGAACTAAACTACCAGAGCAATGTAGACCCGCAGTCAGTAGGGCGCCACCTTTGCTGTTCTTTTTCAAGAACTAGACAAGTAGTGTCACACTGTTTAGGCGGGAAAGCACGTCTGCCTTATCTGCCGTGTTTGTCATTCAACGAACATGGCTTGATATTCTGTTCATAACAAAATGTAAAGGTTACTTTTTGACTAGTTCTTGTGTTTATCTTTATGTAATGTTTATGTGTATGTCAACATAATCTTGACCTCTTGATAATCAATATAGAAAAGTGCTCATAGCTAATCTTATATACTCTTCAAATATAAATTTGTTCCGCAGGTTGTGTGCTGTGATGGATTGTCTGTGATAGGTAAAATCTTTAACATTATTTGATGCTTAGCTCAGTTCAAATATTTATGTTGAGTTGTGCCATCATTCCTGTGTTCCATTAGGAGCACGAGGACATAGCTGCATCAGGCCTCCCTATTGAAAGCATATGCCAAAGCATTTATATGCTATGGCAGTGATATTTCTGCACCAATTTATTTAACAGGAGATGAAATTGTCAACCCTTTTCACAATTCTCCTCGGTTGGCTTTCATGGCACGTACAATAAGGGCTTTTATGACACGTACAATAAGGGCTTTCATGACACGTACAATAATGGCTTTCATGACACGTACAATAAGGGCTTTCATGACATGTACAATAAGGGCTTTCATGACACGTACAATAATGGCTTTCATGACACGTACAATGAGGGCTTTCATGACACGTACAATAAGGGCGTTCATGACACGTACAATAATGGCTTTCATGACACGTACAATGAGGGCTTTCATGACACGTACAATAAGGGCGTTCATGACACGTACAATAATGGCTTTCATGACACGTACAATAAGGGCTTTCATGACACGTACAATAATGGCTTTCATGACACGTACAATAAGGGCTTTCATGACATGTACAATAAGGGCTTTCATGACACGTACAATAAGGGCTTTCATGACATGTACAATAAGGGCTTTCGTGACATGTACAATAAGGGCTTTCATGACACGTGCAATAAGGGCTTTAATGACATGTACAATAAGGGCTTTCATGACACGTACAATAAGGGCTTTCATGACACGTACAATAAGGGCTTTCATGACACGTACAATAAGGTTCCTCCCTAATAAGAGGACCTGGAATTCGTACAGATTTTTGGTAATGAGAATGCAAACTCATTATTTTCATTCATAATAATGTCATATGAAACATAGCAGTCAATGTTTGTATGTGTGTTTATTTCAGCATGTAAAAGAGTAATGACTTTCACTTTTCATTAGAATGCAGTTTCAGTACTTAGTGGGGAGAGAGAGAGAGAGAGAGCTTAAAATCTGTACAAAGAGAAAATAAATAAATGTTGAAAAATAAATTGATTCTCTCTCTAGTTTCAAAAAATATCTCTGAAAAGAATTAAAGCTTATATAAACGTTGTTGAATATGTTTGTATATACATATATATTAAACAAACTTTTCTCCATGCTCTATAAAGTTTAATAAAGGCATATTTAGAATTAATAACTGTCTGCTACTTATATATTTCTCTTGATATTCATTGTTTGTCTTCACTACAGCTCGTGTAACATTGTCGTCAGAGCAGGAGAGTGTCCAGAACAGAGGTGTAAGAGCTTTAGCAAATTTAGCTCAGGATGTGGATAACTGTGGCAAAATCTTTGATTTGGAAGTTCCAGCATTTGTGGCCAAAAGACTCATGGAGACAGAGGATGTTGAATGTCGATCAACTTACTGCCGAGCTCTTCAGTGAGTATGTTTAGCAATTGACTGTCTTTGGGAACGATGCTGACATAAGTTAGCTGGGCAGGATTGGGCATATTGTTGGTTACCCCATCTTGTAGAAACTGTAAGCCACAAGGAAAAAGACCAGAAGACCTCTACACTCTATAGTAGAAGAGGAGTGACTATGTTCATTCAAATCACATGAAGCGGGGACGGCGTGGCCTAGTGGTTAAGTGACACGGCTCGCAACCAGAAGGTGCTGGGTTCAATCCCCATCACAGCACCGGCCGTTACCCCGGGGAAGCAAACCCTTAGAAAATGCAAGAGGAAGCAGACCCTTACATAAAATGCATGCTGAAGTCGGATGCACTGGGCCAACAGGCGCAAAATAAAAACGCAGCGCAACGCACACCGCCTAAGGCGAACTCACAAAAAAAACAAAAACAAAAAACTCTTGAAGAAAATGGGCTTCAAATCAAAGACAGATCATCAATTCACTTATCAGAGTGCATGAGCTGCAGTGGTCAGCGACCCATAGCTGACTGCTAGTGTCAGGGCCACCGAACCAGAGCTGCCAAGACCCTTCTACACCTCCACACGGTGATACTGGATAACAGGCTGCAACAGAGCAGACTGGCTAAAGAGAAGGGATTGAAAAGGGACTCAAAAAAAGGTTGCTGAAGTCGGATGTGTTGGGCCAAAAGGTGCAAATATCGCAGTTGAGCTGTAAACTACGACACAATGCATTCTGTTCTCTAGACTACATTCTACTACTTAAGCCCTTTCAGGGTTTGGTAGTGGGAGATTAAGAATGAACGAAGCCAATCCACTTATCAGATTCCAAGGGATAATCAGCTGTAATGTAATATAGCACAGGCAAGCCGCATGAAAGGATAAAATGTAGTCACATCTGAATACACATCTGAGACCGTCGCCATTTTTCTTGTGATGGGTACCCATAATTATTAATGATATGTCTTCCCTTTCATATTTATAGATTGTAAGTCTAGTCTTACACCTGATCTTGACACTCAGACAGCTAAGTGAAAAGGCTCTTGAATATGATAAAGATATGCACCTCTGCTTTTTGGATTTGGAGAAAGCATTTGATAAAGTTCCTTGGAACAAACTCTGGGAGTGTCTGACAAGGAAGAACATCCCAGGACCCCTGATCTCTGCCATACAGAGTTTCTATAAAACATGCAGAAATTATGTGCGGACATCAAATCAAAAGTCAGGAGAGTTCAAGACCACTAGCGGAGTAAGACAGGGGGACATTCTATCACCGTACCTTTTCATACTCCTCATCATCAAAGCCTGCAAGGAACGGACAAAAAAGTATGAAGTAGGGTACTGGAAGATGAGACCAAGTTACACATTGGAACTAGCATTTGCAGATGACATGGCCTTGATCACGAAATCCGAAGCACATCTCCAGATCAACTTGCAGGTCTGGGAAGAAGAGTTGAAGAAGAGAGGAATGCACATCAACAACTCCAAAACAAAAACCATGGTGATCGCCAGAGATGAAAAGAGACACCAGATAACCCTGGGAACTGGAGCAGGTCAGCAACTTTAAATATCTAGGAGTGGTAATAGACAGCAGGGGAGGAATCAAAGAGGAGTTAACTGCACGAAGGGCAGCAGCAGGTAGACTGTTCCATGCAATAAACAGAGGATTCCTCAGTAGAAGAGAAATAGCAGGAAAACAAAGATGGATGTATACTGGTCGACCTATGTGCCTGTCCTGACATATGGATGTGAGTCATGGGCAATGACTACAGCCCAAGAAAGGCAATTACAAACTTCAGAAATGAGGTACCTAAGAAAGGCGATTCAGGTGACGAAAAGAGACAAGTTCTGTAACCAGACAATACATAGCAATCTTGAAGTTCAACCCCTGCAGACACGAGTGGAGCAGTCCCAACTACAGTGGTTTGGCCATATCTGTAGAATGGAAGAAGACTGGATACCAAAGCAGTCATGGGAGATCAAAAGTCAAGGACACAGACCCCCAGGACGTCCCAAAGTACGTTGGGAAGACAACATACAACAGTCCCTATATGATAGAGGGCTGGATTGGAAAGAGGCCAGGAAAAAGACGATGGATAGAACAGTGTGGCGTTCTCTCTGGCAAACCTCTACACCTCACGGTAGAAGAGGAGCGACTAAGTAAGTAAGTCTAGTCTTACTTGGTTTAAAACTTCTGTGTCTACTTGGAACATTATACTGATGCTGTCTAACGTCTTATATTTGGGCCTAAGTTCAGTCCTACACTTTCTGTCTTTGTTCCTAGTGTTTAATTTTATGTTTGAGTCTTAGATTATTTTGTTTCTGCTCTAGACTCTTCGGGCAAGCGGGAAAAGATGCAAAGAGGCTGATGGAAGAAACTCAAGCCATCCAAGCTCTTGCAGCTCTGTTGAAATTAGAGAATAGAAAACTGGCATTGAAGAGTCTCAGAATTTTATCAGAACTGAGTGCTGTACGGTATGTATATCAACAAGAGTGATAAAAGTGATTTTGTGAGCAAAAAGAATGTGCTGCCTTATTCCTTTTATCTCAACTCTTAATTCTTATAACATCAAAGAAAATCTGGCAACTAACATAAATATAAAATTAGTTCATGTTCAATCAATCGAAAACCTTACAACTCTCTGTGGAGCACAATTTTTCAACAAATACATGCCACATTCTTCTGTGCTGTGCCATCTATTTCAGATCTCTCTGTGTAATTTATCTGTGCCACATTATTAGCCTTCTTAGATAATTGAATTATATTTTTCTTTGTGGTTGAACCATTCACAGGGCTGGATTAAAGAAAAGCAAAATAAACGTGTTTATTAAGAACATTTTCGCAACTTTATATTTCACTATGGTAGTTGACTTTCAAAGCTGGTAAATTTTCTGTTTGTTGGTCAATAAATATGATTTTTTTGTGTGTAAAGACACAATTGAATAAAGACCTTGTTGGTGTTATTGTTTTTGTTGAGTGTTTGTTAGTTTCTGAGATACAAAAATATGAAGGTGAAAATTTATTGAAAAACAAAAAATGTGGACTCTGCCGAATGGCCTAGTCCCTCTGAAACCCAAGGAAATCACAACAACGTTGGCCTGCTCCAATCAGCGTAATAAGAAGATAAATCGTTCAAAATCCATTTGTAATCTAACATACAATACTTTTACCGGCAAAAAAAACAACCTGTGTAGATGGACGTGACGTATTCAGCATTAAAGACAATGGCCATGGGTAGGGTTGTCCGTCCCCAGCAATTGCTTTGGAAATTTCTAATTTTTAGGTCGAGTGTGTCAAATGTCAGTTCGTGGTAGCGTGCTAAAGGTTAAGACACCAAATAGAAAAGAATCAACAACAATAAATAATAATACAATTCATTACAAAAATTACAAGTTAAATTAAGAAAAAAGTATCATCTTAGTCTTGATCATGAGCCAGGGCTTAAGGGTACCTTGGCTATGTAATGCTTTTTGTACTTTATAATAATAATGATCTTTTTCTTCTGCGTTCATTCTCAATCTCCTGCTACCAAGTCCTGAATAGGCTTCTTTGCAAGTAGCAGAATGTAGTCCAGAGAATGGAATTCGTTGTCGCTAGTTTACAGCTTGACTGCGATATTTGCGCCTTTCAGACTGACACATTCGTCTTCGGTAGCAGGCAGGCATTTTTTAGTACTGGGTTAACCTTCCCTCTTCGACCCCTTCTCCTTAGCCAGCCTGTTCTGGCGCAGTCTGTTATCCAGGATCACCGTGTAAAAGTGCCTTGGCAGCTCTGGTTCGCTGGTCCTGACACTAGCAGTCAGCTTTGTGTTGCTAATGCTGCAGCTCATGCGCTGCTCAGCATCATGTTCCCAAATAATGATTATATTCTGCATTAACTCGGTCCAGACCTTTGACACATTAAATTGCCTCTGGTCTTGGGATTCTTGGTCTCGTCCCTCTCAATTAGTTTCTTCTTCTTCGTACGCTGTCAGACGTCAACTTGAATTTGTTCAAAGAAAGCAGCTGTCATCCTGAGGCTGTCGACACTGCCATAGAGCTTGTCTAGTGTTGGCTCTGGTGATGGCCACATGCGCTTTCTCTGGTCCTTGTATGTCGGGCAATTTTGCATCACATGTTCAGCGGTCATTTCCCTGTACCACAGGTGCATTCATCAGTGTCACTTATCCTCAGTTTATTGAATAGATGGTACCTCAGTCTGTTGTGGCCTGTGTTGAGTCTGAAGACCACGCCCTGCTCTTTTCTGTTCAATTGGTAGTAGGCATAATTTTTTGTGTAGCCAGTATTTTGTTTCCCATTTGGCCATGTATCTGGCCCTAATAAACCTTTTGGACTCTTCGTAGGTCACACTAGAATCTGGTTGTGGTAGTCTTGCACTTTCTTTTGCCAGTCTGTCTGCCTCCTTGTTGCCTTGGATGTTACAGTGGGATGGAACCCACTGTACCACTACTCTTTTTTGGTGCGGACTGCTGGCATAGTTGACAGAGTACTGCTCTTAAATCATTAAGTTCAGTACTTTTCTGGCTTTTTAGTGCTGTAACCACGGCCAGGGCATCTGTAAACAGGACTATCTGGCTTTCATTGCTTTCAACTGTCAGCATTCTCAATTAGTTTGAACAGCCTACACCATCACAAGAATTAGATAAATGTACAGCGTACGAAGAAGAAGAAAAAGAGATAAATGTACAGTCATGCACATCCAATATGGAACATATTTACAGAATGGGAGGGGTAGGAAGACTAACGTCTGGTCAGGCAAAACATACTGGCCAAGACCCTCACCTCGGCTTCCTAGTAGCCCTCCCTGGAAACGGGCTGTTTTTCATGGCAGCCTGGCTAACAAGGTGAGGGATCGACATGATCCCCGTAGTAGTGAGTGATATCCAGATGAATCCAAGCATAGCACAACTGCCTGTAGGACCCCGGTCCACCTTTATCAGCACGCTCAGGATGTGAGGGAAAGCTACTGCAACCCGCCACTTAACATCCTTTTAAGGGCGCACAAAAAAGTAACCCACTCATTGTGGACATTCGCAAACAACAACAGAATGGGAGAGAACAATATTAGAAAAGGACCTATGGGTTATAATAGATCATACAGGTAAGGTGAGTGAGCAAGTTCAGGTAGCAGTGAAAAAGACAAATGCAATGTTAGGTATGATAAAAAGAAATATTAAACATAGGAACATAGAAGTGATAATCAAACTGTATGTTGTTTTGATTGTCGACAATGAGTACGTTTACTCTTTTGTGCGCCCTAATAAGAACGTTAAGTGGCTGGTTGCAGTAGCTTTCCTCACATGACAAGCACGCTGAAGATGGTGGATCGGGGTCCCCCAGGGGGTTTTACAATGCTTGGCTTCATCTGTGTGTTGCTCATTACAACAGGGATCACGTTGATCCCTCACCTTGTTAGCCAGACTTCCATGAAAACAACCTGTTTCCAGGTAAGAGTCTTGGTCAGTATATTTTGCCTAACCCTGACTAACATGTCTGATCAGCATATTTTGCCTGACTGACTAACATGTCTGATCAGTATATTTTGCTTGACCAGACATTAGTCTTCCTTCCCATCAAACTATATAAAGCATTAGTTAGGCCTAGATTGGAGTACTGTATACAGGTGTGGATTCCTTATCGTAGATTGCGTCCATTATGTCTCTGACAGTAATAAAATATTCTTAAAAACTAAAAAATATATGAATACAGAATGCTATTTATCATTTATATGGACAATACATAAAAGATCCTGTTGACTGGCTAGTGTGGCATATTGGGAATATGGTGTTAGGCCCATATTTTTCTTGCCCGCCAGCATACTAACAGTGATGTGGTCAGCATCATGTCGGCTACCTTTACTTTCCAGATTGTTCTGGCACCCATTGTTTTTAGGTTTGGCTGACCCCGATAGCTGTTTTTGCGATTTGAAAAAAAATCTTGCACCGACTGAGGACCGAACCCTGATCACTCGGCTGGGAAGCCACTGCACTGCCTCGACTCCTACTAACAATATATACTGGATCTTAGTTCTTCTTCACTGCCCCTTTTTATCACTAATATTGGGGAGTATTTTACAAGGAAGATCTTTTAGGGTTAATGAGCTTTCACTTCCGTGATGAACTGCTTCTCTGCAATCTAAATCGTAAACCCTGTAACTGTCTTGAATCTGATTTCAGTTTGGAAAAAATTTATGTTTGTAATCTCTTTTGTAAATTGTGAATATTGACTGATGCCAGTCTGTTACCTATGCCTGAAAGGGAAGCTTCTTTTATATGGATCTGCCATTTTATCTTAAGTTTGCTTTTAGGTTTTCTGTAATACTTTGGTTGTATTTTATAATTGTGACTCCTATCAGTAATTGACATTGTTGAAACGTGTTATTTCTTTGAACAGGAGAGTTCATGGAATCTATTTTGAAAGGTATCAACCAATCAAAAACATGTCAGCTTCCTGTGGAGCATAGGTCCTCAACAAATACTCGCCAAGTCTTCCTATCATGAGTCATCTGGGTCAATTCTGTCCACGTCGTGTTTGCTTCCAGTTATCTCTTCCATGAGTGTCTTGGTCTCCACTACTTCTCTTGCCCTGTTGATTCCAGAACAGAGCTTGTCTGGTAATGTTATCCACTGGTTTCCATAATGTGTGGCCTATCCATCGCCTCCTCCGTATTTCATGCCCCACTGGTATTTGTCCAGTTTTTCCCTCATCAGTTACACGTTGGTGATCTTGTCGTACCATTTCAACCATTTATGAAAGTCTGTACCTTTTTCATGAGTACCTGTGCTTTCCTCCATGTTTCAGAACCATATAATAAGAATGGATGGGAGACAGCGTGGGCTAGTGGTTAAGTAATACGGCTCACAAACCGAAGGTGCTGGGTTCGATCCCTATCACAGCACTGGCCTTTACACTGGGGAAACAAACCCTTAGAAAATGCAGGAGGAAGCAGATCATTATGTAAAATGCATGCTGAAGTTGGATGCACTGGGCCGACAGACACAAAATAAAAATCACAGTGCAACACACACCGCCTTGGAAAATAGAGAAATACGGCGAATGCAAATTTAAAAAAGAAAGACAAAATTTACGTTGGAGTTGAAGATTTTTATTTGAGACTGTTTGTGCGGAAACCCTCATTTGTATTGTTGCATAGGTTAAAATTCGCTTGCAGTTATTTTTAAACTAAGAATGCTGAAATTATTGTTGTTGGCGAACACCCACAATGAGTGGGTTACTCTTTTGTGTGCCCAGAAAAGAACATTAAGTGGTGGGTTGCAGTAGCTTTCCTCACATTCCGAGTGTGCTGATGAAGGTGGACTGGGGTCCTCCAGGCAGTTGTGCTATGCTTGGCTTCCTCTGCATATCACTTACTACTACAGGGATCACGTCGATCCCTCACCTTGTTAGCCAGGCTGGCATGAAAACAGCCCTTTCCAGGAAGGGCTACAAGGGAGCCAATGTGAGGGTTTTGTCCAGTATGTTTTGCCTGAACCTAACATGTCTGATCAGTATATTTTGCTAGACCAGTCGTAAGTCTTCCTTCCCACTGAAATTATTAAAAATCTTTCACAAATAATTTTGTCATCAAAGGGCTTTTAGATTGACTTAGAAATTATAATACAAATTGTTAATGTTTTTTTGATTTACTTCCCTCGTCATTAATTAAAGTGAAGAATCTGATTTCTCAATAGAATTATTATATTCTTGAGCATTTTTGAGTCATTTAATTGTGCAACACAAAGTGAGGGAGAGTGATATGTGAATCTAATAATTTTGTGTTAATGTTTTACATGTTTAGAAGAATCAAGCAATGTCACTCATTTTATGTTTATTTTCAAAATATATTAAAATTTTTGATGTACTTCTGTCATTATTGATGGGTTATTGTTGTTGTTGTTTAATGCCTACAATGAGTAAGTTTACTCTTTCGTGTGCCCTGAATAGGATGTTAAGTGGTGGATTGTAATGTAATAGCCGTCCATCGTTGTCGATGAGGACCGCCGACATCATCCTTGTCACAGATTTCCCTGTTGGGTGTGGGTGCGCATGTGGCTGAATAGGCCAATGCGAGCACGAAAACATCAGCTACATATCGGGCACACAAGGTTTGTAGAAGGGGATGGTGTTCCCGCTGCTCAGGATTTCCGCGTCTCGCGTCTGTTCTGGGCTTTCACAACACGGTCATCTTCACCAGCCGCTACACCCGATTTGACTGCGCTTCTCCAGTCAGATCTGTTTTTCGCAAGACATTCCCAGGTGTCGATGTCTATCTGGCAACTTTTTAGTGAGTCCTTCAGACCGTCTTTAAAACGTTTCTTTGGACGCCCTCTCTCGCGCCATCCCTCTCTCAGCTCGCCGTAGAGAAGCTTCTTTTGGAGCCGCTCGTCTGACATACGGACGAGGTGTCTGGCCCATCCTAGTCGTGCTTTTTCTAGTAGTGCATGGATGCTGGGCATGTTAGCCCTCGAGAGAACCTCGATGTCAGTGACACGATCTTGCCATCGGATGTGGAATATTCGCCTCAGGCAACCTGTGTGGAAGTGGTTTAACTTCCTTGCATGTCCAGAGTATACAGTCCAGCTTTCGCAAGCGTATAGTAGGGTTGGAATGATGGTTGCACGGTAGACTTTGAGTTTGGTCTTGACGCTGATGCCACGACGTGCCCAGACCATCGAGCGCATTCTACCAAAGGCTGTGCTGGCCTTTGCTATTCTGCTTGCCACCTCATCATCTAGGCTGACAAATCTCGACAGCGTGCTGCCCAGATATGTGAATTTGTCTACGGCATTCAACATCTGCCCGCTGACTGTAGTCTCTGGTTTTGTGTACGGCATGCCTGGTGCTGGTTGGTACATGACCTCTGTTTTTTTGGCATTTATGGTCAGACCAAAATTTTCGCATGCGGCAGAGAACTGGTCCATTCCAACCTGGATTGTAGAAGCTTTCCTTACATACGGTACCAGGTATGCTGATGAAAGTGGACTTCGGTTCTCCGGGCAGTTGTGCTATGCTTGGCTTCATCCGTGTGGTACTCATTACTACAGGGATCACATAGATCCACATCTCGTCAGCCAGGCTGCCTTGAAAACAGCCTGTTTCCAGGAAACACTACACGGAAGAGAGATTGTGGTCTTAGTCAGTATATTGTACCTGACAAGACGTCCTATTCAGTATGTTGTGCCTGACCGGATTAGCATCTCAGTTCCCCATGGGTTGTTGCTAATAATAATAAGGCAAGACTTTGACGGTACTGAAGGTCTAAATAAAAGATATAAAAAAGGACAAGAAGTATAGTGCATACTATGCTTCTTGTTCATCTTTTTATACTATCTAACCATTGCTGGTGGAGCCGGTTAGCGCGGTGGCTTCGCATCTGAGTGGTCCTGGGTTCATTCCCCAGTTGAGGGGGTAATGTTTTTTTCAGGCCGCAATGGCTCCCGGGTCGACCCAGCCTTAAGTGGGTACCGGTTCAGTCCAGGAAATGAAAGCGGCGAGGGAGAGGAGATGGCTACCGCCCTCATATAGCCGAGCCTTTGAAATGTGAGATCGCTAACACCTCACACCCCACCCCTACGGCAGTAATGCTATGGGATACTTTACTTTAAACATTGCTGGGTCCTCCATGCATTCAAAAAATGGCCTAGATTGTTACACCAGACAAATTGGGCAATGCTAATTAGTTAATAGTGCTTTGTTTATTGAATAGAAATATGAAAATGTGCTAATTTCATTATCTGTCTTCTACGTCACAGTGCATAAGAGAGTACAGGTTAAGTTGGATATAATGAACATTTTACATTCCTTCAGTTGCTGTCCCAACTTTACTGGTCAGATACTTGCTGCTAACATCCTGGAAGAGCTTGTTACCCTGGCAGATGATGAAGACAGTAGTCCTGCATCATATTCACTTTCCATTATTTTGAGACTATGTGAGCAAGAAATTACGCGGCCTGCTCTTGGTTCTGCTGGAGTTATTTCCCTTCTTGTGAAACTGATGAAAAGTGACAGAAGTTATATCAACAAAGTCTGGACACTTAATGCTCTGTGTTTATGTACCAAAGAGGCAGTTAACAGAAACAAGATACAAGAAGCAGGTGGTCTTGAGCTGTTTATTTCAGCTTTGAATGAAAGCCGAACAGGTTATCTGATGTCTGATGGTTATTTTTCAGTGCTCTATGACAGGATAATTAGCTCGCTTGTTAATTTTCTCTACAATGATGACTGCCTTGGGAAATTGTTGGAGCTTGGACTGGTGAGAATCCTTACAGATCATCTGAAAAGATCATGTACTTTTACTTCATTGAACGAAGACTTAAAGAAAGAAGTTGATTCTCTTGCAGTGTTGTTAGGACAGAGTGAAACTACTGCAGGCAGAGAAAGACTTTTGAAAAAAGTTAGTAACACCGAAATTGGGAATCTATCTTATGACAGTATCTATCTTGAAGGAGAGTGCGTTCAGTTAGCCAAAAATTCAACATCTTGTTCTACTGCTGAGTTAGGTAGCGTCTCTGTACATCCTGAAGGTGAAAGCCAATCTTTTGAGACAGAAAATATAGCTTTTCCTTCAGATTCCAACAATCCTATACCTGTGAACCAAATTGTGGAAGCATATGAAAGCTTGCCCAAGCAAAAACTGAACACTGGTGATGAAGATCCTCTTGATATAGACAGTAATGTAGTTACCAGTGGTGATGCAATTGTAGTAGATGATGATGATGAGAGGGAGAATGCTGCCTCACCAGACAACGTAGACCTGCCCTTTCAACAAACAAATCCATCTAGGCATACATTCAGCATTAACAGTCCGACATACCAGTCAGAGACATCGTGGAGGCTTGAAGACTACACATCAGGTGTGACATGTAAATCATTCAGCCAGGAGCAGGAAACTTACAGAGCAACTCCACACTACCCTCCATCCCCATATTCTGTCAACACAGACATGGTACAAGCTCCTTACAGTCCTCTGAGTGCTGGGGCATCTTATTATTCTCCATCCCAATCATCTCCTTCACACAGTGTTCTGATGTCACCTCTGCAATCCACCATTCCAAGCTCACCCACATCAACCTCATATCGTGGCAGTCCTGCTTGGGCGTATTCCAGTCCAGATAATCTGAATAGTCCAGTATCTCCGAGCAGGCTTTTTAGCCCGCGCAGCACGGCAAGCTCGAGTCCACTGCCATTTGCATTTCAGACTCAGTTTAGCCCCCTCAGTAATGACTTCCCAGGCTCCCCCATGTTGGGTGAGAATCATTCACAGAGCCCAACACCAAACTCACAATCATTATTTAGCCAGGACACTTCTGTTCCAGATTTAGAAACTCACATGGGCAGTGTTGTAGCTTCTAGCCACATAGAGCAGTTATTGGCAGCGTCCAGGGAAGCTTCTGCACCAGGGATTCTTTTTACTGCTGTGCCCGTTTCACAGGACTCTGTAGCAATTGAAAATGTATATTCTGCTTCAGAAGATGATGAAGATGTTGGCAGTGATGTTGACAGCGCATTAAAGACCTCACCCATAGATTCTGAATGTGGTAATGACAAGTTAGAAATGTATCACAAGATGGTTGCTGATAGCTCTCCCTCCATTGAAAATATGAAGAATTCTACGCAGTTGTTGTCAAATAAAAGATTCAAAACAGTGGATACTGCCACTTCTTCGGAGAACAACCTATTTTGTGTGCATGATGAAGCTGTGAATTCAAAGCGCAGAAAGCTGAATAATAAATCATCAGCAATGGAAACTGTTAGAGGAATATGTGATATAGAAAGCGCTGCTAAAAATATTCCTAAAGTTAGACATTCCAGCGATGGTTTTATTCCTGATCTTTATTCAAGTGATGATGAAGAAATAATCAACTTATCCTCAGAACACCATTCTTCCACAGTCCTTGGTTTGAAAACAGATGAGTCTGGTTTGAACCTTAAGAGCACATTACCTAGTTTGAAGACTGATAAAATGGGTGCAAAGACGAAAGAGATGTACAGACCTTCATCTACTAGTTCTGATATAACTGTAGTTTCCGAAAAGTCGAAATCAGTCGAGCAAATGACTCCATATTTGGGTAAAGGAAAATTGCCTATTTCAGCTGCCAGCTTCAGGAAGCACCATTCAGCTGTTGTTTCTCCTACACCCCGACTTGGTATGTCCCCACTTGCATCAACACAGCCAATCTCAGAGTATCAAGTATTGTCCTTTATCAGTGACAGCCCATACAGGTCTCCATATCCAGAAACTGCACATAACTCTATAGTCAGCAATGATGACTTAAAAGTTAATGTAGAAACTACTGAAGGTACCACAGAAAGAAATTCAAAGAAAGATTTTGCAAATAGATCACTATCTTCTCAAGAAAAGAGTTCAAATACCACAAAATTGGATGACTCTGCAGTTACATCACGGAGTTTAAGTGTAAAAGCATACTCTACTTCCGATATAAGATATGTCCACAACACCAGTGATGCAAGAGTCAAGAAAATACATAGGACCACGGAAACTAACATACTGATACTCTTGGCTCGAGTTTCTGTAAAGACAAACCCAACACATCTCCTAGCAGATGCCACAGTAATGAGTTGCATGTTGGGATACATATCTTCTGCACCAAACCCAATTCGTCGCAGCTGTCGAATTTTGCATCGACTTTGTAGCAACCCACACTGTTTTGAGAAATTAGTTCTAATGCAAATGCCAGCCATGCTTGTCAAGTGCCTTGTTTTAGAGAAAGACGGTACTTTTCCACATGATCTATTTTGTAGAGATAACAGGAACATGAGTGATCTACTCCTGTCTTCTCAAGGGTCAGAAGGCAGCGGCTCACAAACATCAGAGTTTGGAAGGAAGATGGACTTTGAGTTTGGAGGTGATGCTTACAGCAGAATGACGTCAAAGAAACATTTGTCTGTCGGAAGTGTTTTCCGGAATAGACCCAGCTTGTCTGTAGACAGTGAAGCAGCAAGAGACGGCCTGAATGGTGGTGATGACATTTATGAGACTGGATCTTCCAGAGCTGAAGTCCGTTTAAGAATAGGCCTGGAACTTCTACATACAATGGGAGCGGTGGCCATGTCAAATTTTGGAGAAGGAGAGTTGAAGCACCTTCTGATAAGACGTTCAGAACAGGACAAACTGGCATGCATGATGAGCATGTTACACTTGCGAGTTGGCTGGTAAGAGCATTTTGACCATGTATTATTGTTTTAGGCAAACTATCATCTTCTCGTCTCTGTTTCGATCCTTACAAAGCATAGTCCCTTTATGGGTGAAGGTGCAAAACACTTTATTCTTGAAGTGGTTATTTTTATTGTAATTAGTCATGCTGAAGTCGGATGCACTGGGCTGACAGGCGCAAAATAACAACCACAGTACACCGCCTTGGGGATTAGAGAAATAAGGCGAACGCAAAACAAAATAATACGTTTTACATGATAAAGTTGCTAACCCGATGTAAAAACCCTCCTTAGTTGCCTTGTACAATATTCTTTGAAAGTGTTTCTTTAATGTTTTACACACATGATGGTCCGAGGAAGGGAATGGGATAATAGGTTTAGATATTGCAGGGAAAACACTGGATTAGGAGTTTTGAGAAATGGGATTTGTGATAAATGGATATTATGGATTGTGATATATGGATGTTATAGAGTGGTGGGAAATGGAGTTGTGATATATGGGTGTTATAGTTTTGGGATTGTTATATATGGGTATTATAGAGTGTTGGGAAATGGGATTGTGATAATATGGGTATTATATAGTTTTGGGGAAATGGGGTTGTGATATATGGATATTATAGTGTTGAGAAATAGGATTGTGATATGTGGATGTTGTAGAGTGTTAGAGTTCTATTATATGGGTGTTATAGTTTTGGGAAATTGGATTGTGATATGGGTTATTATAGAGTTTTTTTGGAAATGGGATTGTGATAAATGGTTATTATAGTGTTGGGAAATGGGATTGTGATATATGGGTATTATAGTTTTGGGAAATGGGATTGTGATATACGGATGTTATAGAGTGTTGGGAAATGGGGTTCTGATAACGGATGTTATAGAGTGTTGGAAAATGGGGTTGATGATATTTGGATACCATTGCATAGTGGGATTGGTAATATGCAGAGCATATTTTTTTAAATGTAGTTTTGCAGTAACTTTACATTTGTCCTTCCATTTGTTGGCTAAATCTACAAGTTATTCTTCCTCGTTATACATGTATGTGCCCGTGGAACTAACCCAGCCAACATTTAACTCATTCACTCTAGTATATTTAGGATATCTGGATGCACACAAACTCAAGCATCACTTACATGTGGTCTATTTATATTCAGTTACGGTTCACTGAAATATCACACATAATATACAAAAGGGTTCAGGATGAACATTTTGGTTAGAGGGATTATAGTTGCTCTAAGCTTTTGTTATTTAAAAGAAAAGTAAAATATTTGTTGTTTTCACCAATACATTACCGGTATTCAACTCTTAACCAGTACATGGATAAAGTAATTGCTTTCTATTGACGGCAATCCACATAGGAAGATGTTCTCAAAGTTGCACCTAAATAGGTGCAGTCATTTTCACAATATCTACATCTTACTGAAGGCACATGGGATCAAGATGCTGAGCAGCGCATGGGCTGCAGCGGTCAGCGACCCATAGCTGACTGCTAGTGTCAGGACCAGCGAACCAAAGCTGCCAAGACCCTTCTACACCTCCACGCGGTGATCCTGGATAACAGGCTGCAGCAGGGCAGACTGGCTAAGGAGAAGGGGTCGAAGAGGAAATGCTAGCCCGGTACTAAAAAAATTCTTGCTGAAGTCGGATGTGTTGGACCGAAAGGTGCAGATATCGCAGTCAAGCTGTAAACTACGACACAGCGCATTCCGTTATCTGGACTACATTCTGCTACTTAAGCCCTTTCAGTATTTGGTAGTGGGAGATTGAGAACGAACGAAGCCAAGCCACTGAAGGCACATGAGGTTGGAAAAGTGTTCACAAATAAAGTCTTCAATCAACACCAGTCTACACAGATTATGTACATGCCACTGCTGCATTCAAAACACACACACTTATATTATACACACTAGCATAACTGTGCAGGATCTTTACTGAATTGTTACTACCATTGCTTGAAACAAAAGAAGAGTGAGGGCTCTTAATCAGTTAATGTGATAATTTAAAGTGGATGTGATTAGAACTGATTGCATGATATATATATATAGAAAGTAATATTTGATACTGACATTGATTTTTTTTTTATCCCTCTAGGTGCCACACCACTCGCAACCAATTTTTTAATAAGTACAGTCTCTGGGAGAAGATTCTGCCATGCCTCTTCACGCTTGAAGCTCCATTGGTCAGAGAAGCCATAGTGGCCGCCATTAGCCTTAATGTTCATCTGGATAACCCCACAAAACTAACACAGAAAATCAGTAAACTGCCCATCTGCCCTGATCTAGATAGCCAATCAACAAGTGATAGAAAATCCAAATTAGCATGCAGCGCTGAATCCAAAAGGGAATGCTCAAATAGTATGATGAAACCAAAGGTCAAACTGTCTCTAAAGAAATCAAACAAGATGGAGATCCTTACAGTTAGGTCAACAAGCTTGGAAGAAACAAGTAACAATATGGTTGATCATATAAACAATTTACTGGAGGATGAGCATATTGTTCCAAACTCCCAAAGGAGCAGGAGCATTGACCACACAATGGATTATAGTTCTGGAACATCCAGTTTATGCCAGCACCAAAATATGAATACAGATTATGACTTTTGTTTTTTTATTCACTGTGACAATGGTGTCATTCATAAAGTTAGTGCCCTCCGAAAAATGCTGATAGAAAAGTCTGAAGTGTTTGCAGCAATGTTTTGTGGATCATATGCTGAGTCTGCCCAGTCTGAGATTGTACTTCGTGATGTCAATAGTTACGCTTTTGAGTTCATCATTCATTACCTACATGGATGTTCCTCTGGTTGTTCTGTAATAGATTCTCTAAGTCTGGAAAGTACCAAGGGTGAAATGGTTGCCAAAGAGGTCTCCATTAAGTCTGACAGCGTAGAAAGACAAGAAATGGAATCAATGCCACAGCTGGATGAACAAGTGTTAAATGAGGAAAATGTTGAAGAAATGAATTCGTTTATTGATAATAGATTTCCTTCTGGTAAACAAAATGTCTCCAGATCTTTTGCTGGGGATATACGAAAAAGCAATGCATTGAGTTCTATGAAGATAGATACTTCAGAATATATTTCACCACTGCTCGAATTGGCCCATTCTCAAGACTCATTAGATAGCCTAACCCTAGAGGACAGGCCAGAAAGTGAGAAAATGCCCAACACTTCCAGGAAATTGAATTTTAAGTATTCAGAGAAAAATCGCAACTATGCAGTGAATCAAAATGACACAGACATGTGCCAAAAAGAACTTTCTGGATCATCGCAGAAATGTCTCGATGAACTGATCAGCAAATGTGGAAATATTTTTGCATTGGCTGATAGATATCTCCTGCATGATCTTATGCGATATCCTGCCTCTGTTCTGTCACATGTCTGTCTCTCTCCCCACACTATAGAAGACATTTTCCACCTAGCCTGTTGTTACAAATTAGACTCGCTGGCCTTTGACTGCATAAGGGAAACATTGATGTCTCGTCTCCCTTGCAATGATGCTGCTGCCATCTACGTGGAGTTAGCTGCGGATGGATTCAAAGAGCAGGTCTATACAGCTTTAACATGGCTGCTGAACTATATGCAGTCTGACTAGACAGGCAGAAGACTAGTTTAAAGAAATCATATTGGTGATCAATTTACTCCACAACAATTCATCTATTTATCACATCACTGTAGATGTAGTGTTTTCCCAGTCCTCTTATGCAATTCTTTTTTTCCCCTATGATTTATCTTACAATTTCGCATAGCATTCTCACAAGGAATCACATTTCTGTTGCTACTTGTCATTTACCAGTTTATACAAGATCTATAATCAATATTGGCTCCACATAACACCGATAAACTCATTTTCTTACTGCCATATCTGAAATGAATGCAGGTGTTTATAGAAGTATCAGATCATACCATCTGCGCAGAAGGGGGCCATTCATTCATCAGCTGTTCAGTGCCACAAATTTAACAGGTTAATAACAGATATATATATGTTTGTCTATGTTTTAATAAAGGGTATTCCCAGTCTTATAAATGCTGCTCCACCCCTCCCCCCTCAACCAATTAGGGATCTAGCAGTAGTGATAATGTTGATACTTCTTATATTATCTCCTTGAGGCTGAATTATGATATAGACATTCATGAGTGCAGTCTGCCCTCGTTAGCTTAAAACTTGTGTTAGTATGATTAGTTGGAGCACTGGCTCAATGGAAGGGTCTCGACTAGTATGGTTTAACTGGCTGGTCTCACACTAGGATAGTATATCCATTTTAAGCATTTCACATTTTCTCCCTCATCCATTTTTGTTTTAGAAGTAATCTAAGATATGCTGTCTTTCTTCTTCTACCCTGGAGAGTAGATGTTTGTCAGAAAGTGCGCCAGACTATTATATATTCACTCTCTTTTTTTTTTCTTTTTTTTTAACTGGTTCCAGTCTAGTCCTCAGTATCTTATAGACTATCTTTTAATGTCATCACAGTGGGCTAGCGTGTCTAGATCCTTGGCTCTTTCTTTACTTTCCTTGACTGCTGTGGTAGTCAATCTTTAATTTTACAAACATGGCCACATCACCAAAGTCAAGATTTATCCATTTGAATTCGCAAGGGCTGGGCTTTGAGATCGTGCCATTTTGTCTGATTGCAGACCTTGTCTCATGGACCACCTTCCTTAGATATCTCATTTCAGAGGCCTAAAACTGGCTTTTCTGGATTGTAGTTATTGCCCATGATTCAAATCTGCAAATCAAAACTGGTGCTAGGGTCTAGAAGTATACAATCTTTTCTGATGTATTTCTATCTTACTGAGGACTACTATATTTGTGGTATGCAATAGTCTGCCAGTTGTTGCTCTTTGAGTAAACTATTCTTTGGTACCTCTCTTCAGGTTTATTATAGCTTCGAGATTTTTTTTGGCTTTCGCCTATTCCCCAAGGCTGTGTCCCCGTTGCACTATGTTTTTATTTTGCGCCTGTCGGCACAGTGCACCCGATTTCAGCATGCATTTTATGTAAGTCTGCTTCCCCTTCTGCATTTTCTAAGGGTTTGCTTCCCCGGGGTAACGGCCTGTGCTGTGATGGGGATTGAACCCAGCACCTTCGGTTTGTGAGCCGTGTCACTTAACCACGCCGTACCGCGTCAAGGTATATAAACTGCTTGATCTGTTCACCCAGCATAGCTCTCGAGACCACCATGGTTTTACTTTTTGAACGGCTAATAGTCTCATTCCTCTCTTCTTTCCAGATTTGAAGGTTAATCTAGAGATGCGCTTCTAATTTGGAAATCACTGGCAAACGCCAGCCATGATATATAGACTGTCCCTTACTGACTTTGCATATCATCTATGAGTATCGGTAGTATTAAACAATATAACATCTCCCTTTCTTACACCCATTAGTGTTCTTAACTCCTATGACTTTTGGTTTCCTGTCCAAATGTAATGCCTGCAGGTCTTATAGAAACTATAGTATGCGGACAAAGTGTGCTTGGATGCTCTTCTTCTCCAGGCATTCACAAAGTCTGCTCCAGGGAATGTTATCTAACCCCCTTTTTTTTCCCAACAAAATCTTCCAAGAGGTGCTTTTCATTATTCTCAAAAGTTTTTTTCCCCCATACATTTGCATGAGTGTTGAGATGATGTCTTGAGTACGGTACTTCGGTTTGTTCTGAACCTCACCCTCTGCTCCATATATATATATCATAATCATGTAGCATATCCTTTGTAGAATGTCGCTACCATCAGTCTGTCTGAAAGAAACTCGTTCCCTTGCCAAAACACCAGTTTCCGCCACTGTCATACTCAGGCACTCCTGGTATATCTTGGTGTCATCGTCTTCTAGGTCTACCCCTTCCTCTTTTGCCTGGCACCATACCTTCCATCACCGTTCTCTCAAGACCATTGTGTCTCTTGATGTGACCAAAGTATTTACATTTTCTAGCCAAAATGGAATTGATAAACCAGTTCTCCTCTATGCTCAACTCTTGCCGAATGTCTACATTTGTTCTTTTCTCTGTCCAGGGTATTCTGGGGATCTTTCTATAACATTTTGACTCGAAGGATTCGATTCTTTGTCTAGAAGTTTTGGTAATCGTCCATGCTTCACAGCCATAAGCTGCCACAGGAAAAACACAGGCTCTCAAGACTTTTACTTGTTGGTGCCCTGCCATAATTTCTTCAGGATGTTCAGTCTCTGCATTGCCATAGCTAGTCATCTTCTGATTTCTTTCGAGCAGTCACCATTTTTGTCGATTCTGGAGCCCAGATATTCAAAATGTGTAACCTGATATATTTCCTCACCGCCCACTGTAAATTTATGCTGATATATATGATTCTTGTAATGTTGGTAGTCACCATTATTAGAACTTGTACCAGGATCTTGGCCTTCCTTCTGAGAAATAGCCTTTCAATTAGGGTGTTAAGCAAAGCACCTTGTCTGTCTTGTACAAATTTCATAGGGCATTCTTTGTCCTTCTTCGTGGTCCTGTAGAACAGCTTCTAGTTTCCAAAGTTCTCCCATGATTTTTTGTTTTGCTGTTAGCACTTTTGTACCTGGCTTCTTTTCTGAGTGTTATATATTCTTAGTATTTGTGAGTTTTTTTTCCATGTTGTATTCTTGGTTTCCAAGTAGTGTTTCTATTTATCTATCGTCAGTCCGCTTGTGTCGTTAGATGTCATGGGGAGGTGTGACCTCCTTTGTTTCATATTTTTTTGGCAGGTGAAAATGTAAATTAGAGCAAGGTAGATCCGCAACCTATCAGGAGCCATCTATGCTACCCACATAGTCCCCTTTTTTGCGACTTATTCTGTGTTTTTATACCTTTTAATTTATCTAATTATCATTTTGACTTTGGTCCACTAGGGTGTCCTCTTTATACTCACCATCTTGGCTCAACCACATGCTTTTGCCACAGCTACCATGAGGATGGTCTTGAATTTTAGCCGAAGAGGTTTTAAGTCTGAGGGTTGGTACCTTAGCCCTTCCTACTGATGTCGATATCAGCCAATGATATCTGGCCCTAACTTCCGACTGTCTTAGTTTTTATTCTTGCCCCTCCTTCTCTGTTAATGTTTTTTTTTAAGCAGGACTTCTCTTTTGGTTGTTCTCGTTATTGTGATCACTTTTGATTTCTTGTCTCCTCCTACACTTAAATAAATTTTGCATCATGATGGCATAATCAATTATGGATTTCTTGAAGAAAAAAAGATATATATATTCTGGTGTAAATTTGTTTTTTGAATTTAAATAAAAATATGTACTTATGGTTGTTTGTTAATCTGGCCACACTGATACAATGTTTGTGCATAGCAGATAATGCATTAATATTTGCAGTTTTCTCCTCTTTAAGGTTTATGCATAATATGTCAAATATTGTAGAATAAACACTTCCATGTGAAAAGTAATCAATACTCTAAAGGTATTAAGACAGATTTATGAGACAGAAAAGCAACACATGTACGAACAAAATTGTTTCCACTAATTTTTCCCCCCAGTACTTTCACTGTATATTCTTTAAAAAATGCACATTAACATCATCATTCTTATGTTAAACTTTCTTTGTCCTTTGGAATCCCTCAGTATGTGTTAGTCTGTATTTGTCAATGTAGTAGTTACTGTAAAAGTAAATTATTGAATTCATTGTCTTGCTTGTGTAATTACTGATTTATAATTCACTTAAAAATAATAGAATTAGCTCATTTGAAATTATATTCTTGGTTAAATGTAAATGAGTCCAACTAATTGAATTGAGCTGGGCAGATTTTAAACAAAATTTTGCACAGCTTTTCTTTATTTTGATTGGAAAAATCTCTGAGTTGGATGGATAAAGTTGGAAGCATATCTTTCATTGACTTCCTGATTTATTGGTGTATTTGATTTAAAACATTGATAAAGATAGAAGGAAAGGGAAAAAAACGGACGACGCCAAAATGAACTCTGGTCACCTTGTACAAAAAAACAATGTTTGCAGTATTCTTCATGGAAAATAAAATCTGTCCTACTAGATGACTCTGAAACATGGCATATAACTAAGACTGCAGACATATATCCGTTGCATACTTCTGAGTTAAGGGTAGTAACCAAAGATCTGTATCAAAACAATATGACATACAATACAGTCAGAGATTGAGGTTGGTGGAGATGATCAATCTCTCAGTACGAAACCTGCAGATATCACACATGTGCTGGATTAGAACCCAAAAGGACAGAGGTAAATGAGTAGGCCCAAAAAATGCAGAACAAATGGTGGTGAAATAGGTCAATGTAGCTGCAGTGTCATGTGCAGAACAGAAGAAGACAGCCCAGAATAGGAACAGGTGGTAGCATCTGTCGCAGCCCTCTGTTCCATGGGGGACCAGATGAATTAAGCAAAGTCATGATTTAAACCTTAAGAAAATAGTTTTTGTGACTTTTTGTCCTTATACATCACTAGGATATCAAATATTAGAAAATAGTTCTTGTTACTTTGTCTTCACTAAGTCTGGTACCAATTTACAGCTGGGTAGGGAAAATTCATGTCTTCACTAAGTCTGGTTCCAATTTACAGCTGGGTAGAGAAAATTCAAACAAGTAGTAGTGAGCCAGCTCACAGTATCATTGCTATGATATAAAAAGTCAGTTAATAGAACATTTGAAAACAGTTTTAGTAATTATTCATTTTATTTTACTCAGGTGACCACATATGGACTTCACACACACATACGATGACTAAATCATTCAGATTATTTGTATGAAAAGAATTTTGCTATCAACAATTTTTGCAATCAGAATAATTTAATACAGATTTAACTTGGATGAATGAACAAATGAATTCATGCAAAAATGAAGTTTAACATTAAAGGAAAACTATTGTTAACGAACTTTGTATAAATTTTAAAAACCGCTCTTGAAACGAAATAAAGATTGTTTTTGACATCTAATAACTCAATTTATATATAAACTGTCATCCTATTCCACAGATTATGGGAGCACTGCTTACACATCAAAATACCAGACTGGCTTATTTTTCAACATGTGATTTCAAACTCTGAAGAAAGTTAATATATTGTTTGTTCTCGTATACTGTACAGTAATCAACCAGCTGAGAAATGAATTCATCATTAATGCCTCGTTCATCTAGCATGTCCATCAAAAGATCAAACAGCTCCTGAAAGAAACAAACCATTGAACTTACTACAGCTGAAGTTTTGGAATACCAACCAACTTTCACTCATCATTTATGTACTACATTATTTTCTTCTTCGTTTGTTATCAATCTCCCGCTACCAAGCCCTGAAAAGGGTTTTGCAAGTAGCAACATGTCCGGAGAACGGAATGCGTCAGTTTACTTCAGGCATTTTTTAGTACCGAGTTAGCCTTCCCACTTCGATCCCTTCTCCTTAGCCAGTCTGCTCTGTTGCAGCCTGTTATCCATCTTTCTTTCTTCTTCGTACGCTGTCAGACGTCAACTTGTGTTTGTTCGAAGAAAGCAGCTGTCGACACTGCCATAGAGCTTGTCTAGTGTTGCCACTGGTGATGGCCACATGTGCTTTCTCTGGTCCTCGTATGTCGGGCAATTTTGCAGCAGATGTTCAGCAGTCATTTTCCCTGTACGACAGGTGCATTCGTCAGTGCCACCTATCTTCAGTTTATTGAATAGGTGGTACCTCAGTCTGTTGTGGCCTGTGCGGAGTCTGAAGACCACGACCTGCTCTCTTCTGTTCAACTGGTAATAGGCATCATTTTTTTGTGTAGCCAGTATGTTCTGTTTCCGATTTGGCCATGTATCTGGCCCTAATAAACCTTTTGGACTCTTTGTGGGTCACACTAGAATCTGGTTTGTGGTAGTTTTGCACCTTCTTTTGCCAGTCTGTCTGCCTCCTCGTTGCCTTGGATGTTACAGTGGGATGGAACTCACTGTACCACTACTCTTTTTTGGTGCGGACTGCTGGCATTGTTGACAGAGTACTGCTCTTAAATCATTAAGTTCAGTGGTTTTTCTGGCTTTTTAGTGCTGTAACTACGGCCAGGGCATCTGTAAACAGGATATCTAGCCTGTTATCCAAGGTCGCCAAAGTGACATAATTTGTGACATGCTAATAAAACATTACTGAAGATAAATACAAGAGGTGTGTCTTTACCCTGACCACGAAGAAGTGGGAGCGAAATTTGGCACAGTGCACCCACCCCCTGAATGTATATATTTCTGCCATCTCTGCGCGACCTTGAAAAGACCTTCAGAATATAGTAAACTATTTTTCTAACTAAACCAGTTATCACAAGCCAGTCTGACATCATCAAATGATTTCCTTTTAGCTGTTTTTTAAGTTTGGGAAAAGAAAAAAGTCTGATAGAGCTAAATCCGGAGAATATGGTGGGTGTGGATGAATTTCAATATTCAAATCGTTGCTTTACGGAAAGGCACGTTGTCTTGAAGCAAAGGCAGAATTTGAGTACGCTCTATCCCTTGTTTTGTGGTCACAGTCTTTCTTAGTTTGGTAAGGAGATCTGCATAATATTGCCATGAGGCAGGTAATCTTTCAATATAACACCTTTGACGTCCCAAAAAACAGTCAGCATTACTTTTCTTGCAGATTTCTGTGCTCTTGGCTTGACATGTGTTGGTGAGCCCGGGGTTTTCCACTGCATGCTGGAAATTTTGGATTCTGGGTAATAATGGTGAACCCAAGTCTGATCTACTGTCACCATGGTCAGCAACATGTTTTTTGACCAACACATTTTGAGCAAATCGCCACAGCAATCAACCAACGTTTGTTGCTGTTCACATATCAACAGACGTGGTACCCAGTGGGCACACACTTTTCTCATGTTCAGTCTGTTGTGTAAAATTTTAAAAACTACTTTTATTCAGTTTTGCTCTCCTAGATATCTTTGCACTTTTATTCAGTTTTGTTCACCTAGATATCTTTGCAATTGTCATTGTCCTATTCTGGTCAATGATTTTCTTCACTCTTGCATTTTCATCGCTGCACTCTGAGGATGGTCTTCCTAATTTAGAAGAATTCCTCAAATAATGGTTCCATCTCCCTAGGTGTTTTTCCCTGCCACATCAAGAATTTTATCACAGCTCTGGCCTCTGATTTCTCCATTGTTCTGACAAACCGTAGCAGATCCGGTCAATAAGGTGTGTTGCGCCATGCACCATACCGAGTAAACCCGTCGAGGTAGGAAATTCATACTTCTCTAGTCCAGTACAAATCGAATGAGCTACATATGTGCCAAATTTCAACTTTCTCCTCCTACTCCTTCATAGCCAAGGTAAAGACTTATGACAAGCCCCTTGTAGTGTTCCTAAGGCAAACAGAATGGACTCACTGCTCCCTTCCAAGCATGTCGTAAGAGATGACTGAGGAAATCATTGGTTACTGAAACTGCACTGTAAATAACTGGACTTCAGTTTCCCTTCTAGCTGGTAAGGGTAAATTAAATGCAGCATTGGACCCATACTTCCACCAAGTGGGGGGTGAAGACAGAAATAGATCTCAAGTGAGTGATATTGTGCAGGAGTTCAATGGTGGGAACAAATTCCATACCGAATAATAAGTATACTATATTTTAGTGTAACTTGACTTTGTCATTGGTGTAACTTACAGCATCCATTGTTGCAGCAGAGACAGAGTAAGTTGAGTCTTTCCACTCTCCATCATGAATTGAAACTTCTTGTATTTCAAACTGATCATCTAAACAATAAAAACATCATCTAAGTAATCTTTGTTTTGTTATATCTACGAGGTCAAACCGTACCAATCTGTTCATTGTCACATCAAACCTCACTTACCAATCTGTCTATTGTCACATCAAACCTTACTCACCAATCTGTTCATTGTCACATCAAACCTTACTCACCAATCTGTCTATTGTACCAATCTGTTCATTGTCACATCAAACTTTATCAATCTGTTCATTGTCACATCAAACCTTACTCACCAATCTGTTCATTGTCACATCAAACCTTACTCACATATCTGTTCATTGTCACATCAAACTTTATCAATCTGTTCATTGTCACATCAAACCTTACTCACCAATCTGTTCATTGTCACATCAAACCTTACTCACATATCTGTTCATTGTCACATCAAACCTTACTCACCAATCTGTTCATTGTCACATCAAACCTTACTCACCAATCTGTTTATTGTCACATCAAACCTCACCGATCTGTTCATTGTCACATCAAACCTCACAAATCTCATCATTGTCACATCAAACCTTACTCACCAATCTGTTTATTGTCACATCAAACCTCACCGATCTGTTCATTGTCACATCAAACCTCACAAATCTCATCATTGTCACATCAAACCTTACTCACCAATCTGTTTATTGTCACATCAAACCTCACCGATCTGTTCATTGTCACATCAAACCTCACAAATCTCGTCATTGTCACATCAAACCTTACTCACCAATCTGTTTACTGTCCTGACCAGTTTGTGCATAATGGCGTTCATCATCATATGTGGACTCAGGTGTTGGGAAGGCACACTGCAGGGCCAGCACAACGTTACCTTTAATAATTTCTACTTCAAATCGAGGCCTACACACCATCTGTTGAATCAGCGACCAAAAAAAGTATAAATCCTTTAGATGAGGTAATGTACAAGGCCAGCTAGGTCAATTTTCACTTCAAAGACAAATAAGAATTTTATTTTACATTTTGGCACCGACAGCAAATAAGATTATCTCAATCTGAATAAGATATAACTACACTATGTTTTCAGTTTCTCAAATGTGTCAGCATCTGGGATAATAGAACCAGTACTTTACTTTACTTTTTACAAGAAGAAACTCTTAAACCAGAACACTCATGTATTAATCCCTTCTTCTACGATTCGTTAGTTATTTATTGTTGTTCGTTGTCCTTATTACAAACTTCAGAAATGAGGTATCTAAGAAAGGCGGTTCAGGTGATGAAAAGGGACAATATCCGTAACCAGACAATATGTAGCAATCTCGAAGTTCAACCCCTGCAGACACGAGTGGAGCAGTCCCAACTACAGTGGTTTGGCCAAGTCTGTAGAATGGAAGAAGATCGGATACCAAAGCGGTCATGGGAGATAAAAAGTCAAGGACGCAGACCCCCTGGACGTCCCAAAGTACGTTGGGAGGACAACATATGAAAGTCCCTAAGTGATCGAGGGCTGGATTGAAAAGAGGCCAGGTAAAAGACGGCAGATAGAGCAGTGCAGCGTTCTCTCTGGCAAACCTCTACACCTCACAGTAGAAGAGGAGCGACTAAGTAAGTAAGTTTGTTGTCCCTGATGAAGGCCTATAGGTTGTAACGTAGGTTTTGTTTGGTGTTTTCGTCTCGGAGCGGTATCTGACCATACCCATTTATTATTTTTTTCACTTTGTTTTTTACATCATGATTTAACCAACTATCTGGTCATAAATATTTGTCTGCGTTCGTTTTCAAGTCTCCCGCTACCAAGTCCCGCAGAGGGATATGCAAGGTGCAGGATGTAGTCCAAAGAACGGAATGCATTGTCGCTAGTTTAAAGTTTGACTGAGATATTTGCAACTTTCGGTCCGACACATCCGTCTTCGGCAGAATAAATATTCTAATAGCAAAACAGAATGAAACAGTTTAACATAGATAGGTGGTACTGATAGAATTGGAGCTGAACATTTGCAAAAAGTGCCCAACAAGGAAGAACAGAGAGATAATATATCACCAGTACAAATTCCTAGACAAGCTACAGGGAAATGTTAGTAGCCAATAGCTGTCCAGCTTTCTTCAAGCTGTATGAAACCATATAAAGAAGATGGCTTGGCCATGTGGACGGAACAGAAGATAGCAGACAAGAAATTATAAATGTACGGTATAAGAATGAATAAAAAGAATGCATTACAACAATGACCACTAATAACCTGATGGTGGTCCTAGAAACAGACTGCAATCTGCTAAGTGATTAGAGATCAAAAAGGGAAGCCAAACTCTCTCCCAAAAATGCAGTACAGAAATCAGATGTTTCTGGTCAAAAGGCGCAGATATCGCTTTCAAGCTATAGACTATGACACATCATCACAAATGTCCTTTTCAGGGCAAATGCCAAAGACAAATCACTTCTTATAGCCAAAATTAAGGCAAATTGAAGCAGCAGTGGTTAGCGAGCTGGCTTCACGTTTAAGTGGTCCTGGGTTCACTCCCCAGTTGAGGCGAAAATGTTTTTTCAGACCACAATGACTCCCAAGTCGACCTAACCTTAAATGGGTACCAGTTTAGTCTGAGAAGTAAAGGCGGCCGGCATGATGCTGACCACATCCTCCACTAATTGCTGTGGGTTACAGAATAATATAGCCCTAACACCATATTTCTTATGCGCCACATAGCGTGATGGAATCTTTTTATTTTTAAGGCAAAGAAGGCATATCAGAATAAGCTATTTAGTAGGTCCTCTTTCATACAATATATCAGAATAAGATATTTAGTTAGTAATCTTAATGCACCACATGTTAGAATACCTTAACTGGCTCATCTGGCTTGCCCGTAGCATTCCCTGGTTCAGCTGCATCAACTGCATCATTGACACTTAGTGTTACAACAATTCTTTTAAAAAATAAATGTAAATTGATAATCATTGAACAAGAATTGTTTAAACAACTATCTACAATGATGACACCTTTGATAAAGCACATTATCTATATAATTTTATACATTTTCACACACAAAAATTAGATACAGATTATAGAATTGAAGATGTAACTCAACAAATCATATTACATTTTATCAGGTAATATACTTCATACTCTAGTTCAGGAGGGGGTTGCGGTAGCACTGTCTTCCCAATTGCTGCAGGATTTTTTTTCCCAATCGCAAACCAGCTCTCGTGGTCGTTCCAGTCGCGGAAATTGGGTACCACAAAAAAATCTGTGGAAGTAAAGGCGGCTAGCGTGATGTTGACCACATCATCCACTATGTGTCACGTGACACAACATGATATGGGCTTAACACCATATTTCATATACGCCACTTGGCGTGACGGGATCTTTACCTTTTTTTTGTTTACTCTAATTCAGGACATGACAAATTTCAGATGCCAGGTAACCTAACATTTCCGGACTAGTGTCTTATCTAATCGCATAACTTCCCACATCACGTATATCCCCTCTCAGTTTTAAGGGACACAAAATATTTGCGTAATATCCTCTTCTTCCTTCGACTTTTAAAGCCAGACTGACGGTAGCAGCTGTTCTCACTAACTCAACAAATCAACTTAGATCAATCAATATATAGAGTATCATATTACTTAATATCTCCTTTTTACAAAAGTGTTGGTGCAAACAGGAATGAGACAAGGATGCATTCTCTCCTCTTGTTGGCTTTAGATTTGGCTTCGTTCGTTCTCAATCTCCCGCTACCAAGCCCTGAAACGGCTTAAGTAGCAGAATGTGGTCGGTAAAGAGAACGGAATGCATTGTGTCGTAGTTGACTGCGATATTTGCACCTTTCGGTCCAACACATCCGACTTCAGTAAGCATTTTTTGAGTACCGGGTTAGCATTCCCTCTTCGATCCCTTCTCCTTAGCCAGTCTGCCCTGCTACAGCCTGCCATCCAGGATCACCGCATGAAGGTGTAGAAGGGTCTTGGCAGCTTTGGTTCGCTGGCCCTGATGCTAGCAGTCAGCTATGGGTCGCTGACCACTGCAGCTCATATGCTCGGCTTTAGATTTGATATAGGAAGGCATCAAATGAAGGAACGATAACTGGTATTAAGAAGACATTTTGGCAGCAATTGTAGGACCTGGATTATGTAGATCAGAGGTTTTCAAACTGTGCGTTGCGACCCTCTGCTAAGGGCGTCGTGGTGGCTTTGGAAAAGTGTTGGGCTCAATATTAATTGCTTATATATAGTATAGAGAGGACCTGTGGTTATTTTTCTTTTACAGTCGCCTTATTTCTTCTATTCCCCAAGGCGGTGTGCGTTGAATTATGTTTTTATTTTGCGTTTGGCGGCCCAGTGCATCCGACTTCAGCATGCATTTTATGTAAGGGTTTGCTTCCCTGGGGTAACGGCCGGTGCTATGATGGGGATCGAACCCAGCACCTTCTGGTTGTGAGCCATGTCACTTAACCACTAGCCCACGCCGTCCCCGGATATTGGGTATAAAGTGCTAGTTCACGTTGAGGAATGAAGAGCTGAGTGAAAGCCAACAACAGCCACTGGAACAAACAAATTAAGAGAAGAAAATGGGGTTGATAGGACATACGCTTAAGAAGGCACTGTCCAACATAGCCAGGCAAACTCTCACATGGAATCCTCAAGGTAGGAAAAAGAGAGGTAGACCTAAAAATATATGGGAAAGAACGTGAAAGGGAAAGAGAATGTGAAAAGGAACTACAATTAAATAGTTACACCCAAAAACGATGCCTATTACCAGTTGAACCGAAGAGAGCAGGTCGTTGTCTTCAGACTTCGCACTGGCCACAATAGACTGAGGTACCACCTATCCAACAAATTGAAGATAGGTGGTACCGACGAATGCCCGTGCGGTACTGGTAAAATGACCGCTGAACATCTGCAGCAAAACTGCCCGACATCCGAGGATCAGAGAGAGCAGATGTGGCCATCACCAGTGGAACTGCAAGACAAGCTCTATGGCAGTGGCGACAGCCTCAGGATGACCGCCGCTTTTTTCGAAAAAATAACGGTTACTGTCTGACTGCGTACGAAGAAGAAGAAGAAATAGTTACACCTAGCAGAAAGAGTAGCCCAGGACCATACATGCTGACGAAATGTGGTCAATGTCTATGTACCAAGCGATGGGCTTGATTAGTAGAGTCCACAAAATACACTGCCAGGTGCTAAACCAATTGGCAGGTAGCGACCACAGGCCAATTAGGCTAGAAGTTGATATGGAAGTAGGCCCACAGGAAACAAAACCGCTCCCACGTTGGAATTACAAACGAGCCGACTGGGACAGATTTGCAAGCCTGACAGATGGGCTGTGTGAAACCATCAACACACGGAATAACAAAATGAAGCCCATGGTGGAAAGCCTAAGCAAAGCAATAATGCAAGCTGCCACTGAAACCTTCCCAAGAGGGGCAAGGAAAAATTATGAGCCCTATTGGAACGATGAATTGCAGAAAGCGGAAGATGAAGTCACAAATGCTAGGAACACAGCAGAGAGAGAACAATCTATGGAGGCAAATATCGCCCTCAAAGCCACCACGGTGAAATACAAATACACTCTAAACCAAACAAGAGAAAGCTGGAAAAACAAAACAGAAAGCCTCAATTTAGACAAAGAAGGGAACAAACTATGGAAGTTAGTCAGAGCCATGAATGACGAAACTCCATCAAACAAACAAATTACAATCACGCAGGGTGACAACATGCTCACTGGAAAAAAAGCAACAAACGCCTTTATAGAACATTATGCCAGAGCAAACCACATTGATGTCCCTACAGACAGGCATACAGACATTAGTGAAGAACAAAAGAGCCCCGACAACATCAATATGTCACCAGAGGAGCACATGATGGCAAAACTAACAATGAATGAAATGGAAGAGGCCAGGAGAACTTTAAAGAAAAAGAAATCGCCCGGAAAAGATGGGGTAACAAATGAAAATGCTGATGGGGTTGGGCCAAACAGCAAAGAGGAAGTTACTATCAGTCCTGAACCAAAGCTGGAAAAGGGGAATTGTACCTCAGGCATGGAAAGACGCTGTACTTATACCAGTACCAAAGAAAGAAAAAGATAGAACAGATCCAAATGGATACAGGCCCATCAGTCTACTGAGCTGTGTAGGCAAACTGATGGAGCATGTGATAAACACCAGACTGATGTGGCATCTGGAAGAAAAACACATACTAATTCCACAGCAGGCAGGCTTTAGACAGCACAGATCCACTGAGGATCAGATCATCCTCATAGCCCAGGAAATAGAAGATGCCTACCAGGAGCAAAAACACACAGTAGCGGTTTGGGTGGACCTAGAAAAGGCATTTGACAAAGTCTGGAAAGAGGGACTTAGTCAAGCTCAGAAGAAGTGAAGTTTGTGGGAAAATGTACAAATGGATCAGTCACTACCTCAAAAACAGAACAGCCAGAGTTCAAGTACAAGGGCAGATGAGCAAAAAGGTGACACTTAAGCAGGGAGTTCCCCAAAGGGGAGTACTGTACCCACACTCTTCCTGGTGTATATAAATAACATAACAGAGAATATACCAAGAAGAGTCCATAGCTCAATGTTTGCAGACGATCTGGCTATGTAGACCTCTGAAAAGAATCTCACCATAGCAAGTAATCGGATGCAGCAGGCCCTAACATCGCTGGAAAAGTGGGCGAACTCATGGCTGGTCAAAATAAACGAGGAAAAAACAACATGTACGATATTCTCGCTTTCAAACAAACCCCAAAACACCAAACAAGTCTTAACGGCAAATACCTGCAGCCAAACGACAACCCAAACTACCTGGGAGTCACATTTGATCGGCGCATGACATGGAAAAGTCAGATCGAGAGAAACCGAGTGAGAGCCAGAGAAAGAATGGCAATCATGAAGAAACTTGCTGGCACAAGCTGGGGAGCAGACGAAAGTATACTAAAGAAACTGTACACTGGAAGAGTGAGACCAGTCCTCGAGTATGGCATTGAGGCATGGACAACTGCAGCAAAGGCGAACTTTGATAAAATTAGCAAACTCCAAAACCAAGCCATGAGAGTTATAACAGGAGGCATGAAGTCAACGCCAATTGTAGAACTTGAAAAGATTACAACACTGCAATCCATGACCGACAGAAGAGACTGCAGAGCCCAGCAGCAAGCAGAGAAACTCAGAAGACTGACTGACCATCCAATGCACCAGAGACTAAACAATTTTGGAAATGGGAAATTAAAGCGGAGAAACTTTGCAGAGATAGCCAAAGCAAAGATGCACGAAGACCCTATGAACGCACTAACAACACCAAAGCCCATCCCTACTGTACGAAAACCTGCCTGGAGGCAGCATATATTTCCAGAGGTGGTAGAAAATATACCAGGTATTGGAACCAAAAACTGCTAGACTGAAAAAGAAAGAAGAGATACAACCCTGAGGTACATAAAGAAAAACTACCTGAGCATGGAATGGACCCATGCATACACCGACGGGTCTGTAACAAACACAACACAGAACGGAGGGGCAGGGGCATTCCTGAGCCTACCAAATGGCAGGAAAATAACACTGTCATTGGCAACTGGAAAATACACAAGCAATTTCAGAGCGGAGGCAGAGGCACTGAGGGTGGCAGTGGAAGAAATGGTGACAGATAAAAGGAATGAAAGCCATATAGTCATGCTTACAGATGCCCTGGCCGTAGTCAAAGCACTAAAAAGCCAGGAAAATACTGAACTTAATGATTTAAGAGCAGTACTCTGTCAACTATGCCAGCAGTCCGCACCAAAAAGGGTAGTGGTACAGTGGGTTCCATCCCACTGCAACATCCAAGGCAACGAGGAGGCAGACAGACTGACAAAAGAAGGTGCAAGACTACCACAACCAGATACCAGTGTGACATACGAAGAGTCAAAACGGCTTATTAGAGCTAGATACATGACCAAATGGGAAACAGAACATACTGGCTACATAAAAAACGATGCCTATTACCAGTTGAACAGAAGAGAGCAGGTCGTGGTCTTCAGACTTCGCACTGGCCATAATAGACTGAGGTACCACCTATTCAACAAATTGAAGATAGGTGGCACTGACGAATGCACGTGTGGTACCAGGAAAATGACAGCTGAACATTTGCTGCAAAACTGCCCGACATACGAGGATCAGAGAGAGCAGATGTGGCCATCACCAGTGGCAACACTAGACAAGCTCTACGGCAGTGTCGACAGCCTCAGGATAACCACTGCTTTTTTTTGAAAAAATAAAGGTCGACGTCTGACAGCGTAAGAAGAAGAAGATTAGTAGAGTATTGATGTACTCTGTTAGAAATTATAAAAACTATGTCAGATTGATCAACTTGTGCAATCCCCGACATACGAGGACCAGAGAAAGCACATGTGGCCATCACCAGTGGCAACACTAGACAAGCTCTATGGCAGTGTCGACAGCCTCAGGATGACCGCTGCTTTCTTCAAAAAAATACAGGTTGAAGAAGAAGAACATCAACTTGTGCAATTGATTTTCAACAGGCTTTAACACAATATCTGCTTTTCATAAAATCAACGGAGATACATTCCGTGGACAATAAATAATTGTATTTATTTCGTTGTTTATTATTATAACATCAATTTTTAGTTCTTGTACAAAATAGCATCATAAATATATATATTACTATCAAATAGTCCCCAATGCTGGTGTTTATCGGCGAGACAAAAGTATGCAATTACAACGCAAATTTTACATTACTGAAAGTGTTCACACCATTATTCCGCAGTGGAACACGCAGTTTAATTAATTTTGTGACAAAGGAATGATGGTGCTCAATGCAATAGGAAAATTTATGTGATCGTATGATGTGCAACATGAATAGACCATCACTTCAATGAATTTGATCCTGCGAGGGATGTAGACCAAATGCGCCGTGATTTGAACCTGGTACATTTGTAAACCATGCTTACAACTCCTTGGCCACATGTAATGCCTTAATAGATCCCAAGAACATGTCTCGTGGTTTTGCTGTTGATACCAACGATCTACAGCTCTATAAATATAAAAAACAGTTTTTGCCTTTTCAACATGCATAGTACACCAGTGGTGCTATTCTTTCCTCCCAGTAATGGACCCTGGAGTCCACATAGTTAAGTACCTATAGAACATATACTGGTATGTAAACTGTGCAGCTTTTCCTATTATCATGCAATTCATTTGATTGATTGATTGTAGCTGAACAGAGTACGAAACAAAGCTATTAGACAGAACGTGGGTGCAACACCGTGCATGGAAAACATGGAAAGGGCAAAGAATAAAATGGTTCAGACAGCTGAAAAAAAACCAAACCAAATGTACCATCTGCTTGTATCTACAATACTAGACATCAGGGTTGCAGAGCAAGAAGCAAAACAAGAAAAAGATGGATAGATGGTGTTAGTGAGACACTGAAGAAAACAACAGAATGAGAACATCAGCGACATAGCTGGCATATAACAGAAATCTACACCTCCCCACAATGTCTAATAACACAGGTGGATAGAAGATGATGATTGATTGTGTGGATTGTGCAATTCATGTAAAATAAGAGAGAGAAAATCAAATCACATACTTTTCTGTACCACTAGTCTTTGTTAATGTGACATCTGCTCCATCAGTCTTAATATCAAAGCCAGAAATGGTGGGCAGTTTTTCACTTGATTTTGAGATCTCATGCTTAATATCTTTCTCCAAGAACTTTGAAATTTCTTTATCAACTGCAAATAAAGAGATAAACTTAGCAAACCACAATTAACATTAATTACAGTAAAAGTTTTATTTGGTCTAACCTGCCATTCCTAAACTTTAGTTCTAAGGTCCTCCTCCAAGTAGTGACTTGATTTAGCTACAAAATGGTCTAGAGGTCTTATTTTTTTTCAACAAAGTATTATCTCCTGAGTCACTTCTTACGACATGTCTGGCAGGTTACATGTTATTATTCTTTTCTCCCTTTTCAGACACTGGTAGAACACCAGTGCCTCAAAATTGTATGTGTGTCTACTTATTCTTATATTCTACGCAACCGCACTGTGCAAACAAATTGTAAGACTTTAACCTTAAAAGGCAACGAAAGAAGTGTGAGCATGGGGCCAGCTACTCGATTTGGTAGAAACTATAAGAAACAATAAAAAAGACTTCTACTGGTTCTAATAGAAGAGGAGTGACTAATCATCATCAAAACCTTTCAGCTTCTTGTGGAGCACAGGTCTTCAACAAATACACACCAAGTTCTCATGACAGGTGCTATCAGTTCCAACTCTGTCCAAGTCTTCCACGTTTCCTTTCTGTTAAGCTCTCTTCTCCATATATTTTGGTATGTCTCAACTACTCTTGCCTTCAAAACAGAGAATGTCTCGTAATGCTACTAACTGGTTACCTTAACTTATATCCTATCCAATGCCTTCTCACAACATGTTCCACTGATATATGTTTGGTTGTTTCCAACCAAAAGTTAATGATCTTATTAGTCTATACCATTACAATCTGACAAACTCTTTACTCTGTGCAGGAATTTATTTATGAAAGTCTGTAATCTGTATTTTTGTGGTTGTTGTTTTTCAAACCTGTTGTTCGTGTTTCTGAACCATACAAAAAGAATGGACTTTACACTATATTTCTTCTTCTTCATCGTACGATGTTTACAGCGATATTTACGTTGCACTGATTTAATTTGTTAGCCAGTGGCTCAGAGCATCCGATTTCAACAGGCGTTTCTGTAGGGTTGCCCTCCTTAGCCTTTGGCTGTCCCCAGCCTAACTGCAAGGCAGCAGTTGTTTTTGGTCAGAGTTGTCTCTCTTGGGAAGTTGTCTTGCAGGACTATCGAGTCTTCCCTACTCGTGTCTATAGCGTTTGGCAATGATATGATGGACTATGTACTAGTTTGTACTATCCCAGAAGAGAGGCAGTCCAGTGTGACTTTTTCCCAGGATCGTCACGTCCTGCCAGAAACGTAGCATATGCATATGAGTGAGGTATCTTTTTGCTCGCTTTATTTTCTCGGCTCATCTGCAGTGATGGTACGCCTAGCATTCCCCGCCACCCGGGAGCTTGTCACCATAGGACAGGAGGTGCAATGTCCGCTGGACTGCATCTCTTCTGCGTCCATTGGAATGACTGATAGCAGACAGATGCAAAGAGCGAGGAAGGAGTGCATTTTACCAGGTGCATTCCTGCGCCTCGATCGGGCCGGGACACAAGCCCCAGCCATGTCGTAGCCTCCCATCTCAGCGGCGCTGAGATTTTGGGCGGGATTCTGGCTTAGAGGCGTTCGGCCGTAATCCCTCAGATGGTAGCTTATCAGCCAAGCACGTGGACCAAATGTCAGCGACCTGTGATTCCTCTCGAAATAGTGCATTTGACCAGGTGACAAGCCTAGTCTTGCACGGAGATGTTGTCCGCCTAGGGAGCGGACATATCTCATGGTCAAGGGTTGAGTCTCAGCAGTTCGCAGTGAGGTAGCTGATCTACTGCTTAGGGCACCCGACCGAGAACTAAGTCTTCTACAAATGATTTCATTCCTCATCGCCGTATGGGGTGAATATCGAGCAGCTTCCCGCCCGCTTTTATCAGCGGACGGCAGCTTTTTACACTATAATTGAATATCTTAATTTTTGTGTTGTGCTTAATTACTTTTGATTTCCAAAAGTTCCCCCGGCCAATGAAATGAAAACATGTTACAGACCCAGGGTAAGATATATAAATATAATTAATAATAAAATATTGTATTAAAGTAAAAGGATATCATATACATGATATACTATTACTAAATAGTATACTCACCTGCCGAAGACGGATGTGTCGGACCGAAAGGTGCAAATATCGCAGTCAATCTGTAAACTAGTGACACAACGTATCCCATTCTCCGGAATACATACTGCTACTTGCAAAGCCCTATTCAGGGCTTGGTAGCGGAAGATTGAGAATGAACGCAGAAGAAGAAGAAGTAGTAGTATATCCAAAGCAGCAATAAGATTATAATGCTTGTTCAGGCGTGTACATTCTCGTACAAAATAACGTATGTAAATATATCATGATTGATAAATTATGGATATTCAAACAAGAACCGTTCACTCTGCCACTGTAGTATAATTACATGAGTTCTGTGTATGTGTCAAGTGTGTGTTGTTTGAAGTTGTTACACTTGACTTAGTCTAGATAGTCTACAGTCAATGTTCCTTACTTTTCATTTTCTTTCATTTTGTCTACTCTACTCTTTGCAATACAACAAAAAATGATTTAACGAGGGCCTATTCAGTTGTTTACATAATCATTATGTGAACAGCAACAGACAAGGGTTGATTGCTGTGGCGAGTTGCTCAAAATGTGTTGGTCGAAAAACATGTTGCCGACCATGGTGACAGTAGAGAAGACTTGAGTTCACCATTATGACCAGAATCCATCCCCGGACTCACCAACACATGTCAAGCCAAGAGCACAGAAATCTGCAAGGAAAGTGGTGCTGACTTTTTTGGGACTTCAAAGGTGTCATATTGAAAGATTACCTGCCTCATGGCAACACGGTTAATGGTCAATATTATGCAGATCTCCTTACCAAACTAAGAAAGACTGTGACCAGAAAACGAGGGATAGCGCGCACTCAAATTCTGCCATTGTTTCAAGACAATGCGCCCTCCCATAAAGCAAGGCTTGTACTGCAAACAGCCAACAATTTCAATATTGAAATTCTTCCACACCCACCATATTCTCCGGATTTAGCTCCATCAGACTTTTTTCCTTTTTCCAAAACTTAAAAAAACAGCTGAAAGGAAATAATTTTGACAGTGACGAAGATGTCATTCTGGCTTGTGATAACTGGTTTAGTTAGAAAAATAGTTTACTATATTTAATCAAATCATTCATTATGATAATGATTTGATTTAATACACATACCCTTGGGAGCCGTGTAGCGCAGTGGTTAGCGAGCTGGCTTCGCATCTGAGTGGTCCTGGGTTCATTCCCCAGTTGAGACAGAAATGTTTTTTCAGACCGCAACGGCGCCCGGGTCGACCCAGCCTTAAATTGGTACTGGTTCAGTCAGGGAAGTAAAAGCGGTGTGGGAGAGGAGATGCCTGATGGCTACCGCCCTCATTTACTATACTATACTATACTAAATAGTCTTAGTCTTAGTCTTTGAAATGTGAGATCGCTTAGACCTCACACCCCTACGGCAGTAATGCTATGGGTTACTTTACTTTACTTACCCTCTGTGCTGTAGCTAGCGATGTGCATCTCTTTACATGAAAAACACCCACATGCTTTGGTATGCATGCCAGACCTCAGTGTCGATAGTGTGCTTTGTGCCCTTGACGACTGTGCTGCAGACAGACCACCGCTGATATTGGAAATGTACTGTTTCGTTGTGTTACTGGTCTGTTTCTGGACAGCAATTAATCTGGTGCTATTGCTTGAAACAAACTTTGAGGTGACAGAACACGCAAACCTAAGTGCTTTCGCCATTCTTTTTAGCAAAAGAATTACTTGGAAAGTAAAATAATGTCTGGTAACTGTTGCATGTGCGTCGAATTTGACCTTCTAAGGGACACAACTATCATAAATCGTATATTCTTCCGGGTGCTGGGAGTATTCATTATTATATATCCCCATAGCCTAGGAAAGAGATCGTTGGAGTCGAACCAGACCATGGATTAGGAGGAAAAAAACCTAAACATATAGGAAACGCCTATCCCCAACCCATGTGGACGCATGTCTACACAGATGGTTCATCAGAGGAAGCATTGAGGAAAGGAGGGGCGGGACTTGTCATAGATTTTGCAAAGGCTTTTGATGTAGTACCTCGTCGCAGATTATTTAAAAAGTTAAAATCACATGGAATAGATGGGGAAGCTGCCGAATGGATTGAAAGTTGGTTAACGGGAAGAAGGCAGAGAGTGGGCATAAATAAGGAGTACTCTGAGTGGTCTCTGCTTTCTTCCTGTTAACCAGCTTGGCTGCGATATTTGCACCTTTGGGTCCAACACATCCAAGCATTTTTTGAGTACCGGGTTAGCATTCCCTCTTCGATTCCTTCTCCTTAGCCAGTCTGCCCTGCTGCAGCCTGTTATCCAGGATCACCGCGTGGAGGTGTAGAAGGGTCTTGGCAGCTATGGTTCGCTGGCCCTGACGCTAGCAGTCAGCTATGGGTCGCTGATCACTGCAGCTCGTGTGCTGCTCAGCATCTTGATCCCGTGTCGCCATACAATCTGCTGAATTCGGCGCCAAATACGTTAACTTATATTTAACAGACAACATTAATGAAACCGGACACATACTCCAGAGTGCCGGCTGTGCACACATGTCTATGAAACTGTTGAGTACCATATTTTTGAATATCCGGCGCTTGCCGGTTGTTGTTGTTTGAGAATGCCCACAATGAGTATATAACTCAGAAAAGGACGTTAAGTGGCGGGTTGCAGTAGCTTACCTCACATCCCGAGAGTGCTGATGAAGGTTGACTGGGTCCTCCAGGCGAGTGTTTTATGCTTGGCTTCATCTGCGTGGCGTTCACTACTACGGGGATCACGTCGGTCCCTCACCTCGTTAGTCAGGTTGCCATGAAAATAACCCGTTTCCAAGAAGGGCTTCTAGGAAGCCGAGGTGAGGGTCTTGGCCAGTATATTTTGTCTGACCCTGACTAACATGTCTGATCAGTATATTTTTCCTGACCAGACGTTAGTCTTCCTCCCCAGTGCTTGCCGATATTAGGAAAGAGCTTGTCCCTCCAAGACCAGACAAGTGGAACACTTTGTGCAGCACTAAACAACAGCTCACAAATACTTGCAGATACCACTATATGGCATTGAACCATAGGACAGGAACCCACAAGCCACTGAATCAATAGCCAACGATCCAAATAACCAACCAATCATCGAATATATTTCTCTGCAGATAGAAATAGACGGTCAAATACTAGAACCGTTCAAGAGCTAATTATATCTTGGAAATATAATAATAGAAAATGGAAGAAGCGAAATGGAAATCAGTAAGAGAATACAGATGGTCAAACAAAGACGTCATATATTGACATTCACGCGAGTCATTAACAAATTAAAATTGAGAAAGATTAGGTATTCTGTATAGTCGTCTGTATACCTGACTAAAGCTTTTGATAAAGTCTGAAAGAAAGGATTAATGCTAACATTATTTGGCTGCGGAATAAGGGGGAAAATGCTTGACTGGATCAAAGACTACCTCCACTCACGATGCGCTGGAAGAACACAAGAGCAAAATAGTCAAACCCCAGTGAGGAAACTTTGACCCTACATCATGATATTTATTGTAATGTAGCATTCCAAATGTTAATTTAAAAGGTAATTTATTTGTAAAATACTGAAAATTTATATTCGAAAAAAAATGGCAAAACTGAAGTCATTTCTGAATAACTTAATAAAGCTGTTACACTTTGTTCCCCACTGATTTCTGCTTTGGGCTGCCATTTTGAGCTTCGCTCGCGAAACACCTGTTGCTAACGCTTCCTCTTCATCCATTCTTCACAAGCATTTTTTTGTTTCTCCACTGCTCTCTTATTGTCTGGCTATGCTGTTATGTTTCTTTCAATGGATCTGCGTAACGACTTGGTTTACCACACGGCTCATAATCCAAACAGGCATATCCATCTCCAACTGATCTCCTTAATATGGAGCATGTATTCAGCAGTAAAAAATGGCTGTTGGGAGTGACTCCGTATACCAAAAAAAAAAATTTTCCGTACACCGTTTTTGTAGGCCTAGTGAGTCGGCTAGCACTCGACCATGGCGTGCTAAAGGTTAATTCCCATTTGTGTTAGTTGTTGTGCCTTTTGCCGCAGATCTATGTTTTTGTTTTATCATTGGTGTTAAATAAAGATCTGATGGAATAACACACGAACCTGTTCTTCTTCGTTGTATGTTCTCAATCTCCCACTACCAAGTCCTGAAAAGGGCTTTGCAAGCAGCAGGATATAGTCCGGAGAATGGAATGTGTTGTAGTTTACAGCTTGACTGTGACATTTGCATCTTTCGGTCAGACACATCTGACTTCGGCAGGCATTTTTGAGTACCGAGTTAGCCTTCCCTGTTCCATCCCTTCTCCTTAGCCAGTCTGCTCTGTTGCAGCCTGTTATCCAGGATCACCGCGTGGAGGTGTAGAAAGGTCTTGGCAACTCAGGTTCGCTGACCCTGACGCTAGCAGTCAGCTATGGGTTGCTGAACGCTGTATCTCATGCGCTGCCCAGCATCTTGATCAGCAACTCAGGTTCGCTGGCCTTGACGCTAGCAGTCAGCGATGAGTCGCTGAACGATGTATCTCATGCGATGCCCAGCATCTTGATACGAAACTTAGATCTGTGGCAACGAGCAAGACAACAACCAATACAGCTGCAGGTTCGGACGAGATAGAGGAGATGGATAGACCACACTCTCAGACAGAAACCTAACATACACTATATCGGAGCTCATAGAAGAAGTGCAGAGGTCAAATAACAGCTTGGGATCATGATGCTGAGCAGCGCATGAGTTGCAGTGGTCAGTGAACCATAGCTGACTGCTAGCGTCAGGGCCAGCGAAGTAGAGCTGCCAAGACCCTTCTACACCTCCACGCGGTGATCCTGGATAACAGGCTGCAGCAGGGCAGACTGGCTAAGGAGAAGGGATCGAAGAGGGAATGTTAACCCAGTACTCAAAAAATGCTTGTTGAAGTCGGATGTGTTTGACCGAAAGGTGCAAATATCGCAGTCAAGCTGTAAATTACGACACAACGCATTCTGTCATCTGCACTACATTCTGCTACTTAAGCCCTTTCAGGGTTTGGTAGCGGGAGATTGAGAATGAACGAAGCCAAGCCAAATAACAGCTTGCGAAGAGCTCTGGAATACAAGACCGTGGGTGCAAATGAATCAATGAAGAGAAAATGCGACATAGTTTTATTCCAAAGGGAGTCTACTCACTTCTGCTGTCTTGGCAGCCAGAAGGTTTGAGTTGAATCCTCAAGCGTAGCAAGCGAAAAGAAAATACAACAAACGAAAACTGGCGACAGTCTATTCTCTCTGCCCGTCTCTGTACTATCAAATACACACACATTTATACAAATCACAAATACACACAAACCACACGTACACACAAATCACAGATACTCCAAAAGAAAAAGTGAAAATAAAATAATAATGACAATAGAGATAGAATGAAACAAACCAGGACCCGAGGAGGCTCACCCTGGGGGCAACTCTTCTCTCCCCTCTCACCTCACTCTGTTTCATTTGACTCTGTCCTACAGTCACACCCTTGCACAACTTTCACACGCGCCCTCATGGTGAGGCCCTTCCATTGCACTTTGGTTGGGCTAGCTTCTGAGGGCGCACAAACCTAGCATAGGTACATACAGACGCACACATGCATCCAAGCACTGGTTTATGCGTCCTGATATCGCCAATGGACTACGGTCTGGGGTGGAAAATAGCGCGCCTCCGCCGGTAGAAACTAGTGAGGCAAACATCTAAGCAAAAAAAAAAAAAAAAACCTCAGTGGTGTGACAGTTCATATTTATTAACCACATAATTACAGCACATCAAATATGAGCATCTGAGTGACAGCATATAGTGAGCTTGGCTCTCATTGTAATGAGGCCGAGTTTGCGTCCTTGTTTTAGTCCTTAAAAGTCTACCTAGCTGTAAGTTGGTATCTGACTCACATCTAGGAACGACAAGACAGACAGGACGGGGACTGGTCACTCAAATCCACCCCACAGAAGACTGACAACTGCTATTATTAATTCTCAAACACCTTATCTCCATCGAAATTATCTGTTGAATGGATGTATGCTCTCCCCCTCTCTCTCTCTCTCTCTCTCTCTCTCTCTCTCTCTCTTTAATATTCAACATACATAAAATAACAATTGTAGTAACATATAAGATTTTAATTTGATCAACTCCGCAGAGCCGATATATTGGCTCACAAACTTTATTGTACTGCCGCCGAAGAGCTGACATATTGGTTCACAAACATTCTTACACTGCCGTAGAGCAGATATATTGGCTTGAACAGTTGTCGTACTTATGCATAAACGTTTCTACATATTCAGTCTTGCGAAATTTATAAATATACCTGTTCTTCCTATTGACAATTTTACATTTCAAGAAAACATGTATTCAGAGGCCGAAAGTATTCCTTAATGAGTGAAATTGTACGTAGCAAAGTCTCAAATCTCAAAATCCTGGTATTCAATCAGTCATGTGTGTGTGATGCCAGGTAGCCAGCCACATGTTGAGTAAACTCATTTCGCTCTTTTGCCTTGGTGTATCATGTTGGGCCCAGGGCTTCCATTGTGCCTTCTATCCACCTCATCTTCGGTCGCCCGTGAGTACGACTAAAGTTGTATGTCCACCAAGACGCCACTCTACGTGTCCATCTGTTATCCAACATGCGTACCACATGACCGGTCCATCTGTTATCCAACATGCGTACCACATGGCCGGCCCATCTATTATCCAACATGCGTACCACATGGCCGGCCCATCTGTATTTTCGTAACAGCGCGACATCTATGATGACAGAGAAAAAGTTCGACGTCTGACTTTTGCGTTTCCGATTTGGTCTCAATAAAACATGTAAATCTAATATATGCGTCTCTGATTATACAAAATATTTATAACTAAACTAAAGCATATAAACTTGCATATGATTAAAACAGCGCATATAAATATGTATTTATCTAGCAAATAGGAATAGCCTGTGTAAGTCATCCTCACAAAGGTTGATATTTGTTTTTGCTGATTTAACTATTAACGCCAGCAAGAACTTTATTCCTTCTCCATTACGATCCCTATTAAGCATTATGTCACAACTGTAAACAATCACTTACAGAAAGTCTACACCAACCAAAGTACTTGCTGTGTTTCTACTCTGGTTGCTTCCTTAGAAATATGTGTTACATGATGATGTTGCTAGCCCTAAGTACAACTCTCTTTAGTCACCTTTTCTGATATGCATGACGTTTCAGTAGGTATATTGTGGCTACATCCTCAGAAAGAGGTTCAGGTAGACAAACCGACAAAGAATATATTGGGGTTGGTTGGATACAATGTAAGGACCTTTCCTGTTATCAATAATCACGTGTTTCAAAAATGATCGGTAATTTCACGCGTTTTCATGTTGGTGCATTGTTTTGGTTACCAGGGCCAGAAAGGGAAGCACATAATTTCAACACTGTGACCTACCAGGCATGCCGTAAGAGGTGAAAAAGGTTGTTCAAAGTGCCAACTACCATATCCTACAGAAACGACAAGAAAATCTCTACACTCTATAGTAGAAAATATCTACACTTGGTAGATGATCACTACACTGCCTGGTAGAAGACCTCAACATTCCATTGTCGAAGACTTTACACCTCATGGTAGAAAACCTCTTCCCCTCCCCACCACCACTCCCCGTGCTAGAAAACCTCTACACCCCATGGTACAAAACCTCTACACCCCATGATACAAAACCTCTACACGCCATGGTACAAAACCTCTACGCCCCGTGGTACAAAACCTCTACGCCCCGTGGTACAAAACCTCTACGCCCCGTGGTACAAAACCTCTACACCCCATGGTACAAAACCTCTACACCCCATGGTACAAAACCTCTACGCTCCGTGGTACAAAACCTCTACACCCTATGGTACAAAACCTCTACGCCCCGTGGTAGGAGATCTCTACGCCCCGTGGTAGAAGAGAAAGGACGAAGTCCAGCAATGGTTTGTCATATCACTGAAAGGGGACGGCGTGGCCTAGTGGTTAAGTGGCACGGCTCACAACCGGAAAGTGCTGGGTTCGATCGCCATCACAGCACCGGCCGTTACCCCGGGGAAGCAAACCCTTATAAAATGCAGGAGGAAGCAGACCCTTACATAAAATGCATGCTGAAGTCGGATGCATTGGGCCGACAGGCGCAAAATAAAAACCACAGTGCAATGCACACCGCCTTGGGGATTAGAGAAATAAGGCGAACGCCAAAAAAAGAAAAAAAAATATCACTGAAAAAATAGCGTTCTATTCTCTCCAAGAACTTGGTCACTCAGATATTCTTCTATAAAACAACATAGCTATTCACCAATTTATCCACTCTTGGTTGAATAGTCATTCTTTTCGCTCCAGGTGGAGGATAGAGCCACTACTACAGTTGTCCTATTTACAGCAAGCCAGTATCCCAGAAATCAACTTAACGTTTTTATAGTGGTTTAGAAGACTCTACAGAGTCTGTATACAACCAGTTACATTTGCATTACCTTGCTCTAACAGCTAATTGCAGTTGTGATTTCAATAGCAATAGTTTTACATGATAAGGTGCTAGTCATTAGCACAACCCTCTTTAGTCACCTTTTACGACATTCTTGGGTACGTTACAGAGGTCCTATTCTTTCCAGCCTGGTACAACACAGGTGCATTTATCTTTCAGTAATAACTATTTTTCAACCCACGAAAGAACCCTTTAAAAAAGACCTTTCAATTGACATTAAATGTCCAAAAATCTCTAAATAACAATATGTTTCTTCTTTTTCGTCGTCGTTTTCTCTCAAAAGAATGATATTTATTTACTTCATAAATTTGAATCCCATCGCAGGCTTCTATTGTTGCCATACAGTGTATACTTTAATAAGTTTTGAGGTGGGCCACTCTGCTTCTCTCTTGGAGCAGTCAGACATGGAAAACATGTGCTGATTGTTTGATCTTCCCCCATGGACATATATTTGTATGGGGAATTTTTAAAATTGTACAACATATGATTTTGAAGTCTGCAGTGGCTACCTTCCAAATGTTAGTCTGAGAGGTGACCAGGTAAGACTTAACTAGGTCAACTACACATGTCTCTAAGAAACAAAAATGATATCGTTACAAAGCAATACAGAAAATAGATGGTCCCGTGAAGTCGCACCTAGTATAGTGGCACTGAAGACACTAACAATGAGGTAACAATCCACGTATTGTAGAATTGCAAAATCGGATCTGGTCAGAACGAATGGAGCACATTAGAAAGCGGATCAGGAGTATTTACATTCAACGAGCTACAACAATATTAGTGGCCATACCTTCAACGTTGCTGAGAAAGATTGAGACCCTATAGGTCTGCTTGGAATGCAGTGATTTTGATTCTCCGTAGCAGGACACACACACAAAATAGAGATTAAGATGCTGAGCAGTGAAGCGATTAGCGACCCAAAGTTGACTACTAGTGTCAGGGCCAGTGACTCAGGGATACCAAGACTGTTCTCCACCTCCGAGGGGGGATACTGGATAACAGTCTGCAAAAGGACAGACTGACTAAGGAGAAGGGATTGAAGAGGGAAGGCTAACTTGATACCCCAAAACGGCGTGCTGAAGTCGGATGTGTCGGACCGAAAGATTGCAAATCTCGCTGCAAACTACGACACAACGCATTCCCTTCTCCGGACAATATCTTGCTGTTTACAAATCCATTTTCAGGGATTGGTAGCGGGAGTTTGAGAACGAACAACGAAGAAGAAGAAGACACAGAAAAGTGACAAGGTCATTCACTTTTGTTCTAGAATATTATTTTATAAGTGGGCATACTTTTTCTTTGATGAGGTGCCCAGAAATAGACTTTAAGTAGGTAAGGGCCTAACAATACTTCTGACAGCACTATATTTCATGTTTTGTTGGAGACACAATATCACACACTAAATACATCAGACTCATGTTTTGTTGGAGACACAATATCACACACTAAATACATCAGACTCATGTTTTGTTGGAGACACAATATCACACACTAAATACATCAGACTCAAGTTCTCAGATTTTTTTCTGACAAACAACGGTTCGGGAAGGCGTTTCTTTAACATATGTTTTTGGACCTCCTACTTCTACTATTACTGCCTTGTTTTTTCTGCCATTTCTGCTAGTTTTTTCTTTGACAAAGTATTCTTTGCCAGTTTCATGATCTGTTACATGCGACTTTGTTTTTCTACGTCCAACGACTTTTGTTTCTACCCAGCGAGAAGGTGTAGGCTGCAGCAAGATTTTATGTGGGGAGGAAGGGCAGGAGCTAAACCTGCTGAGCAGTGGCGGGCTACGATGGTGTTGGATGGCGTCTGGTTGCTGTGGAAACTGTGGAGTCCCCAGTGCTGAGCTGGTTGGCTGATGAATGATGGCTCGTTCAAATGAGAGTTCACGAGTGGGCATCTGTGGATCGGCTGACTGTTGAGAGTGGATATGTAATCCTGTTGGTAAGATTGGATAATTTGAAATGTTGTTGCTGGACTCTCCAAATGGGAGTTTGGACATATAATCAATGCTGCCATCAAGGCTGGAATAAGAGGTGCTATTTTCAGCAACGGTGGAGTATGGTGGTGGGTCGTCTGTATACGGGGGTGGCAAAAGTGTGTCGGTGGTGTTATCAGGTGTGTAGTCTGGGCATGGCAATCCTCTGTATAAGTCTGTGGAGACAACAGTTGGTTAAAAAGTTAATTAATATACATTCAAGAGTATGGAAATAGAGAGCAAAGCTGGAATACAAGAATAATATAAATATAACTAGAAATGGTACAGGGAAAGGTAGTCCCACATCAGGCAATGTTGTTGGGGATGAAGTGTTAGAGATTTTTGTTAAAGAGGTGGCATGGCCAATTTCTTTCACTGTCTTTTCTTCCCTAACAGAAAGCCAGGTGCCAATGTGCAGCTTGGTCTACTGGAGAGTACTGGTATGGGAATTGAGACCCGTACCGTTGTCATGAAAACCGAGTGGTATACTACTATGGTGATCAGACTAGAAATTATATGAACAAAAAGACAATCTAAAAAAGCATAAAAGCAACGAGGATTATGTTAGAGGGAATTTGAAAAGTAAAAGAAAAGAAGAATAACATAACAGTGAAACACAAATACAGACATGACATGGTGGATATCATTTGTTATTCTGTATGGTCTAGACTTATTTTGTGGGAACGTACCACGTTTTACAACACAGACTCAGACATATGAGAAGACGGGGGGAAAAAACAGTGACAGCTATCATACACATGATTCAAACAATCAACCAATCAATCAAAAACCTGTCATATCCCTGTGGAGCATAGGTCTTCAACAAATACTCGCCAAGTCTTCCTATCATGAGCCATCTGAGCCAATTATGTCCATGTCTTGTTTGCTGTCTTTACATTTGCCCCCAGTTCCCTTTTCTATGAGTGTCTTGGTCTTCCTCTACTTCTCTTGCATTGTGGATTCCAGAACAGAGCTTGTCTGGTAATGTTATTCACTGGTTTCCGTAATGTGTGGTCTCTCTATCACCATCGCCTCCTCTGTATTTCATGCTCTACTGGTATGTGTTCCGTTTTCCCCATTAGTATGTGTGGTCTCTCTATCACCATCGCCTCCTCTGTATTTCATGCTCTACTGGTATGTGTTCCGTTTTCCCCATTAGTATGTGTGGTCTCTCTATCACCATCGCCTCCTCTGTATTTCATGCTCTACTGGTATGTGTTCCGTTTTCCCCATTAGTATGTGTGGTCTCTCTATCACCATCGCCTCCTCTGTATTTCATGCTCTACTGGTATGTGTTCCGTTTTCCCCATTAGTATGTGTGGTCTCTCTATCACCATCGCCTCCTCTGTATTTCATGCTCTACTGGTATGTGTTCCGTTTTCCCCATTAGTATGTGTGGTCTCTCTATCACCATCGCCTCCTCTGTATTTCATGCTCTACTGGTATGTGTTCCGTTTTCCCCATTAGTATGTGTGGTCTCTCTATCACCATCGCCTCCTCTGTATTTCATGCTCTACTGGTATGTGTTCCGTTTTCCCCATTAGTATGTGTGGTCTCTCTATCACCATCGCCTCCTCTGTATTTCATGCTCTACTGGTATGTGTTCCGTTTTCCCCATTAGTATGTGTGGTCTCTCTATCACCATCGCCTCCTCTGTATTTCATGCTCTACTGGTATGTGTTCCGTTTTCCCCATTAGTTCCACGTTGATGATCTTGTCGTACCCTTTCCATCCTTATATCTTCCACAGGCAACCACTTACGAACCATTTACCCCACCTCACACCCACTCGTGCTCATCGAATCAGATTGTACCACAATAGTCTGATCAACCGATGGGGATGAACACTGTAATCCCATTATAATGAGTTTATTGAAGAGCATCGCATTGCACTACATCCCGTAGTACCACTGTCCACCTTTTCACTTTCGCCTCAGAATGTGAGAAGGTTGTTCCACAACGTAGTTAAAAGGTTACAGTCGGTTCAAAAACTGTAACAGTACTGTGAATAAACAAAAATTAACGTATGGTGTACAGTAGTACTTAATACTAATAACGGTTGAAACACAAACAAGGTTTAACAAAACAAAGCCCGTTTTACTTGAGACCAGTAGGTTTCGGTTGTTGTTCGAAGCTATTCGTACTGAGTTAACTCAACGACATTTCTTTAGTAGTGGGTTACAGTGGTTATTCTTACATCCCAGGTGTACTTGAGAAGGTGGACTCGGGTCATGCTGACTGTAGTGCAATGGGAGACTCCACGGCAAGCTCGCCATTATGGGAATCACAGTGTCGATCCACATCTCGTTGGCCAGACTATTGTGATAATCTGTTTCGATAAACACGCACGAGAACGCGAGTTCGGTCATGATCAGGATGATCAGCTGATTAACGTGAATCAATCTTTATCGAGCTCGGTACAAGGTACACACGAGGGCAAAACAGTCTTTGACTTCAGGATCTGCAGGCCAGACGCCATGGTGAAGTCTGTAGTCTTCACCACGTCGGAGCGGCTGTCTTTTTGTCACAGCTCCGCACTCATTTCCCTATCTATAGATTGGACAGGGGGACCTAGTGGTCTCGAGGTAAAGTGTTTGCCTCGGGTGCTGGAGGTCGTATGTTCGTGGATACACCGGGATTTTTTCCCGTGGATCATCCAGTAAATACTTCCCCTGATCTCTGAGTAGTGAGATCAGACACCCGTGTGCAGTGGCACGCACGTTAAACATACCTTAGCAGTTGGAAATTGAAAAGAGTAGGTCTAACGGCCGCTGCTCAGGCAAAATTCAAGTTTAAAAAATATACTCAAATTATTCTAGGGATTCTCGCCCCAAAGAGAATACGTCGCAAAAAAAAAAGGGGCGGTTATGTGTGGCCATAACAACATGTCTTGGTTATGTGGTTAGCGGAGCGGCTTAGATGGCGCATGACAGGCTGCGGGTCTATCTTACTATAATTAACGCTTCCACCTCCACCAGTCTCAAAAATAGGCGATCGTATACAGATGCTAGGATTGACCTGGCAAGTCACCAGTGGATTTTAACCTGCCAAAAAAATATGAAAAAAAAGGAAGTCACACGTCCCCACGACGTCGAACGACATAATAGGACTGAAGATGTATAAATAGGCTGAACATTCCTGTAGAATTTGTTCAGGATTTCGTTTCCCCTATTTCCACAGGGACATTCATCGGCGTGTGAGATCTTTAGTCGGTGAAGACATAAAATAGTCTAAAAATCGTGAGCTAAATTAAACGAATAACGGAATAAAATATGACACAAAATATATACAAAATACGTGATAAATGAATGACGAAAACATGAAATAGATTAGTAAAATTGACGAAACTCAAATATTTGAATCATTGAAGCGGGATCAAGATGCTGAGCAGCGCAAGAGCTGCAGTGGTCAGCGACCCACAGCTGACTGCTAGCGTTAGAGCCAGCGAACCATTGCTGCCAAGACCCTTCTACACCTCCACGCGGTGATCCTGGATAACAGGCTGCACCAGGGCAGAATGGCTAAGGAGAAGGGATCGAAGAGGGAATGCTAACCCGGTACTCAAAGAATGCTTGCTGAAGTCGGATGTGTTGGACCGAAAGGTGCAAATATCACATCCAAGCTGTAAACTACGACACAACGCATTCCGTTCTCATGACTACATTCTGCTAATTAAGCCCTTTCAGTGTTTGGTAGTGGGAGATTGAGAACGAACGAAGAAGAAGAAGAAGAAGAAGAATAGGTAGACACCTGTAAATATAAGAAAACAAATTCATACTTACTTGCGTATTTTTCGTTGTCCATGGTGGTAAATTTTAACGTTATCAAATCTTGTCAGAGCAGGATGACAAATCTAGTAGCTTGAAGTTCTTTATTCTCGTCCTTATATAGACTCCCGAGATGAACTTTACACAGTTCGGCTTATCGCGTGTTACAGACCTGCCACTTCCGTTTGAAGTTGTGATATGGTTACCTTGTTTTGATAACGAAGATACCCAACTGTAGTAGAATTCAGTTAAGACTCGATAAGTTGAATTCAGTGAAGACTCGATCCGTTGAATTCAGTTAAGACTCGATACGTTTAACGCTAAATAAGTAAGCCAAAGCCTAAAATAGAAAATGATGGCGTTTGCGGTGTACTTTGTCCTGGACAGTGGTATGATACAAGCCACCTCGTTGCTAAAGATGCAGCAGACAAAGACCCTATTCCGTCTCCATTTGGCGGCCTCGGAAACAGATTGGTGGTGGTGGTGGTACACTCCCTCCTCGCGGCCCCCATCCCAAGTCAGCGGAGTACCCAGCTCACTCCCAGGAGCCCACAGGGATCGTGGTCGATACCCCCGCTGCCCAGTCACTTCCTGCCACTGGGTATTGCTGTAGACTGGTCATAGTGGCGTTCGACCGACACAACGGGCCTAAAATGCCTAGGCGAACTTTATTATTATTATTATTATATTTGAGGTCGCGCTTGTCTTTCCTCTTCGATTGATTCATAATCTATTAGCCAGCCTGCGTGGTTGCAGTCTATTAAAAAGGGTCGCCACTTGGAGGTAGAATATGGTCTTCATGATTTATGGGTCACTGACCCAGAAGCAAACAGCCAGCCATGATACGCTGGCTGCTGCCAGTTCCTCACTCACTGCTACACCCTCAGAGCCAGTGACCCAGTTTAAGTTCAGTGTCTAAACTGTTTTCAAACAATCCATGTACTAAAATAGTATAATTTTGGCCGTCCCTACGGAACCATGCTATAATACAGTCAGATGTAGTGCTCCAGTGACCTCCCTATGAGGCGCAAGTACAAAGAATATAGACTTGACTGTGGTGTGGGCCACGTGACATTAACTTGTCCACGTGCATCTCGCGGAGCAGTTTGAGACCCCGGGAGTAATGGCTTATTGCTGACTGCCCGTGTCGGCTAATGCAGTGTTCCCAATTGCATATTATTTGTGGCCCCTTTACTGTGTTTTTATTGACCCGTGAAACCTTTGCACCTTTACTAAGTTTTTATTGATCCGTGTAACCTTTGCCCCTTTACTATGTTTTAATTGACCCGTGTAACCTTTGCCCATTTACTCTATGTTAGTTGTTGCCAATGTGACAATTAGAAACCGAGCGTCAGAAAGGGTAGATTTGTTAGAGTGATTCATTCTCACGGTAGAGGAACGAAGTACTGACTCAGTCTCGTCATGTTTGTCTACCCTGCTTTAAATAGGTACCCGATTTACAGTTATAAAGACAAAACTGGTTATTCCACCTGAATAACAACTTCCTCTCCGACGGCAGTCTCTGCTACCGAAACATTTTGAATTGTTTATCCTGGTCAAGGGGCGAGGAAGGGGGGAGGGAGGAGACTGGGGGAGGACAATGGGGTGGGGGTGGGTGGGTAGTGACAGAATATAATACCTTGAGAAGCACTGATTTAGGCTACATTGATGTGTCAATCTGGCTTTTGTCAGTGGTCCCTTCTAGCTAAACGGGTTGATCAAACAAGACCAAAGTTCTCGCGGAAATCGGTTGAAATGGCTTAGAATGGGGTGGCTATTGAATGGGGAGAAGGCGATAACATAAATTACTATTGTAACAACATTACCTCTGGTTTCTCTAATAGTGTCGTTGTACAGTCCTACTAGTGCTTCTTCGTTAAACTTAACTGCCCTTTCTCGTTTCCGCAATCTAGGAATTCGTTGGGGTATAACATGCCTAACATGGATTGTCTTTTTAAACCAATGTCTGCCCAACGTCATCCTTACGGTCTCTTTCATTCCGTTCTCTGGACTACATTCTGCTACTTAAGCCCCTTCAGGGTTTGGTAGTGGGAGATTGAGAACGAACGAAGAAGAAGATCTAGCGAGAGTGGAGCCCATATCATAGAGTGGATATGAACATGCTTGAAACTATACAAAGAAGAGCTACTAAAATTATCGCGGGGTTTCAGAATTATAGTTATGTAAAAAAAAGTAAGTAAAGTAATCCATAGCATTACTGCCGTAGGGGTGTGAGGTGTTAGCGATCTCACACTTCAAAGACTCGGCAATATGATGGCGGTAGCCATTTCCTCTCCCTCGTCGCTTTTACTTCCCGGACTAAACCGGTACCCATTTAAGGCTGGGTCGACCCGGGAACCGTTGCGGTCTGAAAAACATTCCCCCCTCAACTGGGAAATGCACACAGGACCACTCAGATGGGAAGCCAGTGCGCTAACCACTGCGCTACGCGGCTCACCTGATAGTTATCAGGAAAGGCTAAAGAAATCTGGTCTTCAGCGTCTCAAACAAAGAAGAATTCGAGGTGACTTAATACAAGTTTATAAATTAATCAATGGAGATGATAAATTAGACTATACCAAGTATTTCGAAATAAAACTGGCTACAAAGAACAAGAGGGTACAGATTCAAATTGTAAAGACAGGTCCAGATCAGATATTAGGAACTTTTTTTTAGTCAGAGAGTGGTGAATTCTTGGAATGCATTGTCGCAGGATGTGGTGGAGACTGGATCAGTTAATGCATTCAAAAATAGATTGAATGCTCACAATATTTTCAGTATCGGTGGAGTGGAATAAACTGGTTGTATACAGACTCTGTAGAGCAGTATAATGAAGTTAAGTTAAGCTATCCAATACGTCCTGGGTCTTTCTCTCAGCCTCTCTACTGGAACTGTTACCCTGAATATATATCAGGTAGATCATTTGATCTTGACACATGTCAGTACCTCTGGGATGTGTTAGTAGATCTTTCTTTTTGTGGTCTGACAATCTGGTGAATTGTATTTCGTATGTTGAAATTTAATGGATTAGTTTAGTTTAGTCGAAGAATCAACGTCATTGTACACGGTTTAACCCTTAAGTGCTTTGTTCTTCTCCATATTTTTGGAGAATCTCAGCACAATGGACGAATCCGTAGTACAATGGACGAATCCGTAGCATAATGGACGAATCCGTAGCATCCACGAGGATCCCGTAATAGATTGGCCAGATTTTTAACATAATTTTGAATTTTTCCTGGGTAGCGGCCGTTAAGCATACTCTTTTCGATTTCCAACTGCATGAATTTTTAACGTGCGCGTCACTGCACACGGGCGTCCGATCTCTACTACCCAGAGATCCGGGAAAATACCAGAAAGTCCACGTGAAAAAATCAAGGTCTCCACCGTGATTTGAACCCGCGACCTCCAGAAACCGAGGCAGACGTCTTACCTCGAGACCACTCAGTCACATGAAACAAAGATATGGTCCATGTACATCATTGTCTGAAACAGTTCATCTCTATTGCCTGGATTGTCCGATCTAATTCATCGTGTAATGTTGATGTTTCATAATCATAAAGGTGTACAGTACGGAGAGAATCAATGCGTGCATTAACTTGATAAAAAGAATGCAGAGTCTTCTAAGCCAGAATAAAAACGTTAAGTTAAGTTGATCTTCGTTTTTAGCGACATGTTTTTGACTTTCCATATTGACCTGACTAATTGTGATAGTTGTATTGTTTGCGAGGTTATCTCTCTTAGCCCTGCCTAATTTCAACGGTGTTATTGAAACCATTCTCATATTCCTCCTTTGATGGACGATGAGGCTAACGTCTGGTCAAACAAAAACACACTGATCAGAGAATGTTAGCCAGGGTGAGGAGAAATATACTGGCCAAGACCCTCACCTGACGGGACGATGAGGCTAACTTCTGGTCAGACAAAACACACTGATCAGAGAATGTTAGCCAGGGTTATGAGAAATATACTGGCCAAGACCCTCACCTGACGGGACGATGAGGCTAACGTCTGGTCAGGCAAAACACACTGATCAGAGTATGTTAGCCAGGGTGAGGAGAAATATACTGGCCAAGACCTTCACCTGACCTTCTCGTTGGTCGTCCTGGAAACGGGCTGTTGTCGAGGACAACACTCTGGCTAATAAGGTGAGGTTCGACGTGATCTCCGTAAATAATGAGCGACATGCAGATGAGCCAAGCATAGCACAACCGCCTGTAGGACCCCGGTCCACCTTCATCATCCCGCTCGAGATGTGAGGAAAGCTACTGCAATCCATCACTTAACGCCCTTTTCAGGGCTCACACAAGAGTAACCGACTCATCATTATCATTCGAAACAACAACAACATTCCTCCTTTGATGAGCATTGCACTTGTAGTGTTTCTTCATCTTCATCTGCTCGTTCGCCATTATTTTACTATGTCGACACGCGAAGCCCAGTTCTCTTGATAATAGTGGCAGTGGTGAGGCGTTCTTCAAGGACCCCAAATAGCTTTGTGTATAGTCCCAGCTCCTTAAACCAGCAAAGTAAGCAGTTCTCTAAAAATATTTCAATCTTCTAGGATACGTTCTACTGGCTGTGCTGCTAGTCTGTACGTACATTTGGGTTAATCTGTGTAAGTGGCTATTCTTCTTCTTCTTCTTCGTTCTCAATCTCCCACTACCAAACCCTGAAAGGGTAAGTAGCAGAATGTAGTCCAGAGAACGGAATGCGTTGTGTCGTAGTTTATAGTTTGACTGCGATATTTGCACCTTTCGGTCCAACACTCCGACTTCAGCAAGCATTTTTTGAGTACCGGGTTAGCATTCCCTCTTCGATCCCTTCTCCTTAGCCAGTCTGCCCTGCTGCAGCCTGTTATCCAGGATCACCGCGTGGAGGTGTAGAAGGGTCTTGTCAGCTATGGTTGGCTGGCTCTGACGCTAGCAGTCAGCTATGGGTCGCTGACCACTGCAGCTCATGCGCTGCTCAGCATCTTGATCCCAACCCACCCATCTCTTATCCTCTCAACCCACCCATCTCTTACCCCTCAACCCACCCATCTCTTACCCCCTCAACTCACACATCTCTTCTCCCTTAACCCACTCATCTCTTACCCCTCAACCCACCCATCTCTTACCCCCTCAACTCACCCATCTCTTCTCCCTTAACCCACTCATCTCTTACCCCTCAAGTCACCCATCTCTTCTCCTTTAACCCACTCATTTCTTACCCCTCAACACACCCATCTCTTCTCCCAACTCATCACTTACCCCTCAATCCACTCATCTCCTTACCCCTCCCTCTCAAAGGCCTATCTACCCCCACCCCCTCAAACCATCTCTTCCTCCTAAACTCACACATCCCCCCTCCCCCTCAACCAGTCCGCTACCCGCCCATCTCAAGGACACCCCCCCCCCCCTCATCAACCCGCCCACTCTCACTTATCTCTTCTACAACATCAACTTTTCACAACTATAACCGCAAGCAATTAATATACACTACCGACCACACACAAAGAACAAATGCGCTCAATATACAAAACTCACAAAATTTACACACATAAAAACGTGACATCACTATCGAATATAAGATATACAATAAAAATAATGCAACTAATCACCCGGACCTGACGGGCTAACAACATAGTTCTGCCATTCTACCAACGTATTTATCTTATACTAGGATCCCTTCCATTAAAAGTGTATTTAAAATCCTTCAAAGAAAACGAGCTCCCACATGACATGAACCTATAGTAATTACAATAACTCAAGATAAAATGAAGCTTTAAAACGGCAGGTCGCTTTCACTGTAAGACTATAACACATTACCAAAAACTCTAGTGGAGGAAGATTAGCGTCTGATCAGGCACAACATACTGATCAGACATGTTAGTCAGGGCCAGGCAAAACATTCTAGCTAAGACCTTCACTTCGGCTTCCTCGCAGCCCTCCCTGGAAATGGGCTGTTTTCATGGCAGCCTGGCTAACGATGTTAGGGATCGGTGTGATTCCCGTAGTAATGAGCGACACGCAGAAGAAGACAAGCATAGCACAACCGCCTAAGGACCCCGGTCCACCTGTATCAGAAAACTCGGGATGTGAGGAAAGTTACGGCAACCCGCCACTTAACGTCCTTTTCAGGGCGCACAAAAGAGTAAACCAACTTATTGTGTGCATTCCAAACAAACAATATAAACTCTTTACGACAATCATAGACTATTTACGACAACCGTCATTCACAAAGTCCAACAATGTAGCGTTCATGGCAAAAGTATTCACCAGCACATTCACTTCGTAAGCGATGTCATAAACTAAACACTAGAAAGACAACCAGTCATCAAGACAATCCCTAGATCAAATAAATGAAAACCTTTGATTGAATACCCAATCAAACAAACCACTACAAAAGTTCTTCTAAACTGTAACATAAACAACAATTTCAGGACACAAAGTGAAAGTTTGGTCTTAGTGAATCATTCATTTACGGATAATTTCCTACAAAATCTGGCACTAACCATGTTCTATTTTTGCTATACTCTTTGCGGAATTTTTCCTTCAGCCCACATGTGGCAGAAGAGTTCAGTGATCCTTCTAGTGAGGGAAGGGTCAGCTGTCTTATATACCTCTGCTGGTATTGCATCCGCTCCTGGAGCTTTTCCTATAGATAGTGAACTGATTGCCCTGTCGACTTCCTCCTCAGTGATGACTTCATCCAACGCCAGGTTCAGTTCCACCTGCGGCATTCGCCGGATGGCCTCCTCATTTATGGACGATGGGTGGTTTAGTATTTTGCAGAAGTGGTCTGCCCATCTGTCTAGAATCTGAACCTTATCTGTTAGCAGTACCCCATCCGCACTGCGAACTGGAGTATTACTAGAGGGCTGTGGGCCGTAGAGAGCTTTCAGTGCCTCGTAAAACCGTTTGGTGTCATGTCGCTCGGCGAACATCTCAATTTCGTCAGTTCTTTTGCTGAGCCAGGAGTCTTGCATCTCTCTAAGCCTGGTCTGGACAGCTTTGCGAGCAGTATTGAAGGCAGCTTTTGCTGCCGGAGATTGTGTGTCTCTCTGGTATTCCCTGTGCGCTTCATGTTTTGCATCGAGAAGGCCCTGTATTTCTAGATCGTTCTCGTCAAACCAGTCCTTATGATTACGCGTGAGTGCGCCAATGTGTTTTAACAGCTGTACACCTTGGGTGCATCCATGTGGTTCTATTTCGGACCGGAAGTTGGAAAGCTGTGTTTGTAATGAGTAGTTCATTTGCGGCACATGTCCTCAGAAGGAGTAGGCCGTTACTATTGCATTTTCCGATACCATGTCTGCCAATGGCCCCCTCCCAGGCTGTATGGTCTGTGCTAACCCAAGCGTTAAAATCACCGAGGATGGCCAATTTGTCAGATTTAGGGACTGCAGCGATGAGCGCCTCAAGGTCCTCATAAAACTTATCTTTTGTTTCCTGAGGATTTGTCATTGTGGGTGCGTATGCACTGATAAGTGTTGCATGGCGCCCTCCTATTAGGGGAAGACGCAGTGTAATCAGGCGGTCATTAATTCCTCTAGGCATGCTTGTGAGCTTGTCGACCATGTTGGTCTTGATGGCAAAGCCAACTCCAGCTTCACGCGTTCTTCTTTGCTGCGGCCGCTCCAGAAGAAAGTATAACCAGCGCCTTCTTCTGTGATCTACCCTTCCTCTGCCAGTCGTGTCTCGCTCAGGGCAGCTATGCAGATGTAGTATCTAGCCAGTTCCCTGGCGATCAGTGCTGTCCGTCGTTCGGGTCTGTTCGCTTTGGCGTTGTCCAATAGCGTGCAGACATTCCATGTTGCAAGCGTGATGGGTAGTTTTAGTGATCGTTTTCTGCCTGTTCCGCCGCTGTATTTTGGGGGCCCTGCCAGTTGCGAGTTGCTAGTCAGGGTGTGATCTGTAGGGTGATGTCGTGATTTGCGCAATGTGTTTATAGTGAGGGAGATGTGCGCAGGATCTTCCTCACTCTCTCGTCCGGACTCAACATGTTCTAGAGGCAAGACATTGTCAAGACTTCTAGTGAAGGGTTCGGATGCAGACAGTATGGTGTCAGCGTATGCCTAATTTTCTCGGTAGCCCTTCCCTTCTCTTTTATCGCTGGGGTGGAGCTTTGAGGTATCTGTGTCTGAGTGCATTTGTTTATGTATTCTTCTTCCACCTCTCTTTCCTCTGGTCTTTCGCAGGAGCTAAAGGGCGCCTCAATCGTTCACCTGTACAAAAGAAAAGGCAACCGTCAGGAATGCGACAACCATCGTGGAATATCACTACTCTCCGTAGCCGGCAAGATCCTAGCGCGCTTACTGCTAAACAGGCTCAACAAACACCTTGAACAAAGCCACCATCTCCCAGAACGCCAATGTGGGTTCAGAGCCGGAAGAGGAACAGTGGACATGATTTTTGTCGCTCGCCAAGTACAAGAGAAGTGTCAGGAACAAAATCAGGCCTTGTACACCACATTTATTGATTTAACAAAGGCATTTGATACAGTAAACAGAGGAGGGCTGTGGATGATAATGTCCAAGTTTGGCTGCCCCAACAAGTTCATAACCATGGTGAAACAGCTACACGAAGGCATGTGTGCTCGTGTACTGGACAGCGGTGCAATCTCTAAAACGTTTCTAGTATCAAACGGAGTAAAACAAGGATGTGTACTCGCCCCGACCTTGTTCAGCATGATGTTCGCGGCCACAATGGCAGACGCCTTCAGATCACTGGAGCTTGAAATACCCATAAAGTACCGCACATATGGCAAGTTACTCAATCCCAGAAGAATGAAGGCCAAAACCAAAGTGGCTCGCGACATAATCAGGGAACTTGTATTTGCTGACGACTGCGCTCTAATGAGCAACTCAGAACTGAACATGCAGGTTGGAATGGACCGATTCTCTGCCGCATGCAAAAATTTTGGCCTGACCATAAATGCCAAAAAAACAGAGGTCATGTACCAACCAGCACCAGGTATACCGTACACAAAACCAGAGACTACAGTCAGCGGGCAGACGCTAAATTTCGTAGACAAATTCACATATCTGGGCAGCACGCTGTCGAGATCTGTCAGCCTAGACGATGAGGTGGCAAGCAGAATAGCAAAGACCAGCACCGCCTTTGGTAGAATGCGCTCGATGGTCTGGGCACGTCGTGGCATCAGCGTCAAGAACACACTCAAAGTCTACCGTGCAACCATCATTCCAACCCTACTATACGCTTGTGAAAGCTGGACTGTATACTCTGGACATGCAAGGCGGTTAAACCACTTCCACACAGATTGCCTGAGGCGAATATTCCCCATCCGATGGCAAGATCGTGTCACTGACATCAAGGTTCTCTCGAGGGCTAACATGCCCAGCATCCATGCACTGCTAGAAAAAGCACGACTAGGATGGGCCGGACACTTCGTCCGTATGTCAGACGAGCGGCTCCCAAAGAAGCTTCTCTACGGCGAGCTGAGAGAGGGATGGCGCGAGAGAGGGCGCCCAAAGAAACGTTTTAAAGACGGTCTGAAGGACTCACTGAAAAGTTGCCAGATAGACATCGACACCTGGGAATGTCTTGCGCAAAACAGATCTGACTGGAGAAGCGCAGTCAAATCGGGTGTAGCTACCAGCGAAGACGACCGTGTTGTGAAAGTCCAGAGCAGACGCGAGACCCGGAAATCACGAACAGCGGGAACTCCATCACCTTTTATAAACCTCGTGTGTCCGATATGTAGCAGATGTTTTCGTGCCCGCATTAACCTGTTCAGCCACATACGCACCCACACCCAACAGGGAAATTTGTGACAAGGATGATGTCAGCGGTCCTCATCGACAACGATGGACAGCTATTATTATTATTATTATTATTATTATTATGCCCTAAATCTGAAACCTCAAATTGAAAAACAAACAAGCAAACAGAACATTGGCTGGATAGCTCCTTCACAAAAAGTTAAATAATTCAATGGGAAATGCTAACAAAGATTGCATGTCTGCACAGATATCGTATTCTTCCTGTAAACAACAAATCAACAGAAAACATAATAAATGCGAGCACATTAAAATATTTCTGTAATGGGAGAGTGGCAAATATATTAATAATAATATAAACGTTAAAAAAATCAACACTAACTAGTATAGACCTATGGAAAACAAAAGCAGACTTCCTTTTAATTTAATGGCAACAAACAACATGGTATACAATACGGCATCATCTTTCCTTTTAACTCAAATCACCCATAGAAAACCACGTGACAGAATCTGGTCGAACACATACAAAAACATGTTTGAACATATACATATTTTTTTTTTAACACCAAAGTTAGACAGGAATGTAATAGTAAACACAATGCATTTCCTCAACGCTGGATCGGCGCCGCCTATCTTTCTTCGACCATGTGGCCTATCTCGCTCGTGACATTCCGGCTCGACAGCTTCTGCGCATGTTCCTAGAAATCAGTAATGGGAAAAGACCACACCCCTCATGGAGTCGTTCCCGAGGCCGCCAGCCGAACACATGACTGAGACACATCACCTCCACTCCATCTACTCTGGCATGCTGCACTGGGCCTTTGCTACCTGGGACACGCACGAGTGACGTAGGTTATCGCCGACTCTTAAACTACTTTATCTGTTATGTTGCAACTAGGTGTCGCCTGAGATTGACGCAATGTAGGCCTACCTATCTGCGCAGTCTACTTATGTAAACACCGGGTAATTAGACAGACAAACAACTTAATTAAATATGGTAAACAAACATACTTTAAACCAGATTGGCAGACTCCCAAAGTTACACACAAACAAAGTTCTGTAAGTATACGAGAGACGGTGTTAGGGTTAACAGAGTTGTCTTTTACTGCGTTTCTTCGCCATGCCAATCTTCTTCTTCTTCTTCTGCTTCTTCGTTCGTTCTCAATATCCCACTACCAAACCCTGAAAGGGCTTAAGTAGCAGAATGTAGTCCAGTGAACGGAATGCGTTGTGTCGTAGTTTACAGCTTCGCTGCGATATTTGCACCTTTCGGTCCAACACATCCGACTTCAGCAAGCATTTTTTGAGTACCGGGTTAGCATTCCCTCTTCGATCCCTTTTCCTTAGCCAGTTTTCCCTGCTGCAGCAGGTTATCCAGGATCACCAGGTGGAGGTGTAGAAGGGTCTTGACAGCTATGGTTCGCTGGCCCTGACGCTAGCAGTCAGCTATGGGTCGCTGACCACTGCAGCCTCTTGATCCCGCCATGCCAATCGAACAACGGACATGGGAACCTCTGTAGAATACCTCTCATTGGAATCCTGCACCAAAGCACTTAGCGTACTCTTGCAGCTGTGATTTCCGCACAGCGGTAATTCATTTTACATTATAATGTTGTTAGCCCTATGTACAACTCCCTTTAGTAGCCCTTTCTGGCACGCATAGAGATGCATTAGGGCTATTCTTTCCTACTCCAGGCAAGGGATCCTGAGATCAACAAGTGCTAATGACGAAAACTAAGGCAGATTGGGGGGACTAGGACAGATATGAGATGACTTATGGAGGAGAAGGACTTACTGGGGAGAACTTATAGAGGACTAGGATAGATTGGGGAGGACTAGGACATAATGGGGAGGACTAGGACATAATGGAGAGAACTAGGACATAATATGGAAGACTAGAACAGATCGGGTAGGATTAGGACATCGTGTGGAAGACTAGAATCAGAAGAACTAGGACCAGACTGTGGAAGACTAGAATCAGAAGAACTAGGACCAGACTGTGGAAGACTAGAATCAGAAGAACTAGGACCAGACTGTGGAAGACTAGAATCAGAAGAACTAGGACCAGACTGTGGAAGACTAGAATCAGAAGAACTAGGACCAGACTGTGGAAGACTAGAATCAGAAGAACTAGGACCAGACTGTGGAAGACTAGAATCAGAAGAACTAGGACCAGACTGTGGAAGACTAGAATCAGAAGAACTAGGACCAGATTGTGGAAGACTAGAATCAGAAGAACTAGGACATCATGTGGAAGACTAGAATCACAAGAACTAGGACCAGACTGTGGAAGAATAGAATCAGAAGAACTAGGACCAGACTGTGGAAGACTAGAATCAGAAGAACTAGGACATCATGTGGAAGACTAGAATCAGAAGAACTAGGACATCACGTGGAAGACTAGAATCAGAAGAACTAGGACCAGACTGTGGAAGAATAGAATCAGAAGAACTAGGACCAGACTGTGGAAGACTAGAATCAGAAGAACTAGGACATCATGTGGAAGACTAGAATCAGAAGAACTAGGACCAGACTGTGGAAGACTAGAATCAGAAGAACTAGGACATCGTGTGGAAGACTAGAATCAGAAGAACTAGGACCAGACTGTGGAGGACTAGAATCAGAAGAACTAGGACATCGTGTGGAGGACTAGAATCAGGGGAACTAGGACCAGACTGTGGAAGACTAGAATCAGAAGAACTAGAACATCATGTGGAAGACAAGAATCAGAAGAACTAGGACCAGACTGTGGAAGACTAGAATCAGAAGAACTAGGACCAGACTGTGGAAGACTAGAATCAGAAGAACTAGGACCAGATTGTGGAAGACTAGAATCAGAAGAACTAGGACATCATGTGGAAGACTAGAATCAGAAGAACTAGGACCAGACTGTGGAAGACTAGAATCAGAAGAACTAGGACCAGACTGTGGAAGACTAGAATCAGAAGAACTAGGACATCATGTGGAAGACTAGAATCAGAAGAACTAGGACATCACGTGGAAGACTAGAATCAGAAGAACTAGGACCAGACTGTGGAAGAATAGAATCAGAAGAACTAGGACCAGACTGTGGAGGACTAGAATCAGAAGAACTAGAACATCATGTGGAAAACTAGAATCAGAAGAACTAGGACCAGACTGTGGAAGACTAGAATCAGAAGAACTAGGACCAGACTGTGGAAGACTAGAATCAGAAGAACTAGAACATCGTGTGGAAGACTAGAATCAGAAGAACTAGAACATCATGTGGAAGACTAGAATCAGAAGAACTAGGACCAGACTGTGGAAGACTAGAATCAGAAGAACTAGGACCAGACTGTGGAAGACTAGAATCAGAAGAACTAGAACATCGTGTGGAAGACTAGAATCAGAAGAACTAGAACATCATGTGGAGGACTAGAATCAGAAGAACTAGGACCAGACTGTGGAAGACTAGAATCAGAAGAACTAGAACATCGTGTGGAAGACTAGAATCAGAAGAACTAGAACATCATGTGGAGGACTAGAATCAGAAGAACTAGGACAGACTGTGGAGGACTAGAATCAGAAGAACTAGAACATCATGTGGAAGACTAGAATCAGAAGAACTAGGACCAGACTGTGGAAGACTAGAATCAGAAGAACTAGGACCAGACTGTGGAAGACTAGAATCAGAAGAACTAGGACATCGTGTGGAAGACTAGAATCAGAAGAACTAGGACATCACGTGGAAGACTAGAATCAGAAGAACTAGGACCAGACTGTGGAAGACTAGAATCAGAAGAACTAGGACCAGACTGTGGAAGACTAGAATCAGAAGAACTAGGACATCGTGTGGAAGACTAGAATCAGAAGAACTAGGACCAGACTGTGGAAGACTAGAATCAGAAGAACTAGGACCAGACTGTGGAAGACTAGAATCAGAAGAACTAGGACCAGACTGTGGAAGACTAGAATCAGAAGAACTAGGACATCGTGTGGAAGACTAGAATCAGAAGAACTAGGACCAGACTGTGGAAGACTAGAATCAGAAGAACTAGGACCAGACTGTGGAAGACTAGAATCAGAAGAACTAGGACCAGACTGTGGAAGACTAGAATCAGAAGAACTAGGACCAGACTGTGGAAGACTAGAATCAGAAGAACTAGGACCAGACTGTGGAAGACTAGAATCAGAAGAACTAGGACCAGACTGTGGAAGACTAGAATCAGAAGAACTAGGACCAGACTGTGGAAGACTAGAATCAGAAGAACTAGGACCAGACTGTGGAAGACTAGAATCAGAGGAACTAGGACCAGACTGTGGAAGACTAGAATCAGAAGAACTAGGACCAGATTGTGGAAGACTAGAATCAGAAGAACTAGGACATCGTGTGGAAGACTAGAATCAGAAGAACTAGGACCAGACTGTGGAAGACTAGAATCAGAAGAACTAGGACCAGACTGTGGAAGACTAGAATCAGAAGAACTAGGACCAGACTGTGGAAGACTAGAATCAGAAGAACTAGGACATCGTGTTGAAGACTAGAATCAGAAGAACTAGGACCAGACTGTGGAAGACTAGAATCAGAAGAACTAGGACCAGACTGTGGAAGACTAGAATCAGAAGAACTAGGACCAGACTGTGGAAGACTAGAATCAGAAGAACTAGGACATCGTGTGGAAGACTAGAATCAGAAGAACTAGGACCAGACTGTGGAAGACTAGAATCAGAAGAACTAGGACCAGACTGTGGAAGACTAGAATCAGAAGAACTAGGACCAGACTGTGGAAGACTAGAATCAGAAGAACTAGGACATCGTGTGGAAGACTAGAATCAGAAGAACTAGGACCAGACTGTGGAAGACTAGAATCAGAAGAACTAGGACCAGACTGTGGAAGACTAGAATCAGAAGAACTAGGACCAGACTGTGGAAGACTAGAATCAGAAGAACTAGGACCAGACTGTGGAAGACTAGAATCAGAAGAACTAGGACATCGTGTGGAAGACTAGAATCAGAAGAACTAGGACATCACGTGGAAGACTAGAATCAGAAGAACTAGGACCAGACTGTGGAAGACTAGAATCAGAAGAACTAGGACCAGACTGTGGAAGACTAGAATCAGAAGAACTAGGACATCGTGTGGAAGACTAGAATCAGAAGAACTAGGACCAGACTGTGGAAGACTAGAATCAGAAGAACTAGGACCAGACTGTGGAAGACTAGAATCAGAAGAACTAGGACCAGACTGTGGAAGACTAGAATCAGAAGAACTAGGACATCGTGTGGAAGACTAGAATCAGAAGAACTAGGACCAGACTGTGGAAGACTAGAATCAGAAGAACTAGGACCAGACTGTGGAAGACTAGAATCAGAAGAACTAGGACCAGACTGTGGAAGACTAGAATCAGAAGAACTAGGACCAGACTGTGGAAGACTAGAATCAGAAGAACTAGGACCAGACTGTGGAAGACTAGAATCAGAAGAACTAGGACCAGACTGTGGAAGACTAGAATCAGAAGAACTAGGACCAGACTGTGGAAGACTAGAATCAGAAGAACTAGGACCAGACTGTGGAAGACTAGAATCAGAAGAACTAGGACCAGACTGTGGAAGACTAGAATCAGAAGAACTAGGACCAGATTGTGGAAGACTAGAATCAGAAGAACTAGGACATCGTGTGGAAGACTAGAATCAGAAGAACTAGGACCAGATTGTGGAAGACTAGAATCAGAAGAACTAGGACATCGTGTGGAAGACTAGAATCAGAAGAACTAGGACCAGACTGTGGAAGACTAGAATCAGAAGAACTAGGACATCGTGTGGAAGACTAGAATCAGAAGAACTAGGACCAGACTGTGGAGGACTAGAATCAGAAGAACTAGGACATCGTGTGGAGGACTAGAATCAGGGGAACTAGGACCAGACTGTGGAAGACTAGAATCAGAAGAACTAGAACATCATGTGGAAGACTAGAATCAGAAGAACTAGGACCAGACTGTGGAAGACTAGAATCAGAAGAACTAGGACCAGATTGTGGAAGACTAGAATCAGAAGAACTAGGACATCATGTGGAAGACTAGAATCAGAAGAACTAGGACCAGACTGTGGAAGAATAGAATCAGAAGAACTAGGACCAGACTGTGGAAGACTAGAATCAGAAGAACTAGGACATCATGTGGAAGACTAGAATCAGAAGAACTAGGACATCACGTGGAAGACTAGAATCAGAAGAACTAGGACCAGACTGTGGAAGAATAGAATCAGAAGAACTAGGACCAGACTGTGGAGGACTAGAATCAGAAGAACTAGAACATCATGTGGAAGACTAGAATCAGAAGAACTAGGACCAGACTGTGGAAGACTAGAATCAGAAGAACTAGGACCAGACTGTGGAAGACTAGAATCAGAAGAACTAGAACATCGTGTGGAAGACTAGAATCAGAAGAACTAGAACATCATGTGGAAGACTAGAATCAGAAGAACTAGGACCAGACTGTGGAAGACTAGAATCAGAAGAACTAGGACCAGACTGTGGAAGACTAGAATCAGAAGAACTAGAACATCGTGTGGAAGACTAGAATCAGAAGAACTAGGACCAGACTGTGGAGGACTAGAATCAGAAGAACTAGGACCAGACTGTGGAAGACTAGAATCAGAAGAACTAGAACATCGTGTGGAAGACTAGAATCAGAAGAACTAGAACATCATGTGGAGGACTAGAATCAGAAGAACTAGGACAGACTGTGGAGGACTAGAATCAGAAGAACTAGAACATCATGTAGAAGACTAGAATCAGAAGAACTAGGACCAGACTGTGGAAGACTAGAATCAGAAGAACTAGGACCAGACTATGGAAGACTAGAATCAGAAGAACTAGGACCAGACTGTGGAGGACTAGAATCAGGAGAACTAGGACCAGACTGTGGAAGACTAGAATCAGAAGAACTAGGACCAGACTGTGGAAGACTAGAATCAGAAGAACTAGGACATCGTGTGGAAGACTAGAATCAGAAGAACTAGGACCAGACTGTGGAGGACTAGAATCAGAAGAACTAGGACCAGACTGTGGAAGACTAGAATCAGAAGAACTAGGACCAGACTGTGGAGGACTAGAATCAGAAGAACTAGGACCAGACTGTGGAAGACTAGACTCAGAAGAACTAGGACCAGACTGTGGAAGACTAGAATCAGAAGAACTAGGACATCGTGTGGAAGACTAGAATCAGAAGAACTAGGACCAGACTGTGGAAGACTAGAATCAGAAGAACTAGGACCAGACTGTGGAAGACTAGAATCAGAAGAACTAGGACCAGACTGTGGAAGACTAGAATCAGAAGAACTAGGACCAGACTGTGGAAGACTAGAATCAGAAGAACTAGGACCAGACTGTGGAAGACTAGAATCAGAAGAACTAGGACCAGACTGTGGAAGACTAGAATCAGAAGAACTAGGACCAGACTGTGGAAGACTAGAATCAGAAGAACTAGGACCAGACTGTGGAAGACTAGAATCAGAAGAACTAGGACAGACGGTGGAGGTGTGCCCACCAATGAGCAGACTGCGACCAAAAATGACAGAAACAAACCAAGACTAGGACAGAATGTGGAAGACTAGGACATGATATGGAAGACTAGGACATGATATGGAAGACTAGGACAGAATGTGGAAGACTAGGACATGATATGGAAGACTAGGACAGAATGTTGCTATTGTATCCTACTGTCCCAAGAAGCCCTCCATTCCAGTCACAAGTCATTTTATATAGATCCAGGTGGTGAACTGTGATAATCCAGTTGTATCAGGATGGAAAAGAAAAGGGCCACTAATAACCATCCGGTTATGTCGTAAAAGGCGACTATGTGATGGTTGCGCATGAGCTAGCAACTTCATTATGTAAAACTGTTGCTATTGAAACTACCATAGCAATGGTCGGATACAGGCTTCTAGTAAAGGGACCAACTAAAGACCTGGTTATACTCTTAATTTGGAATACAAGAGGGAATCTATCAATCAGGAAGGGAACTAGCATCCGAAGTAAAGAAGTTAATTCCTGAAAGTTAATTCATGTTGTTTTCAGATCGAACTAGTTCAGTTTCAAACATCTTCATCGCTCAAAACTAAATGAGAAAGCTGGCCTATGTGGACGTTTTCAGGGTCGACTTTAACAAATGCAGGACCCAGTTGTAGTTTGGCCCCCTTGGAAATTTTGAAATATTGCAATTAACAAAACAAGTATTCCTTGCCATGCGTGCGGTCTTCGAGCACACGAGACCTGTTTACGTACATTCGCTCCAAGACCGCACAAGGTCACTGAGAAGTAGTGTAAGCTCTTCTGATTATGTGATGCAGATTTGTACAGTCAACAAGATCAAGTGTACGGCTCTCCATCTGACTGATGAATGATTTATGGTCATTGCTTTAATCGCAGTTTGACACACTTGGATTAGTCCGTCATCCTTGCTGGCTCAACAAGAAAATAAACATAATTACGTCCCCGTTATCACAGTCCATTCCCGCGGTCGTCGTCCGCTATAATAAACTGACGAATCTTTGAAACGTTTTAACCTTTAAACTTTGTGATATTGTTCACACCCTAGTGTAATAATTGAGAAGATACTAGATACCCGTCATTATCTTGGATCTTGACACTGCAATCGATGAGCTGACAATTCACAAGCTGCAGCGTTTTGAAATCTAAAGTACGTTGAGCAGAGAGGGGACGGAGACGTACATATAGCCAGTGGGGTCGAAGACAAGTAGGTTACCAGGATCATCAGTATCCACAATCTTTACCCGCTACTGAGATAGGCCAAGACTATTTGGGTCTGTCCGGAGTGCAGTCACGCAGATGACAGGTGAGTTCATGACAGGACAGCGCTCGCAGGTTGGGGGAGGGGGGGGGGCAGCAAAAGAAACGATACAGAGATACTCTAAGAGTTTCTTTGAAGAGTTTCTCCATTGATGTTGCTGACTGGGAGCTGCGTGCTCCGAACCGCTCATCCTGGCGCATTGCCGTCACACATGGTGCTTGCACCGTTGAGCAGAGGACTATCACGGAGGGGCAGGAAAAGCGAGCTGCATGAAATAAAAGAATGTAAGACTGCCCAACTACAAATGCTGTTCATGTTTGCCCTACGTGCGGTAGAGTTTGTCACGCTCAGATCGAACTGTACAGTCATTTGCAGTCACAGCTGAATAAACATTTCTGAGGCTGTCGCCATCTTCGCTTGCGATGGGCAGCTACAATTTTTTTTTTAAAAGTTATTGCCCATCGCGCAAGGCAACTAATTAACGAGTGACGCAGATTCTTAACAGAGCGGAACCGAACGTCATAATCTGTAATAAAACTGGTGCGAACTGTTACAACATAATTTGTTTTGTAACGATGTGCAACTTTTGCATTTACTTTTGCTAATGTACTTATAAAGACATACGACGCTTGACCTTGGTGAATGATGCGGCAATCTATACAGACAAAGCACAACTGATGTGCAGGTCACATATTACGACAAAACGATGGTCGATGAGGCATCGCGACATCAATCTGTTACTCCCGAGGTAAAAAGAGAAACCCCCCCCCCCCCCCCCAATGCTTTGGTCAGACTCCCTTGCTCTGCGCAATAATATCCTAGACGCCTCTGGAGGAGTGCTAGCATGCACTGGACTCTCGTAACCCAAGACAGGGTTTGCTAGAGACGAAGTTGGGACCACGCATCTATGCTGAGAAACAGGTCATCAAGATCAAGAATATACTTATGTTAGTGTAGATTACTCTCCGTTTTCTGCACTGCTGTATATGCCTGTCTCTTATCTCTTGAGGTCGGTACACATCTATTACCGATTTAGTGTAAAGCTACTGAAACTTTCTTGGTACTGTATTCAGTTTTAGTGCAAACCTTGGCATTTTCTGTAAAGCCTTGAACCCTCCATATTTTTTTTTTTTTGGGTTGCGTTTCAGTTATTTCTCTATTTCCCAAGGCGGTGTACATTGCACTACAGTTTTTATTTTGCGCCTGTAGGCCCTGTGCCTCCGACTTCGGCATGCATTTTACGTAAGGTCTGTTTCCTCCTGCATTTTCTAAGGGTTTGCTTCCCCAGCGTAATGGCCGGTGCTGTGATAGGGAGCGAACCCAGCACCTTCGGATTGTGAGCCGTGTCACTTAACCATTAGCCCACACCATCCCCGAACCCTTCATTAAAACCACTGTCTTTTTGGTATTTGCCCATGAATTTAAGTACCAGGAAAAGTCAGTAAGGTATGGGATAGCTTAAAAATGTAGTTGATAGTTTCTAAAGGTGTTATTAGGTGACAGCAACACCCAGCTTTGTGGTTACTGTAGGTAGCAGATTCTATGTGTCACGTGCACATGCACGTGCGCTGCTCAAAAACAAAATGGCGTCCGTGCTAACAGATACATTTTCTCACAAACGCTAACAAACTGTTGACAAAGTCTGACCTGGTAGTCTTGTTCAGATTACAACAGAAGCATCTGTGTGGAGGTGGGGGAGATAATTTTAACTGACAAGTGAGTAACCACTGACAGTGTAGCAACTGCAATAGGATGTTCACATGGCTTAGCCTACAGCATAATGCATGATCCCACCTTAATTGAAGATGTCTTACAAATGACAAAGAGGTTGAAAGTGAAGTGCAGACAGCAGACCAAATACTGGTTTTCAAGCCATATCTGATTTAGTTATTTTTATTTAAATAATCATGTGTGATCTAATTACTGTCTTGCTCTCACATATGAACAGTCTTACGCAGTAGTCGTGTAATTGGTCTGAGGATCAGATTTGGTTTGAGATGGGATTCTGTGACGTCACATACTCTTCATCTCTTCCCTACGCTTGTTTCTCTTCTCCAACATTGGGTGGGTGGGTTGGAGCTGGACATTGTGTCATATGTGAACAACACCCAACTTCCCCCCCTCCCCCAACCCTCCCTCTAAATATATTGAAAAAAATAGAAGACTTCTATACCACATGGTAGATGAGCAGCGATGGAGTCAAGTCAAGCTAATGTAGCGCTCGCTGTTTCACGATAATGGTCAAACTCGGAGAAAATTGAAAATTGGTACAGACAACAACAGAACATAGTGCATATAAAGTGTACTACCAAGGACACAAATTTAACAATAGCTTGCATCATAGGAGAACATAATTTTAATAAATATGCACAAGCCATGGGCTTATATCATTGATGTATATTAACGAAATGTATTAATTTAACTGTGATTACAGCGTAAGACTGAATTTTCAGAAACATCTCAAGTTGTGTATTATTAAAATATTTGAAGATAGGTGGCACTGACGAATGCCCGTGTGGCACCGGGAAAATGACCGCTGAACATTTGCTGCAAAACTGCCTGACATACGAGGATCAGAGAGAGCAGATGTGGCCATCACCAGTGGCAACACTAGACAAGCTCTATGGCAGTGTCGACAGCCTCAGGATGACGGCTGCTTTTTTCGAAAAAATAATGGTTGCTGTCTGACTGCGTACGATGAAGAAGAAGAAGAAGTATTATGAAAATATTGAATATTCATAACCTGCATTAGAGATACTTCCATTGTGAAATTGAGGTACATGCTAGAACTTCGGGCAATCAAATCCAGACATGATCTGGCCCAGATCACAAATGGATCAGGGGAGGGGCTTATAGGTCAGGTTGAGGGGAAAGATGTAGGCCCGCACCCCCGATATGTTGGAGAGGTGACGAAAGAGTGGGTAGGAGGTGACAAATATTTGACATCACATAATCCATATTATTATCTTATTCTATTTTGAAACCTTGTGTAACAGTTCCCGTCGGAGCAGAGAGTTTAGGACAGGGGTGATGTGGTTGCTGATAACAAAGGTACCTGAATGCGTGTCAAGGTCACTCACCGTCTCAACAAAGGAGAACAGAGTTGGGGCAAAGAATGTGGACAGGTAGGAGCTGACCACTGGCGTTCCGATTTGGGTAGAGGGAGAATGATTGACAGACGGATTGGCAGCGGGGATGGTATGAGAGAATGAGTGACAGGTATGCAAAGCATTTAGTTCCTAAAAGACTGAATATAGCCATCCCCTGAGATCCACTGGTCAAGCTCTGACTTTGCTTGAGTGTATATAACTCGAGACAAAGTTTAGCTCAGGAGGCTGGATGAAGAGGAGGGTAGAGAGATGAGAGCGAGAGAGAGAGAGACTGAATTTAGATAGTATGTTTAACTCACCGACTTAGATAGAGGAGCGATTGATAGACTGTTGCATGAATGTTAGTGATAGAAAAAGATCGCTCAAGTAGGTGTGTGAGTTTTGTGTTAAGTGATAATCTGAATGTTGTGTTGTAAGCAGGACACAATGTGAATGAGGTATGTCCAGATTGCCCGCCTGAGGGGATTTGAGTGAGGAAGAGTATTTGATAAGGTGTGTTGAGGACGCAGTTAAGGCGAGATGTGTGTGATGTAATTGCAAGGCAATAGAACTTGGTTTAGATAGTTGGGAATTCCATCAATAGCTAATGCTTAAAATTTCAGCCTTACGTAATATGTATATTAACATATATATAATAATAGAATACTTAGTTAAGATGATTTGTATTGAATTGTGTTTGTAATTCCACTTCTCATTTTTATGATATGAGTATTATGTAATAAATATGCCGCCTGCTGTGTGATATGTCATTTACTGAGTATGGTCATGAATGATGTGGATGAGTGTGAGAATGTTCTAAGTTAGAATAACGGCCAGGGCAAACAGTGGGGTCTGTTAAACTTGTTAGACTATATAAATTAGACATTATAAATTTTCTTATCTGATATTTGCTACCGGTGTTAACTATAGCAACCATTTATGGACTTGGTATCTTCACACTGTCAAAGTCACTACACGAAAGCTTGGAATACATCCAAAATGAAGGAAGGTAACACATGGTCCTAGGTGAGCAAGGGACATTTTTCATTGTGAAGATGTGATATATGTTTGGGCTTTATGGATCTACAATAGTGATACAATGACAGATTACATCTAAGAAGTCAATATCAGCTTAGACAGGGAATACAAAGAGTAATGCAACGGGAAAGCAGAGATCGAGGTTGAAAGGATAAGAGATTGGTGACATCCTGCATTAGAGGGGTCTTAGTTTGTGTGTACAAGGTGTCATGCGGAAGAGGAATGGGGGTACAGAAATGACTCAATTTCACGATTAATTGATGGGTTGAGGGAGAAGATGTGGGGTTAGGGGGTTGGGAGATGAGATGAACCGATCACCACACTTATTTTGGACAAGGAGGGAGAGGTGATGTGAAAAAGGGAAATGGGTGCCCAAAATGAAATACTTGCACAAATATCTCAAAGATCACTGTGTTACCACAACTAGCTTCCGATAAAGTTGATCTTTTTCTTAATGATGTGCATCCTCATTTTTCTTTGCGTGCACACATACACACACTGGCCTCATTCAGAAATATATATTTATAATATATTATTGCCTACGAATGAAGATGTAGCAGTGAATGAGCTGACAGCAGCCAGCGACTCATAGCTAGCTGCTTACATCAAGGTCAGCAGCAATCTGCAGCTGACCAACACGTTATTCTGCCTCAAAGCAGCAGCCCTGAATACAGGCTGCACTAGTGTAGTCTGGCTAGGCGAATAGGGACCACAGTGGGAAAACAAACTCTTTTACCCAAAATAGTAAACTGAAATCAGATTTGTCGAGCCAAAAGGTGCAAATATCACAGCCTCGCTGTAAACTAAGACAACAATGTTTCTTTCAGGATGAACACCGAAGAAAAAGATATTATTGCCTGAGATAATAATCTTTACAGATACAAATATTATTTGGAGTGTTGTACTTGAGCTTTTCTGTGCTCAATCAGAACAAATAATCCAAGTAAAATCACAGAAATACAACAAATAAAAGTTTCTTTCTTAGTCTTTTCTTTCTCATTGATCTTGATCTAGATGCCTCAGCGTAGTTGCGGGTCCCAACTTCGTCTCCAGCGGATCCTGTCTTGGGCCATGGAAGTCCAGTGCGTGGTGAGTGCTCCTCTAGAGGCATCTCGGATGTTGCAGTGTACTGCAAGGAAGTCTGACCAACGCATTGTAGGTCTTCCCCGCTGTCTCTTCTTACCTCGGACTGCTGTCGCTGTGCTCTATCGACGATCGTTTCAGCACAACATATGACCTGCCCATCTATGTTTTGACTTGTCTGCATGGATTACCGCATCATTCACCAGAGTTAATCGTCTTATGTAAGAATTGTGGAGATCTTGCATACGTTGGTTCCGGAGAGTGATTCCAACCAAGCGTCTCTCAAGGGAGGCCTGGGTAACTCTCAATTTGTCCTCTAGTAATTTTGTGTCTCAGCACCGTAACACATCAGAGGGATTACAGTGAAATTGAAGAGGGAGGCTCGTAGGTCCTGGTCATGACAACCGTCCAGGACCGTGCTAATACATTCAGAAATTGAGCCTGGGCAAACAAAAACATTTTTTTTTTTGCGTTCACCTTATTTCTCTATTCCCCAAGGCAGTATGCGTTAGACTGTGGTTTTTATTTTGCGCCTGTCGGCCCAGTGCTTCCGACATCAGCATGCATTTTATGTAAGGGTCTGCTTCCTCCTGCGTTTTCTAAGGGTTTGCTTCACCGGGGTAACGGCCGGTGCTGTGATGGGTACAAACCCAGCACCTTCTGGTTATGAGCCGTGTCACTTAACCACTAGCCCATGCCGTCCCCCTAAACATTATTTAAACCCAAAGAATGAATGAACACTAGGTTTAGAAAGCAGTTTAAATTTAAATGATTTTATTCTCATGTTGTGTGATTCGGTCCTGTGCATACATTATATTTTGTTAGGTTGCACAGATAAACTTCCTTCAATAATTTTAACATTCCCTTGTATCTTCTTACAACACTGGTCACCTCCTGTATGATCACAACTGGAACTGTTGATATTTATCCTTGATCTCCTCTCCTGTGGTGGTTTGTTGACCTCATTGTTCACTGTCCATGAGCCCAGACTATTAGCAGCATAGTAATCCATTGGATAGGTGGACTGCCAGTCTATAAGCTTCAAAGCAACGCTCATCTGTGAATAGTTAATGGTTTTCAGTAATATTATCAAACGAACTCTCCAATAAATTGCATAGTTTAGTTTATCAATCAATCAAAACCTTTCAATTCCCTTTGGAGCACAGGTCTTAAACAAATACATATACGTTTTCAGTTTTTGAGACTTTTTTGTTTCTACAGTATGGAATAAAAAGCCCCATGCCTCAACTCTCTGATGCCCAATGTTGTGTGCGGACCTCTGCTGATAAATCTGTACAGTTCTATACTGAAACAAGAATAAGGCAAGGCTGCATTATGTACCCACTTTTATTTAGTATAGCCATAAACTAGGTAATGTGTAATTATGCCCACAACAAACATTTAGGCATATAATGGACAAGTGCTACAACCTTAGAAGATCTTGCCTTTGCGGGATAATTTGGCTTCTGAGTATAATTGTTAAAGGCACACAAGAAAAGATAGATTAGGCCTGCAGATAAATGCTTCGAAAACAAAAATCATGAATCTCAAAAGTCACTGACATCATCTTCTTCGTCCATTCTCAATCTCCAGCTACCAAGCCCTGAAAAGTAGCAGGATGTTGTCTGTAGAACGGAAAACGCTGTGTCATAGTTTACAGCTTGACTGTGATATTTGCACCTTTTGGTCTGACACATCCGACTTCAACACGCATTTTTGAGTACCAGGTTAGCCTTCCCTCTTCGATCCCTTCTCCTTAGCCAGTCTGCTCTGTTGCAGCCTGTTATCCAGGATCACTGTGTGGAGGTGTAGAAGAGACTTGCCAGCTCTGGTTCGCTGGCCCTGGCACTAGCAGTCAGCTATGGGTCATCGACCACTGCAGCTCATGCACTGCTCAGCATCTTGATTTCAAGGTCACTGATTTCAAACTGAATGGAAAAATATTACAGAAGGTACAACATTTCACCTACTTAGTAAGCAACAAGGAACAGGAGGGAGACACAGCAATTGAAATCTTCTCTCGAATTGCTTTGGTCTCATTGGTATTTGACCAATTAACAAAACAGAAGAATGACCAAAGACTACCCCAATAGACATCTTGTAGAAAAATGGTAACAAAGGCAGAGAATAAAACAGATGTCAGTCCTCCACCATGTCAGTGAGATTAAAGACAGATATCACGTCCCAGACAAAAGACAAGTAACAAGAAATTTACTACCACATACATGTTTAAAAATGCCAGAAATTCTAACAAAACTAAATGATAATACAACAAGAAGCTCTGATCCAGTAAGTCTTATGAAAGCATCACAGAGAACGATTGATACCTACCCAGAAGAGTGGATACATGTCTATACTGATGGGTCTGCTTTTAAGGACAGAACATCTGATGAGCTGTTTGATGCCTGTGTGGAGGTAAGCTTCAACTATGAGGCAGAAATAACAGCATTGGAAGTAGCTCTGTACCGCTTGAGGACTGTCTTTGATACTTTCCCATCAAAATCCCCAAAGTATCGTAATCTTTACAGAGTCATTTTCTGCTCTTCAAGCTCTGGAAGATGGTGGTCATTGCAAACCTGAACTTACCCAAATATCCCGAGATGCCAACCAACTTCTCACATTCCATGAAGTTATGCAATGAATCCCTGGTCACTCAAATACACATGGCAATGACAGGACAGACTGGCTAAGAAGGGATCAAGTCAAGAACAACAATACACACCAACAACCTTACAGACAGTCAAACAACTACTGAAGACTGCGAGCAAAGAGGACTGGCTGGATAGATGGACAATGGGGAATACTGGGAGAGAAATCTACAAACATTTGGCCATCATCCCAAACCCCACATCAATCTCCTGAAAAGGAGAGACCAAAGCACCATTTTCCGACTTCACACTCAACATATATAAACTTAACAGTCACTTGAACAGGTCCAACCAGAACATACTCCAGAGTTCTGGCTGTGCACACATCCCTAAGAAACTGTTGAATACCATCTTTTGAATGCCCGGTGCTTACGGGTGTTAGGAAAGAGTTTCTTCCTCCGAGGCCAGACAAATGGCACACTTTGTACAAAACTGAACAACAGCTCACAAACACTTGCAGATACCACTATATGGCATTGGGCCAAAGGGCAGGAGTCTACAGGCTGCTGGATCAATAACCAACCAACAAAGTGTTTCCGCTACATTAAGGCTTCCACTAACAATGTCACTGAGATGCTAAGTAGTAGCTTACCTCGTAAGAAGTAAGCAGAGGTTTGCTGAAAGCTGTTCCCCAGTCTATTGATAACCTTGGACATGCTACTTGAACCCATCTGAAATTTTAAAAAGATACGAGGTCAAGTCAATAGATCACAAATGAATATTTAAAAAAACTAAATGAGATACGAACTTGAAAACTATATATTATTGCACTTACATTGTCCCTTATTTCTCAACAAAATTTTCACCAACATTGATACACACATCCCATTGCTTTATCAGTGCACCAACATTGATACACACATCCCATTGCTTTATCAGTGCACCAACATTGATACACACATCCCATTGCTTTATCAGTGCACCAACATTGATACACACATCCCATTGCTTTATCAGTGCACCAACATTGATACACACATCCCATTGCTTTATCAGTGCACCAACATTGATACACACATCCCATTGCTTTATCAGTGCACCAACATTGATACACACATCCCATTGCTTTATCAGTCCACCAACATTGATACACACATCCCATTTCTTTATCAGTCCACCAACATTGATACACACATCCCATTGCTTTATCAGTGCACCAACATTGATACACACATCCCATTGCTTTATCAGTGCACCAACATTGATACACACATCCCATTGCTTTATCAGTGCACCAACATTGATACACACATCCCATTGCTTTATCAGTCCACCAACATTGATACACACATCCCATTGCTTTATCAGTGCACCAACATTGATACACACATCCCATTGCTTTATCAGTGCACCAACATTGATACACACATCCCATTGCTTTATCAGTGCACCAACATTGATACACACATCCCATTGCTTTATCAGTGCACCAACATTGATACACACATCCCATTGCTTTATCAGTCCACCAACATTGATACACACATCCCATTTCTTTATCAGTGCACCAACATTGATACACACATCCCATTGCTTTATCAGTGCACCAACATTGATACACACATCCCATTGCTTTATCAGTGCACCAACATTGATACACACATCCCATTGCTTTATCAGTCCACCAACATTGATACACACATCCCATTGCTTTATCAGTGCACCAACATTGATACACACATCCCATTGCTTTATCAGTGCACCAACATTGATACACACATCCCATTGCTTTATCAGTCCACCAACATTGATACACACATCCCATTGCTTTATCAGTCCACCAACATTGATACACACATCCCATTGCTTTATCAGTGCACCAACATTGATACACACATCCCATTTCTTTATCAGTGCACCAACATTGATACACTTATTCCATCACTTTACCAGTGCACCAAAATCAGCAGTATAGAAGTCTTCCAGTGGCTGTCTCAACCACATTTGGACTTAAAGATTCAGCTTTTCGTCTTTCATGAAACACCTCTCAACAAGGTGGGTTTTTAGTGCACCCAACAGGTGGAAATCATCCTGGTTTTACCCATGATATGTGGAAGTCTCGTATAAAATTCTTCTTTCATTGAGTCTTTTTTGTCATTAGTAGATTCATAACATTAATAATAATAAGTTCACTTAGGTATCTGAGGTCCATAGTGTTGATCAGCCACATCCATAGCCTACTTCTGCGGCACAGCTCCAGGCCTCGTCCAGAGTGGAGGGGAAAGCTGGTACATATTGTGTGGTTACGGTCTCTTCTGCACCTCCAGTCAATCAGGGTAGTCCTTTGGCGCTGAGGAACGATCTGTGAAGTATCTTGTGAGTCATGGTTTCCTGGTCCAGTTGTATGACATGACTGAAAAAAAACTCGGTGGCAGTCCAGTTTTTCCGAGATTGGGCGGAGGCCTTTTTTTTTCCAGAGACATTCACATTCCGGATGTAGTCATGCCATCGAATACCTAGGATAAGCCGCTGGTTGCATATGTGTAAGGCCTCTAGTCTTGATATGTCATGTTTGAGTAATATCCAGGTTTCTGAGCCGCAAAGTAAGACTAGGACCACGCTAGTCTAGCATGGTAGATACAATTTGTTGTTTTAAGGGAAATCTTGCAGTTACTCCATACACACCAGAGGTGGTCTATTCCTTGGAGGGCTTTCTATAAAGCTGATCGATCAACCCCAAGACAAGTTGACTTTAAGTCCACATATGCAGGGCCAAAGGAACAATCAAAGGTGCGGTGCAGTTCAGCGAGGAGGCGCAGAGTAAGGATAGCCTCAATGGTAGAATGGCTCAGAGTGAAGCCAGACTGTTGTGGGCGACATTTTGTACTTAGGAGAGACTTGAGTCTAGCCAGTAGCACATGGGCAAACACCTTTCCTAGAACTGAGATTAATGTTATAGGCCTGCAAACATTGTATAATATTTATCTGTATCTTGTTGGCAGTTTTTAAATGAGCTAGTATTATTCTAGGTACTAATACCTCCAATTTTAAGTGTCTTTTGCACCATATGATGTATGCCTTCCTCGGTGTGTCTTGTACAGAGTATGTCTTTCTGAGTTCATTTTCATCCTTTAAACAAACTTCCTTTCCATCTTATTTAAGTCAGTCCCAGGATTATCAATTTTGTAATTTCTCATCTCTGCTGCCACCTATGCAATCTGCCTTTGTTCATATATTGTACAAACATTCCTACTACATTCTACTAATTCCTAAATGCAAACAGGTAAATCGGCGATGCAGATTGCTTGTGGCTTTCTCTGCATCACATCAATGACTCTCTTAATAGAGGATCTCATCTCCTTCTGTTTTGGATGGTTGAGTTGTATTCTTCTTTTTTTTTTAGTAAACTTGATATTTTTTGAACATTTTATGGCTTTAAATTTATACAGGATGAGGTAGCTGACTCTATGCCCAGAATTCTTAGTCACTTCCCTTAGCAGGTTCCAGTGTTACTATTCTTTGCTCTCTTTTTGGGCCCCGGGAACACTCAAGCGAGTACATCAACAGTTTCATTGAAAAGGTCAACTGTTGTGGTGGTTCCATGGTCCATTAGAGCAAACCAGGAAGGGTGATGAGATTTGTATACACGCACAGCCAATTTTTTTTTTAATTTAATTTTTTTTTTTGTCGTTCGCCTTATTTTTGTATTCCCCAAGGCAGTGTGCGTTGCACTATAGTTTTTATTTTGCGCCTGTCGGCTCAGTGCATCCGACTTCAGCATGCATTTTATGTAAGGGTCTGCTTCCTCCTGCATTTTCTAAGGGTTTGCTTCCCCGGGGTAACAGCCGGTGCTGTGATGGGGATCGAACCCAGTACCTTCTGGTTGTTAGTCGTGTCACTTAACCACTAGGCCACACTGTCCCCTACACACAGATATAAACACACAAACACATGTCTTTATCAATTTGACAAAACTTTGTTTCGGGACGTTGTGGAAATGGTTATATCACACAAACATCATTGAGCTGAACATGTAGTGCGCATGCCTGACAACAGAGGAACATGTAATACGCATGCCTGACAAAGGATGAACATGTAATACGCATGCCTGACAAAGGATGAACATGTAATATGCATGCCTGACAAAGGATGAACATGTAGTACGCATGCCTGACAAAGGATGAACATGTAGTACGCATGCCTGACAAAGGATGAACATGTAGTACACATGCCTGACAACAGATGAACATGTAGTACGCATGCCTGACAAAGGATGAACATGTAATTCGCATGCCTGACAAAGGATGAACATGTAATACGCATGCCTGACAAAGGATGAACATGTAATACGCATGCCTGACAAAGGATGAACATGTAGTCCACATGCCTGACAAAGGATGAACATGTAATACGCATGCCTGACAAAGGATGAACATGTAGTCCGCATGCCTGACAAAGGATGAACATGTAGTCCGCATGCCTGACAAAGGATGAACATGTAGTCCGCATGCCTGACAAAGGATGAACATGTAGTCCGCATGCCTGACAACAGATGAACATGTAGTCCGCATGCCTGACAACAGATGAACATGTAGTCCGCATGCCTAACAACAGATGAACATGTAGTCCGCATGCCTGACAACAGATGAACATGTAGTCCGCATGCCTGACAAAGGATGAACATGTAGTTCGCATGCCTGACAACAGATGAACATGTAGTCCGCATGCCTGACAAAGGATGAACATGTAGAACAACATAGTGGTGGCCATATGCTTGTACACGTCCACAGGGTCGCCCACCTATGCGATGGCGAGATGGACTAACCAAAGACCCAGACCCACATTGGTACAGTACTGCAAAAGATCGCGACTCATACAGAATATTGTTGGCTTCCTCGCATACAGAGCATCTGCTAGACTGACGCCAAGGATAATGTGACACGTATATCTACATACCAAACAAAAACCAGCACTTTCAATGTTTTTTTTTAACTGTTACACAACAAACACTTTCTCACAAAATAAAATGATTAATAACACTTACGCTTCCACACAAAATAAAATTATTAATAACACTTACGCTTCCACACAAAATAAATGTATTAATAACACTTACGCTTCCACACAAAATAAATGTATTAATAACACTTACGCTCCCACACAAAATAAAATTATTAATAACACTTACGCTTCCACATTACTCATCAATTTCAGTTTATCAGGGAAGATTTCAGATAACAAGATTATCACATAGTCTCTGCCCGATGCTATGATTTGAGATTTAAGATTCTGAAAGAGAATAAATAACAGGTGATCAAGAACATACAGAAGAGGTCTTAAAAACAACTTCCACAATATATAGGTAAAGCAGAAGTGGTCACATAGCAGATACTGCTGTAATGAGTGAAGTGCTAGGACTGTACTATACCGGGTTGTCTACTTGATAAAGTTGGGGGTGCCCTCTCGCTATAGCTGAGAGGTAATTTGTTTATCTTATTTGTTGTGACCAAGCACGTCTGGTCTGTAGACTAAACAAAAACTGTAAACTAAACTAAGACTGTAACACATGCCACTCATAAATAAAAATGATTTCAATAAAACCATTACAAAATCTTTCTACACATATTAGATGCAGCAGTGAATGAGCTGACAGCAGCCAGGAACTCATAGCTGACTCCTTGCATCAGGATCAATAAACCATAGTTGACCAAAGCCCTATTCCGCCTCCAAATAGGGAAACTGGATACAGCCTGTACTCATATAGTCTGGCTAAGGAAATTGAAATCACAGAGGGAAGGCAAACCTAATCACAAAAATACTGTGCTGAAACCAGATGTCAGACCAAAAAGTGTAGATATTGCAACCTCGATGTAAACTACGTCACAGCGTCCTTTTCAGGATGAACGACAAAAAAGTAATTACATTTTTTAACAAATTTAATTAAAAATGTGCTTCACCTTTTATCTTCGTTTTCCTTTGCCTCTACTGCCCTCAATCTTTCCTGTTGTCACAGGATTGTCCAAATCCACCGCCCTGAGCATGTCGCCAATGAACTCTTCATTTTACTTAGCAGTGTTCTTTGAGACTGTTTTGTCATGTGACTTCATTTGATTTGTTAGTTGTCTAAGGCACACATAGCATGCTTCTCAGAAACAACATTTCTGTTGTTGTCATTGATTTCTCTTGTTTGTTTATTTATTGTCCTTGGACGGACAACCATAAAGTAATATTGGCTACACATAACACTGCAAGACTCTCTCACACTTACATTGTCTGGAGCCTCATATAGGTGCACAGTCACAAACACATACATAAATACTATAACCAAATCATACCTCTAACACTTTTGTGGATCCCTGCCGTCCAAGAGTTCCCAAAATAATGCCTATCATCTTTGCTTTGGATGCTACTGCAATAGCTTCTTGTCGAGCCTGATGCATTCTCTGAGTGTCATAGTATTCTCTAGTGAATGCTTTACTGTATGGGTCGTACCTAGAAATTAGAAACCAAAAATTGGAATCCTGGTTGCCTAATATCTCCAGAACACAGGCTATATATTAATTAAAGTGAGTAATTAACAAAAAAGAAACGAGAGAAGGTATTTGTATTGGACTAAATAAATAATTATCAAAATTGTCATGGACACCCTAGCCTCCTGATCAAGGTAAATCCTTTATTGGGAGGAAAAGAATAGAACCATTACCCTCTATTATTATTATTATTATTCTCCATTTTGCTTCTTACAAAACATTAGGCCATCACTATAGATGGTCACTTTCAGAAAGCCTGTGCTTTTACTGTTGTGGTTTTTGTAGCAATGTTTTAAAAGATATGGTTGCTAGCTCACACACAACTCTTTAGTTATTCATCTTTTTCTTTGTTGTTCATCCTGAAAAGGATGTTTTATACCATTATAACATAGTTTACAGCAAGGCTGTGTTACTGGAGCCTTTCAAGTCAACACATTCGGTTTCAGAAAGTTATGTATATTTTTGGGATCAGGTTTGCCTTTCCTCTTCGATCCCTATTTTCTTAGCTAGGCTGCATCTATGCAGCATATTCCCAGGACCACTATTTACAGGCAGAAGAGAGTCTTGGACAACTCCCAACGTCCTCTCGTTTGTTGTGTTATTAGTCCCCATCCCCTTTAGCAATTTACATGATACATGGACACACGGTAGTATTATGCTTTCCTCCCAGGAGGTGTAGGGTGGAGGGGGGGGGGGGGGGAAGGGGTGTGTGTGTCGTCATCTGTTATATATGTTGTAAAAGACAAATAAAGAGGTTGTGCATGTCAAAAAAAGTGTTAGAGAATCCACCACGGTTAGAGATTCCACCCCAGCTAGAGAATCCACCCCAGTTAGAGAATCCACCCCAGCTAGAGATTCCACCCCAGCTAGAGATTCCACCCCAGCTAGAGAATCCACCCCAGCTAGAGAATCCACCCCAGTTAGAGAATCCACCCCAGTTAGAGATTCCACCCCAGCTAGAGAATCCACCCCAGCGAGAGAATATAAATGCTTTACATGATAATTTCTGCAAGGAGGCCAACTTCAATGGTGTCTCCAAATGCTCCTATTCAATCTAAAAGAAAAGATCATTGCTAGAATCTAAGCTATTCCTTTTGCAAACAAATGTTACAAATACATATATATATATATATATATATATATATATATATATATATATATATATATATATATATATATATATATATATATATATATATATATATATATATATATATATATATATATATATAAATACAGAAATAAAATGAATGTTTACGGAAAATTACCTGTACGCTGGCAAATGTGGATTGTGGATCATTATGGATTCTAAGTGAAATCTGCCATCTCCCAAGTAGCTGTGAAGCAAAATATGATTCTCAACACTTACTGCAAACATTTTTACACAGCTTGTATTGTCAGCACAAAATATGATTCTCAATACTTACTGCAAACATTTTTACACAGCATGTATTGTCAGCACAAAATATGATTCTCAATACTTACTGCAAACATTTTTACACAGTTTGTATTGTCAGCACAAAATTTGATTCTCAATACTTACTGCAAACATTTTTACACAGCTTGCTTGTACTGTCAGTACAAAAAAACATATATCATAATGCCACTCTCTTCATTGCTAGAGTATTATCTATTTGAGAGATTTATAGAGGAGGAGTGAAGGTAGACTGATCTAACAGTGTGCAGACTACATTTTATGTCAACCCCAATCGGAGAGTGGTCCGCCGGGGTCTTTGTGTATGATAAAAACAAGAATAGCATCACTGCCCCACAGAGAGTATGTCGTAAGAGGCGACTAACTGTGTGATATGCCACAACTCCGGAATTGGTTAGGTGGTTTGTTAAGAGCAACACAGATGGCGTCTAACAGGCTGTGGGTCTACTTAGCTCTAGTGTTTTGAGTCTATTAAGATGAACTCACACATCGGTTAACTACCCACCAAGAAACTGGTTGCATACAGACTCTTCTAAACAAGTATAAAGACGTTAAGTTAAGTTAGATATAGGTCTTGCCAAGGTTCATATCTGTGCTTCCAAACTAAGAGACCAGCGTCCTAGCCATTCTGCACAGTCATTGATGTCATATCCCTTTTTCACTCTGGTCAGAGTATAGGGCCACCACTGCAGTAGACCTCCTTTAGGAAGTCTGTATCGAAGCACTTTCTGTGCTTTCACACTGATGGTTTCTACAACAATTTGTTTTATATGTAAAGGCCGCTAGCTCCATGCACCTAACATTGCTAATATAGACCAAACAGTGCTAATATGGACCTAACAGTGCTAATATGGACCTAACAGTGTTAATATAGACCAAACAGTGCTAATATGGACCTAACAGTGCTAATATGGACCTAACAGTGCTAATATGGACCTAACAGTAACCTGCACCACAAAGCAAAAAAAAAGATCTGGCACGCCATGCAGCACATAGAAAATATGGTGTTAGGCCCATATTATTTTGTAACCAAAGGCACATAGTGGATGATGTGGTCAGCATCATGCTGGCCGTCTTAACTTCCCAGATTTTCCTCGTACCCAATTTCTGTGGCTGGGTCGACCACAGGGGCCGGTTTGTGATCAGAAAAATATCCAGCACTGACTGGGGATTGAACCCTGATCGCCTGACTGGGAAACCAGTGCACTAACCACTGTGCTACCACTACCAAATATGCACCTAACAGTACTAATATTCGCCAACAGTAACACATTTTAATGAAGAATTACCCAGTTTTTATAAATGCAAAAACAATGTTGATCTTCTGATGGTCTTCTTCTTCGTTCGTTCTCAATCTCTCGCTACCAAACACTGAAAGGGCTTAAGTAGCAAAATGTAGTCCAGAGAACGGAATGCGTTGTGCCGTAGTTTACAGCTCGACTGTGATATTTGCACCTTTCGGTCTAACACATCCAACTTCAGCAAGCATTTTTTGAGTACCAGATTACTGCTCGATATTCACCCCATACGGCGATGAGGTATGAAACCATTTGTAGAAGACTTAGTTCTCGGTCGGGGTGCCCTAAGCAGTAGATCAGCTACCTCACTGCGAACTGCTGAGACTCAACCCTTGACCATGAAATATGTCCGCACACCAGGCGAACAACATCTCCGTGCAATGACCAGGCTTGTCCCCTGGTCAAATGCACTATTTCGAGAGGTATCACAGGTCGCTGACATTTGGTCCACGTGCTTTGCTACCAGCTGAGGGACTACGGCTGAACGCCTCTAAGCCAGAATCCCGCCCTAAATCTCAGCACCGCTGTGATGGGAGGCTACGATATGGCTGGGGCTTGCGTCTCAGCCCGGCCCGGTCGAGCTGCAGAAATGCACCTGGTAAAATGCACTCCTGCCTCGCTCTTTGCCTCTGTCTGCTATCAGTCATCCCAATGGACGCAGAAGAGATGCAGTCCAGCGGACATTGCACCTCCTGCCCTATTGTTACAACCTCCCGGGTGGCGGGGAATGCTAGGCGTACCATCACTGCAGATGAGCCGAGAAAATAAAAGGAGCAAAGAGATACCTCACTCACATGCATATGCTACGTTTCTGGCAGGACGTGACGATCCTGGGACAAAGTCACACTGGACTGCCTCTCTTCCGGGATAGTACAAACTAGTACATAGTCCATCAAAACCCTATAGACACGAGTAGGGAAGACTCGATAGTCCTGCAAGACAACTTCCTAAGAGAGACAACTCTGACCAAAAACAACTGCTGCCTTGCAGTTAGGCTGGGGACAGCCAAAGGCTAAGGAGGGCAACCCTACAGAAACGCCTGTTGAAATCGGATGCACTAAGCCACAGGCTTAACAAAATAAAACAGTGCAACGTAAACATCGCTGTAAACAGCGTACGAAGAAGAAGAGTACCAGATTAGCATTCCCTCTTCGATCCCTTCTCCTTAGCCAGTCTGCCCTGCTGCAGCCTGTTATCCAGGATCACCGCATGGAGGTGTAGAAGGGTCTTGGCAGCTCTGGTTCGCTGGCCCTGACACTAGCAGTCAGCTATGGGTCGCTGCTCAGCATCTTGATCCCGATCTACTGATGATCTAATGATCTTTTGAGAAGACCCTTTTTAATTTTATTTTTTTAAACTGATAATTCATTAGTCAAATACAAAAATTGTTTTTACAACAATAAATGTAAAAAAGTAAAGACCCTGTCATGCCACGCGGCGCATGGGAAATATGGTGTTAGGCCCATATTATTTTGTAACCCACAGCACTTAGTGGATGATGTGGTCAGCATCACGCTGGCCGCCTTTACTTCCTGGACTGAACCGGTTTTATAACAATAGGAGAAGAATAACGTCTTACAAAACAGAAAAGTAAGGTATTCAAGAATTATAGAAATTAGTCTAAATAAATTTTTAAATTGTATCTTTTTTCTGTCACTAAATTTACAAAGAAAGGAAAGCAACTATTTACACAATACAAAAGCTCATTGGTATAAAATAAAATGTCTGGTACACATACACAATGACATCAGTGTCTGTCAATTTAGGGGAAGTGCAGCCTAGAATTTCACCAGGGGAGAGAGGCTTGCTTTGTGGCGTGATCACTGTGAAGTGAGGGCTCAGATGTTGCCTTGTACTCTGTGAGATGGCATGAGAAATATAAACAAACATTAATAGTAAATATGACATGTTAGCTGGCGATCTGATTATTAATGTGTTATAATTGATATATAGATTCTATGCGCTGTTGAAGACGAATGTGTCGAACCGAAAGGTGCAAATATCTCAGTCAAGCTGTGGTCCAGAGCTACCTTGGACCAGTGGCTACCATGACATAAGTCGAGACAACTGGAGGTAACTCAGGATACAGGCACTCTGGTTCCACTTCTCTTGAGACCAGGGGTTGCTTGAAACCTGTGGGACTCAATCGCCTACTGTTTCCGTTCAATAGGCGAGTGTCTTGCCTCTTGACCCACTGCTATGTCAAATATTGTGCGTATTTCCTATCATATCTCACTATTTATTGTTTTTCTATTTCTGCTTCACTTCAGGTTTTTAATCTTCCAAATGTGTGAATTTCTAATGTATTTACATGTAAGGCAGTAACATACTGAATAGTACTAACACTCGGCTGTAGGACAGTAACAAACTGAATAGTGATAGCACTCATTCGTAGAGCAGTAACAAACTGGATAGTACTAGCACTCAGCTGTAGAGCAGTAACAAACTGGATAGTTCTAACACTCATCTGTAGAGCAGTAACAAACTGGATAGTACTAACACTCACCTGTAGGGCAGTAACAAACTGGATAATTCTAACAATCACCTGTAGAGCAATAACAAACTGGATAGTACTACAACTCACCTGTAGAGCAGTAACAAACTGGACAGTACTAACACTTACCTGCAGAGCAGTAACAAACTGGATAGTACTAACAAGTGCAATTCTTGTTCCAGGATCAAAGTTGAACTTGAGAGTCTCAATAAAATGAACTGTATCAATTTTGATATCAACAAACACATACAGCATCTGAATGCCTTCTGTCTGGTCAATAGGAACTGAAAATATCAACAGTGATGCACTTCTATATATATATATATGATTACAATGTCAACAATGGCATTCAGCTGATAATAAAAATGCACTGTATTAAAAAAGTGTGCACAAAATATATTAAATATAATAAATGTGTTAGAAGCAATACATGTTCTCAGTGAGTTCAAAAATATTTTAAGAAGAAGAAGAACACTAGCTATGGAAATGCAGAGACTGAACAGCCTGAAGAAATTATGGCGGAGCACCAACACAATGATAAAAGTAAAAGTCTTGAGAGCCTGTGTTTTTCTGTGGCAGCTTATGGCTGCGAATCATGGACGACTACCAAAACTTCTAGACAAAGAATCGAATCCTTCGAGTCAAAATGTTACAGAAAGATCCTCAAAATACCCTGGACAGAGAAACAAAACAAATGTAGACATTCGGCAAGAGTTGAGCATAGAGGAGAACTGGTTTATCAATCCCATTTTGGCTAGAAAATGCAAATACTTTGGTCACACCAAGAGACACAACGGTCTTGAGAGAACGGTAATGGAAGGTATGGTGCCAGGCAAAAGAGGAAGAGGTAGACCAAGAAGACGATGGCACCAAGATATCCATAAATGCCTGAGTATGACTGTGGCGGAGGCTGGAATTTTGGCAAGAGAACGAGTTTCTTTCAGACAGACTGTGATGGGAGCGACGTTCTATAAAGGACATGCTTCATGATGATATATATATATATATATATATATTTATCACACGCACGCTCTCTCAAACCTTGCTATATATCTTAATGCATATTCTGTGTCCACTCATTCGTTTAAAATAAGTATTACCAATTCTTTCCCATTCACAGGCATCTCACGGCTATTCGCTACCAATCAGCAGGTAAAACTTCATAAGATTCCCAGAACATTTTATCCATTGAAATACTCAGTCAACCATTCCTTGTCTTGTAGATAATTTAATGGCTCAAAATTTGACATTAGGTGGTCTGCTGGGATCTTTGTGTATGACAAGGACAAGAATAGTACCACTGCCTCACAGAGAGCATGTCGTAAGAGGCGACTAACTGTGACATGGCATAACACCGGCCATAGTTAGGTGGTTTGTTTAGAGCAGCATAGATGGGGCCTAACAGACTGCTGGTCTACTTTGCTCTAGTGTTTGAGCCTATTAAGATGGACTCATACATCGGTTAACCACCCTCCATAGGTGCTTGTCCCAACGAAGCGTGGAGTATTAAGCTGCTCGAGCCTAGCCCGCTAGACAGGAAACTCTTCTCCCGGCTACATACAACTCAAACCAGACCTGGGCCTGCACAGGGCTATCTGCCCCTATAGAAGTACAGGTTGACTAAGAACTATTTTATTGGGATGATTTCTGCTTTAAATTTCACTGTCAAATTCTTGTAGCCTATGTAGTAAGCTTACACACGAGAGAGGGCGCCCAAAGAAACGTTTTAAAGACGGTCTGAGAAACTCACTGAAAAGTTGCCAGATAGACATTGAAACCTGGAAATGTATTGCGCAAAACAGATCGGACTGGAGAAGCGTAGTCAAAGTGGGTGTAGATACCAGTGAAAACCACCGTATTGTGAAAGCTCAGAGCAGATGCGAGACCCGGAAATCCCGAACAGCAGGAATACCATCACCTTCTACAAACCTCGTGTGCCCGTTATGTAGCAGATGTTTTCATGCCCGCATTGGTCTGTTCAGCCACATGCGCACCCACACCCAACATGGAAATCTGTGACAAGGATGATGTCAGCGGTCCTCATCATCAACGATGGACAGCTATTATTAAAATATAGTAAGCGTACACAATTATAAATCAATTTTAAAAATGTATCCACTTGAAGAGGCCTGATTGTCAACATTGGAAAGCTACCAGATAACATAAACAAAACCTGAATATAAAATTTTTACATTAAATAATAACAATTTTTATAATATAAAAGATAATTGATATGCAAAGATAGCTTACTAAGGCAGCTGTGTCCATAGTGCACCATGAGATCAGCTCCCAATGCTTTGGCTGTGAAATCATCTACACAGCATGCCCCGTATGTTACATCCCCCATTATTACTGTGTCAGCTTCTGTAAATCTATAATCCATGCAGAAAAGACACAAATTGCAAAATTAAATGCAGCCAAAAACACGGACCCTATCAAATTGAGAGAAACACCATTGGAGTAGGTAGAGAGCTTAATACGGTATGCTTAGGAAGCTTCATAAACCCTGCCAAAGACGGATATGTCGGACAAAAAGGTGAAAAAATCGCAGTCAAGCTGTAAACTGGCGACACAATCTATTCTGTTCTCCGGACTACATCCTGCTACTTGCAAAGCCCTGTTCAGGGCTTGACATTGGGAGATTGGCTTGGCTTCATTCGTCCTCAATCTCCCACTACCAAACCCTAAAAGGGCTTAAGTAGCAAAATGTAGTCCGGAGAACGGAATGCGTTGTGTCGTAGTTTACAGCTTTACTGCGATATTTGCACCTTTCGGTCCAACACATCCGACTTCAGCAAGCATTTTTTTAGTACCAGGTTAGCATTCTCTCTTCGATGCTATCTCCTTAGCCAGTCTGCTCTGTTGCAGCCTGTTATCCAGGATCACCGCATGGAGGTGTAGAAGGGTCTTGGCAGCTCTAGTTCGCTGGCCCTGATGCTAGCAGTCAGCTATTGGTCGCTGACCACAGCAGCTCATGCGCTGCTCAGCATCTTGATCCCACAGCGGGAGATTGAGAACGAATACAGAAAAAGAAAGAAGAAGCTTCATAAACCTGACAGTGGGTGCAAATAAGGATGTAAAAGCCAAGATATTTTTTTTTTTTGGAGTTCGCCTTATTTCTCTATTCTCCAAGGCGGTGTGCGTTACACTGTGGTTTTTATTTTGCCCCTGTCGGCCCAGTGCATCCAACTTCAGCACACATTTTATGTAAGGGTCTGCTTCCTCCTGCATTTTCTTGGGTTTGCTTCCCCGGGGTAACGGGGTAACAAAAAAAAACAATCCCATAAGTCAAAACTAGTACATAGATAAAGTTGTATACAGCCAACTTAATATTTGTTTTACCTATTTCTGTTTTACTGAGGAATTCTTAACTATTTGGAAGCACTGAAGAACTCTTCGCTACAGTAACCTTTAATTAGAGAACTGGACTTCACGTGACGAACGATAAGACATAACACATCAGATTTAACAAATACTTAATTTAGACCCTGCACACAAACCTAACTGTGCCCATTTATATGAGAAAGTGGGGGACGGCGTGGCCTAGTGGTACTGCTCACAATCCGAAGGTGTTAGGTTCGATCCCCATCACAGCACCGGTCGTTACCCCGGGGAAGCAAACCCTTAGAAAATGCAGGAGGAAGCAGACCCTTACATAAAATGAATGCTGAAGTCGGATGCACTGGGCCAACAGGGGCAAAATAAAAACCACAGTGTAATGCACACCCGCCTTGGGGAATAGAGAAATAAGGTGAACGCAAAAAAAAATATATATATATGAGAAAGTGCAACATGAGCTGCTGACTTGCAGTTATTGCCTGACGCCCCAATAATCATTTATATATTATACAGTTTCAAGCACCAGCTTCAAAACATCTGCAAGTTCTTCAACTTGGCATTGACAGCAAAAGAGTGAACAGTTTGGCAGACCTAGTTTATCTACAACAACACAACCCTCAAATCATTTTTTGATGTATCAATTTGTTACAAGACAAAAAATAAAGAAATTATTTTGTATATATTTCTTCAACTGTAGAGGAGTTTGTGGTCGATTGGTTTCGATAGCTGCCTGCTGACAAGAAGGGCAGCAGATTGAATCCCCAGTAGGGCATATGCTATTTTCCTGTTGGGGGTGAAATAAACAAAATAACCAGCACACAAAGTGGAGACAGCAGTGGCGAAGCGGCCTGTAGTCCTCAGCCTAAAAACCCTTTGACTACCCCAGTAATGGAAATAAAGTCGTATGACAGTGTTTTTTTTTTTCTTTAACTGCTTAAATGCCTAATTCTGCTTCTGTTTGATAATAACAAATATGGTATATTTATGGGACACATACGGAATATTATTGGCTTCCTCCATACGGCACATCTGTTCGGACTTGACACCGAGGATAATGTGCTGTGTATATATTTATGTTTATACAACTTGCAATAAAGAACACTGTCCTTGATTATTACAATACTAGATGACCCGTGCAGAACATTTGTCCGTTATAAATATAACTGACATGATTCATGTCATTTTTATGGCCTCGATGCAATTAGCACATGAGTAATGATGATTCTTTTCTTCAGTATTATCCCAATATTATTGAGGTTAGCAACGTATGTTTTTCTTTTGAAGGTCTATTTTGCCGATACAGTCCATATTCCTAATTTCGGTCTCATTGCAGGCATCTTCTGTTACGTTTTATGATTAACGAATGTCTGAAAAAATGGCAAATATATATTTTTTTAAATGCGGTCTGTTTATTTTTGTATAATGGTAACAGTAATAGTCGTACTGCAAATTTAGAAAGTAGACAAATCTAGTTCTACGTAATGTTAGTTGTATATTTGTGTACTTCTTCTTTCTTCTTTTCACTTGTGTCCTGCTTGTGCCTTTCAGCATCAGGTTATGAAGAGGTTTCTTGACCGGGCCATAGTATGTGCTTCGTACATGGGAAACTTCACTGCTTCTGTTATTTCTGCTATCTATTGTTTGCGTGGTGGGCCATTGGCTTTGTATTCATTGTATCTGTATAGCATTTCTTTTTTATGGATACCATCTGGTGTTTAACGTGTCACGTGGTGGAATCATTTGGTTTACTGTCTCTTGATGAGGTCTACCCCTGGTGTTGTACCTACTTGTTTCTATCCATTATTGTTACTCAAAGCATTCTCTGCGAAGACATTTCATCTCTGTTGTTACAATGTCTCTTTTATCTTTGCTTGTCAATGTCCAATTTTGGCCCTATTAGCACAATATGGGTAAAAATATCATGTTGTATAGTGTTCTTTTTGTATCTATTGTAGCGCGCAACATTTGCTCAATGCTTTGACTTGCTTTATTATATCTGTGTTGGATTTAAGTGACCCCTTTGCCATTCACTGAGATTATATTACCCACATACATGAAATTTTTTGCCTGTTTTTACTTGTTGGTTTTATATAAATATATTTGTTTTGGTTTCTTTTCTTGCAATCGTCATAACTTCGGTTTTCTCCATGCTGATTTTCATACCGTAATCTGTACAGGCCTCATTAAGATTGTTGATAAGTTCCTGCGGTTATTTTTCTGTGGTTGCTATTACTGCTTGGTCATCAGTAAAGAGGAGTTCCTTTATGTGATCACTGAGGTTGGTCCCTAGAGCCTCATCAATTATTGTTGGCTTTCTTACATATTGTGTCTATATATCTGATAAACAGTTACAGGAATGGTACACAACCTTGCCATACACCGGTCCTAATATTACATTTTTAGGAATACCATGCGTTTGTTCGTAATGTGCATTGGCCATTCACATAAAGACTTTTACATAGATTGGTCAAATGTTTTTTTTTACTCCATAACGTTCATGGCCGTAGTCTATTTTTTGAGTATTTTACATATCTTTACAGTATGGCTAAGCAATGATATTCCTCTATTTATGTACCAAACTTGGAAATTCTTTTTTTTTTTAAATTTAGCAACATATGCCAAAACGACAACTTTTTACAATTTAAATATTACGTAATATCCTCCAACGACCAACATGGTACTATCCATGGCTACATTCTTTAGGTTGCTGGAAAATGTATGTGCAAAATTGTGAATGCAATTGAGGCAAAGGAAATCAAAAGTAGAGGTTGTTCTGGTTATGGCTGACAATGATAGAAATTACAGAAATGATGAAATCAAATATTATCAAACTTGCCACGTAATATCCGGTCATGGTATCAAGATGCTGACCAGCGCATGAGCTGCAGTGGTCAGTGACTCATAGCTGACTGCTAGCGTCAGGGCCAGCGAATTAAAGCTGCCAAGACCCTTCTACACCTCCATGCGGTGATCCTGGATAACAGGCTGCAGCAGACTGGCTAAGGAGAAGGGATCGAAGAGGGAATGCTAACCTGGTACTCAAAAAATGCTTGCTGAAGTCGGATGTGTTGGACCGAAAGGTGCAAATATCGCAGCTAAGCTGTAAACTACGACACAACACATTCTGTTCTCTGGACCACATTCTGCTACTTAAGCCCTTTCAGGGTTTGGTAGTGGGAGATTGAGAATGAACGAAGCCAAGCCAGCCAGATACTTTATGGTCCACTAGGGTCTTTGTGTATGACAAGAAAAAGAATAGCACCACTGCCCCACAGAGAGCATGTCACAAGAGGCGACTAACTGTGCGACATGGTATAAAACTGACCATGATTAAGTAGTTTGTTAAGAATAGCATAGATGGCGCCTAACAGACTGTGGGTCTACTTTGTTCTAGTGTTTAAGTCTATTAAGATGGACTCGCACATCAGTTAACTACCCTCCGCAGCACTTGTGCCAACACATCGAAGTAATAAGCAAGCGCTCCAGCCTAGCCTGCTAAGCAGGAAATTTTTCTCATGGCTACATCCAGCTCACACCAGAGTTGGGACCTGCACAAGGACATCTGCCCATGTAGAAGTACAGGTCGACTAAGACGATTGTTTGCCCTCACTTGAAACTAGATCCTCCAGAACAGATAAACTCAGTTTAATTTTATGTTATATGAGCAAAAACATTTTTTTTAAATGTATTAATACCTCTCAATAATGTCAGCTATGACACAGGCAAATAGAAGCAAACCTTCCGGAAACTGCAACGCTACTCTTTTGGCTTGCGTCTGTCTCACTTTCCAAATTGTTTTGTGAATCTCAAAGTTGTAGTTGTCTGGCAGCTGTGAGAAAAAATGTAGTATCATGAATAAGGAAGCTATGGTTGTCAGACAATTTCTATACTGACCAACCTTCCCTGCTCTTCCCTGGGGACTTAAGCAATGTTTTGTAACAGGTATTCAGAAAAATTCTCATCAATTTGGTTTTAAGAATTTATCCTTCATCAGGTTACACCATGCACACCTCTTGTGAAAGATTTACTCTTCTTCTTCTTCTTTGTATTCAGGATCTTTTGGTCAATCTATATCTGACGGTGTCGCCATGATGAAGTATGTAGTCTTCACCAGGTCAGAGTGGCTGCCCCACAGCTTTTGTCTCAGTTCAGTTCCGCACCCTCTGGTCAGGTCCGGTATCTCATTTCCCTATAGAGTGGATATTACTATAGAATGTGTTCAGGATTCTGGCCCCCTGTTCCACATGGGCATTCATCTGTGTGCAAGATCTTTAGTCGGTATAGATGTTCTAGTGATCAGTTCTAAGACAAAATAAGGTAGTTCGTTGGTTTCTTTTGAGTTGGTAAATTGGGTCTGGTGTACTGCTTATATTTCTGTTATCTCTCCATTGATGTGTATACTGATTTCTGATGATGTTCTTGATCTCTCTGTATAGTACTCAATGATTAAATTGTGCCTTTTTGCTAGAGCATCAGCTCTCTCATTTCCTCTGATTCTGCAATGGGAGGGTAGCCATTGGAGCACTATTATTGAGGACCTCTTTCGTTCTGCTCTGATTTCTGTTTATATCGGTTCATTGTTGTCTGTATTGTCTCTATTAGAAATCTGTAGTCTGTGAATACAATTATTTTTGCTGGTGGTTGCTTTTCTGCCTCAAGTATTCTCAGTGCTTGCAGGAGGGCCATAGATTCTGCTCTGAGGTTTGTAGACGACTTCCATGTTGGGAAAGCATCTTGTTATATTTCCACTTTTGTGTCTTATGAATATGCCTCCTCCCACGTTCCAGCCTGCCCCTTCTGCTGAACCATCTGTGTACACTTGTGTCTATTCCTTGGCATTGTATTTCTCCTTTCAATCATTGCTTGCACTAAACTTTTCAGCTCGTGGTCACTGTATTTGTCTTTTCTATTGATTCCTGAGATTTCTGTACTTAAAAAGATCTACCAAAACATTTACACAGTGCACATCTCTTGTGAAGGATCTACCAAAACATTTACACAGTGCACATCTCTTGTGGAGGATCCACCAAAACTGTTACATAGTGCACATCTCTTGTGAAGGATCTACCAAAACAGAACTAGTGATTATTACTTTTATTGCAGTTTCTATAACATCTGTTTTCACCCTGAATGATTGTCCTAGCTCAACTACCCAACCTGGCAATGTGTCGGCTACATATGACTGTTCTCTCTGTGACCTTTTTGACTTGGCTAAAGCTGCAAGGAACATGTCTAACACTGACACAGCTGATGTGATCACTCAAGTCATCCTGTCACGGTGGAACACCACAAATAATTCAGCTAGAAATGTTAGCAGCGATCATGTTCATTCATCCCTTAACAAAATTAACACCATTGGCACCAGAAAGAGCAATAATAACAAATGTTATCTATTATGCTATCAGTGGTAATCTTATCTGAATGCATCCAGACAATGGGGAGACATCAAATCAAATGTTATCTATTATACTATTTGCAGTAATCTGAATGCATCCAGACAATGGGGAGACATCAAATCAAATGCACAAACGGGGATGGCGCAGGCTAGTGGTTAAGTGACACGGCTCACAATCTGAAGGTGCTGAGTTCGCTCCCCAATCACAGCACCGGCCGTTACCCCAAGGAAGCAAACCCTTAGAAAATGCAGGAGGAAGCAGACCCTTACATAAAATGCATGCCGAAGTTGGATGCACTGGGCTGACAGGCACAAAATAAAAACATAGTGCAATGCACACCGCCTCCGGAAATAGAGAAATAAGGCGAACGCAATTTTTTTAAAATTGTTTTAATGCACAAACAAATATTGCTTCCTTTGGACAGACAGTAGGTTATTATAATACAGTATGCAACACACACAATAAATTAGAAGATTCCATGAAGGATAGCAGCAAGATGGCACATGCTATGTCTTTCCAAGATGTCAGATACATATCCAGAGCCTTTATGCCCCGCTCACATGCATCTTTGAACCTCAGCTGTGATCGACCAGCTGTTCTTTTACAACATGTCAGCTGTCCATATAGAATATCTTTGTGGATGCGACTGTCTTCCATGCGATGAACATAACCAAGCCAACACAGTCTTCGCTGCTGAAGGAGGGTGTTTTTTTTTGGTGTTTTTTTGCGTTTGCCTTATTTCTCCAATCCCCAAGGCGGTGTGCGTTGCACTGCGGTTTTTATTTTTCGCCTGCGGCCCAGTGCATCCAACTTCAGCATGCATTTTATGTAAGGGTCTGCTTCCTCCTGCATTTTATAAGGGTTTGCTTCCCCGGGGTAACGGCCGTTGCTGTGATGGTGATCGAACCCAGCACCTTCTGGTTGTGAGCCGTGTTACTTAACCACTAGGCCACGCCGTCCCCGAAGTAGGGTATGAATACCTGGAACATTGGTGTGGGAATGCACCTCTGCATTGTCACCCTATCTCTCAATGAGATGCCAAAGATGGATTTCGGGTACCATAGGTGAAAGGTGTTGAGCCTTTGCTCTTGTTTGGCATAGGTTGTCCACGTTTCGCTACCATTTTTTGTTAGGCCTTGGTCTAAGCTGTAAGTTTGGAGTTTTCCCCAGACACGAGATGCAAGTCTGGAAAATATTGCAGCAGCTTTGCCAATACGAATTCCTATTTCGGAGTCTAGGGAGAGCTTATCATTGATGAGGGACCCCAGATAAGTGAACTGGTCCACAGTTGTTAATTAACTAGGTCTGCCAAGCTGTTAGGTCTTTCGCAGTCAATGTTAAACTGTAGAATTTGCAAGTGTTTTGTAGCTGGTGAATGGAGCTGTATAAGGTGTTGGTGATTGTCGGGGTGCTTGGCAATAACTTTTCTCTGTCTGTGGTGAGTCCGAGGCAAGCAAGAAGCACATGTTACACTGTCTTGTATGGGTGGGTGCTGTTGCGAGTTAGGTTTGTGTGCAGGGTCTAACTTGTTTAAGTATTTGTTAAGTCTGATGTGTTCTGTTGTAAGTTGAAAGATTATGCTCTGCTCTCTGTGGTGAAATTTGTTGATGATGTCATTGCTATTTGAATGTGTCATTTCTTTATACATTTCACGCCCAGTAGACCCTTTCGTCCATCGGTTCAGCCATTCCTTTTTGAGGTTGTTTTAAAGTATCTGCTTAGCTGTCTGTAAGTTGGCGAATGTGTTTATTTGAACCATGCTTCCACCTAGTTTTGCTAGTCTGTCTGCTATCTCATTGCCTGATATGTCTATATTTCCTGGAATCCACTGGAGGGTGACTGTGATGTTGTGTGTTGTTTGAATCTCATCAATCATCTCAGCCAGTGATGAAATGAAATATATTTTTCTTCTTTTGTCCTACTGCCCTTGCCAAGAGGCAATATTATTTACATAACTAACAAATCAGCACAAATCTTTAATATTTTCTAATAGAGAAAAATTTCCAAAATTTTTTCCTTGCTTAATTCATTAACAGACTTACCTGCCTGATGGCCCCATTAATCTCCTCATCATTCAAAACTTCATCTGGAATATGATGAACTCCTCGCCTTGGTCTATTTGTTCCTGAAATAGGAAATAAGTCTCAAACATTTTTATCAAATAATGAGTGTGAGTAAGATGTCCTGCCTTTCTTGTGTAACTAAAACATGCATTTACAGGTGAATCCCATTGTGAACAAATTGTTCTATTATCTTTTTTGTACAAGGGGAACTAAGACACTAGTCCGGTCAGTCAGAACATACTGACCAGGATGTCATGTCAGGGTCAGGCACAATACTCTGACCAAGTTTCTCTGGAAACAGGCTGTTTTCAAGGCAGTCTGACTGACAAGATGTGGATCGACATGATCCCTGTAGTAGTGAGAATCACGAAGATAAGACCAAGCATAGCCCAACCACCTGAAGGACCACAGTCCACCTTCGTAAGCAGGTGTATGTCTGCTTCCAGATAACTGAATGAGGCTATCTGTAGTAGGTTCTTTTTTGTAATTTTACTTACTGTGGCCTAATAGATCTGAGGATATTTCATTATGTTTCTAAATGTTTGCCCAGACAGCAACTAACAGCTTGCACTTTTTATATTCACTGCCAACAATGGCTCTTTTATCATATGTACACGGGACATTCAAGTTTATCATCCATCTCGATATGACTAGGGACTTCTCACCTCCCTTGATGCCAGGCAGGGGTCACTTGAAACTTGTAGGTTTCAAATGACCGCTACACATTTACGTTCGTTTCTTGAAAGATGAGAGGCTTACTCAGTTATTATTATTAGGAATACGTGGTCTATATAATAGCGGACTCTAAAGCCTAAACAGTTGTGTGAAATCTGAAATGTAACAGTAAATTCTGTAAATGTTGTCAATGATAATAAAATATGCATTAAAACTACGTATTTTAGCTTTAAGTAAAATAATGTTAAGTCACAAATACTTTACATGAAAAAATATATGAAATTCATTCTAAATTATAAATAAATAAAATATTTAATAAATAAATAAAAATTAAATGAGAAATCAAAATGCAGAGCAGACTTGAGTGAGACAGAGACTCGGGTCATTTTTAATGTAGATTTTTTTCAGGCAATGAAAACAAACACTATCATTATAATTCTTAGCTGTTAAAAGTTATACACCTACTATATGTAATGTGCGCATATGACGAAAGGTAAATTAAATTCGTTACCACTACTGCCAGTGTAAACTTTGCGATCACTGGAAGCTGCCACCACAACTGTGGAAGTCGCCATGTTTGTTATTGAAGGAAGTCGTCAGTTTTTTAAATAGTTGCAAGATAAATGCCGAATATTTGTTTCGTTATTCCAAATTTATTTAATGGCTTGGCTTCGTTCGTTCTTAATTCTCCCGCTACCAAACACTAAATGGGCTTAGGTAGCAGAATGTAGTACAGAGAACGGACAACGTTGTGTCGTAGTTTACAGCTTGACTCCGATATTTGCACCTTTCGGTCCAACACATCCGACTTCAGCAAGCATTTTTTGAGTACCGGGTTAGCATTCCCTTCTCCTTAGCCAGTCTGCTCTGTTGCAGCCTGTTATCCGGGATCACCGCGTGGAGGTGTACAAGGGTCTTGGCAACTGTTTCGCTGGCCCTGGCACCAGCACTGCAGCTCATGCGCTACTCAGCATCTTGATCCCATTTATTATATGATTATTTGCAAATGATACTAGAAATAATTAATAGCACACCCCAAAGAGTTTGGCATGAAAATAAGCAAGATGAAGACAAAGACCGGTAATAGCCAAGCAACATAAACAAATAAATGTAATTATCAATGGAGAAATAATCGAACAAGGACAGACGTTTACCTTTTATTGATAACCTCAAAGAATATCAGGGTAGAACCAAGTAAAAGAATAATCGCCACTCATATATGGACAATGGCACTTGCGTGGGGCCGAAATATGGACTCTAGCAAAAAAGGGTGAAAAAAACTTGGAATCGTTTGAAATGTGGTACTACTGTAGAATTTAAAGAGTAGTTGGACAGAAAAAAGCTCCAAAGACAATGTCCTTTCAGACGTATGGGCACAAAGACAAATATTGAAAACGATGCAAAAACGACAAATGAGTGGCTGTGCCACAATATGGGACATGAAAGCCTTATGCAGAAGATAATAAAGGGCAAGATTCTGGAAAAAAAAAGAAGAAGGACGAGACCAAGACTATTTCTGTTTCTAAGAATCGACGTCACTACACTCCGAGCATACCCATAGGTGCTCAGTCTCTCTCAGTAAATGGCGAAGGGTATGGATGCTGATGGTCGCTGTAGCTCGCTGGTTGTACACGCTCCTGCTCCGTCTTCTCATCAGCCATACTCCACTCGAACCTCGTTTAATGTCGAAACTTTGAGCCTGTGGATTGCTGCTTTATCGATTGTAGTGTCCTCGTCTAACAGGTGATCATTGATTTATTTCAAAATGTCAATTATATCCGTCACTAATGTGCACATGATGGGAACTTATGAAGCCATGATGTCAGCTCTTTTATTGCCCTGAACCCCAGCATGAGCAGGACAGTAGATCCATGTCAACCCTTGGAGGTTGTAGGCCTCAATAGCTACTATCCACTCGTACCTAAGCCATCCCTTCTGAAGTACGGCTTGCGCGTCTGTCACGATGACTGCCCATGTTATTGACGTCTCAGATATCCATTTCAGTGCTGATGTCACTGCTGCCGTCTCCATTCTCTAACTGGAGGTTGTTGACATGTATGCCCTACTGCGCTCAGTAACGACCTGTCCTCTCACTCTAGCCGAGAAACCCCAGCCTGATGTCCCACTGGGCAGCACTGACCCGTCAGTGTATTTGACGGCATCATTCTCCTGCGTGTTCTCAGTTATCATCTGATTCACTTCGTTGCTGCATTCCTTGCCTAAGGTTATGATGACTCTTTGGTACTCTATCCTTCTATCACCAGTGTGGACCCATTCTTCCCCTCTTGGCTATCGTCTCAGCTGGGGTGACATGTCCGATTGTTGTCTCTGCCTGTGCCATCCATGACGCCCCTCTCTTGATTCTTGATCCCTTGTTGTCTGAGATACTACTGTACAGAGGGTGCCGCGTGTCTGTGGTGACACACATATAGGCTTTGACTTGAGCCAAATTATTTCTGGATGTCACCGATAACAATCCTAACATGAACCACATCCTCACAATCAGGGTAGATAAACAACCCACCTACCTCGGAGTTACATTTGATAAAAGGCTGACTTGGAGACAACACGTCAACAAAGCAGCAGGAAAAGCCAGAAGGAAGTTAGTCATCCTGAGAAAACTAAGTGGAACCATATAGGGAACCGGAGAAAAAATACTTAGCAGTGTTTACCAACGGGGCATACGACCACATCTGGAATATGGATCAGCTGCCTGGTGTCCAGCATCAAACACTACATTGAAAGAGTTAGATAAGGTACAAAATCAGACACTAAGGGTTATTACACAGGCAATGAAATCAACGCCTATAGTGGAGATGGAAACTATGGAGGATGCAAGCACTAAGGGAACGTTTTTCTCTGAAGGCATATTGTCTTGCCTTTGCAAAGCTCGTCTTAATTTCCGTCTCATTGTGGTCATCTTCTGCAGTGGTTTGCCTTAAACTACTGTTCTTTTTCGATTATTTCTCTATTTATGCTTACATGTATTTGGCAATGGTGCTGGTCTATTGCCATAGCATGAAGGAATATCTTTAATCATTCATGCATTTATTTTCATTCCAAACTCGTTGGTAATGCTGTTAATTTTTTCAAGAAGTCATTGCGCGCTTGTTCCTGATTCACCCAATATGGCTTGGTCATCGACACATTTTATTACATTAACCATTAATATTTATACGATTGACTTTGATACCCATTTTACAACTCCGAACAATTTTTATCATCATTTCAGAATACAGCCAATACGTTATTATAGAGACTGTGAATGCAAGCTGTTGTGTCGTACTGAATCTGTTAGTCTTTCTTAAATTTATGTAATTGCTTATTGATTTTCATGCATGTTCTAGATTAACCTAATTATTTAACTCTCGATATCTATTTGTTGCAACATCCGAAAATGTTGGTTCCATGCTTTCTCGTAGTCAATAAAACAGATAAATAGTGGTCGTCCTCGCAACAAAACGAAAGTATTATTTTCTTTCTAGAGATATCCGACTTCTACGAAGTCTTGTGGTTATATAAAAAATTTGTCCTGCAAAATCTGTCACCGAATTGAAAATTGTTTCCGCGAAAGTCGGCGAAAGTTAGTTTTCACTTTGGATATCATCTCATTGCTTCTCAAATGGCCTTTTTTGTGAGTAGTTTTATATATATTGAAGGATTTGCGCTGATCTGTCAACTAAATAAAGTCTCAGACCACAATAAAATCACTCTTCAGTTGATCCCAGCTCACTGCGGCATATTTGGCATTGCGGCATTATTTATAAGAAGTATAATATAAATAATAATATAAGGAACAAGGAGAACAATTCACTCACCCAAAATATCACTGCCAGCAGTCAGAAGTTAATGACTTAATCTAATGACACTAATGCGCACATCCAAAACAAAATATATTTTTTTTAAACAACTCAACTGGGAAAAGTATTGAAACAGCAAACACCCACATGACCTCAGGCTCATCAACAAACTGAAACTGAAAAGAAAACAGTATCTTCTTCTTCTTCTTCTTCTTCTTCGTACGCAGTCAGACAGTAACCATTATTTTTTCTTAAAAAGCGGCGGTCATCCTGAGGCTGTCGACACTGCCATAGAGCTTGTCTTGTGGTTCCACTGGTGATGACCACATCTGCTCTCTCTGATCCTCGTATGTCGGGCAGTTCTGCAGCAGATGCTCAGCGGTCATTTTCCCGGTACCGCACGGGCATTCGTCGGTACCACCTATCTTTAATTTGTTGAATAGGTGGTACCTCAGTCTATTGTGGCCAGTGCGAAGTCTGAAGACAACGACCTGCTCTCTTCTGTTCAACTGGTAATAGGCATCGTTTTTGGTGTAGCCGGTGTGTTCAGTTTCCCATTTGGTCATGTATCTGGCTTAAGCCGTTTTGACTCTTCGTACGTCATACTAGTATCTGTTTGTGGTAGTCTTGCACCTTCGAAAAGAAAACAGTATACCAGAGTTTTTGTGTGCATTAAAACAGGTCATTGCCGGCTAAATAAATGCATACAAATAAAAAGAAAGCATCACAGACACATGTCACAGGGGACCCCAGACACCAGAACACATCATGCAAATATTAAATATTGAAACATGCCCACTGCATCAAAGCTCATATGAGAAGACCTGACCCAAAGAAAAAAAGCATGTGAGATAAACTGTGGAGAACCATTGAGGACCTATGACTGATGTGTCACTTCATGGTGGCATAAAACGAACATACAAAATTGAATGCAAAGTAGAAGATGATATATTTAGCTGTTGTCTAATTATAAATACAAATGTCTCATCTATGTTTAACTCTTTAACAATCTTATTTATTTCATCCAAGATTAAACTTGCTGTAGTGTACTGTAGGTAGAATAACTTCAATATTGTAATTAATAACGATGCTCTTGAATCTGGATACACAGAAGAGTGGTGCATTTAATTAAAATAGGGGACAGAAGATCAATGAGCTGATAGCAGCCAGCGACTCCATCATGGTCAGTGAACCAGAGCTGACCAAGACCCTATTCTACTATCAAGCGGAAGCAAACTACACTAGTGTAGTTTGGCTAAGGGAATAGGGATCACAATGGGAAGACAAATCCCGTACCCAAAAAAGCCAGCTGAAACTGGATGTGTTGGGCTGAAAGGAGCAAATATCGCAGCCTCACTATAAACTACAACACAGCATCATAACAACCTTTTCAAGATGAACGACAAAGAAGAAGGAGAATTAAAATAGAAGCAAGAAATTGAAAAAGTTTTGGAAAATTAAAAACGAAAATAACGACATTGAAAAGAGAAAAAGTGTGATAGTATGATATTTTGTAGGTAAAAGACTCTTGATACATGACAAAGTTGTTCAATAGGAATATAGAGACTCAGGTTCATTGTTCATCACTCGGTGTCACAACTTCTGTTTTATCACATGTAAAAATAAATTGTTAGTCCTGAATCATCCTGTAGTTGCTTGCTCAGAGTTTAGCCATTTTCAGTGCTGATCAAGAGTTTAGCCCTTAATGTGAACTATTTTATTATGGCCAGGTATCTTAATATAAAAAAATACCGCAGACTGTATGTCATGTGGTTGAAAACAATAAGGTTACACTGCTAAACAACAAATTGAAAACTATCGGAAGTATTGCTTGAAAGAAAAATAGATGGTAACATAGCAGTTTGTATGGATCTACTGTCATTGTCAGGCTTGTGTTCATGGTAATGAGAGAATTTACACTTTGATCATCATAATGTTGAGCCAACTAAGAGACCTTGCATTGCACTACAACTAGGATGGTCCAGCACCACCCACCTTCTTCAGTACACCTCAGGATATAAAAAGAGCCACCGAACACCGGAAGCTGCTACCAAAGCAACATTATCAAGAGTAAAATTAACTCAGCACAAGAAGCTTCAAACAACGTCAATGACATGTGGTAGATCAATTTCCCTCACTTGCAATTATTGAGCTGACAAAATGCAGAATTTTGAAATTAATCAGCTACTGGAACCATCGGCATCCACATTTTTCATCATTAGCTTAGGAAGACTAAGCATCTACATAATTTCCCTGAGTGCAGTGGCGTTGGTTCAAAACAAAGCCTGATTAACATACATTACATTTCATTTTCATAATTTAAGGGGGAATAGGAGATTTGTGATGCCACATTGGTAGGGGGGGGGGGGGGGTGGGTGCGGTTAGATTCTAGATTTGTGAACGGCCTTTTATCTATAACTTAATAAAGTCAATATGGTACTAAATGCTACCCTGTAATATTGTAGTTATGTTATCCTTGGCTACTTGGTATGAAAATTAGAAAAGGATTTTTAAAAATCAGTCTGTGTTATGACATTCTAGATAGCTTTAGCCACAGCTTACATTCGAATTGCTCCATTTGTGGAAGTTTTGAAACAGCATTTCTTATTTCTTGCAGGATGAAGATGAAACAATAACACGGCTGAAGGAAGCAATAGATCTGAATGAACTGAGAAATCCACAGGGAAATGGAGTTGAGTTTGAAGTAGATGAAAATGAACTTAACAAGCTTGGTAATTATAACCTTCTTTTTCTTGGTACTCTTTCAGATATCAACTTTAAAAAACAGTGAAGACTGAGGCAATGAAAATCAGCAGAATAGAGAAAACACTAAATCATCATCATCATCAGTCCCGTAACCTAGAAAGTCGTTGAGGCACCGTTATTGCAGTTTTGTCTAACAAGTTCCCGCCGTACGTCTCAATTTTTCGCCAGGGTATTAGTTTCAGCTATAGACCTTCATGTTGAATCTTTTATTTTGTTCTTCCATCTCTTTTTTGGTCTCCCTCTCCCACGCTTCCCAGGCACAGTGCCTTGCAGGAAGGTCTTGGTCAGCCCCACCGATCGTGATATACGTCCATACCATGTCATTTTTTGTGTTTTTACTAAAAGTCAGTAGGTTTTTATACTGGCCTAACTATTTCCTAACAATTTCAAGAACACTCGTTTGTAATGCGATCCAGATAAACACTAAATATACAGATAAAAAGTATGGAATTTAAACAAGTCAGTAAATTCAAATACTTGGGCAGTGAGTTCATGCAAGATGGAAGGCTAAATAGAGGTGGAATCAAGAACACAGAAAGCTAATGCAGTTTGCTATCAGCTTTCACCATTACTAAGACAAACACATTCCAATGAAGACAAAGAGACAGCTGATAAATAGCATTTTTATACCAACTCTATGCTACCAGTGTCGGACATAGACTCTCACTAAGGCACAAGAAAGAAAAATCATGGTATGTGAAATGAGGTGTTTGAGAAAGGCTGTTGGAGTCATATGACTGGACAGATTAAGAAACGAAATAATCAGACAGACGGTAGGTGCAAAACCGTTCATGGTTCGGATACCTGACAAGAATGGAACCAAAGTTACCAGCTGCTTGTATTTACAATACCAGACATCAGGGTTGCAGAGCAAGAGGCAGACTACAAAAAAGATGGATAGATGGTGTCAGTGAGACACAGAGGAAACACGGAATGACAACAACATCGGCGACAAAGATGGCACACGACAAAAAACTATACCTCCCCACGACGTCTAACGACACGTGAGTAGAAGATGATGTTGATGAACTTGAAAATATCTAAATAAAATTGTGATCAGTTTGAGGTTATTGGCATTATTGTTGATTAACTCGATCTGCTGAGCTGTTTGCTTTTTTACAGTCAACACCAAACAAAATTAGATTATCGGCAACTACATTAACCTTAATAATAAGGTACAATACAACATCACAGGGTCCTTTTCAGGATGATTGATGAAGAAAAATAAGAAACAAAATACATATGTATTTGCCATGCCCTCTCCATTATCTGGTTGATTGTCTGGAGATGGTTGGAGACTGAGAAGCCTTTCCTGAAACTTGCCTGTTCTTATGGTTGATTATTCACTTAACAACTTCATTATATTGGTTTAGAAGGCTCTACAGTCTGTATACAGCCAGTTTATTCTCATCGTTGCTTTTCTAGTGTGTTCATAATCACTCTTGTGAAAAGCTTGTACATGGACAAAAGCAAACAAATTGGACCGTAGTTGCTTGTAGTATTTTTTTGCTCTTTTGCTCAATTATGTTCTGGTCAATATGATATTTGTGCATTAAAAGTTCCTTCAGTTTTTTCCTACTTTTGTAATTGACAAAAACACTCTAAACCAAAAACACTTTTCTCTCTCCGCAGGGGTAGAGAAGGACACCGACTTTCATAGCTTTGACAAAAATCAGGTAGTTTCTAATATCTGCCTCATGTCAGATGAAGAGGATGAGACATCTGAAGATGAGCAATATTTAACTGATATTGAGCACTTGAGGAAGAGAATGCACCAGAATGGAAATAGTGACATAACTTCTGGAAAGGATGGGGGAGTATTGAAGCAGCTGAAAACTGCAGGGATAGGCGGTGTCATTCCTGAAGGTTCTCTTGTGAAAAGTGAGTCATAACGATTGTGCCCTTGCAGATGATTTCTTGAAACTTTAGCCTTCTCGTGTTTCCATATTATTTTTATGATGTCACAAACATTTAGATCCAAGAAATCGCCACACAACACTGATAATATTCTAAATCAGATCGACATGTCTTTTATTTTTCACTACAAACGTATTTATAACATCTACATAAACAAACGGAACAGATCTACCTCAGAAAAATTTGTTGCAACAACTCAATTTCATCTATCTCAATAAGGGAATAACCTTTCAAATGCATGTAAAACAGAAAAAATCATTTAAAAATCGTCTAAAGTAATAAAAAAAGCCATTGTATTGTTATCGGGGGAGATGGAAGTGGTCTGGTTTTTTTATTTAGTAGTTTTTATAGCAAAACTGGTGTTAAACACAATGCAACAGACACATTTTTTTGTTGCCAATGGTTCAGTAAAGATTAGTGAATGTAGTCTAAATTTATGCAGTAAATGCTGCAAAAAAGCAAATTATGAAACAGTCTGTGTATGATGTTAACATTTCATCGACTAACATTAATTAACAGGGGACGGCGTGGCCTAGTGGTTAAGTAGCACGGCTCACAACCAGAAGGTGCTGGGTTCGTTCCCCATAACAGCACCGGCCGTTACCCCGGGGAAGCAAACCCTTATAAAATGCAGGAGGAAGCAGACCCTTACATAAAATGCATGCTGAAGTCGGATGCACTGGGCCGATAGGCGCAAAATTAAAAACCACAGTGTAACGCACACCCACCTTGGGGAATAGAGAAATAAGGCGAACGCAAAAATAAAAATAAAAAATTAACATATTTATTTACAGAAACTGTTTATTCAAAATGCAAGACATTTTTACACAATGTACTAGGATGTCATGTAAACATATTTATTACTCAACATAATCTTCATAAACTTGTATGGCTTTACGCCAGTGAGAAGAAGTGCATGTATAAGTCCTATGAGTCAAGTTTTTGCTTTTGTATTATAAAGAAAACTAATTCTTATTAAAAAGACTTGGTTATAGATGTTTTGGTCATAGAAGATATTTTTATTACACAGTACATATTTCTATCTCATGTTTTAAATGTTATTTTGTTTTCAGTACATTATAATGCATACACAGATGTAGGACAACCTCCATATGACAGTACACGGCTTAGAGGTCAAGAACTGAAACTTCGGTTGGGCAAAGGTAAACGGGCAGTTTTTTTTACCTTATAACATGAAAATAAGTCTATCTGTTCAATTACTTGACTCTGTATTTCAGAATCAAATTCTGAGGTGCAAAGAATAAACTCGCTGTTCCAAACCAAGTATAAAATGTAGGGTGACTCAAAAGGGTTGTGCCATTAGCTAGCAACATCATCTTTTCAAACATTACTACAGAAAATGGCATGCTGCCGAAGGCGGATGTGTCGGACCGAAAGGTGCAAATATCGCAGTCAAGCTGTAAACTAGCGACACAATGCATTCTCTTCTCCGGACTACATCCTGCTACTTGCAAAATCCCTGTTCAGGGCTTGGTAGCGGAAGTTTGAGAACAAACGCAGAAGAGGAAGAAGAAAATGGCATAACAAGAGTACATGAATTTTTTTGGAACTTGATTTTCGCGTGATGACCAAGTACAGTTATGGAATGCTTTTTCATTACTAAAAATGAGAAGATGTGTAAAAAAATACTCTCTAGTAACTGCATTTTGAATGAGAGTGATCTGGTCTAAGCTTAAGGATTAGTAATATTTCAGAATTAGAATATGTACCAGTTTTTTAGATTCATCATCTAAGTAAGATTTATCATTTGGTAGCTTTCAATCTCTTATTTTGAACTCTTGCATTTTTTCACGAAAAGACAGTATTTTAAAAGAACTGTTAGTATGAAGATTAGCAATGTTAGCTACTTTCACTCTTCCTTGATTTATGATTATGAAAGCGGTAATTTGGCTAGTCACAGCATGTTAGAATACCCTGCATTCAATTATTTTTTTCATTTTTCCCCTCTTTATGATCTTACAATGCAAGACAGTTTATGTGGAAACATGAACACATAATTGCGATGTATGAAATGGGATTGTATACGTGAGAAATACTGTACATAGGAATGAATAATTGTGATTATTTCTGTTAGCTCTTGATCTTGTGTCAAGAGCCAAAGGAGGTGCAGCAGTGAATGATGAGCTGACAACAGTTAATGACTCGTAACTGGCTGCTTGCAACAGGGTCAGCAACCTATATGCAAGGACCAAGACCCTATTCTATCTCCAAGTGGCAGCCTTGAAAACATATTGTAACGATACAGCCTGACTGAGATATTAAGGATTGAAGAGGGAAGACAAACCTGGTCTAAAAAATGATGTGCTGAACCCGAATGTGTCAGGCCAAAAGGCGCAGACTTGCTGTAAACTACATTACAATGTCCTATTCAGGACAAACTGAAGAAGAAGAAGAATATGATCTTTTGCCATAATTTATCATCATTTAAAAAAATAAATGAATAAACATTTTTGTTGGTTAAATCATTAACAGATATTTTTTTTAAATTGCTAGTCGTCTGCTTTTGTGCGTCATTAAAACAGACAGACTTAACATTTTATGTTTAACCAATAGTTGATACAGTAGTAGGGTAGCTCCAAGTTTCTGTCGGAGCAAAAAGCGAATGATAATGATGTATAACATTTGTCTTGCAGAGTTTAGTTTATTTGCTCATTCATTTTGTTGTCAGGGGAGATCATTCCTGGAGTAGAATTGGCTTTGCTGTCCATGAAAAAGCATGAAGTGTCTAGATTTCTCATTCGCCATGATTATGCCTATGGAGTAATAGGATGCCCACCTCGCATTCCAAGAGAAGCCTCATGCAAGTACAACATTTCATTAGTAATAAAATATCTCAAGATGTGATATGATTAGATGCAAAAATAGTTTTTGGATTAATTCTGAGTTTTATGTAACCCTGATATCTGTGTGCCATTGCTAATTAACTTTTAAAGTACATCCATGTCATTGTGTTAACTTTCTAATATTAACGCCAAATGGGTGCTGCAGGAGCAAAGAATAAATGCACTGTAGCCTTCCAAACATATTGTGCCAGGCATCTATAGAAGGTTGTTTATAGGGCTAGCAACTCATATAAACAAATTACTACATAAGGGCTTACATGCTTTTTTTAAGGGGGTCTGCTGTAGTAGTTGTCCTATGCTTTGTATCGAGCAAATAGGAGACAAAAAGAAAGACTAATACTCAGTCTAGTTGCCTACTGTATCGGTAAATGTCTAGTCCCAAATTCTGCGATAGACTGGCTTGGAATCGAGAATACGCTGTCAAAGTAAGCACTGCACAAAACCTCTGGCACCAATAGCCCAGCTCCTGGCTTTCTAGTAACGGGGATCGTTCCTATCAGGAGAAGGGCAGATGTGTGCCTCTGATTTCCTGAAACCAAAATGCTCTTGATAGATGATACTTGTATGCCTTAGGGAGTAATTCATCTTGGAGAAGAAAACGTTAAATTCTTGACTTCAAACCACCTGCTGCATTGTAGTTAGTCTGGTGATAGGGTTAACCTGAAAATGCTGACATCAAATGTGGATATACTGGGCCCAAAGTGCACTTATACAAACAAAGAAGTAACCATCAATTCTCCATATTTTAAATGTCATAACTTCATTCATAATTGTTTTGTAATAGTATTTTAACATGTCACATTGATTCTCGTGTAATAATTTCACAATATTTTTAACAGTAATATTTGATATCGAAGTCCTCCATTTTGTGGAGCAAGAGGGTGTGGAGGACTATTACTCACTGACTCCGGTAAGTGGGTCAAGTTTTGCTCAAATAAATTTATTTAATGAATTAGATGTTTAGCATACTGTCAAGATGGTCTGTCTGGTTTTCCTTCCAGATTGAACAGTCATGTTGTGGTACTAGTAGGTTCAAACAATCTCAAAAGAGATGGTACAGAATTAATAATGCTAAGAAAATCTGTCTGTTGAGGACACTTGAAGAAAAAAAGTATAGGAAGATCACCATGATGGGTATTTCTGGCCAAAACGAAGATGAGGGAAATCACCATCAGGGACTTGCTTATCGCTGATGATGCTGCAATTGTCACCAAGAGTCAGCTGGAACTTCAGAGATTGATAGATCGTTTCTCCAAGGCTTGCAAAGATTTTGGTCTCACAATAGGTCAGCAAAACAAATGTGCTGGGACAAGAACTAGATGCCACACCAAGTCTTAGCAGCGATAATTATGAACTGGCAACTGTGCATCAATTCACATACCTGGGATCCCTCATCGATGACACGCTGTCTCTAGACCCAGAAATAGACAGTCGCATTGGGGAAGTTGCTGCTACATTTGCTCACCTCACAATGAGTATTTGAAAAACCAGAAACTGACAATTAAAACTAGGGCCATGGTACACAATGCATGTGTTGTAAGCACACTTCTATAAGGCAGCGAGAATTGGAAAACTTATGCCAAACAAAAGCACAGGCTTAACACCTTCCACATACAGCTCCTGCGGTCCATTCTTGGAATGACATGGAAGGACAGAGTGACAAATGCAGATGTGCACTCTCGCACTGGTCTCCCAAGTATGTACACTCTACTTAGGCAGCGAAGACTACAATGGATTGGTCATGTTCGTCGCATGGATGATGTTCGTCGCATGGTTGATGGTCACATTCCCAAAGATATCCTCTATGGACAATTGGCAGATGGTAAAAGAACAGTTGAGGTTCAAAGATGTGTGCTAGAGTGAAATGAGGACCCTGGACATGAATCTGACATCCTGGTAAGACGAAGCTGCTGACCTATTCAGGTTGAGATGTACCCTGAACGGCCACCACCTCACGCTTGGCAAAGCGAAGCTCTTGCAACACAGAGAAGTAAAAAGACAACCATCTCAACCTATAGTCAGTCATGGCTGAAAGGAGCTACTATACTATGCTAAACAAAGTGTACACATGAAACTTTTTTTGTCAATAGTGAAAACCCATTTGCTTAGTAGCTTATACTGCAAGAAAGTATAAAGTGTTTTTCTGTTGATTTGCTGTAATGAGGCCAGTCTCATTGTCTGAAACATACTTATTAGTCAGTAACTCAACCAAAGGGAATGAGTGTTAACATTTTATATTTTATTACAAATTAATAGATTTTTTTTCTTATTGTTTCTGAAGTAGGTACTATTTTTCTTGCCCACAGGATGAACGCAGAGGGAAGCTTGTGTATGCAGACATTGAAAAAGTGGTCAAAGCTGAAAATGCTGTAAGGTTTTTTTATTTATTTCTGTCATATTTTGTCATAAGTGAGCAAAACTTTACAATTTGCAGGCAATATTTGAAGTTAAACAACAAATATGACACACTGGTTGCTTAATAACATAACTTATAATGGCTTGCTCTCGAGTGACCCTATTTGCTTAGTTTCTATTTGCAGATGTAGAAAGGTATCTTTACTGGTAGTTCCTGTAGCTCGCTGTTAATACACATTATTGATCTGTTCTCTAAGGAGCCCTTCTCCACTCAATCCTAATGTTTTATTGCAAACCCCATTCAATCTCAGGATTGCTGATTCATCTTCTTCTGCGTTCATTCTTAATCTTCCCCTACCAAACCCTCGAACAGTGCTTTGCAAGTAGCAGAATGTAGTCTAGAGAATGGAATGTCTTGTGTCACTAGTTTACAGATTGACTATGATATTTGCAACTTTCGGTCCGACACATCTGTCTTCATCAGATCTGATTCATTGATTAGTCTCAACATCTTGTCACTCAATCACTGAGTCAGTTCAGTATCTCTATACTATACACAGGAAGAGTCAGACCAGTACTGGAGTATGGCATCATGGTCTAGGCCACTGCAACAAGAACAGACTTCTAACACTGACCCTCTCCCTGAGTATGCACACTATCAGAGCTGAAGGAAAAAGGAAAATGTGTGAACAGTGAAAAAGTGAAAATGAGTGCAGAGAGAATTGGAGGGAAGACGTAATCCAGAAGAGTACATAGACACTGCATGTTCAACAGGCAGGTGCACATATGTCTATACAGATGACTCACCTACAAATGCCTCCCAGGATGAAGGAGGAGGATTTCTGATCAGGAACCCAACAAATTTGGAAAAGTTAACCCAGCATGGGGATCAGACAAGGACACTCAGAGGCTTGTATCTTGGACATGTATGCTCTGCTTTAGAATACAGCAATGCACTCCTGACAACATGCTCACAGACTAATAGGACATAGTGCAGAACAATGCCCTGCACCTTATTAGTGGAGTAATGAGGTCAACGCCCACTGCGGCATGAGAAATTCATGTGAATGTAGAACCCCTTGAGTTGCGAAGAGATGTGGCCGCTATGGAAGTTTATGAGAGGAGGAAAATAATGAGCAAAGACCACCCCAATAGAAGGCTTGTAGAAAAATTGCAGCAAAAGTCCTCCACCACGTCAGTGAGATTAAAGACAGATATCACGTCCCAGACAAAAGATAAGAAATACAGAGAGCAACAAGAAATTTACCATCACATATATGTTTAAAAATGCCTAAAATTCAAACAAAACTAACATAATACAACAAGAAGTGCTGATCCAGTCAGTCTTATGAGAGCATCACAGAGAACGATTGACATCTACCCAGAAGAATGGATACATGTCTATACTGATGGAGCTGCTTTTAAGGCCACCATTAAAGCAGGATATGGAGTCTACATAGAATATCCGGACAAAATATCTGATGAGCTGTTTGATGTCTGTCTGGAGATATGTTCAAATTATGAGGCAGAAATAACAGCAATGGAAGTAGATCTGTACCAAGAGGACTGAATTTGATGCTTTCCCATCAAAAGCCCAAAGCATCATAATCTTTACAGACTCATTATCTGCCCTTCAAGCTCTGAAAGATGGTGGACACTTTAGGCCTGAACTAACCCAAATATACCTAGATGCCAACCAACTTCTCACATTCCATGAAGTCAGAATAGTTATACAATGGATACCTGGTCACTCAAATATGCCTGGTAGTGACAAGACAGACAGACTGGCTAAGAAGGGATCAAGTCAAGAACAAAAATACACACCAACAACCCTACAGACAATCAAACAACTACTGAAGACTAAGAATAAAGAGGACTGGCTGAATAGATGGACAATGAGGAATACTTGGAGAGAAATCTACATACATATAGCCATCCCCAAAGACAACATCAACCTCCTAAAAAGGAGAGACCAAAGAAACATTTTCCGACTTCGCATTCTTTACATACAACTTAACAGCCACTTGAACAGAATCCAACCAAAACATACTCCAGAATCCCTATGAAACTGTTGAACATCATATTTTTTAATGTCCGGCTTTTACAGGTGTTAGGAAAGAGCTTCCTCCAAGGCCAGATAAATGGAACACTTTGTACGGAACTAAACAATAGCTTACAAACACTTGTAGATACCACTATTTGGCATTGGGCCAAAGGGCAGGAGCCCATAAACCGCTGGATCAATAACCAACCAACCATACAGATGACTCACCTACAAATGCCAACCAGAATGGAGGAGGAGGATTGCTGATCAGGGGGAAAAGGTAACCCGGTCCATAGCCACAGGCAAGTTCAGAGCTTAAATGGAAGATCTTGGTACCACAGCAGAGATGATCTTATGGCACAGAAGCCATATGCATGGGGGATCGTGATGCTGACTGATGTGGTGGCACTCAGGTCCTATAGTAGCATTGGGCCGGGCAAGCTGAATGCAGTCTTGGAAGGGAACAAGGCTGTTATGGGAAGAGTGCCTGATTGGCTACGAAGAGGCAAAGTCCATAGTATTGTTGTTGTTGAATGCCTACAATGTTTAAGATTACTCTTTTGTGCGCCCTATAAAAGACGTTAAGTGGCGGGTTGTCATAGCTTTCTTTACATCCCGAGTGCACTGATTAAGGTGGATCTGGGTTTTCCTGGCAGTTGTGCTATGCTTGGCATCATCTTCATGTCGCTCATTTCTACGGGTATCACATCGATGCCTCACCTCGTTAGCCAGGCTTCCACGAAAACAGCCCGTTTCCAGGAAGGGCTACAAGGAAGCCAAGGTGAGGATCTTGTCCAGTATGTTTTGCCTAGACTTGACTAACATGTCTCATCAGCATGTTTTGCCGGACCAGACGTTAGTCGTCCTTCCCAAGACCATGGTAAAAGGGCAGTGCAATGTGAAATGGCAGGGGGAGTGCCTCAGGCACTGTGGGGAGGACGGGTGCTGCCAACCGCCCAGAAAAGACCAGGTTATTATGCTTGGTCTCCGAACTGGCCACAGTAAAATTAGACATCACCAGTACACAAAATTCAAGATAGGTACCACCAGCCGATGTTATTGTGGCCAGGTAGATATTACAGCAGCACCAGTACACAAAATTCAAGATAGGTACCACCAGCCGATGTTATTGTGGCCAGGTAGATATTACAGCATCACCAGTACACAAAATTCAAGATAGGTACCACCAGCCGATGTTATTGTGGCCAGGTAGATATTACAGCAGCACCAGTACACAAAATTCAAGATAGGTACCACCAGCCGATGTTATTGTGGCCAGGTAGATATTACAGCATCACCAGTACACAAAATTCAAGATAGGTACCACCAGCCGATGTTATTGTGGCCAGGTAGATATTACAGCAGCACCAGTACACAAAATTCAAGATAGGTACCACCAGCCGATGTTATTGTGGCCAGGTAGATATTACAGCAGCACCAGTACACAAAATTCAAGATAGGTACCACCAGCCGATGTTATTGTGGCCAGGTAGATATTACAGCAGCACCAGTACTTCATTCTGCTATCATGTTGCAAGAGTCATGATGTGTTTTATTGTGTTCTAGACAAAAAACAAACAACGAACCACTGTTATCAGAACTCAGAGCAGAACTAGGAAAACTCTAGCGATCCTCCACAATAGCGCCCCGAGGACTACCCTCCCACTATGGAATCACAGGAAACGTGAGAGCTGGCTCTCTACAAAAAGGTGACAGTAAAAGGGCACAATTTAATCATCGAGTACCATATAGAGAGATCAAGAACATCATAAGAAATCAGTATAGACACCAATGGAGAGAAGACATGAACATAAGCGGTAGACCTGATCCAATTCACCAACTCAACAGAAACAAACTATCTTATTTTACCTGAGAACTGGTCACTGCAGACTACTAGAACATCTATACCGACTGAAGATCTCACACACCGATGAATGCCCATGTGGAACAGGGGGCCAGAATCCTGAATATATTATACAAGAATGCCCACCCTATAGGGAAATGAAATACCAGACCTGGCCAGAGGGTGCGAAGTTGAGACAGAAGCTGCGGGGCAGCCGCTCCGACCTGGTTGAAGACAACAGACTTCAACATGGCGACTGGCCTGCAGATATAGCATGACCAAAGATCCTGAACACAAAGAAGAAAGAAGATTGGGTTCCAGAATATAAAACATTTACCTCCATAACTTTATATATAGGCTATTTAATCCTCTTAATTCACTCATAATTTTATTTTGCATGTTGTATTTCTTAAGACTTTGATGTACATTGAGTGTTATAAGTGTTCTGTATGTTTACCATACCTTTTTCTTGACAAGAACGTCACAGTGAGAAACAATGACATACAAGAATGTCCGTCACAATGAGAAGCAATGACATTCAAATTCAGGACTGGATTAAATTGTACACTTCTTCTGATAACATATTGAAAAGCTTGTGAAGATTTATTTTAATTGAAGCAGAAAAAGTGGTCTACGTGTTCAATTAAGTTGATGTTTGAATAAAAAATAGTCAAAAATTAATTAGTTAAAATAAATTGTATTATTCCTATAACCTGTTATTTGGATTTCACAAGTCTGTTCGGTTTATCCATGTAGTTAGTAACACTAGAATCCGTAAAAAAACACATAAGAAAAACACTTACATCGGGAGCGAGAAAAACATACCTACTGTTCGGTTGCGATCTTTAAACATCATATGAGTCACAGAGCTGCATCCAGTACAGAAAGTTGTTGAATGCCCACAATGAGTAGGTTTACTCTTCTGTGCGTTCTAAAAAGGACGTTAAGTAGTGGGTTGTCATAGCTTTTCTCACATCCCGAGCGTGCTGATGAAGGTGGACAGGGGCTCTCCAGGCAATTGTGCTATGCTTGGCTTCATCTGCGTGTCGCTCACTACTACGGGGATCAAGTCGAACCTCACCTTGTTAACCGGACTGTTGTCTTCGACAACAGCCTGTTTCCAGGATGAACAATGACGAGCTCAGGTGAGGGTCTTGGCCAGTATATTTCTCCTGACCCTGGCTAACATTCTCTGATCAGTGTGTTTTGCCTGACCAGACGTTAGCCTCATCGTCCCTCCAGTACAGAAAGAAGTACATCTAACATACTGAACAAAGAATCACAATGACAGTCAGTAAACATTGTGACCAATGAATGAATCGGGTATGCCAGGTTGACCTACAAATACTGCACAACGTCGCACTTTCAAAAAACAGCGTACACATTGCTTCAAGACACAAATGCATATAATCATTAAACAAGCATTCTGAACCTCCATGAATGCAAGAAAAGGTTATCTGTTAGCTATGTCGGATAGACTTTGTGTATCTGTGCAACTGAGTGTTAATGTAATCGCACCGGAAGCCGTCATTTTCTCACACTGAAGTAGTATCCCTTTTCCATCGACCACGGTGCTTGGGAAAACTCAGCCGGAGTGCGAACCACATGGAAGACAACACTCCGAAATGGCCTAATGAAATTTGAAGCTACTTGGAGAGAGAAACTTAAAAATAATTGTATTCGTTTAAAGCAGAAAAGACCTGTCTAGTGAAAAAAGACATACCTGTTTATATGACTGTCTGCATAGGCAAAAAAGGCCATTTATTTATTATTATTATTATTTGGAACATGTTATTGTTGAAATCATAGTTTTTTTTTCTTCCAGGAAGCCAAGGAATACTTTGCCAGCAAGAACTACCACAAAGCATTTGGCAAATACAAGCGGGTATGTTTATATTTGACATTTTGATTCTGGCCTCCAGAACAGCTGTTATTATTTTGTTTTCTGGTCTTCAGAACAGCTTTTGTTGCTGCTATTATTGATGATTATTTTTGTTTTCTAACTTTCAGAACAGCTGTTATTGCCGATTATTTTTGTTTTCTAACTTTCAGAACAGCTGTTATTGCCGATTATTTTTGTTTTCTGACCCCCAGAACAGCTGTTTTTGCTGATTATTTTTGTTTTCTGACCCCCAGAACAGCTGTTTTTGCTGATTATTTTTGTTTTCTGACCTCCAAAACAGCTGTTATTGCTGATTATTTTTGTTTTCTGACCCCCAGAACAGCTGTTATTGCTGATTATTTTTGTTTTCTGACCCCCAGAACAGCTGTTATTGCTGATTATTTTTGTTTTCTGACCCCCAGAACAGCTGTTTTTGCTGATTATTTTTGTTTTCTGACCCCCAGAACAGCTGTTATTGCTGATTATTTTTGTTTTCTGACCCCCAGAACAGCTGTTGTTGCTGCTTTTATTGCAGTCATTATTAATTTGTATTTTGTTAAGAACTAAATAATGAATAAGTCATTGAAGCTAGCACATATATTTGAGATTATTTGTTTCCTTTTTAGGCCCAAAATGCTTTAGAAAGCTACAACCTGAAAAGTGATGGTGAAGAAAAACTGTGGAAAAAGCAACTTCAGAAAGTTTATGTGAACTGTGCCATTTGCTGTTACAACCTCAGTCACTTTGGACGGACTATAACATACTGCAACCAGGCACTTGATACTGATAAGAACTGTGTCAAAGCTCATTATTTCAAAGGAAGGGTGAGTTTTTCCCCATTAGAACCAATGAAAATATGCCTAACACATCGTTACTAAGAAGTTTTCTCTGTGGAGCATATGCTTCCAACCTGATCTCTGCTAGCCATAATTTTCTCTTATCGATTCCCAGTTCCCTCTGTGTTCTTCTGATTTCTTAACTCAACTTAACGTCTTTATACATTTAGAAATTTAGAAGACTCTGCAGTCTGTATACAACCAGTTTAATTTACATCTCTTTGCACTAAAAACTATGCGCATCCAATCTATTCGTGAATGCATTCTTTGTCCTTGCCTCCACTACTTCCTGTGGCAATGCATTCCAAGCATTCAGCACTCTCTGATTAAAAAAACATTTCCTAATATCTAATTTGGACCTTTCTTTAGCTAATTTGTTTCTCATTAATGTTGTCTTCTCTCTGTGTTTTAGGGTCATCTTCAGTTTATTCCACTTTGGGATTCCATACATGAATTATTTTGTGATGTTAGTTGATGATATGATTTCCTTAGTTGAATCTCCTTTACCACACTTTCTTTTCTGCACCTTTAATTCCACTGTACAAAATCATAGGCATTTTACCTTCATGTACTGCATAGCCACATTGTTTGTACATATGAATGTATTCTTCATTTATGCATTTGTAAAAAATATTTGTAATATCCCAGCAGATGTTAGCGTTTTATATGGCAATCTTCTTTTTTACTAGGCACTTCATTCTCTGGCAAGTTTTAAGGATGCAAAAGAAAGTTTGAAACGGGCACGAAACCTTGAGCCCAGCAATTCAGTTATCTCAAAGGCATTACAGAATCTGGCCAGGTAATTTTTACTGAACTTATTTATATCATATGCCCTTTTTCACTCCAATAGAAACATGGAACACCCTCTACAGTTGAAGACCTATTTGCAGGAATCATGCATAAAAGTATTTATGTGCATTTGTATAAATAGTTCCTTTGATACGCTGTTTTAAATATGTTCATGTTGAAAGTTTTAGAATTATTAATGATAGTTTTCATCTATCCTCTCTATTCAGGACATAATTAATCAATCAAGTGGTAAAATTGAAATATTTAATTAAAAGTGTTATAAAAAATAAGCATTGTAAATTATTATTCTTCTCTTGTGTTACTGCTCTTGTCGTGCTGCGTCACAGAAATGAGGTATGCGTAGACTTCTGGTTTGTGCTAGGTGGGAAGCTTGTGTAGTCGACATGTTGAACTTTTGGAGTGTTTCCTTGATCCCCTCTATCCAACGTCGCCGTGGCTGACCTCTTGCTCGAGAACCTGATACCTTCACGTAGTATGATTAAGCTGCAGGTTATTCATAGTGCATTCTTATCAAATGACCAAACCACTTTACTCTCTGTGCTTCAATATAGTAGTTAACCGGTGTAGTCCCCACCATATTCCTAAGCGTACTGTTACTGATTCTGTCTCAAATTGTTTTTCCTGCTGCATTTCTTACACAACGTATCTCACAGGACCCGATCTTATGTTTGTGCTTTTCTAGTAGTGGCCATGTTTGACACTGATAACATAACATAGGGATGTTCAATGTGTTTATCAGCTTCTGTTTAGTGGACATATCGACACTTGGGTGTTTTAGTATCGATGCCAGTTGGTAGTGCACCTTGTTTACAGCCTCGCTACCATCTTCAGTGAAGACAATTCCCAGATACGTAAATGCCTGGACCTACTTTAAGATTTTGCCGCAGGTATGTGGTAACTGCGTTGTAATGGTAGGTGGTTTATTGTCATAATTTCTGTCTTATCGCAGTTGATCTTCATGTCATAATCTAAGCAGGCTGAGTTGATACATGCCACGTGATGTTGTAAATCATTCTGATATTTGTAGAAGAGCCTCTGATCGTCTGCAAAAACCAATTCGTGTAGACTCTTCACAGTGATTGGACAGTTGAGTGATTTTATCCATATATATGATGAATGAAAGAGGGGATAAAACACGTCCTTGACACACCCCTCTTATTGGGAACCACTGGGCTTAGGATGTCCATTTAGGTTTGACAGAAGATCTAGAAGCAAAACACAATAAAGGACACTGGAAGAAAGAAAGAGTAATTAACTCATTGTCATTCTAAAAGCATCCATTGTCAACTGTTTATCTGTAATCCTGGTGTTCAATCAGGCATATCAAGTGCCTGATGCCAGGTAGTTAAAAGTTGCCTAAACTCAGATCAGTCTTTTGGCATGGAGTACCATGTTGGGCCATGGGCTTTACTCGGATCATCACTCCATCTTATTGGATGTCCACGTCACTTTGCGGGTACATCTGTTGCATAACACACCACATGCTCATCTGTATTTTCTTAGCAATGCAGTATGTGCGTCATCATTGAAGGTGGTTTGGTGCCTGATTTTTGTGTTGTTAATTCGGTTCTGTTGAGACTGTCATTGTTCATCGCTCCATTGCAAATTGGGGTTCTCTGCATTTGCTTTTCGTAGGTTCCATAACTCAGTAATATACCATGTCTGGAATAACCATGCTGTTGAAGGTTTGGGCCCTTGTCTTGTTATTTCTCATCTACTGAAGTGTGGGTTAGATACCATTGATGAATAACCATCCTGCAGCTTTCAAATGTGAAATCTCACGATTGGTTATTTTGGAGTTTGTAATTTCTTGACCCAGGTAAATTGTATGAATTCACGTTTTCGGTGGGATCATTTTCTTGCCGCAGTTCCCCATGTTGGCAAAAAGTGTGAATTGAGTTTTCTTTATTTTCATTTAATAGAATAAGGGGGACTGCATGGCCTAGTGGTTAAGTGGCACGGCTCACAAACTGAAGGTGCTGGGTTCGATCCCCATCACAGCACCGGCCGTTACCCCGTGGAAGCAAACCCTTAGAAAATGCAGGAGGAAGCAGACCCTTACATAAAATGCATGCTGAAGTCGGATGCACTGGGCCGACAGGCGCAAAATAAAAACACAGTGCAACGCACACTGCCTTGGGGATTAGAGAAAAATAAGGCGAACGCAAAAAAAAATTTAATAGAATATAGTTGCGCCAGAAATGCAGTAGCGAATGAGCTGACAGCTCTTTTGTGCGCCCTGAAAAGGACGTTAAGTGGGGCGTTACAGTAGCTTTCCTCACATCCCGAGCATGCTGATGAAGGTGGACTGGTGTCCTCCAGGCGGTTGTGCTATGCTTGGCTTCATTTGCATGTCACTCACTACTACAGGGATCACATCGGCCCCTGACCTCGTTAGCCAGGCTGCCATGAAAACACCCATCTTCTCTGATTTGCGTTCAGGATCTTTTTGGTCATGCTATATCTGCAGGCCAGTCGCCATGATGAAGTCTGTAATCTTCACCAGGTCGGAGCGGATGCCCCACAGCTTTTGTCTCAGCTCCGCACCCTCTGGCCAGGTCTGGCATCTCATTTCCCCATAGATTGAGCATTCTTGTGAATATGCTCAGGGTTCTGGCATCCTGTTCCACATGGGCACTCATCGGTGTGAGATCTTCAGTCGGTACAGATGTTCTAGTAGTCTGCAGTGTCCAGTTCTCAGCGAAATAAGGTAGTTTGTTGATTTCTTTTGAGATAGTGAATTGGGTCTGGTGTACTGCTTATGTTTCTGTCTTCTCTCCATTGGTGTGTATAGTGATTTCTGATGATGTTCTTGATTTCTCTGTATGGTACTCGTTGATTAAATTGTGCCTTTTTGCTGCCATCTTTTGCCAGAGCATCAGCTCTCTCGTTTTCCGTGATTCCGCAATGGGAGAGTAGCCACTGGAGCACTATTGTTGAGGATCTCTGGAGTTTTCCCAGTTCTGACCTGATCTCCGATAATAGTGGTTTGTTGTTTGTTTTTTGTATTGTCTCTAATAGTTCTCTGCAGTCCGTGCATACAGCTATTTTTGTTGGAGGTTGCCTTTCTGTTTGAAGTATTCTCAGTGCTCGCAGGAGGGCCATCGATTCTGCTCTAAGGTGTGTGGACAACTTTCCTGTTGGGAGGGCCTCTTCTGTTATATTTCCACTAGGAAGCCGAGGTGAGGGTCTTAGCCAGTATGTTTTGCCTGACCCTGACTAACATGTCTGATCAGTATGTTGTGCCTGACCAGATGTTAGTCTTCCTCCCCAGATTTGGGATGTAGAAAAATATAATTGTGAGAATTAAAGAAAATTCTTAATCCTAAAATGATGAATGGTGCATTTCATATTGCATATTATTAATTACTTTCAATATCCTTGACCTTAGGAGTAACATAGAACAACTTGTCTGTTGCAGATCAATGAAAGACCATGAACTTTTTGAGAAAAACATGTATGCAAAAATGTTTGCCAGTCCACATTCTGGTATGTACATTCTCTTCTTGTCTGATCACTTTTTTATTCCAGCCAGGATATAGGGCCACCACTACAGTTTGTCTCCTTTAGAAAGCCTACGCCAAAGCACTTTGCGTGCTTTTGCAATGGTTATTTCTAAAGGAATTTGTTTCACAAGTTGAAATTGCTAACCCCATGCACAGCTTTCTTTAGTTGTCTTTTTGGGGACATATATGGAGGTACAGTGTCCCTATCCTTTCCTTCCCAGTAAGGGACCTCGGAATCCATTCTGGAAGTGGTATGTACATCATCTTCTTCTCCTGACCTACTGTTCTTGCATGAGGCGTCACAGAGAGGCAGGATGCGTAGATTTCTTGTTATTGCCAGGTGGGAGGTTTGTGCTGTCTTAAGGTGTAACTTCCTGAGTGTGTCATAGACACCCTCAATCCACTAATTGATGTACATCAATCAATAAAAACCTTTTCAGTCCATGTGTAGTATAGGTATTCAACAAATACATATCAAGTCATCAACTGTTGGCCTGGTTATATGTGTTGACATTTTTGTGGCTTAAAGTTTCTAAAGGATGGAGTAGCCCACCCTCCTTAGTAGCCTCTTATGACATTCCTGACAGGTTACAGTGTTACTATTCTAAATATATATACACTATGCACTTATTCAATGATGATAATGTGCCCAGTTTGGTTTTATGTGTTGTTATAGCCAGGGGAGGGGGTTGAGGATGAACTCCCAACACCAACTAAATGCTCCCATGGTGTGCGTCTCATATAGCCTCTTACAACAAAGTCAGTCTCCTGGCCTTCACACGCCAGAACTGTTTTGACTAATAGGAGAAGAGACGGAAGGCAAGCCACTGGCGCCTTAAGTTTCGGGCAGATGGGGCTCGAAAGCCTAGGAATGCAGCTCATCTAGGGGAAGGAAAACTCTGATTTAAAAAAATCTGAAGCCTTGCAGATAAGATACTGGCGTATCTTGTCGGGTTTTGTCAGATATGGCTGTGCAACCTGTTTTCTGAAAGTTGGTCAGCATCTACCAAACCTGGCAATCGACCATGTGCGAATAAGAATACGCAAGAGGATACAATGCCTTATCCTAGAGCGAGGAAAGGCAACCTCAGTCGAGTGTTGTAGCAGGACAGACCAGCCCCTTAGCCTTGGTTGGCGGCTGGTCTAGGAGTGAAGCCCTGACAGGCGAACAGATAGAGCATTGCTCTGCTGATCCGGCAGCTTTTGCAGCTTACCTTGTTCCAAATGTATTGGTATCACCTTTCCCTTGGAGCAAACAAGGCAGACCGTGAGAGGGACCATACTGCATGGGTAACACATGGTCGTTCTCAATATTTCTGCTCTTGGTTTGTGCTAAAAGCACAATTATTATCATCTGACAAGACAAAAAGAGCCAATGATGAATGCGCCCAGTTTAGAAAACTACGGAAATGTAACCTGGACAGATGGACATTGTGACACATTATGTATAGATGATTCTGATCTTACAAGACAGAAATATCAATGGAATCCATCAACCCGCCAGTTATAAGTTTTTAGTGAACTCTAGATTCTGAACTCAGATCTATTGAAGTAGACTAGAAAAACACAAAACAAATTATTAAATCATTCAACAATAGACAATTCTGAGCTTATGAGCGAATTTATTTTTGCGATGTAAAACTTCTTCACAATATCATACACTTAACTTAACGTCTTTATACTGTTTTAGAAGACTGTGCAGAGTCTGTATACAACCAGTTACATTTACATTTCCTTGGTCTATAAACTATGCGCTTCCAATCTATTCTTCAATGCATTAACTGACACTGCCTCCACTATTTCCTGTGGCATTCACTATTTATCTTCAGTAAAATTTCATTGATTATAACTTAACTTAACGTTTTTATACTGGTTTAGAAGACCCTGCAGAGTCTGTATACAACCAGTTACATTTACATCACCTTGCTCTAAAAGCTATGCGCATCCAGTTTATTCTTAAATGCATTAACTGTCCCTGCCTCCACTACCTCCCCTGGCAATGCATTCCAAGCAGATACCACTCTCTGACTAAAAAAAATATTTCCCAATATCTAACCTGGACCTCTGTTTAGTCAGCTTGTAGCTATGCCCTCGTGTTATTGTAGGTGGCTGTATTTTAAAAAACTTGTTATAGTCTAATTTATCGATTCCTCTGATCATCTTATAAACCTGTATTAAGTCACCATGAATTCTTCTCTCTTCGAGACACTGTAGGCCGGTTTTTCTGAGTCGTTCCTCATAACTGTAATTCTGGAATCCCACTATCATCTTTGTCGCTCTTTTTTGTATTCTTTCTAGCATGTTTATGTCCCCTCTATGATAAGGACTCCACACCTGTACACAGTACTCTAATCTAGGTCTAACTAAAGCTTTATACAGTTTGATGATCACTTCCTTGCTCTTATGTTTAATATTTCTTTTTATCATACCTAACATTGCATTTGCCTTTTTCACTGCTACCTTAACTTGCTCACTCACCTTTCCTGTATGATCTATTATAACCCCTATACCAATCTGTTCAGAACTGAATGCAGAATACAATGGAATCACAGCAATTTGATATGTGGGAATGTAGATTTGTGCAAAATGAATTGTAGTGATATAAGTTTTTATCAACTGAAAACATTAAACAGATTCACCATTCAATTATTCAGCTCTATGTCCATTCAATTATTCGGCTCTATGTCCATTCAATTATTCGGCTCTATGTCCATTCAATTATTCAGCTCTATGTCCATTCAATTATTCAGCTCTATGTCCATTCAATTATTCAGCTCTATGTCCATTCAATTATTCAGCTCTATGTCCATTCAATTATTCAGCTCTATGTCCATTCAATTATTCGGCTCTATGTCCATTCAATTATTCAGCTCTATGTCCATTCAATTATTCGGCTCTATGTCCATTCAATTATTCGGCTCTATGTCCATTCAATTATTCAGCTCTATGTCCATTCAATTATTCGGCTCTATGTCCATTCAATTATTTGGCTGTATGTCCATTCAAATATTTGGCTGTATGTCCATTCAATTATTCAGCTCTATGTCCATTCAATTATTTGGCTGTATGTCCATACATAAATGAAACAATTCCTTTCCATTGAAGATATTTCATATAGGCAGATATTCTGAAAGTTTCACCTGATTATATACAGTAATTTCACATGCATATTTTACTGAAGGCATTTGTTGTTGATATAACAAATTTCCCATAGCCAAACATGAAATGACCACACATATTCACAAAGTAAATCCAATGTAAATTATCCAGTTTACATTTATAAAATTAAGAAAACTTGGTGTAGTGAAATGTTTGTTAATGTGACATTTCAAGAAATTTCCCAAGCTAATTCATCAGCTTGATGAACCGAGTGAGTTAAAAAGACGAAGCTTGTAAGGGACAATTTTGTATTTTCACCTTCATTCTTGTGTGAAGAGGACAAAGTATCTAAGTAGAGCAAACAATAAGGTATTTTACTGCAGGGGACAACTTTTGATATAGGGCAAGAAATCTGTCTTCTTCTTCTGCATTCATTCTCAATCTCCTGCTACCAAGCCCTGAATAGGGCTTTGCGAGTACCAGGATGTAGTCCGAAGAGTGAAATGAGTTACTAGTTTACAGTTTGACTGCAATATTTGCACCTTTCGGTCCGAAGCATCCATCTTCGGCGGCGAAGAAATCTGTGTTCAACAATGAGGAGTCAAAAAGTAACCATAAATATTATGTACTAACAGAATATGCTATTTTAGCCCTTTACAGTCCGGCCTAAATTTATCCGATTTGTGTCTAATTAATCAGATTTGTGTATAACCCTTTACAGTCTGGCCTAATTGATTAAATTTGCGTCTTAACCCTTTACAGGCCTGCCAAACTGATTAGATTCATATCTAAACCTTTTGCAGTTCGGCCTAATTCATAAGATTTGTGTCTTAAGAAACAAATCTAATCAATTAGACTGGACAGTAAAGGGTTAAGGATATTCTTTGTTACTCCTACATGTACATGCATAAAAAAATGATTAATATTCTTGTCCTCACGATCTGTTATGCCACATAGGTGTAGCAAGTTTGCCCATTTGACCCTCATCTCTTCTTTGCAGAACCAGGAACTGTGCCTTCACCTGAAAATACAAGTAAAGATGAAAAAGATGGAAGTGAGGAACATGGGACATGTTCAGATGCATTCAAAGCTCTAGTCAGGGAACAATTCGAGTATGTTGTCTGTTCTTTGTTCTGTAGGTGTGCCTGTTGTGCAGTAAAACTTGCCAAATGAATGTAATAGAAGTTACTGTCACACACACTGCATTGTTCTATTCTTTGTTTTCTCTCTTTTTACTCCATCTTTTTGAAGAATTGTTATGGTATCCATATTTTGTCCAAGGGAACATGAGTCGAGTTCAGAACCTCAGTATGGAATACGATTTTTCTGTCAGAGACAAAAATTAAAACCTAGCTGCACACTGTGTAATCACCGCAGAAGCAAGCTGTCTATATTCCTTAGCCTTAAAATCCCCCCTGTGGACTCCAACAATGGGAAGTAAACGGCACAATGATAGACTTCTTCAGTAATATTACGTCACTATTGTTGTGACTTCCTCACAGGAGCAAATTGGGTTTTGTTATTGGTAGTTTCCGTGGGATCAAGATGCTGAGCAGTGCATGAGCTGCAGCAGTCAGTGACCCATAGCTGACTGCTAGCATCATGGCCAGTGAACCAGAGCAGCCAAGACCCTTCTACACCTCCATGCGGTGATCCTGGATAACAAGCAGCAACAGAGCAGACTGACTAAGTAGAAGGGATCGAAGCGGGAAGGCTAACCCGGTACCCAAAAATGCCAGCTGAAATTGGATGTGTCGGACCGAAATGTGCAAATATCACACTGAAGCTGTAAACTGCAAAACAACGCTTTTCGTTCTCCGGACAACAACCAGCACCTCAGGACTTGGTAGCATGAGATTAAGAATGAACGAAGAAGAAGGTAAGTTTCCATAAAAATGTGTGATATATAATGATTTTTGTCTCATATCTTTCATCATCGGGTTAGTCAGTTTGGAATCTGGTATTGAAGCCGCGTGATCATGTCACATCACTGTCCCCTATTAGTCAATTTGAATAATGATATTGAAGTCATCTATCATATCACGCCACTGTCCTCTATTCTCATCTAAACTCTTTAGTTCAGCATGTTTATCTGATATTCTTGCATACCTGTGTGATGTCATTATTTCTTGAACATCACTTTCTTCCTTTTCCCTGATCTTGCCTCCTGTATTTCCAATAATATACCTTCATGTCTCATATTTTGGCCATGTCCACACAATCTTATCTTTTTGTATACTTTTCATTAGTAGTTTATCTACCTCAATATCTTAAATACCCCTATATCTTTAAGTACTTGCTCGTTTGCCTTTTTTCTTTGCACTCTGCCATATCACAAAAATTCAATTAATTTTGTTTAGAGTACCTTTTTCAGAGCTATACTATGCTATTGACCAGATATGTGTGGTAATTATTCTTTTCCACTTGAACTTAGGGATCAAGACGCTGAGCAGTTAGGGCCTGGGAACTAGAACTGCCAAAACCCTTATACACCTCCACGCAGTGATCCTGGATAACAGGTTGCAATAGAGCTGACTGGCTAAGTAGAAGGGATCGAAGATGGAATATCACAGTCAAGCTGTAAACCACGACACAACGCATTCCGTTCTCTGGACTACATCCTTCTCTTGCAAAGCCCTGTTCAGGGCTTGGTAGCGGGAGTTTGAGAACAAACGCAGAAGAAGAAGAAGACTCATAAAAACTGAACTATTTTGCCTGTTCTTGTTAAAATATGCAATATAAGGACAGCCATCAATCGGTGAATTAGAACTTTTTCAGCTCCCTGTGAAGCAGAGGTCTACAACAAATACATGCCAAGTCATCAAATGTTGACTTGTCCATATCTCCTGAAGCTTGTGTGGCTTAAAGTTTATAAAGGATTGGGTAGCCAGCCCTGTGCCCAAACCTTCCTTAGTCGTATCTTACAACATGCTTGGCAGGTTACAGCGTTACTATTCTTTACTCCCTTTTCAGGCAAAGAACATCATGATGATATAATAAAATATTAAAGTTGTTCCTCTTGTGGCATATTCCAAACTTGTACCTTTCCAGAAAATTCCAGCACGATTTAAGTATGACAGAGATGCCCTTTCCTGAGATCCAGATGACACCAGCTGAAATAGAATGCATTCTAGAGACCGCTACTAGTCTAGGAATGGATGTGAAAAAGAAAGGAACGGTAAGTATTTTCTGATACTGTCATAAAAATTGTAGAATATGCATTCAGATCACACTGACACCTAGAGACACTAAATGTTTTATTTGAAGAAGAAAAAAATGTTGTATTTATTCTAATCCACGTTATTTTTATAAAAGCACTTGAGAGTGCAACACTGAATATTGTACCGATTAATCTTTGTTTGGGTGAATAGTTAACCTACGCAGATATTTGTAACAAAGAGAATTATATTTTGCTAACATTATTTGTGTGCAATTTTGCCGCTGAAAGGAAAGTGATAAAATATCAAATTTAGAGTAGTACAGATTTGTTGCTGAAAATTATTCTTTGTTCAAATTTTGGTACTTTTAAATATACCTGCATAAATAGAAATCATTATTGTTGCTGGGACATTTGTACTTCCATAGTTGTAGGCTCTTTATTACCGTTGATTTTGCGTTTCAAATGTCATAGCTACAATGAATGTGAAAGGGCTCACTTGTTCAGTACCACAACACAAATATGAAATTGCAACCTTATTTTCACCTTTTTTGACATAATAGATACGTATTTCTGTAAACACACACAAAATACCACCAATTAATCAAAATGGTCAAAAGTGTTTAATTTTTTTGTACCACTATCGCATTGTTAAACTGATTGTATGTAGATTCTTTAAATAATTGTAAAAATAGTTAAAGGTCAGTCCCATCGCAACTATTGCCGATGGGGATGAAGATAACTCTTCATGTACTAAGCCACAGCCTATGTGAGGTGGGGCGGCCAGTTCCCTTCCTTGCTGTTTATACCTTCCCCAACTCATACGTCAGGTACCCATTTACAGCTGGGTCGACTGGTGGAGCGGTCATACTAGGAACAAACCACACCCTTATTTTTTTCATGTCTGTCTGGGATTTCAAACTCTGGTGCACTATAATCCCAGTCTTAGCAAGCCAGCTCACTGTCAACTAGGCCAATAGACTACAATATGAATGTAAAAACCTTAAAAAATGTGCCGAGTTAAATAATTAACTTTTTCCAACTAATAGGCGCCGAAAGAATAAAATTGACACCATCCGCGAATGAAACCAACCTCTGAAACATGTGCTTGCATTTGTCTATCTTGTTTGTGAGATTTCATTTATGTGTGTGCTCTACATGATGGTGGCATCCGCGCGTGTACAGTTGAAGTTTAACTGTACGCTTATTTCCGATCATGTAGATGTTTGCGAATTTTATGATCTTTGAAAGTTAAATCGAATGTTGGAAGACAAATATTGCTTCAAGGTCTGAGAAATGAGAAATTATTTATTATCTTATGTTCAATGATCACAAATCTGAAATAATCATGGATATTTAACACACATCAGATTCAGACTTTGGCTGGAATACATAAAAGGAAAGATGTCTATCTGTCATGGAATTGACAGAAATATCAGCGAGACACACAACTTGATGAACAAATGTGTACCTCTCCAATTTCCACCTCCACGTTAATGCCATTTAATGCTTTATACTATTATATAATTTTTATTAGGAATGCTTCATGTGAGAGACAGTTAAATTATGTGTCTTATGATGTTTAGATTGTAATATTACCTCAATTTATTCAATATTAATTTATTTTATTTTGAATAAAACTGTGACACGCAGAATTCTGACAATTGACCCGTACTGAGAGACACAGATCTGCAAAGTTAGCGGACGTTGGAAAGAGTTAAAGGGGACCAAGGAATAGAATGAAGGAGATGAGCACAGCCAGCGACCCATTGCTGGCTGCTTGTATCAGGAACAGAGATGACCAAGACCCTATTCCACCTCCAGGTGATGGCCCTGGAAACAGACTGCAGTCATGCAGCTTGGATGAAAGAATAAGGATAGAATAGGGAAGAAAAACCAGATCCCAAAAATGCATTGCTGTAACTGGATATGTCAGGCCAAAAGGCACAGATATCGCAGCCTTGCTGAAAAACTACAACACAACATAAGAAAACACCATTATTAGAATGAACGCAGAAGACGTAATTAAAGAAATAAGTATATGTCAGTTTTTAGTGGGCACTTATACTACTTTATTTGCGTTATTTTTCTATTCCCCAGGGCAGTGTGCGTTGCACTATGTTTTTATTTTGCGCCTGTTGGCCCAGTTTATCCGACTTTGGCATGAGTTGTATGTAAGGGTCTCCTTCCTCCTGCATTTTGAAGGTTTGCTTCCCCAGTTGTGAGCTGTGTCACTTAACCACTAGCCCACGCAGTCCCCAAACAATGCAATGACCTAAAAGAACTAACGGCAAGACAAATGGGAATGGCTAACTTTACTAATCGATAAAGATGGTATGGATATAGAAATGTACTAATCTTGTAGCATGTCTTTTATAGGACTTCGCTACCATCAGTCTGTCTGAAAGAAACTCGTTTCCTTGCCAAAACTCCAGCCTCCGCCACAGTCATACCGAGTCATTCCTGGATATCTTGGTGCCATCATCTTCTTGGTCTACCTTTTCCTCTTTTATCTGGCACCATACCTTCCATCACTGTTCTCTCGAGACCGTTGTGTCTCTTGATGTGACCAAAGTATTTGCATTTTCTAGCCAAAATGGAATTGATAAACTAGTTCTCCTCTATGCTCAGCTCTTGCAGAATATCTATATTTGTCTTTTTCTCTGTCCAGGGTATTCTGAGGATCTTTCTGTAACATTTTGACTCGAAGGATTCTATTCTTTGTCTGGAAATTTTGGTAATCGTCCATGATTCGCAGCCATAAGCTGCTACAGTAAAAATACAAGCTCTCAAGACTTTTTCTTTTATCATTTTGTTGGTGATCTGCCATAATGTCTTGAGGCTGTTCAGTCTCTGCATTGCCATGGCTAGTCTTCTTCTGATTTCTTTCTAGCAGTCGCCATTTTTGTCAATTCTGGAGCCCAGGTATTCAAAATGTGTGACCTGATCTATTTCCTCACCACCCACTGTAAATTTATGCTGACATTGTGTTTTGTCAGTGGTCATTATCTTTGTTTTATTTATGTTTATAAACAAGTTTTGATCTTTACTATGTCCATTTATGGCTGAAATTAGCTGCTCTAGCCCTTCTACACTTTATAGTATCACTGTGTCATCTGCATATCGTAACTCTGAAATCTCGTACCTGCCAATCATAAATGGGTCGAAACTTTCAATGTTCTCAGAGGATACATCCCTGTCTTACTCCCTTTTGTACTGCAAACCAATCTGATGTTTGCACAGATATTCGGACAGCGGCTTGTTGATCTTGGTATAATGTTTCAATGAGATAAATATTGGCACAGACTAACAATTTAACAAATGTTTACTTTGTGCTTTAAAGTGTGTCTTGAGTTACTTATATTGTTATTCTTTTCCAGGGTAGCACTACACGATACGAAGTCTACAAAAAATCTGCAAGATCTGCTTAGAAGCATAAATGCCCTTTTATTGCTGGTTTGGAAAGTGCTAACTAAATATCTCAAGCTTTCTTATCACAGTTTGTGATTTTAATTCAGTTTCTACAGGTAGTGCTGTTAAGAAAACAAAAAGTTGTTTTAGTTATTGGACAAAGCTCTTGAGATTAAAATGGACTTTTAATGTATTACGGATGCACAGCCTCAAATTAATTACAGGAAGGTCCAGATTAGACACCAGGAAATATTTTTTAGTCAGACAGTGGTGAATGCTTGGAATGCATTGCCACAGAAAATAGTGGAGACATGGTCAATTAATACATTCAAGAATAGATTAGATGCGCAAATGTATTTATTTTTAGATCAAGTAAATGTAAAAGAAGCTACCTGTATACAGACACTTCAGTCTTCTGAAACAGCATAAAGACATTAAATTAAGTACAGTTTGAATCAGTAATACTAAAGCATAAAAGCACAAATGTATGGAGTCTCTTCAGTTCACGAGCTGTTTGTTTTTTTTAGAGTTGGCTGAAATAAAAGATAAATATATATAGTTCTGTCCCTTGTGATGATTATGTGACTATTTGTAGATCATCTAATTTAGTTTAGAAAGTTGCAAGCAGTGTATTCCTGTATAAAAATGCAATAATAATGTCCATCCTGCAAGGAGCATTTTATTTTAAATTATTGAAGTATTTAGTTATGAAGATACAACATGGTCAGGAGTGAATCCTTGTTGGATGATCTTTCACATGCATTTTTTAAAGAGGTGAATGTTGACAATTTAAAAATTACACTGGTTGGTGCATTTTAGGTTGATATTCTTGTTTTTGTTGAGAATGGAAATAAATGCTAAAATACTTTTGTTATGTTGTCATGTGGTGCATTTTAGGTTGATATTCTTGTTTTTGTTGAGAATGGAAATAAATGCTAAAATACTTTTGTTCTAGTTGTTATGTTGTCATGTGTATGTTTCCTCGCTGCTCAATCTGAAGCATAGGGATACCTCTGCAGCTGGTTCCTTACAGGAAGTTTGTATCAAAGCAACTAATGTGTGCTCCTACATTAGTGGTTTCTGTAGCAATGTCTTTTACATGTATACAAACTCTGCAGAGTCTTCTAAACCAGTATAAAGATGTTAAGTTAAGTATGATAAAGTTGCTAGTCTTATGCATAACTCTCTTTAGTGGTCTATTATTGCACGCTTGGAAGTAGCCTAATTCTTTCCTCCACATAGTAAATGTTATCTTTTGTTTGAACATTAACTTGAACACAAACGAGGAAATACGAGATAGAATTACAACAGCAATAGGGCCTTTCGAAGATCTCTTGGCAACTGTCAAAAGAAGGAAACTCACTTGGTACAGTCACGTATCGAGATCAAGTGGTCTTGCAAACACAATCCTCCACGGGAAGGTGCATGGCAGATGACGAAGGGGCCGGCCCAAAAAGAGATGGGAGGACAACATAAAAGAATGGACCAGTCTCCGACCAGAAGAGTCACAGGCAGCGGCATCTGACAGTGAGGGATGGCGTGAAGTTGTAAGGATGTCTTCATGTGTGCCCCAACGACCTCACCGGTTATGGGATGACCTGACCTGACCTGACCTAACTTGAACAGACCAGAAATTTATTTTAGAAACTTGCATTAGCCAAATTAATAAAGTGTGACCATTGAAAGAATCCCATTACTCAACTTATGCAATTAAAACTAAGGCCATGGTTTACAATGCACGTATGGTCAGCACGCTCCTATATTGTAGCAAAATGTTGGCAACATGTGCCAAACAAGATCACAGGCTTAACATTTTCCATCTACGGCATCTGCGATACATTCTTGAAATTACTTGGAAGAACAGAGTGAAAAATACAAAGGTGTACTTGCACCAGTTTTCTAAGCATGCACGCTCTCCTTAGGCAGCGACGACAACTATGGCTTGGTCATGTTTGTTGCATGGAGGATGGTCTCATCCCAAAAGATATCCTCTATGGACAGTTGGAGGATGGCAAGAAAACAGTCCGACGACAACACTTGAGGTTCAAAGATGTATGTAAGCGTGACATGAAGGCACTGGACAAAAGTTTGACATCCTTGGAAGACAAAGCTGCAGACCGATCCAGGTGGAGATGTACCCTGAAGATCCTTCTCATGCTGGATGAAAAGAGGCTCTTGGAACACGGAGAAGGGTAATGACAACATTGCAAGATGAAAAATAATTGAAAGCTCAGTAGTAGAAAATTTCCACCCCAAGGTCACATTAATCTATAGCCCGTCATAACTGAAAGGGGCTACTTCTATCACTATGCTCCTCTTCTACCATGGTGTATAGAGGTTTCTTTTTCTTGTGGCCTATAGTTTCTAGAGCATGGGTGGCCGGCCCCATGTCGAACACTTAGTCGTGTCTTATGACTTACCTGGCAGGTTTCAGTGCAACTATTCGTTGCTCCCTATTCAGTCCCTGTTAACACATGAGCATTCACTATTTAATTAATTTTTTTTTGCGTGCGCCTTCTTTCGCTAATCCCCAAGGCGGTGTGCATTGCACTGTGGTTTTTATTTTGCGCCTGTCGGCCCAGTGCATCCGACTTCAGCATGCATTTTATGCTTGCTCCTGCGTTTTCTAAGGGTTTGCTTCCGCGGTGTAACGGCCGGTGCTGTGATGGGGATCGAACCCAGCACCTTCCGGTTGTGAGCCGTGCCACTAAACCACTAGGCCACGCCGTCCCCCACTATTTCATATAAGTACTGTAAATAGGAACAAGTGTATTTTGAAGGCAAAGCTGGTTAAAAAAAAAAAAATCAGATGTTCCAAATATCTTGAGTGTCATCAAATGTCAGCTGAAAAGGAAGACACATACCTTGGATTTTTTGTTGTTGACGTTAGCCTAATTTCTCTTATTGCACTGTGTTTTTATTTTGCGCCTGTCGGCCCAGTGCATTCGACTTCCACGTGCATTTTATCTAAGGATCTGCTTCCTCCTGCATTTTCTAACGGTTTGTTTCCTTGGGGTAACGGCCGGTGCTATGATTTGGGGGCAAACCCAGCACCTTCGGATTGGAAGCCGTGTCACTTAATTACTAGCCCACGTTGTCTCCTATACCTTGGAGTAATACTCAATTGATAACTCATGAACCAAATTGGGAATGTAAAGAACTTAACCTCTAAAATAAGGGAGGAATAAAGTTGTTACTGTAGTTTACAACAGGAACAAAATAATTACAAAAATACTTTACAAATCATTGGGGCAATTACGACTGTTGAAGAGATTTATGGCACACCCAAAGAGAGCAAATGTAGATACTTGTGAGGCTTGGTTATATGATCTGCTACAGAACGTAAAAGTGTACTTACACTTCTTACACTTTGAGCAACTGTTGTATCTTTGGACAGAGCGCAGACCAATTATGTGTGCCTCGTATAATACAATAATGAGGTCAATACCATCTTGTCTCTTTTTTGCTCCATTTGAAATATAGTACAACTGCAGCTGGACCCCTTGCAGGAACCCTATATTGTTGTTGATTACCTAGGTGTGCATATCTGTTATCTTTTCCACAATCAATTTGCAGGTGTTTCGTAGCTGATGAGTGGAGCTGTATAAGGTGTTAGTGATTGTTGAGGTGACCGACTATGACTTGTTTATTTCTGTGACGAATGCTGAGCAAGCAAACAGAGTATCTTGCACTGTCTTATATGAGTGGGTGCAGTTGCAACAGGTTCCGAGTGCAGGGTGTAGCTTGTTATTGTATTTATTAAGTCTGGTGTGCTATGTCCTAAGCTGAAAAATTAGTCTATAATTTTCTGCTTCAGAGTTTGCTGATATATTTTTGTTTAGGTACGTCATTTCTTTATAAATGGTACACCAATGTAGACTCTTTTAGGGTAAGCTGAGTCATGAAGATAAAGGGACATAATCGTCCACCTGTTCTAAAAATATAAATCCAGTCAGGGAAGGTCAGCTTAATTTGTGGCTATTGACAGTTTTGATACATTTACGATTGGCTGGTACGAGATTCCAGAGTTACGATACGCAGATGACACAGTGATACTATCAAGAAGTGCAGAAGAACTATAGCAGCTAATTTCAGCTATAAATGGACACAGTAAAGGTCAAAACCTGTTTATAAACAAAACAAAGATAATGACCACTGACAAAACACTATGTCAACATAAATTTACAGTGGGTGGTGAGGAAATAGATCAAGTCACACATTTTGAATATCTGGGCTCTAGAATTGACGTGAATGGCGACTGCTCGAAAGAAATCAAAAGAAGACTAGCCATGGCAATGCAGCCTGAAGAAATTATGGCAGAGCACCAACAAAAAGACAAAAGTAAAAGTCTTGAGAGCCTGTGTTATTCCTGTGGCAGCTTTTGGCTGCGAATCATCGTACGATTTCCAAAATATCTAGACATATCGGATCCTTCAAGTCAAAATGTTACAGAAAGATCCTCAGAATACCCTGGATGGATAAAAAAACAAATGTAGACATTCTGCAAGATTTGAGCATAGAGGAGAAATGGTTTATCAATTCCATTTTGGCTGTAAAATGTAAATACTTTGGTCACATCAAGAGACACAATGGTATTGAAGAATAGTGATGGAAGGTATGGTGCCAGGCAAAAGAGGCAGGGGTAGACCAACAAGATGATGGTACCAAGATATCCAGGAATGCCTGTGGAGGAGGCTGGAGTTTTGGTAAAGGAAAAAGTTTCTTTCAGACAGATTGATGGTAGCGACGTCCTATAAAGAACATGCTACATGATGATTATGCGCTGGGGAAAAAAAAGTGCGCTGTTGATAGTTTTCTAGCTACCAATTGACCTGATTCCTACGCCGTGTTAGACTGGACACAGCTTTGCCGCTTCTCGCGTTTGCTAACATGTCACTACGCTTAAACAAAAATTACCATTACAATTTTAATTTCTAATTTTGTTCACACCTGTTTTATGCAAAGGAATGTTTTCTCTAATTCTTCACAAAAACTTTTGCAGCCTATCCTGTCTATTCTAACGATTCACTACTGCCAAGGAGATATCATCTCACAAAAACTTTTGGCGTAGTTCAGCCTATCCTGTCTATTCTAACGATTCACTACTGCCAAGGAGATATCATCTCACAAAAACTGTTCACATCTGTCATTGCAGTTTTCAGGTCTCTAAGCTGGCAAGATGCTCTCACACCTACGTTATTCGGACGACATTGAGATCTTCAGCCATAACATTGCGGAGGCCGAACAAAGCCTAAAAGTTAAATAAAGCAGGCAATGCGGTTGACCTGAATATAAAAATAGACACTGCTCTACAGCGGAACTGCGATTGGAAAATGAGTCGATTGAAAATGCCTATGTCTACTTAGGCCAGGAAATCAACAGCAACCAACAACATTGATAAGATGATCCCACGCAGGAGAACGGTGGGTTGACTGCTTCAAATGCATTAAACCGATACGCCAGCAGATGACGGACGTCAAGCCAGGGCTCACAACTTCAATATCATGGTTATCCCAGCAATGGTGTTTGGCTGTGAGGTTTGGAGCCTACGCAAATCAGACGCAGAGAATTTCAGAATTACCAAAAGAGCAACGGAGCGAAGAGTCATAAGAGACCATATCGGAAATATCGACATCCCCAACCAAACCGTTTAGGGATGTCGTTGACTCTGCGTCAATACGAAAGTATAGATGGGTCGGCCATGTGGTCCGCAAGACTGACGATAGATGGACGAAAAGGGTGTCTTTCTGGTGGCCATACCGACGAGGTAGAGAGATGGTCTGCACTACGCATTTGGACCGCCACGGCACTTCAAGGCGAGGGACAGACACAGTTTCAAGTAGATTTTGACTACCTGGCATCACGCAGCCTTGCATGATTTTGAATATCAGGATTTAAGTAAGTAAAAAAGAGTCCTACTTTGTCAAGTTTGCATCTGAATACCCTACTGCATTCAATGAAGCTGAAATCAAACCAGCGTAAACGCTGATTGGGCCTTTAGGTAGGATGACATTTAATCCAACTTTAATATGGACATTAAGTGATGGTATGAAATAAATAAGACTGTGCGAACCCTCTCGAGAGGTGAAAACAGGATGTTTATACGATGGTGACTGCAATGTCTATATAGACTGCAATATTTTGGATAATAGGTGGCAAAATATATGATTCGATGTAATTGGAAAAAAAATTGGAGAAGATGCAGTCCATGACTGGCGGGAAAATGTGGCCAATATTGAAACAAGGAAATAAATGACCGGGGCCTCAGACTACTAGTATTTGCACGGTGCAATAAGGTGTTGGTGGTAAACATGTTCGGGTATAACAAGCCGTCTAGAAGTTGGACATGGCATATCCCAAAATAATAAATGCATTGCCAAATTAATTATATACTGGTCCAGAGGAGGTTTAGATTTAGCAAAAACACCGACAAAACGAGACGTTTTCTCAGAGCGGATATAGGGATCGACTACGATCTTGTTATGATGACTATGTGTCTGCGATTGAAGATAGTCGCCAAGAAAGAAGCGACTAGACTAAAGTTTGACCTGGACAAATCAAGAGATTCAACAATCATTGAAGTGTTCCAATCGAGGGTAGGAGGGAGATTTGCTCCACTGTTGGCTCTCAGAGTGGGACTGGATACCGATACAGTAACAGTCTCTTAACTATAAATCTTTGTGAAAGAAGGTCACTGAAAAAACCAAAAACATTCACCTGCTGAGGTCGGCAGATATAAAGTTGTCAAAAAAGCGATACAACAAAAGATGAGAGAGGAGAAAGAAGCTTGAATATGTGAGCAATGTTTGAAACATAAATGACGCTAAAGGAGCATACAAGGTGGTCAAAGAACTGGTAACAACCTAGACAAGGCAGGAACTTTGTGATCCAGGATAAAAGCAGCAATTGCATTATACAGGACAATGACGTACTGTCACGATTGACAGTGTACCATTCCGAGTTATACAACTATGAAGGACGTGAGAGCCTGGGAAAACAATCCAACACCAAGAACGATAGAGGATAACCAACTGATAAAGAAGGAAGCGTTAGCTGCAGCGGTAAAGACACTGAGAAGAGGGAAGGCTGCCGGCGTGAACAATATACCAGCAGAGCTCTTACAGGCAGGTGGGGAGGTAGTGGTGGAAGGCCTGATACACATCTACAAACAAAATATGGGATACGAGAAACTGGCCGGATTTATGGACAAAATCGATGGTTATTCCGTTATCTAAGTCTGAAAACCTAAAGCTGTACCAAAATTACAGAACAATTAGCCTCATCAGCCACCCTAGCAAGGTCATATTTTTAATAATCCTCGACTGATTGAAACCCCAAGCAGAGAACATCATTGCCGAGGAGCAAACAGGGTTTAGACAGAGAAGAAACACTACCAAACAGATATTTAATTTAAGACTGCTAAGCGAGAAATATATGGAACAGCAGCAAAAATTGTATCATGTGTTTGTTGATCTCAAGAAGGCGTTGGAAAGGGAACGGCATAAAGTGCTGTATGCAACCATGAGGGGGTATAACATCAACGGAAATATTATACAGGTCTTTGAACATCTGTATGACAAAGGTGTCCAGCGCAGTTCTTGTGTATGGGAGATGGGGAGACTGGTTTGGCAGATAGGTCGGTGTGAGGCAGGGTTGTACACTCACCTACACTTTTCAGCATATTCCTTGAGGGAATTATGAGTGAGGCACTTGGGGATCGATTGGTACTATCACATAACCCTGAGGTACATAGCAGAAAACTATCCAAGCATGGACTGGACCCATGCATACACCGACGGTTCTGTAACAAACACAACACAGAATGGAGGGGGAGGGGTATTCCTGAGCCTAACAAATGGTAGAAAGGTAACACTGTCAGTGGCAACTGGAACATTCTCAAGCAATTTCAGAGCGGAGGCAAAGGCACTGAAGGCTGCAGTAAAAGCAATGCTGACAGGCGAAAGCAATGAAAGCCAGATAGTCCTGTTTACAGATGCCCTGGCGGTGGTTACAGCACTAAAAAGCCAGAAAAATACTGAACTTAATGATTTAAGAGCAGTACTCTGTCAACTATGCCAGCAGTCCGCACTAAAAAGAGTAATGGTACAGTGGGTTCTATCCCACTGTAACATCCAAGGCAACGAGGAGGCAGACAGACTGGCAAAAGAAGGTGCAAGACTACCACAACCAGATTCTAGTGTGACCTACGAAGAGTCCAAAAGGCTTATTTGAGCCAGATACATGGCCAAATGGGAAACAGAACATACTGGCTACACAAAAAATGATGCCTACTACCAGTTGAACAGAAGAGAGCAGGTCGTGGTCTTCAGACTCCACACAGGCCCCAACAGACTGATGTACCATCTATTCGATAAACTGAAGATAGGTGGCACTGACGAATGCACCTGTGGTACAGGGAAAATGACCGCTGAACATCTGCTGCAAAACTGCCCCACATACGAGGACCAGAGAAAGCACATGTGGCCATCACCATTGCCAACACTAGACAAGCTCTATGGCAGTGTCGACAGCCTCAGGATGAGAGCTGCTTTCTTTGAACAAATTCAAGTTGACGTCTGACAGCTTACGAAGAAGAAGAAGAAGAAGATTGGTACTATCAAGAAAGAGGACCGAACGATTACCAACCTTCATTTTGCAGATAACATCGACGGGTTGGCAGGAACAAAAGCGGAACTCCGGGAATAGATAAGGAAGCTCAATGAAACAGCTCTTGACTATGGTATGGAGATTAACGCTGGAAAGACACAATTAATGAAATAAAACTAAAGGGCCAAGGACAACAACATATCAAAGACGCATGTCTGCTGCACCTCTGGTGGCCTTCAACACAGAAATGGTGGATGCTTATTCATAAGACCCCCACTGAGAGACGGTATAGAATCCTGGCACGCCATCTCGATCAGGCTACTCGCGAATGAAACATAAAGATGGTCATCTCACAATAATAGTCGCCTACTCCCAAACAGACAAGACTCAACCCCAGGTAAAGGATACTTCTATCCGGATCTGGCCAATGCCTCAACCACAGTTCCCCCATATGATGAATTAATCCTACAGGGTGATTTCAATGCAGTTTCATGGTCCCAGCGTTCGACAGTGGAAATACGAACGATAACTCGCACATGTTTCCGTCCTTTTCGCCGCCTTTAGTCTAAAGATTACCGGCTCATTGTACCGCTACACATGAATCTCTAACGACCGAAGGACTAGGACGGAACTCAATCGCATCCTTGTGAGAAGTCTTCATCGGGTGACTTCCTGTCGTGTCTTTCGCTGTGCTGAGCCCTCTGCCAACACTGACCATCGCTTACTGATGATCAGATACTCCATCAGCCCATATTCCCCTCCAAAACCTGTGCCGACCCCTATGGAACAATATCTAGCTTCTCAGGGCTAACCCAAGTGTCGAGAAATACGCCGATAATGTCAGCGGAAACCTGGCTGCATCAGACCCTTTCCAGAGGACCCGGAGGCAGCATAGGCAGTCATAAAGAACGCCACACACGAGGCCGCCAAGCTAATCACCGGCTCAAGAGCCCGAATGGCTCTCCGATACCTCGTATAACATCATACTCCAGAGGAACTCAGCCAGGCTTCGCGATGACTCTCCGATACCTCGTATAACATCATACTCCAGAGGAACTCAGCCACCGAACGACGATAGCTGAAAGGCCAATTCCGCCGGGAGGCAGACAAGGAAAGCTATCTCAACGAAATTGCTGACGAAGTCGAAGATGGTCTCAGATCTCAGATCCGGTTTTCAGGATATCAGGCTTCTACGCCCTGGGGGCAAGCAGAACGAGAAAAAAGTATAGAGTGCATCAATAAGTCTGACTGCTCCATGTGCTCGTCATACGAGGAGGTAGCGAACAGGTAGAAGGAGCACTACACGTATGCTCTTAACCACCCACCAGCAACGACATGTCCCGATCTGTCTGTTGAATCTCCGGATCATTCTACAGATACGGAAACCAATATCGACACCCCCCCCCCCCCCCCCCCCGCTCACTATACCTTAAGTCCGTGCTGCTATTCGGAAACTCAGAGATGGACAAGCGGCAGGCCCGTATCACATCCCGCCGAAACTGTTGAAACACGCCATCGACCCGATCAGTTCTGCCCTCCATCATTTATTCCTGCAAGAATTGAGGACGGGACACGTCCCGGTCGACTGGCACGATGGAGTCGTCGTGGGGAGTAGCAAAGACTGCAGTAATTACAGGCCTATAACGCTACTCTCGGTACCGGGGAAGGTGTTTGCCCACGTGCTACTGGCTAGACTCAAGCCTCTCTTGAGCACAAAAGGTCGCCCAGAACAGTCTGACCTCACTCAGGGTTGTTATACAACCGACGCTATTCTTGCTCTGCGCCTCCACGCCGAACTTCACCAGGCCTTCAATCGCCCCTTGTACACTGCATACGTGGACTTGAAGTCCGCCTTTGACTCTGTTGATCGGCAGACCTTATGGAAAGCCCTCTGGGGAATAGGCACCCCGACAAGTGTGGAGTCCTTATCGTAGAGGGGATAGAAACATGCTGGAAAGGATACAAAGAAGAGCGACAAAACTGATAGTGGGATTCCAGAAAGAGAAAAACCGGCCTACAGTGTTTAGAAAAGAGAAGAATTCGAGGTGACTTAACTTAACATAACGTCTTTATACTGGTTTAGAAGACTCTGCAGGTTAAATTAGACTATAACACGTTTTTTCCCCAAATATAACCACCAACGAGAACAAGAGGGCACAGATACAAATTAACTTTAAAAAAAGGTCCAGATAGGATATTAGGAAATGTTTTAGTCAGAGAGTGGTGAATGCATGGAATGCATTACCACAGGAGGTGGTGGAGACAGAGACAGTTATTGCATTTAAGAATATATTGGATGTGCATAGCTTTTAAAGCAGAGTAATACAAATGCGACTGGTTGTCTACAGACTGATGAGTGTTCCTAACCAGTATAAAAACGTTGTTCGCATAGTTCGGTCTCCAGTTCTTCTTCGACTTTGTGTTCATGACATGTCAAGTAATTGCCTTTTTAAAAATTCATGTGCACCTTTTGGATTTAAGAACCTTGGCACCATTAGCACATTTAATAAGTATTTGGACAAGTTTGCTAAAATGCTCTGTTGAGGATCACGAGATTTGCCAGTCCTGTTATGTAATTTCACCTACAAGCTTGGTGCCATTACGCAGCCTAACGTCTCTGAACTGCTTATGAAGACAGGTCAGGTTTACACCGTTTACTAAAATTCGGATTGAATGAAAAGAAAATAAATAAAGAAGTATTTAAGAAGTTAGAGGTTTATAGAGAATCGATGATCGTAATCAGTATAAGACTAGTGATATTTTGACAATATATACAGATATTTAAAAAGACAAAACTGTGCTTATGTTTTGCTGATAACCGTACTGGGTCTGGAACGAAAAGTAGAAAAGTAAAAATATGTCAGATGAAGGAAGGTGCTCAAATATGTAGATGGTAACATCGACAGGTGGACAGAAAAAGTCATGACTGATTGCAGCATCTAGGCAAGAAATAGAGGAGGTGTAAGATCCATTGCAGATCTTTTTAGATGTGGAGAGGGCAAAGGATCTGGTCGAGATAGTTTTGTTATTTTCGAGGTCCTTTCGATTGTAAGTTTTTGATTAGTCTGACGATAGTAAAAAGTATCGATAACATATACTCTAAAGTAAATAGTACATATCATAGCCTAGGATAAGACGAGTCTGTGATCGTTGTCCGTAATTATACCAGCATCAGAATCTGAACGTTTTGCAGACCTTTACTCAAGTTTACTGTACGCCATGAATATCTTACCCCATAAAAGGTGAGTACTTAAAAAAAAAGAAAATGCAACCGGTTATTTATGATTTTGTTGTAGACTGTAGTGTTAACTTAACCACACTACTACTACTACTACTTACTAGTACTACAGTTACACTACTAAAGTACTAGTACTGAGTACTAGTAGTCAGTACTACACTACTAGTACTACAGTTACAATCTTTCCTAATATTTAGTTATAAACTATTCACTAATAGTAATACTAGTCTAATTAAGTAATAATATTATTATATAATAATAACCATGGATAGTCCATAATTATTAATTAAAATTAATACTAGCATCCTCTTCAATACTCATCATTCATATTCTGATTTATGTTCAATATCTTCTTCTGAGTTCGCCTGTTCGTCGTGAAAAGGACGTTGTCGTTGTGTCATAATTTACAGTTACAACGAAGCTGTGATATTTGCACCTTTTGACCCGACACGTTCAGTTTTAGCTGGCAGTTTGAGGTACTGGGTTTACCTTCCCATTGTGATCCCTATGGCGTATTCTCTTAGCTAGACCATCCTAGTTAGTGCAGTCTATACCCAGGGCCACCTCTTGGAGGCTTAATAAGGTCTTGGTCAGCTTGTTGAATGTGACAGGCTGGATAGTCACTGGGTTCCTAAGACCTACACCAACTGAGAAAAATTTAATATAATAGGCGTAGTGACATGAAGAATTGTCACATCAGAGATAGAAAGAGAAAAAGAGGCAAACGATCCAACATTCCTATGTTTGGGCATCAGGTGCAGTGCACAAGACTAAAATCAAGACAACATTTCTTACAGTCAACACAGCCTCTATAGACTAGTCCTGTAAAATGCCTCATTGAAAGATGGAAAGAGCTGATGCAGGTCCTATGGATCGAGTTATGGGAGGAATCTGCGCCTGGACATACATCATCTGCTTTACGCAACATGGAAATCACTAAATAGACTTCAAACTCATGTATCACGATGCAGGAATAACTGAAAAAGATGGGGATAGAAACATGTGGAGCAACACAAGACCACCTAATAATCTGTCCAAACCTCCTGGAGACTTGAAGTATGGACGACCTGCTGAGTGGCAACGGCAGGGCAATCCATGGGGCTCAGCATTGGAACAATGATGTGTGACGAAGTGCCTAGGACAGAGGAAGTAAGTTGCTGCTTTGTTGCCAGACTAATGTGGGGGTATTTGAGCAGTGGCTCCAGCTGATAAGTCACACTTGCTGCTTTCTTGTATCTGGTCTCAATTTCTCCGTCAGACCTGCCGTCTTCCAAGAAAATATTGCCCAGGTGCATGACCTTCTGAGCCTGCTTGAAAGCCATGTTCTGAATGCATTAGTTCGTGAGCCACTGTATTCTGTTTAACCTCAGAGTTGTTATTGAAGATTACATTGAGAATTACTCTAGTATGTTGTATTTCTTCTTTTTCATTGTCTAATTATGTAATCAATTTGTGATGTTACATCTGGATTACACCTGTACCATGTTCTGATATGACTTTAAAGGTATTGGAAGATGGTGTTTTTTATTATTAGATCATTCTCAGTACAGACATTTATAAACTGTTTCCCATTGCTATTCCACTCTAATGAGGTGTCATTGATCCTTCCTAATACTCGTGTTATGATAATTTGTTCCCTGTATGGCCATTTTATGTATATATAAGTATTTATATGTATAGAAAGGTATAAATATAATAAAATATAAATATATATATATGTATGTATGATGTATGTTGGTCAAAATAATGCAGCTCTTGTGTGTGTACAATCAAAGTTGTGCATTATTTCTGCTTCTGTGTTTGAAATAATAACTTGTTATAGCGCATTTTATTTTATTATTTACAAAATCCATAAAAAAATTTTCTTTCAGTTGGCATGTGCGAACAAAGAAGAATATTGAGCGAGTCAGAAAAGATGAAGAGAAGGCAGCAGAGGAAGAAAAGGAAAAACAGAGAAAGATAGCCTTGGCTGTAAGATTTGTGTAATGTAACAATAATATGTGTGTTGTTGCGTCTTTGTTGATATTTTCACAATATTAAATCCACTGTGAGAGCACGTGGTAGGTCTTATATATGCATAGAATACTGGTATTCTAACAGAGATGTTATGCCTGTTGCCAGGTAGCCGAAGACTATTCAGAGTGAATTCTTAATTTTGCAGTTTACTTCCTGCAGCAATTTGCCGTCATTCACAGCTACAAAAATGACCTTGTAGAGAAATCAATACCATACATTGCTTGACTCAGCAATAATTATTTTGTAAGAACAATAAACTCTTGATTAATTAGAATAACTGAAAAGCAAAGAACAGTCAATACAAAAAGCCACACTTTAAACAAAATTAGTTAAAATTTGCTAAAAAATAAACAAACTTACTTAGTATACATTTCTGTGTGAACACGTTTTACTCTTCACACTAAAGTTAAAGAAAAGAGTAAGCAAAGTATACATATATGATAATTCAAAATTTTACAAACCCTGCGCTGCCGAAGATGGATGTGTCAGATCGAAAGGTGCAAATATCACAGTTAAACTGTAAACTAGCGATACAATGCATTCCGTTCTCCTGACTACATCCTGCTACTTGCAAAACCCTGTTCAGGACTTGGTAGCGGGAGATTGAGAATGAATGCAGAAGAAGAAGAACAAACTCTGAAACACCTAGTTTATGGGTGAAAAATAATAAAATATCACTATCTTAAAATATTCTGTTGCTAGTCAAATATTATTTAGGAAAACTAATCTAGAAACGTTTGAGAATTTCAAATATACATTCTGGTTGAAATAATATGCAGCAGCGAGGAACCTTCAAGATTCGTAATTCTTACTAATAATAAATAGAGTAATGACTAAATTTTCTCGATGCAGAACATGAAGCGCACAGGGAATACCAGAGGGACACACCATCACCGGCAGCAAAATCTGCCTTCAATACTGCTCGCAAAGCTGTCCAGACCAGGCTTAGAGAGATGCAAGACTCTTGGCTCAGCAAAAGAGCTGACGAAATTGAGATGTTCGCCGAGCATCATGACACCAAACGGTTTTACGAGGCACTGAAAGCTCTCTACGGCCCACAGCCCTCTAGTAATACTCCAGTTCACAGTACGGATGGGGCACTGCTAACAGATAAGATTCAGATTCTAGACAGATGGGCAGACCAGTTCTGCAAAATACTAAACTACCCATCGTTCATAAATGAGGAGGCCAGGAGTGGATGCAATACCAGCAGAGGTATATAAGACAGCTGGCCCATCCCTCACTAGAAGGATCACTGAACTCTTCTGTCACATGTGGGCTGAAGGAAAAATTCCACATGAGCTAAAGGACGCTTCAATCGTTCACCTGTACAAAAGAAAAGGCAACCGCCAGGAATGCGATAATCATCGTGGAATATCGCTACTCTCCGTAACAGGCAAGACCCTAGCGCGCTTACTGCTAAACAGGCTCAACAAACACCTTGAACAAAGCCACCACCTCCCAGAAAGCCAATGTGGATTCAGAGCCAGAAGAGGAACAGTGGACATGATTTTTGCCGCTCGCCAAGTACAAGAGAAGTGTCAGGAACAAAATCAGGCCTTGTACACCACATTTATTGATTTGACAAAGGCATTTGATACAGTAAATAGAGGAGGGCTGTGGATGATAATGTCCAAGTTTGGCTGCCCCAACAAGTTCATAACCATGGTGAAACAGCTACACGAAGGCATGTGTGCTCATGTGCTGGATAGCGGTGCAATCTCTAAAATGTTTCTAGTATCAAACGGAGTAAAACAAGGGTTGTGTACTCGCCCCGACCTTGTTCAGCATGATGTTCGTGGCCACGATGACAGACGCCTTCAGGTCACTGGAGCTTGGAATACCCATAAAGTACCGTACATATGGCAAGTTACTCAATCCCAGAAGAATGAAGGCCAAAACCAAAGTGGCTGGCAACATAATCAGGGAACTTGTATTTGCTGACGACTGCGATCTAATGAGCAACTCAGAACTGAAATGCAGGCTGGAATGGACCGGTCCTCTGCCGCATGCATAAATTTTGGCCTGACCATAAATGCCAAAAAAACAGAGGTCATGTACCAACCAGCACCAGGCATGCCGTACACAAAACCAGAGACTACAGTCAGCGGGCAGACGCTGAATGTCGTAGACAAATTCACATATCTGGGCAGCACGCTGTCGAGATCTGTCAGCCTAGACGATGAGGTGGCAAGCAGAATAGCAAAGGCCAGCACAGCCTTTGGTAGAATGCGCTCGATGGTCTGGGCACGTCGTGGCATCAGCGTCAAGACCAAACTCAAAGCCTACCGTGCAACCATCATTCCAACCCGACTATATGCTTGCGAAAGTTGGACTGTAAGGAGGTTAAACCACTTCCACACAGGTTGCCTTAGGCGAATATTCCACATTCGATGGCAAGATCGTGTCACTGACATCGAGGTTCTCTCGAGGGCTAACATGCCCAGCATCCATGCACTGCTAGAAAAAGTACGACTAGGATGGGCTGGACACCTCGTCCGTATGTCAGACGAGCGGCTCCCAAAGAAGCTTCTCTACAGCGAGCTGAGAGAGGGATGTCGCGAGAGAGGGCGCCCAAAGAAACTATTTAAAGATGGTCTGAAGGACTCACTGAAAAGTTGCCAGATAGACATCGACACCTGGGAATGTCTTGCGCAAAACAGATCTGACTGGAGAAGTGCAGTCAAATCGGGTGTAGCTACCGGCGAAGACGACCATGTTGTGAAAGCCCAGAGCAGACACGAGACTCGGAAATCTCGAACAGCGGGAACACCATCACCTTCTACAAACCTTGTGTGCCCAATATGTAGCAGATGTTTTCGTGCCCGCATTGGTCTGTTCAGCCACATGCGTACCCACACCCAACAGGGAAATCTGTGACAAGGATGATGTCGGCGGTCCTCATCGACAACGATGGACAGCTATTATTATATAATGACTAATTTCACAACACTTCACCCCTAGACTATCTAGGGCAGCAGTTCCCAAAATCTTCTTGAAGCCAACGATAATTCGTTGTAGCCCCTACATATCTCAATCGCACAATGTGAAATTAAAAACCTGCACCAACAAATCTTCATTCAAAAATCTAGATTGGGTACACAGATTCCTGCAGAAGTCTTTCTGGTTACAAGGTTTGGAACAATTGATCTAGAATTTGCTGCAATTGGCATAATATCTTAGCAGTACTGTATTCAATTACTTGTTATTTAATGATACAAAATTATGCAGATAACATACAGGAGTGCAACCACTCAGTTTCCCTTTGCATAAAGCATTAGGAGGGGAAGAATAAACAAAAATAAAAAAATTCCAGCGTTTGCTTTTGGACATTATTTTTGTACCTGTCCTGTTTCTAATTCTAGGAACAAGAAGCTCGTACAGACCTTCTCCGCTCTCGTACTAAAAACAAGAGTCTTACAGATGCCAGTCCATTATCAGTGTCAGATGATAAACATCGTCCAGCTGTCTCTCAAGATTTGTTTCCAGAAGCTTTTGGTGAAAAAGACATTGCCATTCCAGGATTGGGCGATACAAGAGAACATATGAACTTTTTTAAAGATATTGAAGATGGTGTGAGTATGTCTTTTTAATTTGTTTACGATTTAGAACAAATGCTTGGGGTTTTCCTGCAATGTGACTGGTGCTGTCATGCTAATGTTTCATACGTTAGATTTTGGGAATTTATCATCTTTATTTATTGTTTTTAAAGTTTAAGAACACGCAGATATACAAATAATTTGTTCAAGGGTACAAAAAAACTATTAAAAGGGATTATATAATTTTGTCTGAATAGTCAGTTGTTATTGCTCTTAACAATTTTCATAGTCAATGCCAAGTTGAATTTGCAGGTGTTTTGTAGCTGGTAAGTGGAGCTGAATAGGGTGTTGGTAATTGCTGGACTGCCCGGCAATAACTTTTCTCTGTCTGGGGTGAATCTTGGGCAAGCAAGCAGCATATTTTGCAATGTCTCATATTGGATGAGTGCAGGGATCAAGATGCTGAGCAGCACATTAGCTGCAGTGGTTAGCGACCCATAGCTGACTGCTAGCATCAGGGCCAGCGAACCATAGCTGCCAAGACCCTTCTACACCTCCACGCGGTGATCCTAGATAACAGGCTGCAGCAGGGCAGACTGGCTAAGGAGAAGGGATCGAAGAGGGAATGCTAACTCGGTACTCAAAAAATGCTTGCTGAAGTCAGATGAGTTGGACCAAAAGGTGCAAATATCTCAGCCAAGCTGTAAACTACAACACAACGCATTCCGTGCTCTGGACTACATTCTGCTACTTAAGCCCTTTCAGGGTTTGGTAGTGGGAGATTGAGAACGAACGAAGAAAAAGGATGAGTGCAGTCGTGGAATCGTCTGTTTGACCTTATGTGTTTTACTTTTATTATAGTACTTGTTTTCCTTAAGTAAACATCCACTTTTTGATAGTCAGTGATTAATGTGCAGAGAATAGCAAAATGATCATTTATTTTGTGTCTGGCTTTCAGTTTGGGAACAACAGAAAACATTTTACAGTATACCATTTTTCATAAATTTTTTTCATGTTTACCTTTTCCTTTATGTAAATGAAGTTATATTTTCTGATCACTATAGAACAGGCTAAATTATGGCACTTAAATTTAAAAATATGGAAAACTGTTTTATTTTAAAATTACTTTTAGAGTAGCAAAAATACACTTTTTTTGTTACTTATTGAGTAGAATAAAAATCTTATGAAACAATATCACAAAATTAGACTAGACGATTGAAAAATTCTTGAGGACAATAAAATCAAAAGTTTTTACAATAAATATTTGTTTCTTTTGATCAATTTTTGCACCACTACCATATTTTAATTGTTATCTGGTACTAGATATAAATGGTCTCTGAATCTACACTGCTGTACATAAACAGAATGTTAATTTCCATGGGACATAATATATTATTTAAATGATTAGGGAATTGAGACGCTAATCCGGTCAGGCACAACTTACTGACCAGAATGTCGTGTCGGGGCTAGCAACAATATACTGACCAAGGCCACTATCTCTCGTCCATGTATCAAGATTGTAAAGGCAGTCTGACATACAAAATTTGGTTTGACATGATTCCAGTAGTAGTGAGTGTCATGCAGATGAAGCCAAGCATATCACAACCAGGACGTGAGGAAAGCTACTTCAACCCACCACTTAACATCCTTTTTAGGGCACACAAAAGAGTAAACTTACTCACATTTGGCATTAAACAACAACAACATTTAAATGATTTATAGACGATCTTCCTCGTATGCTTTCACCCGTCAGTTTCAATGTATTTCTAAAGAGAACAGTGCTCTGTCAAAGGGTATTGGTTTCTGCATTTAGTTGTTTTTTTCAGGAATGGTACAGTAATACCCATATTTGCTTTCTCTGTTATTTATATGTTGGCCACTTTTGCAGTAAAAAAGTAAGATGGCCGCGCTTCAATGGCTGCGTTCTCGACTCGCTCCAGTGTTTGTGTAGAATTTTCCGATATTTGGTGGTTCCTGTTTGGGTTGTATTTCACAACTCCTTAACCTGGTGGTATCAAGGACTTTATTCTGTGGGGTTGGTGAGCTTTCGATTGGTTATCCTGTTTGTTATGCTGCATTTCATGCCTGGCTCAAGCCGTGGGAGACCAGTTCACGATGAAGTTCAATGTTCCGCTTAACGGCACATCAGAATTCAGTCCATATTAGATTATCACTACTCAAGGACCTTTCTGCTCGAACTGAAGCCGACTTCCTCCTGCCTGCCCCTCTCTCCACCGGATGTTACACGATACCTCTCCCAACCTCGTATTATCAGCACAGCAAGGGTCACGCTGACCAAAAGGTGGACACAATCAGAAGCCTCGGCGGCGGGACATGTAAAGACAGGGAGTTTGACATGGACAGACACGGAAAGCCTGACACAAACATTAGTCTAACACACTCCTCGCGGCCCTCATCCCAAGGCTGCGTAGTACACGACTCCACCTGGGGAGTCTGTATGGATTTTGGTCGAAACGCTGCGCATGAACACAGCCTCAGCAGTTGGACATGGTAGTGATCCGCGGGCCTTTGATGCCTATGCAAACATTATTATTATAACTAATCAATAACCACAATTACTCTCATTTGTAGTTTCCATCCTTAGCTTGTTCAATAGATGGTGTCTCAATCTCTTGTGACTGTTAAATGTGTGATGGTCACGACTTAAACACTGGGGTTGAGCTAGTAACATGTATCACTTCTTGAAGGGCCTCCTGCTAAACCTCTTTACCTGATCACAAGCTATACTATTATCAGTCCTGCCGAAGACGGATGTGTCCAACCAAGAGGTATAAATATCGCAGTCAAGTTGTAAACTAGCGACACAACGCATTCCGTTCTCCGGACTACATCCTGCTACCTGCAAAGCTCTGTTAAGGGATTGGTAGCGAGGGATTAAGACCAAATGCAGAAGAAGAGGAAAAACTATTATGAGTTTCTGGTAGCTTTCACCATTTACATGGACAAAATAACAGCAGACTTCAGCCATGTTGCAACACTTGAAATGGATTCTAATTCAATACATGAACTACTTATTGCCAACAAAACACCAGATTAACTAAATATGAATGTAAACAGGAGCTAAAATGTATGAACATTTTTTTCCAGAAGATGGAAGGTTTGATAGAAAACCAAACAACAATGTGAGAATGCCGCCCCATGACCTATCAATTGTCGTTACTTTTTAAACACCCGAACCAAAGCCAGATACATGACCAAATGGGAAACCGAACATACTGGTTACACCAAAAACGATGCCTATTACCAGTTGAACCGAAGAGAGCAGGTCGTTGTCTTCAGACTTCGCACTGGCCACAATAGACTGAGGTACCACCTATTCAACAAATTGAAGATAGGTGGTACCGACGAATGCCCGTGCGGTACTGGTAAAATGACCGCTGAACATCTGCTGCAGAACTGCCCGACATACGAGGATCAGAGAGAGCAGATGTGGCCATCACCAGTGGAACTACAAGACAAGCTATATGGCAGTGGCGACAGCCTCAGGATGACCGCCGCTTTTTTCGAAAAAATAATGGTTACTGTCTGACTGCGTACGAAGAAGAAGAAAGAAGAAGAAACACCGGAACATCAGCTTGACTAAAAAACAACTGATAAGCAGTGTTACCAGTGCCAGACGGCACTTATCCAAGGCCCAAGAGATGACAGTATTAATGTGTGAAATAAAATGTATAATAAAGGTCATTGGTTGAAGTACCACAAGACCAGGGCTATCTGATGATCTGCCCAAATCTCCCAGAGACTTGTAGCATGGATGACCTGCTGAGTGCCAGTGACAGGGCAATCCATGTAGCTAAATACTGAAAGAATGATGTGTGATGTAGTGTCTAGGACACAAAGTAAAAAGTAAGGTGTCACCAGGATAGATGGAATGAGAAGTTATGGCTCTAGAAATATGAACTAGCCCTTGTGCTGAATATATTTCTAGACAGAACATGATGGTTCAGTCATCTCGTGAGAATGTGGCCTGGTCAACTCCCACTGCACGTTAATAAAATAAGAACTTCTGGATACAGAACATGAGGAAGACTGTATGGAAGACGATCCAAGAAAGATGAGGTGGGTCATTATTTCCAGGGAAATTGCAATGAGATGGTATCCACTGTATCACAACATTTTTCTAGTCTGTGACAAAGTTATAACACAACGGGCTAATCAGCTGTTGTCGGCACACTCAATTACAAGTAAATACTAATAGATCACATGTATCACTTTGTTTTTGTCCTGGTGCGGTCACTGGTTTATCAATTCCATTTTGGCCAGAAAATGCAAATACTTTGGTCACATCAAGAGACAACGGTCTCGAGAGAACAGTGATGGAAAGTATGGTGCCAGGCAAAAGAGGAAGGGGTAGACAAAGAAGACGATCGCACCAAGATATCCAGGAATGCCTGGGCATGACTGTAGTGGAGGCTGGAGTTTTGGCAAGGGAATGAGTTTCTTTGAGACTGTGATGGGAGCGACGTTGTATAAAGGACATGCTACTTGATGATGATACTGCGGTCACTGAGCCTATATGTGTTTTTATTTATTGTCAAGTATGGACAAAATTGAGAATCTTGTTCAAAAATGCTGTTAGTTTCCCATCTCAAGCGAAGATGGTGACAGTATCAAACATGTGTTTTCAGATGTGACTGCATATTACTACAATCCGATACGAGTGAGCATGGCAGACTCTACTGCACTTGGGACATGTCCTGTTTGTGATTTGACCGTCCTGTTTCCTTTCATGCAGCTCACTTTTTCTGCTGTAGCAATGCATCTGTTCTCTGGGATGTGAGCACTATATGTGATGGCAGTGTGCAGGCTGAGTGGCTTGGTACAGGCAGCTCTAAGAGGGCAACAATGAGAAAACTGTTCAGAAATACTTTCAGATAGTCTTTTTATTGTTTCATTGTCCCCCCTCCAAGTATTTGCCCATCCTAAGCTCTCTGGAAAACTGCTGCATAGGGATGTGCTTATCAGACATGCAAAAAATGTGCACAGTCCATCTTATTGGAGCTCTTTTAGCAGGGTAAGGATTCTTGAGAGCTGAGCCCTGCTGAGAACTTCAGAGTTAGGCATGTCTGCAGTAGACTGTTGATGTTTCGCATACATATTAAAGTTGGTTAGTACCACAGCATAATATGCCTTGATGTCAGTGGCAACACTGATGCACTGCTAGTCCCAAACATTTGCTGGTAGTCTTCCAATAGCAGCACTTGCCTTGGCAGTCCTGTTGTGAACCACCACGGAGTCGACATTTGCATGCGTATATATTTATATATATATATATATATATATATATATATATATATATATATATAAAATCCTGTGTGGCATATTGGGATTATGGTGTAAGGTCCATGTTATATTTACAATGTGGTCAACATCACGCTTGACGCCTTTACTTCCCAAGTTGTCCCAGTACCCACTTTTTGAGGCTGGGTCGACCCTGGATGCTGTTTAGCGATCAGAATAAAATCCAGCAGCAACTGTGGACCGAAATCAGATCACTCTCTGCTGGGAAGCCAGTGAACATGCATACATAAGCTGTTAGGGATCCTCACTTTAATATCATTATTGAAGGGTCTGCTAGATGTTGGTAATATTGACAAATATATGTGTTTTAATACATTCAGGTTGTCAAACAAGGAAAGAACAAAGAGCACGAGGAAGAGAAAAAAAAGGAACAAGAGGAACTTGAAAAGAAGATTGGATTGTTGACATATTTGGGTCAGAGTTCATTGGGAGGTCAAGGTAAAAATAGGTTGTGTTTTTCCTGGAGAATTATATGCTCAGAAGAGTGAGAAAAAAAATTACAGTAACATGTCTTCTAACTGAAATGACCATTTTACTACATTAATTCTACGTATAGATCCTCCTGGTGGATGCCAGAAAGGGAAATTCTTTCTTCTTCCTTTGTCCTACTACTCTTGCCTTGTGGCATCACAGAGAGGACGTATGCATAGACTTCTGGCTTGTATTAGGTCGAGGCTTGTACTACTGATGTTTTGAACTCCTGGAGTGCCTCCCTGAACCCCTCTATCAATCGTTGCCAGGGTTGACCTCCTGCACACGACCCTGAAACCTCCATGTAGCATGTCCTCGCTGCAGGCCGATCACACCGCATCCCTGTCAAATGTCCAAACCACCCCATTTTCTATGCCTCATTATAGTAATCAGCCGGTGTAGTCCTCCAACATTTTTCTCAATGTGTTGGTGTGAGGTTTGTGTCAAATTCTCTTTCTTACTGCATTTCGTACACAGGTCACATATATTTCTAATGACAATTTGAATTCAACCTGTTTGATCTATCTACCATGTGAAGCATGATCCCGTACCTTCCTGTCCTCTACTTGTTGAAGTATCTTGTGTCCAACTGCATCTTGTAGATGGTGCATACCAGTCAAGTCAAGTATTAACCCTTGTTAACAGTTTGTTCCCGAGGAATGGACTCATGGCGAACTAAGTCCTAATGGTCGAAAAAAAAACTGTCAGCATGACCTTCACATTTGTTCATGATTATTGTGTCTTCTTTCACCATAGAGACTTGCATTTTCCATTGAGATGACTGTATTTTTATCTCAGGCTTGTAACCATAGACAGAGGACTCATATTTGAAAATGTGTTTTTATCTCAGGCTTGTAACCATAGACAGAGGGCTCATATCTGAAAATGTGTTTTTATCTCAGGCTTGTAACCATAGACAGAGGACATATCTGAAAATGTGTTTTTATCTCAGGCTTGTAACCATAGACAGAGGGCTCATATCTGAAAATGTGTTTTTATCTCAGGCTTGTAACCATAGACAGAGGACATATCTGAAAATGTGTTTTTATCTCAGGCTTGTAACCGTAGACAGAGGACTCATATCTGAAAATGTGTTTTTATCTCAGGCTTGTAACCATAGACAGAGGACTCATATCTGAAAACGTGTTTTTTCATGTAATTAGGGTCAGCGATGGAGTATTACAACGTGTCCAAGCACAACTTGCAGATGGTTTTCCCTCTGTTTGGAAGTGAGGGGTCTTGGAACAAACTTTGCCATGACACAGCCCATCCCATGCTCATTAATCAAAATTGATTGCCTTCGACGATACAAAATTGGGGTTGGTGCACAGTCTAGCAGAAGATATCAAGACCATGGTAGTCCACCACAGGGCAGTTATTGGTTTTCTCAACAAACACAAAAATTAGATCTGTTACGTTGTGATCAGACCTTATACTTGATCAAGATCGTGTGGAGTGGATGTCTACAGGCAGAGGGGTGGGGTAAAATCAAAAGTGGACAAAGGTGGAAGGTTAAAACATTGTGTGGGTGTCTTTCTTTTATGGATGACCCCTATCATTCCTGTCTGACTCCAGATTACCATTTGACCTATTTTTGTAGGAAAGGTTTTAACAGGATCACTTAATTTGCCATCAGTATACCTCTTCCTGGCCACTGCGCTGTTAATATTTGCTTGACTTTTACTATTATTGCTTGTTTTTAATTACTAATATTTATTACTATGACATCTGCTGAAGACGGATGTGTCGGACCGAAAGCGAAAGGTGTAAATATTGCAGTCAAGCTGTAAACTAGCGATACAGCGCATTCCGTTCTCCGGAGGAAATTCGACTACTTGCAAAGCCCTGTTCAGAGCTTGGTAGCGGGAGATTGAGAACAAACGCAGAAGAAGAAGATTACAGTGGCAGCGTAATGTTTCATAACCTCTGAATTCCATGAATGATATGCATCGTTTGTTAATGATCTATATAAATTGTATAACCAAAACAAAATGTAGTCCATGTCAATTTTTAAACATCTTTTATTCAAAAGACATTTTGTCTGAGCATTTTGATAGAATAAAAAGAACTGAAGATGCAGCACAGTGAATGAGCCGACAGCAGTCAGCGACTCATAGCTGGCTGCTTGCATCAGGATCAGCGAATCAGCTGACCAAGACCCTATTCCGTCTCTAAGCGGCAGCCCTGGAGACAGGCTGCACTAGTGAACAGAGATTGCAGTGGGAAGGCAAACCAAGTACCCAAAAAAGCCGGCTGAAATTAGATGTGTCGAGCCAAAAGGTGCAGATATCGCAACCTTTCTGTAAACTACAACACAACGCTCTTTTCAGGACGAACACAGAAGAAGAATGAGTTACAGTCAAAATGTAACATTCTACTTTTGATATTACCAGAAAGTGCACCATGGTATTTGCAAAAGACAAAGAAACAGAGTAGGAAGAAACATAAAGATGACTCAAATTCTGAGAATGAGGAAGACAGAGAGAAGAAATTAAAGTAAGATTGTTTTGTGGTGTTAAATTGTCATGTCATTAGTCATACTTTTTGCTCTCCACTCCTTTCAAATGTATTTATCTTTGAGCTTAATCACTGTCAACACCCTCCATTGTGAACATCATGCACCATCATCATCTTCCACCACTATCACCATCCACCTCCATCATCATCTTCCATCATTCAACCCCCGTCCATCACTAATCCCGTCCATTACCAATCCTTTCCATCATCTTCCATCACCATTCTCATCAACACCATATATGAAGATACAAAATAACTCAAGAAAACCTGCATGTTCCACTATGGGGCACAGGGAAGAGAAAAATGAAATTTGTTGACTTATGGAAAGGAAATTGAGCAACTGGACAAAAGAGGAAAGTCAGACCTCGTATATAAGAAGATAAAACAAAACTTTTGTAAATAAAAAAGAGCTACAATCAGGCAATGATCAAGATAACTGTGGCCAGATCATCACATAGTCACTCAAAAAGAAAGAACGACGGACGGAGTATGTGACAGAGCTATATGAGAAAATTGAATTTGCCCCTTCCAAAGAAATTCATACAACAATATAACAGTTCAGTACTTAAAGTCTTAGCAAATAACAAGAGAAGAATTTGATGCAGCCCTCCACTTGATACCAAACTCCAAAGCCCCAGGAATTGATTAAATACCTATAGAGCTTATTAAAACAGCAGGAGAATACGCACAATTTACTTTACCAGTATGCAAAAAATATTTACCATACTGGCATTTTGGCAGATAGATTATACCACGACAATCACCATCCCCATACTGAAAAAGCCTAATACAACAGAATGCAACCAATTTGAAACCATCTGTTTAATATCACATGTGTCAAAAATGCTCTTAAAGATAATCAGAGAGAGAATTGACAAACAAAATTGAGACACAGCTGTCAGATACTCAATTTGCCTTTCGTAGGGAGAGGAGCACCTATAGAGGCAATAGGAGCACTGATATTCTTAGCGGAAAAGATGAAAAAAAACTTTTGACTTATTGTATATATTGTTGTCACAAGCTCCTGTAATTCTCTCTCACTTTTTGCCTTCAAAACTGTATCATCCTCACATCTCAGATTGTTCATTGCCACTCCTCCAATGACAAGCCCTGGCATCCCCTCTATCTGTTTGAATATATGTTCTGTGTAGATATTAAAAAGACAAGTGGATAATACACATCCCTGTCTCACTCCTCTTTTTACATTTTACTGTAGCAGTTTGTTCCCAGTTCAGATTACGGAGCAGTCTTATGTCTTTACCATCTAGACCTATTTCTTGGAGACATTTTATTAATTTCTCATGTTGGACTCCTTTGGTAGTCTATGTAGTAAATTTAATGCCTTTTTGTATTTCTATGTATTTTTCTGTCAGAGTTCTCAAACAGAAAATTGCTTCCCATGTGCCATTAAACTTTCGAAAACCAAATTGTTCTTCTGAAACTTCCCTCTCTACGTTACCTCTTATTCTCTCTTGTATGATCTTGAGTTGTATTTGAATTGTATGACTCATTAGACTTATTGTCAATACAACATGCTCATATTTCACAAGTGTTTGAAAGTGATTGTTTATTCTGGCTATGTTCTGACATTTAAATTAACTTAAGCTCTTGTATTGGTGATATTTATATTATACTTTAAGTTTCCCTGTAGCCATAGCAATAGAATTGCAATGGAAAAACAGCGTTCAGAGAGAAATGGAATAACCTTACTTCTAAAAGACAAATATCTACCTCCGTAAAACAATTTTCAATGCATATATCTTGTCAGTTGCACTGTATGGTTCAGAGCGGTGGACTATATGCAAGAGTGAAGAGAGCTATTTGGAGGCTTCTGAGATGCAGCGCTATTGACGGATGGAAAAGATCAGCTGAACAGGGAGAAAATCAAATAACATGGTGCTAGAGGCAATGAACAAAAAATGAAAACCTATGATGATAATAATAAGAGGGCAAAGATTGTCTTGACTTGGCCACAATCTGAGACCAAATGGTCTAGTTCAAGATGTCCTTGCAGATAAAAATAAAAGGACAAGATAGGAAGAGGCCCCCTTCGGTACACAGGTTTGCAGAGAGGTGGCAGTAAAGTCCTGAACTGAGAAGCGCAGTAGAGGACAGACAGAGTTATAGCAAGACGCTTCAGTCTTCAAAACGAGTGAGGATTGAAAACCCAACAGCAAAACACCAAAGTACAGACTTCTGTTTTTTTGTTTTTTTTCTATTCCCCAAGGCAGTGTGCGTTTCACTATGTTTTTATTTTGCGCCTGTCAGCCCAGTGCATCCGACTCCGGCATATATTTTATGTAATGGTCTGCTTCCTCCTGTATTTTCTAAAGATTTGGTTCCACAGGGTATAGGCCGGTGCTGCGATGAGGAGCGAACCCTGCACCTTCGGATTGTAGCAGTGTCACTTAACCAATAGCCCACGCCGTCCTCTACTTCTTGGTTTCATTCCTGCAACTGTTAGAACTGCTGTGGGATTCTGATGAATGCTAATCTTGAGAAATATTTAATAAACTTTAGCTTGTAACCAAACTTTAAAATGCTAACTTCGGTTGAATTTTGATCTTTTATTTCTTTGTTTCGTGTTTTAACATGCCACAGCAAGTGGCCAAGCACTTAAATTACCTGCCACCTAGTCATAATACTCAGGTTTGAGTCATGATAAGGGTATGTAATTTTTTTTCAAGGGTGAAATAAAAACTGAGCGTACATAAAATGATTGGGCAAGCAGCTTTTATTTTTTTTTTTTAACTGTCCTATGACTTTATTTCCATTGCTGGGGTAGCCGATGGGATTTTTAGGCTGAGGATTACAGGATACTTCGCCACTGCAGACGCCACGTTGTATGCTGGCTATGTTTGTTTATTTCACCCCCAACATAAAAACAACATATGCCTTACTGGGGATTTAATTCACTGCCACCTTGTCAGCAGGCAGGCACCGAAACATTTGACCATGCTCTCCTCAAAACACACTTTTTTACCTCAGCCTTGTAAATCTCATGGCGGACTCCAGCAATTGGAAAAATATTCAGCAATAATAATTTTGTTGTTAGTGTTCTTGAATGTATGTTGATAAAAATGAGTGTTTTTCTGAAGCACTTGACCACGCTCTCCTCAAAACACACTTTTTTACCTCAGCCTTGTAAATCTCATGGCGGACTCCAGCAATTGGAAAAATATTCAGCAATAATACTTTTGTTGTGTTCTTGAATGTATGTTGATAAAAATGAGTGTTTTTCTGAAGATGGAAACCATTATTCTTAAGTAATTTCAAACTAAATCTATTCAGGTTGGCCATGGAGAAAAAACGGAAGCAATTCATGGACCCACTTCTGCAGATGAAAGAGTTTCTAGACAAGAAGAAACACAAACACAACAAAAAGGTCAATACAACATGAACATATTTCACAAGAGTGATTGTTTATTTTGGCTAAGTTTTGGCATTCAAAATGAACTTAAGCTGTTGTATTGACTCATCATCATGTAGCATGTCCTTTGCAGAACGTCGCTCTCATGACAGCATGTCTGTAGAAAACTCTTATCTTCCGGCCTGCTCCAAGGTCAAATCCAGCATCTCCTTCATGTCATGAGTCCATCGTCTTCTAGGTTGGCCCCTGCCTCTCTTTCAAGTGGCCATGACCTTTATAACCACTCTCTCGAGTCTGTTGTGTCGTTTGACGTGTCCAAAAATACCTACGTTTTCGGGTCATTACATCATTTATGAGCCAATTCCCCTCTACATTCAGGTCTTGCCAGATGGATTTCTTTGTCTGTTTCTTTCTTTGTCCGCAAGATTTTTAGGACTTTTCTGTAGCACTGTGTCTCAAAAGCACCGATCTTTGTTCTTAGTGCTTTTGTAATCATCCATGTTTCACAACCGTAGGTTGCCACAGGAAAAATGCATGTTCTTAGGATCTTTAAATTGAATAAAAACTATATATTGGCTATATTTTACATTGTATCAGTAATAAAAACATACCTTTACTAGGGATTGAACCTGTGTCTTCAGACTAAGAGACTATTATACTAACTACACTGCCACTACAACTTCAAATTGTGAGTAAGCACGTGAATGTTTTTCTCCATGATATAGATTCTCCTTTCTTCTCTTCTACATTTGTCCTGGAAAGAAAGGACGTTTTGTTATGCTGTGTTGTAGTTTACAACGGGACTGCGATATCTACACTTTTCTGCCAGATATGATTTTCTTTTTTTGGGGAGGGGGGGGGGCAGGTTTACCTCCCTGTTCAGTTCTAATTCATTCAGCCAAGCTGCATGGGTGCACTGTTTTTGGACTGCCACTTGGAGACAGAATATGGTCTTGTTAAGCTCTGATTCGTTGATCCTGATGTAATATGGTTTTTTAAGCTCTGATTCACTGATCCTGATGTAATATGGTTTTGTTAAGCTTTGGTTCACTGATCCTGATGTAATATGGTCTTGTTAAGCTGTGATTCACTGATCCTGATGTAATATGGTCTTGTTAAGCTGTGATTTGCTGATCCTGATGTAATATGGTTTTGTTAAATTCTTATTCGCTGATCCTGATGTAAGCATCCTACTATGAGTCACTGGTTGTTGTAAGCCCACTCGCTGCATCTTTATTTCTCCTTTAAAAAAGGTTACAAAGAATCTTCAGCCTTCTCTCTTGTAAGCTCTTTTTGAATATTCATAATTGTTCTCTGTTTAATACTGTCAATACCATTTCACTTTCTATATTAGCAGGCATACAATATCCATTCATCAGAGATGTCTATACTTACACTAGTTTACTCCGGTAACACATTAACCATCATGAGTTGCTCACAGCAATTCCTTCTTCTTAGTTTGTTCTCAATCTCCAGCCACCAAGCCCTGAAAAGGGCTTTATATATTGCAGGATGTTGTCCAGAGAACAGAATGTGTTGTGTCGTAGTTTACAGCTTGACTGTGATATTTGCACCTTTTGGTCCGATTTATCCGACTTCTTTGATCCCTTCTCTTTAGCCAGTCTGCTCTGTTGCAGCCTGTTATCCAGGATCACCACATGAAGGTGGAGAAGGGTCTTGGCAACTCTGGTTTGCTGGCCCTGACGCAAGCAGTCAGCTATGGGTCGCTAACCGTTCAGCAAGCAAGCAATGTGCAGTTATTGTATCTCTAACAATGAAAATGCTACTCCAATCAGTGTACAATACACAGATTACCTGTTCATTGGAAAAGCTTTGGGAGTAATAATAATAATTTTTGCTTGGGCGTCAAGGGCTTGTTGGGTCAAACGGCTACTACTATGTCCAACTGCCAAGCTATATTCATGCGTAGTGTGTCGACCAAAATCCCTACAAATTCCCCTGATGGAGCAGAGTACTCTGCTGCCTTGGGATGGGGGCAACAAAGAGTATGTGTTAGACCAATGTTTGTGTCAGGCTTTCTGTGTATGTCCGTGTGCAGCTCCCTGTTTTTTCATGTTCTGCCCCAGAGACATCTGGATTGTGTCCACCTCAGCATGGCCCTTGCTGTGCTGAGAATACGAGGTTGGGAGAGGTATAATGTAACCTCCAGTAAAGGAGGAGGGTGGACGGCAGCTTCAGTTTGAGCAGGAAGGTCCTTGAGTAGGGATAACCTGGAGTGAATTCTGGTGTGCAGTTAAGCAGAACGTTGGATGCCATCATGGACTGGTTTCCCCACGGTTTAAGCGAGGCATGAAATGCAGCATAACAAATATTATAATCGATCGAAAGCACATCAATTCCACAAAATAAAGTCCTTTATACCACCTGGGGAGGGAGTTGTGAATTATAATTCGAACAGGAACTGACAAACATCAGAAAACGACACAAACACCGGAGCGAGTCGTGAGCGCAGACATTCAGGCACGGCCATCTTATTAGAAGTAAACTATGAAGAAAATCTGCATCCTCTATTATCTCTAGTCACTTTGACGTTTTGCCACTGAACCGAGGTAACTCAGGATGAGAGATTGAGTTTGATAATGACATAGTTTCCTCACTTAAATCTCGCTAGTCACAGCGTCAGACCTAACAACCTGACACTGTCACCATCTTTGATTGAAATGGGAAAATATTATTAAAATAATACAAAAATATAAAATTAACTGTCCAAAAAACAAACAAAAATAAGTTTCATGGAACAAAACATTAAAGTCAAATGCAGAGCCAGGCACAGGATTAATCCAGAGAAAAATACAGCTAGTCTGTGTATTGGTTTATTAGCTGTGGTAAGACAAACCTAGTTTTGCTGTCTACTATCTCTTAGACCAAGTAATGATGGTTATGGTAAACTCATTTTCTTGATTATTTATTTCAGAAAGAAGGTAGTAAAGATAGGAAAGTGGGAGTTAATGACAGATCAAAGTCATCAGTCCAGAGATCATCTTCATCAAAGTCATCAGTCCAGACATCTTCCTACTCATCATCATCAACAAAAAAGACTATTGAGCAGCTCAGAGCAGAAAGACTGGCAAGGGAACGGCAGGAACATGCGAGAACTCAGGCACTGTTAGGTCAAAGTGCTAGAGAGACAAAAGGGGTGAAGAGAGCTGAGAAAAACAGTAGCAGTGAAGATGAAATAGAGGAAAGAAAAGGGGTGAAAAGAAAGTACAATTCTCAATACAACCCAGAATTTGTGAGACAGCCAAAGTCGAGGCGTACAGAGGATTTTCATTGATCCGGCCTTATTTTCTTATGTGACATTTTTTTATTTGCTCAAAAGGTACTAGTGATATGCATTACATCTATGATACTTGTATCCTGGCTAACCATTCGGAGACTATCATGGTTTACCACTAAGGTACTTGTATCCTGGCTAACCATTAGGAGACTATCATGGTTTATCACTAAGGTACTTATATCCTGGCTAACCATTAGGAGACTATCATGGTTTACCACGAAGGTACTTGTATCCTGGCTAACCATTAGGAGACTATTATAGTTTACCATGAAGATACTTGTATCCTGGCTAACCATTAGGAGACTATCATGGTTTACCACTAAGGTACTTGTATCCTGGCTCACCACTTGGATACTTGTGGTTTGACTCACTAGGATATTTATATCCAGACTGAACACTAGGATACTAATAGCATAACTCTTACCACTGGGATACATGTGGCTTGACTCTCACTACTAGGATACTTGTGGCTTGACTGACTACTGTAAAGTGTCTGGTGCCTGTGAGTTTTTTTTGTTTGGGGGGGGGGGGGGGGGGGGTAATGAGACATATCACATAAGTATTGACATTTTATACATTGAGTATACAGAAATTAAACAATATTTGATACTCGAAACCCTTAGGAAAAAAACTAATAAAACAATTACTTTGGTTATATTATGACTGTCAAATAAATGACATTTTAAAAAGTCTGCTGTGCCAGGATTGGTCTTTATAGTCATACGAGAACGCATCTCACAGCACAAGTCTGATGTTGTCACCATCTTCGCTTGCAATAAGCAAACTGTTACTATTAGTGAATGTCGGAGTAGAGTGGTGGTGGATTTGTCACTTCTCACGGCAAAGGTTCAATCACCGTTATCCACACACCCCATTTGACCCAGCTGTAGATGGATGCCTGGTTTACTGTTAGGGAAGGAAATGCAGAAAGGAAGGGAACTGACATTTTTACCTCATAATAAACAGCTATGTCCTACTGCAATGAAGTCTTTAACACTTCATCCCTGGCAGCAGTTTCTGCTTTAGGACTACCTTTACCTTTAATAGATTACTTTAAGGGGTGGTCATATGCCTTGCTAGATCACAGTAAAACTTGACAAACTAAATCTTTTGGAACTTATCAATGAAAATTATAATACAGCAACTGACTATCAACTGGTTAATGAATTAACCCTACCACACCTGAGGCCCTGAACCTAACTGTCCCCCATTCCTGGGCTCCAGAGCATTAAAGAGAAAAAACCAACATGAAAAAGAAAAATGTTAGTTACATGCAAACAAGTGGTTAGAATAAGATGTAACTTGGAGACATTGTAGAAAATAGGTTTACCTTTCATCTAGCGTCAATATTCCACCTTTGTGTGCCAATCCACCCAGCAAAAGGCCAAGAATTTGTCTCGAGTCATAACATTTCGAAATCCGGGAGTAAACACAACAAAGAGCCCTCATTTGTCCAATAATCCTGATAGCTGGGCTTTATACATGAGTATTCCATATAGATCCTCAGTCCAAGAAAAGCCTTCATCTCATCACTCGAGCTCTCACTGTCTGTTTCACTTGAACAGAGTCTGAATCAACCAAATTATTGATCACCTGTTGGACTGTCATAAGCCTAGACTTACTTTGCTTTCCTGTTGAAGTGCTTGGTTCATCAGCCGCTCGTTTCATTGTCAATTTTCCGAATTTGTTCACGTTAAACCCCACAAAATCAATTCAAACATGGGGGCAGCCATTTGCAATGACTAATCACGAGGATTGACCACGATTGGTTGGTTATTTTTAGATTCTGACGCATTTTATTACGTACTACCTAAAGTACCGCAAAACCGGTCCAGCGGGATAGCGTCAGTTGAGGAAATTACCGGAAAAAGGGTACAGCGCACTGGTAGGATTAAGCAAGATAGATGCCAGAAAGAATACCATACTTCAATGACTACCATCCTCCCATCGTGGCATACTGTGGAGCGAGGTAGCAGATAGGCTTGCAAATGGGGGTGGATTGTGAACAAGATGACACTGAAATCACATACTACAAAAAAAAAAAGAGGCAGGAGAGGCAGCCAGAAGGAAACAGGGACAACCAAATAAGAAGTACACCGTCCGTTGACTGGCAGGGACAGGGTACAACAGAGTGAATAGACACACGTGCAAGCTTCGACTGTCTGCTTCACCACTGTACACATGTGGACTAAACAAACTAACAGCTAAGCATGTATTACAGGGCTGCTCCCTGTATGGCCAGTTAAGGAAGATAAACTGGCCCAGCAATTCAACACTAGGCTTCCCTGATTCCTTGTTTAATATTTCATTTTGCTGTTTGATAAGCAAGTTAGCCATGTTCCGTAGTTTCTTGTTAGTCTGTATTCATTATTTCGTCATTACCCCAAGCTGTTGGGTTTTCTTTCCTTGCCTTTTCATAAGTTTTGTGTTCCACATGTTTGCTGAGTGTATCCTTCTTCTTCTTCTTCTGCGTACGCAGTCAGACAGTAACCATTATTTTTTCGAAAAAAGCGGCGGTCATCCTGAGGCTGTCGCCACTGCCATAGAGCTTGTCTTGCAGTTCCACTGATAATGGCCACATCTGCTCTCTCTGATCCTCGTATGTCGGGCAGTTCTGCAGCAGATGTTCAGCGGTCATTTTACCAGTACCGCACGGGCATTCGTCGGTACACCCTATCTTCAATTTGTTGAATAGGTGGTACCTCAGTCTGTTGTGGCCAGTGCGAAGTCTGAAGACAACGACCTGCTCTCTTCGGTTCAACTGGTAATAGGCATCGTTTTTGGTGTAACCAGTATGTTCGGTTTCCCATTTGGTCATGTATCTGGCTTTGATAAGCCGTTTTGACTCTTCGTACGTCATACTGGTATCTGTTTGTGGTAGTCTTGCACCTTCTTTTGCCAGTCTGTCTGCCTCCTCGTTGCCTTGGATGTTGCAGTGAGATGGGACCCACTGTACCACTACCCTTTTTGGTGCGGACTGCTGGCACAGTTTGCAGAGTGCTGCTCTTAAGTCATTAAGCTCAGTGTTTTTCTGGCTTTTTAGCGCTGTGACTACGGCGAGAGCATCTGTAAGCAGGACTATATGGCTCTCATTTTCACTGTGTGTCACCATTTCTTCCACTGCCGCCCTCAGTGCCTCTGCCTCCGCTCTGAAATTGCTTGTGTACTTACCAGTAGCGAATGACAGTGTTATTTTTCTGCCATTTGGTAGGTTCAGGAATGCTCCTGCCCCTCCGTTCTGTGATGTGTTTGTTACAGAGCCGTCGGTGTATGCATGGGTCCAGTCCATGCTTGGGTAGCTTTTCGTTATGAAGCTTAGGGTAGTATCTCTCCTTTCTTTTTCAGTCTGGCAGTTTTTGTTTGCAATACCTGGTATATTTTCTACCACCTCTGGAAATATATCCTGCCTCCAGGTAGGTTTTCGTACAGTAGTGATGGGTTTTGGTGTTGTTGGTGCGTTTATGGGATCTTCGTGCATCTTTGCTTTGGCTATTTCTGCAAAGTTTCTCCGCTTTAGTTTCCCATTTCCCAAATTGTTTAGTCTCTGGTGCATTGGATGGTCGGTCAGTCTTCGGAGTTTCTCTGACTGCAGCTGGGCTCTGCAGTCTCTTCTATCGGTCATGGATTGCAGTTTTGTAATCTTTTCAAGTTCTACAATTGGCGTTGACTTCATGCCACCTGTTATAATTCTCATGACTTGGTTTTGAAGTTTGTTAACTTTATCGAAGTTCGCCTTCGCTGCTGTTGTCCATGCCGCAATGCCATACTCGAGAACTGGTCTCACTCTTCCAGTGTACAGTTTCTTTAGTATGCCTTCGTCTGCTCCCCAGCTAGTGCCAGCAAGTTTCCTCATGATTGCCATTCTTTCTCTGGCTTTCATTCGGTTTCTCTCAATCTGACTTTTCCATGTCATGCGCCGATCAAATGTGACTCTCAGATAGGTTGGGTTGTCGTTTGGCTGCAGGAATTTGCCATTTAGACTTAATTTGGTACTTTGGGGTTTTAATGAGAGCGAGAATATTGTGCATGTGGTTTTCTCCTCGTTTATTTTGACCAGCCATGAGTTCGCCCACTCTTCGAGCGATGTTAGGGCCGTCTGCATCCGATTTCTTGCTATGGTGAGATTCTTTTCAGAGGTCCACATAGCCAGATCGTCTGCAAACATTGAGCTATGGACTCTTCTTGGTATATTCTCTGTAATATCGTTTATATATACCAGGAAGAGTGTGGGTGACAGTACTCCCCCTTGGAGTACTCCCTGCTCGAGTGTCACCTTTTTGCTCATCTGACCTTGTACTTGGACTCTGGCCGTTCTTTGTTTGAGGTAGTGGTTTATCCACTTGTACATCTTCCCACAGACATCACTTCTTCTTAGCTTGACTCTAAGTCCATCTTTCCAGACTTTGTCAAATGCCTTTTCCAGATCCACCCAAACAGCTACTGTGTGTTTCTGTGCCTGGTAGGCATCTTCTGTCTCCTGGGCTATGAGGATGACCTGGTCCTCAGTGGATCTGTGCTGTCTAAAGCCAGCTTGCTGTGGAATTAGTATTCGTTTTTCTTCCAGATGCCACATCAGTCTGGTGTTTATCATCCGTTCCATCAGCTTGCCGACACAGCTCAGTAGGCTTATGGGCCTGTATCCATTTGGATCTGTTTTGTCCTTTCCTGTTTTTGGTACTGGTACCAGTATTGCGTCTGCTGAGTGTATCCAACATGATTGTTTTAAAGATGGTCCATTTATTGTTCGTGTCTTTACTGTTTATTATACTGATGGAGCTGCTTTTAAGGCCACCATTAAAGTCGGATATGGAGTCTCCATAGAGTATCCGGACAGAACATCTGATGAGCTATTTGATGCCTGTGGGGAGATATGTTGAAATTATGAGGCAAAAATAACAACATTGGAAGTAGCTCTGTTGTACCACTTGAGGACTGTATTTGATGTTTTCCCATCAAAAGCCCAAAGCATCGTAATCTTTACACACTCATTATCTGCCCTTCAAGCTCTGGAAGATGGTGGTCACTGCAGGCCTGAAATTACCCAAATATCCCTAGATGCCAACCAACTTCTCACATCCCATGAAGTCAGAATAGTTAAACAATGGATCCCTGGTCACTCAAATACACCTGGCAGTGACAAGGCAAACAGACTGGCTAAAAAGGGAGCAAGTCAAGAACAACAATACACACCAACAACCCTACAGACAGTCAAACAACTACTGAAGACTGAACAAATAGGCCTGGCTGAATAGATGAGCAATGGGGAATACTGGGAGAGAAATCTAGAAACATATAGCCATCCCAAAGACAACATCAACCTCCTGAAATGGAAAGACCAAAGCAACATTTTCCGACTTCACACTCAACACATACAACTTAACAGCCACTTAAACAGAATCCAACCAGAACATACTCCAGAGTGACAGCTGTGCACACATCCATATGAAACTTTTGAACATCATCCTTTTGAATGTCCGGCTTTTACAGGTGTTAGGAAAGAGCTTCTTCATCCGAGGCCAGACAAATGGAACACTTTCTACAGAACTAAACAACAGCTTACAAACACTTGCAGATACTACTATATGGCATTGGGCCAAAGGGCAGGAGCCCATAGGCCGCTGGATCAATAACCAACCAACCACTGGTTATTACTCTGCCTTATTGTGTATATACTTGATTGTATAATAAATCATACATTTCAATGTTAATAGAAATGTTTGTTGGTTCATTTACTTTCTCATATTCACTAACCTAACCTACTTGTGAGTCTTGTGTATTTGTCTGAAAGAGTACTCACTTTTCATGACAAAGGTACAGGGATTAACTTCCATTACCAGCACACTCTAGTTGGCACAGCTGTAAAATGAGTACCTGACTTACTGTTTGGAAGGAAAAGCTGCAAGGCCTTGTACATTTAAGTTTCTAACACTTCATCCCCGGCAGCAGAGTCTGCTAAGAGACTACCTTTACCTTTTACTTATCTAATTCACCTTTCTGGGTGCATGCCTAAATGTTTATCTTCTCAGTGTCTTCAATCTTTGTTATATAGAAGATGTCTTTTAATATTTTAGTGTATTTTTTTTTTTTTTTTTTTTTTTGCGTTCGCCTTATTTCTCTAATCCCCAAGGCGGTGTGCGTTGCACTGTGGTTTTTATTTTGCGCCTGTCGGCCCAATGCATCCGACTTCAGCATGCATTTTATGTAAGGGTCTGCTTCCTCCTGCATTTTCTAAGGGTTTGCTTCCCCGGGGTAACGGCCGGTGCTGTGATGGGGATCGAACCCAGCACCTTCGGATTGTGAGCCGTGCCACTTATCCACTAGGCCACGCCGTCCCCATATTTTAGTGTATAAATTAAGCCTTTAGTGATCCACTTGTCTATCTACATAGAGAAAAAAGAGGAATATATAGTCAATTAATGAAGAAAGATTCTTCTTCAGCATTTGTCCCAAAAAATATATTTGTGACCCTGTGCTGTAGTTTACAGTGAGGTTGTTCTTCTGCGTTCGTTCTCAATCTCCTGCTACCAAGTCCTGAACAGGGTTTTTTTTTTTTTTTTTTTTTTTTTTTTTTTGCGTTCGCCTTATTTATCTATTCCCCAAGGCGTGTGTGCGTTACACTGTGGTTTTTATTTTGCGCCTGTCGGCCCAGTGCATCCGACTTCAGCATGCATTTTATGTAAGGGTCTGCTTCCTCCTGCATTTTCTAAGGGTTTGCTTCCCCGGGTTAACGGCCGGTGCTGTGATGGGGATCGAACCCAGCACCTTCTGGTTGTGAGCCGTGCCACTTAACCACTAGGCCACGCCGTCCCCGAACAGGGTTTCGTAAGTAGCAGAATGTAGTCTGGAGAGCGAAATGAGTTGTGTCGCTAGTTCACAGCTTGACTGCGATATTTGCACCTTTCTGTCCAACACATCCGTATTCGGCAGGAGTGAGGTTGTGATTATCTGCACCTTTCGGCCTTACACATCATATTTCAGTACATCATTTTTGAGACCGGGTTTACCTTCCCCCTTCAATCCCTAATCTCTTAGCCAGGTCTTTTACTCCTGCCCTCCCCCTTTCACGCACACATATGTGTGCTTTTTCTTTCAAATATCCCCCCCAAACAAACAAACCCATACCAAAAAACAAGCCGCCGTTAGAAAACTATCTCACATGACCAGGCTATTTGTGTCATCTTGATACCACCCCCTATCATGAAAATTCGTCACAAAACCTCCCCTGCCCTCGCCTTTCTCTCTCTCTCTCTCTCTCTCTCCGTGACGTCACTAACCTCTTTCTCCCTTCCACCCTTTTTGTGTAAGAAAATCATGTTTTAAAACGATGAGAGGCAAAAATTTTTGAATTTATGTTGACTTTGTGCTATCAGTGCCAAACATGGCCCATGTCAATGCGTGTGCGAGTGGCTTGTTGATGCGTGAAAATAGTGGATAGCTGGTAGATCTGGCTACTGGATCAGAGGGCGGCCGTGGGCAGGTGGATAGATGACAGAATGACTGTGCAACGACACGGGCTCACAATGACGGCCGCAACGCACTTGGCACAGGACAGACTATTCTAGCTCCCATGCCGGGCAACGACATAAACACTATGTATAAACTAACTATTGCTCTTGAACAGGTCCATGAGTTCAAGTATTTGGGCAGTATTTTTTCGGCAGACGGTAGGATCGACAGGGAAATCGAGACAACGTGTCAGAAAGCATCTGCGGTGACTTATCAGCTGTCCCCACTGCTTAGACACCCGAGCATTAGTTTGGCAACAAAGCAACAGCTGATAAACAATATATTTATGCCGATTTTGTGCTGGCAGTGCCAAACATGGCCTCTGTCAAGGGCGTGCGAGAGCAGAATTTCGACTTGTGAAATGAAGTGTTTGAGGAAAGTCATCGGTGTTACCAGAAGAGACAGAATGCGGAATGACGACATTCGAAGCATGGTCGGCACTTCGTCTTGTGCCGAATACATTTCCAGGCAGAAAATAAGTTGGTTTGGTCATCTCATGAGCATGCACCCTCATCATCTTCCACTGATGGCTTACAATCCTGGTAGATCTGGCTACAGGGCAAGAGGGCGGCCGCGAGGTAGGTGGATAGATGACATTAGAGTGATTGTGCAACGACAAGGGCTCACATTGACCGACGCAACTCACTTGGCGCAGGATAGACGATTCAAGCTCCCCACGACGCTAAACTAACGCAAAAAATGTTCAACAGGTTCTTTTCTGTTCTGTTAAGATTTACGTCACTGCGATTCGGGAATTCATACCGACGCTCATTCTTATTCAACAAATGAGGAAGAGTGTGGATACTGATTGTTCCAGTAACCCCTTCGCTGTACACACTTCTCTGTCCTCTCATGCACCCCTCTCTGATCGATTAATAAATGAGTTATTTCTTCTCTTCTTCTTCATCGAACGCAGTCAGACATAAACCTTAATTTTTTCGAAAAAAACAGCCGTCATCCTGAGGCTGTCGACACTGCCATAGAGCTTGTCTAGTGTTGCCACTGGTGATGGCCACATCTGCTCTCTCTGATCCTCGTATGTCGGGCAGTTTTGCAGCAAATGTTCAGCGGTCATTTTCCCGGTACCACCTATCTTCAATTTGTTGAATAGGTGGTACCTCAGTCTATTGTGGCCAGTGCGAAGTCTGAAGACCACGACCTGCTCTCTTCTGTTCAACTGGTAATAGGCATCGTTTTTTGTGTAGCCAGTATGTTCTGTTTCCCATTTGGTCATGTATCTAGCTCTAATTAGCCTTTTTGACTCTTCATAGCTCATACTAGAATCTGGTTGTGGTAGTCTTGCACCTTCTTTTGCCAGTCTGTCTGCCTCCTCGTTGCCTTGGATGTTACAGTGGGATGGAACCCACTGTACCACTACTCTTTTTGGTGCGGACTGCTGGCATAGTTGACAGAGTACTGCTCTTAAATCATTATAAGCCCTAATTAAAAAAAGTACCTGTACTCTCTCTTCTTCCTTTTCCCTGTCTTCCTATTTTCGGATTGAAATCTTCCATGATCGTCATGGTGCCTCTTTTCTCTACTGTATTTACTGTCTCTTGTAAATCACACTGAAACTAGTCTATCTCTGCTTCCGTTGCTGCTGTAGTTGGTGCGTACCCTTGTATTATTGTGATGTTTCTATTTGTCCTTTTTAATCTGATCTTGAGAACCCAATCGTTCCCTGGATCATATCCAAGAAGTGCTGCATGTGATCTTTTTTATAAAAGGAAAACAACTCCGCCATAACCGCTTCTTTCTCTCCCTGAGAATACAAAGCATCTTCCTTTGAGGGTACTTAAATGGCCCAGACCAGCTCGCATGTGTTCCGAGACCCCCAGTATGTCCATTTTTTCCCTCTCCATTTTATTTTCAATCATAAGGAGTTTTCCTTGACTTATTGTGTTCCATGTTCCAATTCGAAGTTTTTTTGTTCAATAAAAACAAAGAAATGTGGCGAAAATTAACACAAAAGATCACAAATAAGTTGCAACTATATAAATTTAAAGTTACAATAATATTTGGCAGAGGCATTCTAATAAACACTCTTATCATACCCCAATTAATATATATGTGTAACATTTTCAGTCCCGCACCAAAGATCATCACAGAAATAAAAATGCTGATTAGAAATTTCGTTTTTATACACACTAAAGCCTCCATCAAACACACAACATTAATGCAAGATAAAAATCGCGGTGGAATTGCCCTACACGACATTACAACCAAAATACAAGCTCTTAGATTAAAATTTTTAAGCGACATAATCGCACAACCCATGGAATACCCACTTGTGCACTATTATGTAGGACTTAGGGTTAGTAAATTTTGCAAAGTACAAAATAACACGCCACATTTCTTTGGAACCATATCCCCCTTCTATAAAGAGTGCACTAAATACATGCAAAGAAATGAACACTTACTTATGCTAGACACTAAAACTATTTATAAACAACTAGTTAAATCTCAAGAGCCATCACTTAAATACAGAATAAAAGTAGGCTATCTTTTCTTTTTTGCAGACTATACATATATATTCAGCAGCCTTTACGCATTAAAAGTATCACCACAAGTTAAGGAAGTCACATACTATATAATATAACACCAATAGGACGCACATAATCCCACAGGTACAAAACTCGCACACCCAAATGTCAACTATGCAGACAGAACATACCAGAAACAGAAGAACACATATTTTTCAAATGCAATATAGTAACGCAAACTGTACATACATTTAGACATTTAATAAACAAACACACAAAAACCAAAGTAAATATGTACAGAGCAATTATGCTAAATAACATTCCCAAAACAGACAAAAACACCCAAGACACATTACTAACACTCTTGACAACATTCAAACATTTAGTTTGGACCTGCAGAAACAGACAAAACAGACAAAAACACTCAAGACACATTACTAACACGCTTGACAACATTCAAACATTTAGTTTGGACCTGCAGAAACAGACAAAAACACTCAAGACACATTACTAACACGCTTGACAACATTCAAACATTTAGTCTGGACCTACAGAAACAGACAAAACAGACAAAAACAGTCAAGACACATTACTAACACTCTTGACAACATTCAAACATTTAGTTTGGACCTGCAGAAACAGACAAAACAGACAAAAACACTCAAGACACATTACTAACACTCTTGACAACATTCAAACATTTAGTTTGGACCTGCAGAAACAGACAAAACAGACAAAAACACTCAAGACACATTACTAACACTCTTGACAACATTCAAACATTTAGTCTGGACCTGCAGAAACAGACAAAAACACTCAAGACACATTACTAACACTCTTGACAACATTCAAACATTTAGTTTGGACCTGCAGAAACAAAGCAACATACGAACTACACATTTATACTCCTGAGTTGTTTAAACATATATATATACAAAATTATTTGTGCGAGTTTTTCACTTTGGAATGAATGTGTATTTTTCTCTTTCAAATGGACAGAAAAGCTGCTGTTTCTCTGCCCAGTATTGAAATTTATTTTCCAAATATTATATATTACGTTCAAAATGTTTAAATTTCTACAAAAGGACAGTCTTTGACGACTTTCTCTTTAATGTATATTCTATCTTCCTCTCCCTTTATCCAATCCCTTATTGCATACTTCTTTGTCTACTTAATTAGATTGACATGTCTCCTTTCCTCCTATCTCAACCTCTCTTATTCTATTCCTCTTTCCACCTTTCTATCCTGTGCCCACATATCCATAATATGATGTCAATTGCTTTTGGACTTGATAATCGAAAAGTCTTAGTGTCAAATTGTAAATAAAATTCACTTTAAAACGTAAGGCAGTGCTCACAGGGTGAGGCCCTTCCATTGCACTACGGTTGGGTTGACCCCTGCGATCGCCCCAAATGTGGACGACTCGAGTGCGTAATTTTTGCGTAAGGGGGACTGCGTTCGCGCTATCCCCTCATAATTAAAATAAAATGAGTGGTTCTTTACTGATAATTCCTTTGTCATGCAGCTCGGAAAGAATAACATTAATATAAATCCGTGCACAAGGACGCACCTTCTATCAACTCAAAATATGCACCAAGAATACGTTGTATATAAATACATGCACAGGACCTTTCCTTTTTCATTTTAGCCAGACCTTCCAGTCAAGTATTATGTAATTCAGGATTGTGTATGGGTGCGGAGATGGCTGGCAAGTCCGATTTGGTATCAACATACTCGCAGGCAGTGACGGCATGGAAAGTTCGCTTCGCGAGACTGGAATATTTCACGGGCTTTTCTGGCCTTTCTCCGTTGTTCTGCTGCAGTCTTTTCAGAAGCCTCGCATGACACTGCTTCTCTGCCGAGAGCTGTACGCCAGGTTGTACGGTCTTTTGCAGCATCTTCCTATGTTTCGAGGTTTATGCTGAAGGCTTTTAAATCCTTTTATAGTGCGTCTTTAAAGCGCTTTTTTTTGCCTCGTCAAATAAGTGTTAGACTAGGGTTCAGCAACCCAGTTACAGAGTAAATAGTGACACAAAGTATTCTTTAGTGTTTCGCTGAAAGCTGTATTCTAAGGACGGGCTGGAAAACTAAATGTCAAATAAACTAAAACCAAAATAAGTAAAACAACATATTTATACTATACATGACACATTATCATCATTATGTATCATGTCCTTTGTAGAACGTCGCTCTCATGACAGCCTGTCTGCAGGAAACTATGTCTTCCGGGCTGCTCCAAGGTCAGATCCAGCGTCTCTTTGATGTCCTGAGTCCATCGTCTTCTTGGTCGGCCACTGGCTTGCCCTCCATAACCACTCTTTCCAGTTCGTTGTGTCGTTTTTCTCTCCACATTCAGATCTTGCCGGATGGATTTGTTTGTTTCTTTCTTTGCCCACGGGATTTTCAGGACTCTTCTGTAGCACTGTGTTTCAAAAGCACATATCTGAGCAGCGCATGAGCTGCAGTGGTCAGCGACCCATAGCTGACTGCTAGCGTCAGGGCCAGTGAACCATAGCTGCCAAGACCCTTCTACACCTCTACGCGGTGATCCTGGATAACAGACTGCAGCAGAGCAGACTGGCTAAGGAGAAGGAATAAAAGAGGGAATGCTAACCCGGTACTGATTGCTGTAGTCGCATTTGTTGGACCGAACGGTGCAAATATAGCAACCAAGCTGTAAACTAAGACACAACGCATTCCGTTCTCTGAACTATATTCTGCTACCTAAGCCCTTTCAGGGTTTGGTACCGGGAGATTGAGAACGAACGAAGTCAAGCCAAGCCAAAAGCACATATTTTCACTCTTAGTGCTTTTGTAATCTTCCATATTTCCCATCCATAGGTTGTCACAGAAAAAATATATTTTTAGAATCATTAATATTAATGCCTTATTTGAATTATACCATAGGTTCTGCATACTCGTTAGCCTCTGCTTTGCCGTAGTCAGTCGTCTTCTTGACACAACACATTTGAAAAGAAGCTCTAATTATTAATTTAGATAGAAAAGACAAAATCAACTTATAAAATTGCAAATACTGAAAATTCGTTACTAATACATAGTTCCACAAATGTTGTACCAAAAGATGAACCAGTATTAATTTTATATGGCGTAAAATATATGTACAAAATGAAACTCCTAATGTTATTTTTATTCAAAAAGAAACAGTAATAAATGAACATTGAATACTTCAATTAGCATCGTTTGACAAATGTGAAAGTAGAAAAGGTTTGTTAGAATTGAAGGTCTGATATTAAAGACATATTGCGCATGCGTAACAATGTTAAATACTTCCTGTCCACTGACATTTCGTCTACTAGAGTTGAGGGCTGTCTTAGTGTCTGCTGTCTAAGTAAAATGTTTTCGAGGTTAGCCAAGCCAGCACAAATTGCTTGTGTGGCAAAGAAACAATTTTCTACATCTGGAAAGGTAATGTCATTGTTAAAGAATAGTGAGCTGCAAATTCCATTTACTGAGCAATACGTAAATACAATTTGAATTAAACTTTGTTGTGCACGGCCGGCATGCAATCATATCGTGAGATGAGCTTAGGACGGCTTAGGTTTCAAGGTCTTTCTGCCGACCCTATCAATTGTGGCAAAGTTACTGAATTATGTGAATATAAGAGATCAATATTGAATTTTGTAATGAGATGTTACCCAGTTTCTGATATTGCATATTCCTCATTAGTGACAGCGGCAACGCCTACTTAGAGGATACTGGAGCAGACTAAGACGTCTGGCCGAGGCTGTGATGAGCCTCAGATTCGTGAGACCCATTCAGTCCGAAGTATTTGAGACCTTAACTTCACACGTGAAAAAGCACGAGCATGATCATGAAATGCACCTGTTTCTTAGCCTGGAAAAGGCATTGGGAATGCCCGGGAAAGAATTTCCCAGCACCCTTCAAGGGTATTGACACCATACTCTGACTTTAAATAAAAACTGCCAGAAACTATAAAAGGACATGAAATAAAAAGACACCACCCTGGCCACATAGAAAACGATGGCTACCATCAACTCTCCAGGTGATCATTCTCTAGTCACAACAGACTGAGATGTCATCTGTACAACAAATTCTAGATTGGCACTACGGACCTTTGTGCCTGCTGCAGAGCCCCCATGATGGCAGAACCTATTTTGCAGTCCTGTCTTCTGTATACCAACAAAAGAAGTAGCATTTGGCAACAGCCAGTGTCCTTCCACAAGAAGCTGTATGGAAGTGTAGAGAGTCTTGAGTTGACTGCTGCCTTCGTTAGTCATTGAAGTCAAGGTCTGAAGACGAATGAGGAAGAAGAAGAAATAAAAAGAAAGAGTTGAAGACCACTCCTGGCGTAAGACAAGGTGACATTATTGTCACCTTATCTTTTCATACTGTTCATTGATGAGGCCATCAGTCTACAAGGAGAGGGTCCAGAAGTATTCAGTAGGGTACTGAAAGAAGAAACCAATCTATATATCGGGGCTGGTGTTTGCTGATGATGTGGCCCTGATTACCAAATCAGAGGCACACCTCCAGACCAACCATCAAATCTAGAAAGGAGCTGGAGAAAAGAGGGATGACCTTTTGCAGTTGGAAACAAATACCATGGTAGTCTCATGAGATAAGAAATGTCACATTATCCAGGGTGAACATCCTCTGGAGCAGGTCAAACAAGCAATTCAAATATCTTGGAGTTGTAATAGACCAGAAGGGAGGTATTAAGAATAGTTAGCTAGTTAAAGAGCAGCAACTAGCAAACTTTTTCATGCCATAAATAGAGGATCCTCAGTAAAAGAGAAATATGCAAGAAAATTAAGGTGGCAGTATAATGATCTACCTATGTACCAGTTTTGATTTATGGATGGTGAATCATAGGCATTGACCACAACTCAAAAGTCAACTGTAAGCCTCTGAAATGAGATTATTCTTTTTAGTCGTTCATTCTCAAACTCTTGCTACCAAACCTTGAAAAATGGCTTTGAAAATAGCAGGATGTTATCTAGAGAATGGAATGCATTGTCGTAGTTCACAGATTAACTGCGATATTGACACATTTAAGTACTAAGTAAATAAGACAAGACCTCTACATCAAAGGATAAACAAGAGTCACAAGTAAAAAAGACATGACCTCTACATCCCAGGATAGACAAGAGCCCCTAAGTAAATGAGACAAGTCACTACGTAAATAAAGCAAGATCTCTACATCCAAGGATAAACAAGAGTCACAAGTTAATAAGACTAGACCTCTACATCCCAGGATAGACAAGAGTCACAAGTAAATAAGACATGACCTTTACATCCCAGGATAGACAAGAGTCACAAGTAAATAAGACATGACCTCTACATCTCAGGATAGACAAGAGTCACAAGTAAATAAGAAAACGTTTGTACTAGATTCTTCTTGTATATACGGCTTACAAAATGTTATGCAGCAAGATGTAGTGGAAGCAGAGCCAGTTAATTACATTATACAGACTCAGTATAGCCTTCTAAACCAGTATAATGTTCAGTTGAGAATATCATTATGCAGTAGAGCCTTCTAAACCAGTATAATGTTCAGTTGAGAATATTATGCAGTAGAGCCTTCTAAACCAGTATAATGTTCAGTTGAGAATATCATAATGCAGTAGAGCCTTCTAAACCAGTATAATGTTCAGTTGAGAATATTATGCAGTAGAGCCTTCTAAACCAGTATAATGAAGTTCAGTTGAGAATATCATTATGCAGTAGAGCCTTCTAAACCAGTATAATGTTCAGCTGAGAATATTATGCAGAGAAGGATCTTGAAGATGTAATTAGAACTTGTCACAGTGACCGTTACTTAAACAAGAACTTTTCACTCTGTGCACACCTGGAAATTAGCTTAGCCTTGTGAACATTTTTAGTATAGTTTTACATTAAAAGATTAACTAAATCTGCACAACTTGACAAATGTGATCATTGAAATGGAAGTTAAACAATTCCTACTCATAAATCATCTTTAAAAATAGAATGTCGTATTTGAAAGATATCAGAAAGTTCAGAATAATGCATTTTTTTTCTTACAGAATGGAAATTAAAATTGTTTTGAATGAATTTTAAAAAAAATTCAACATTTATTTCAAACAGAATGATGCAAAAGTTGCAGTATTGGGAGCAGCAGGTGGGATTGGTCAACCCCTCTCTCTCCTCCTGAAACAGTCTTCGCTAGTCACACATTTAGCACTTTATGATATAGCTCACACTCCTGGTGTTGCTGCAGATGTCAGTCACATAGATACTAGAGCAAAGGTCACAGGTCATCTTGGGGCTGAACAGCTTGCTGAGTGTGTGAAAGATGCTCATTTGGTAGTAATACCAGCTGGAGTACCAAGGAAGCCAGGTATGTTTTGGTAGAAGAGGCTTATTAATGCATCCAAACATGTAACTAATCTCTGACCTTCAGCAACTTCTGAATGAACAAATTATTTGAGAATTGTGGAGAGAGAGAGTGTCACGTCTTCTTGTATAAAATTTACCATAATTACAAGTTATTTTAGGCATATCTTAAATACGTTCAATAAGACAATCTGAAGAGCCTTAAGTTTTGCTTGCTCTTCCTATTTAAAATTCCTTTTTTGGAAGATAACGAGAATTATTCAATGATATTGTGTGCACGTAGCTGCCGACTGTTTCCATATACATTATTATGAGCAATATTAGCTTATAAAAATACAGATGGTTTGTATTACTGATAGCTGGAATGTGCACTGAGGATAAACAGATTAAAAATGACATTCTCACACATACAATGTGTGGGCTAAGTAATAAAAGGTTGAGATGACATAAATGATAGGTAAATTGAGTAGGTGTCTTCATCTCTTCAGAAGTTAGTATTTAAGAATGAAGGCAATGTGCATAATAATGGAGAGTTATGTACATATGTATCTGCAGGTATGACCAGAGATGATCTGTTTAACACAAATGCTAGCATTGTGGCTAACTTGGTGGATGCCTGTGCCAAGCACAGTCCCAAGGCTTTAATTGCAATAATCACTAATCCTGTAAGTATGTATGTATAAAGTACATTCATTTGTCTTTTACTAGTTTAGAAGACACTGCACTGGTAGGCCAAGAGGTTGTTGTCCAGATTGTAACTTTGACTTCAGCTCTTAGCAGATGACTGACAAGAGATTGTAGTCTAGATCATAACTTTGATTTGACTCCAGCTCTTAGCAGATGACTAACAAGAGGTTGTTGTCCAGATCATAACTTTGACTTGGCTTAGTTCTTAGCAGATGACTTGACAAAGCAGTCAGCAACCCTCACACCTTATTGCATCTTTCATGGCAGCAACAAGCTCCCACAGTCTGCAATCATGCTTCATACTGTGTCCTGATTCTGGTGTGTTTGTTTTTCAACTTCTGTAACTCTCTGCCAAGTTTGTTTTATGATGAGCCTCTTTGACCTTCCTTCCAAGGTTCATATCATGACAAACAAACACGCTGATTCTCCTTTAAACACGTATCTTCTCTAGCTGGCCAGGCAGTGGCTCATCTGTGCTAGTTCTGTTGATTACAATTTACCTTACATTTGGTTGCATTTACAGGATAACCCTTTAAATGATTAAACAAAACAAAGTGTGCTTTATTCCCCATCGTGAAATGCTACGCTAAATATTATCCAGATCTTGCGTAACCTGATCATGCAGTTGAATTATTTTTTTGTGTGCCTTTCGCCTTATTTCTCTATTCCCCAAGGCGGGTGTGCGTTGCACTGTGGTTTTTATTTTGTGCCTGTCAGCCCGGTGCATCGACTTCAGCATGCATTTTATGTAAGGGTCTGCTTCCTCCTGCATTTTCTAAGGGTTTGCCACCCCGGGGTAACGGACCGGTGCTGTGATGGGGATCGAACCCAGCACCTTCTGGTTGTGAGCCGTGTCACTTAACCACTAGTCCACGCCGTCCCCTATGCAGTTGAATTAATTTCTGCACAACTTAAGTTCTAATGCCGTCTCAAGTAAATGACCAATGTTTTTAGTTACTCTCCATCTCTCTCGTGTCACTGACATCGAGGTTCTCTCGAGGGCTAACATGCCCAGCATCCATGCACTGCTAGAAAAAGCACGACTAGGATGGGCCGGACACCTCGTCCGTATGTCAGACGAGCGGCTCCCAAAGAAGCTTCTCTACGGCGAGCTGAGAGAGGGATGGCGCGAGAGAGGGCGCCCAAAGAAACGTTTTAAAGACGGTCTGAAGGACTCACTAAAAAGTTGCCAGATAGACATCGACACATGGGAATGTCTTGCGCAAAACAGATCTGACTGGAGAAGCGCAGTCAAATCGGGTGTAGCTGCCGGTGAAGATGACCGTGTTGTGAAAGCCCAGAACAGACGAGAGACGCGGAAATCCCGAGCAGCGGGAACACCATCCCCTTCTACAAACCTCGTGTGCCCGATATGTAGCAGACATTTTCGTGCTCGCATTGGCCTGTTCAGCCACATGCGCACCCATACCCAACAGGGAAATCTGTGACAAGGATGATGTCGGCGGTCCTCATCGACAACGATGGACAGCTATTATTATTATTATTATCTCTCTCCACCATTTTCTGGGAACATTTATATTGACTCTCTTCAAAGATGTTACCGAAGATGTTTCTCTTTTCCTTGCTTTCATAGATATTAAACAACTGTCATTAAGATATTTTTTATTTCTTTCTATTTTTATTCCTAATTCATTCATTTCTACTATATCATTCCAGATGTCATACCTACTTTCATTATAAATATTTCTCTACACAAAATCAGATGTACTTCTACGCTGAACTCTTCTGATTCACTATCTTAGAATTAATTAAATGTTTTTCTTTTTTTTTTATCTCATCCCATAGCAACACATACATTTTCACTGTCTACTTTGTCATTGTTTTCACTCAGTATAATGCATTTATGCATCCTGGGAGTTGACCTCATATTCTATTACATATGTAGCAGATACATAGGTTATACTACACACATAAATGGCAGCATTAAGACAAACATTAGTAGGTTTTTAATGACAAACAAGACAGACTGGCTAAAAATGATTGTCAAGAACATTAATACGCACCGACAAACAGTCCAATAGCTACTGAAAACTGAACAAAGAGGCTTCGCTGAACAGATGAGCAATGTGTAATACTGGAAGAGAGATCTACAAACATATGGCCATCCCAAAGCCATCAACCTTCTGAAAAGATGAGATCAAGGCACCATTTCCTGACTTCACACTATACATATTCAACTTAAACAGAATCCAATCACTTCAGAATGCCAGTTGTGCACACATTCCTACAAAACAGTTGGCACCATCTCTTTGGGTGTTTGATGCTTAACAGTGTCAGGAAAGAGCTACAACCAAGGCAAGACAAATGGGTCACACTATGAAACTAAGCAACAGCTCACAAACACCTGCAGATACCACAAATGGCATTGGCAGGGCCTGACAAATTTTAGGGTGGCTCACCAGTCAGTCAAAAAGTTCACCGGTTAGTATGGTCGGACTACAGTCATGCAATTTATGTTATCAGATTTAAACTAGACACTAATTCACTATTATTTCTACATAACAATGTGTACCAAACCAAAATATAGTATTGCTTACACAGTATTAGCCTATTTCTTCTGAAGAAAAAAAATGCAGTGCTGTCAGAGGCATGGCATTTGTATCCTTGAACATGCTTGGTAGTTTTAGCACTGAAGTACCATTTATCGATGACTTTAGTAGGTTTAAATTGTGACAGTGGAGGTCCATTTAGATTTACCATCATAAGCTAGCTTATGTACAATCTATTTCAACTGTAATATAATTAATAATCTTGCTAGAGTCGCTATGTAGTAACGCTTAAAAACGTAATTAACAAGTAACAACATTGCAGCACTTAATGTGCTGTTAACATTATGGTTTCTGAGTAATCTATTTTACAGGAGGAAGCTGTGTCCCATTTTATTTTAGTTGTATTTAACCAAATCTTTCAAATATGGTGGACCTACTCCTGTATTTGATATTGCAAACAGTTTATATTAAAACAATTATCTTATCTTCTGGATGTAATGTGCGTTTGTCAGAGATAACATGTTTTGTTTCGGATAAGTATTGACCATAATGGGATGAAACAAATTCACTCCAACAAATATCATCGTGTTTTTGCTAGAACATTGATGGGTTAAATTGTTACTGCTTATCTGCCCATGTTATAGAATCATGTTTCTCAAGGTTATACATATAGTTTAACAGTGTTCCTATTTCACTTTCTTCTTTAATCAACACCGATGAATGCTTCTGGCCTGGGGAGGTTCATGAAGGAGACTACCCTCCAGGTCTTCGCCGGTCCCCCCCTCAGCTTTTCAATCACGGTCACTCCCTTGGGCCAGACTGCCTCTCTTTGGTTGCACCTATTTCACTGCCTATGTTATAAGATCATGCTCTTCAAGTTTATATATAGCTTTGCAGTGCTCATATATTTTTGTGTATATCTCTAGGTAAACTCCACCGTGCCCATTGCCTCTGAAGTATTGAAGAGGCATGGTGTTTATGATGAAAAGCGTGTGTTTGGTGTGACTACTCTCGATGTTGTGAGGTCCAATGCTTTCATTGCTGAGGCTAAGGTGAGGAATTAAAACTTAGGATAGACAGTGAAGTTGTCATATTGGTAATATGGCAGCCGCATGAGCTGCAGCTGTCAGCGAACCAGAGCTGCCATGACCCTTCCTACACCTCCATGCTGTGATCCTGGATAACAGGCTGTAACAGAGCAGACTGGCTAAGGAGAAGGGATCAAAGAGGGAAGGCTAACCAAGTACTCGAAAAATGCCTGCTGAAGTCGGATATGTTGGACCGAAAGGTGCAAATATCGCAGTCAAGCTGTAAACTACGACACAACGCATTCCGTTCTCTGGACTACATTCTGCTACTTAAAACCCTTTCAGTGCTTTGTAGCGGGAGATTGAGAACGAATTAAACCAAGTCATACTGGTAATATTGACATTGTTATAGATCTTTGAATCTCTCATCATGTCTTGTTATAATTTAAACTTGCGCGAAGATAGGTGCTAACAGGTTTACACATACTTGAGTATGATAGCAAGATGTTGTGGCTCTGATGAAGTGATTGTGCCAGACATATTCCAATGTAAAACTGCCCTTTAATTTTAATCACACCACATACAAAATTGGCACAATTTCCTCTGCAGCCAAATTATTTTTGAGCATGTCACATTTTACTATGTTGTTCACTTTGAGAGCATGTAACCTTTTTATTTGTCTGTCTATATATATGATTTGATTGTGTATAGAAACATAAATGAATAAAGAACTTGTTGGTGTTATTGTTTTCGTTGTGTGTGTGTGTGTGTTAGTTTCTGAGATACAAGATGATGAAAGTGATAGTGTTGATAAACAACATAAACTCGCTGGCTTTCCCGGGTGTGCTGTAAATTTGTTGAAAGTGCAACAGAGGACTGATAATCAATGTTTACAAGATGAGCATATTTGTTAGTTTCCACTGCAAACGTATTTATTATATCTACATAAACAAACTAGACAGATCTACCAAAGAAAAAAAATCTGTTGCAAAAACTAACTTGCCCGTTCTCAATAATGGATGAATCTTCAAATCCAAGTAAAAAAAGAAGAAATTTCCAAATGTCTAAAACAAATTTCAAAATTGCCATTCATTGTCTAATCGAACAGGACGAAAGTGGAACTCTGCAATCGAAAGAGCAGTATTTTCAGCCAATTTCTACGAGGAAAACCTGGTCTATCTATAATTAAAACGCCTTGAAAAAAGTCAGCCGTGGAACGTAAAATCAATCAGATAAAAGGGACAGATAATGCCCCAAGCAAATTTTGTTGCCAATGGTTCAGTAAAAGTTAAGTAAAGACCAAAGGGATCAAGACGCTGAGCAGCGCATGAGCTGCAGTGGTCAGCGACCCATAGCTGACTGCTAGCGTCAGGGCCAGTGAAACAGAGCTGCAAGACCCTTCTACACCTCCACTCGGTGATCCTAGATAACAAGCTGCAGCAGGGCAGACTGGCTAAGGAGAAGGTATCGAAGAGGGAATGCTAACCCGGTACTCAAAAAATGCTTGCTGAAGTCGGATGTGTTGGACCAAAAGGTGCAAATAACGCAGTCACGCTGTAAACTACACCGCATTCTGTGTCTGGACTACATTCTGCTACTTAATCCCTTTTAGGGTTTGGTAGTGGGAGATTGAGAACGAACCAAGCCAAGTAAAGACCAAGCATAATTTAAGAACAGGTAAATTGATCTTACATTATCTGATGCTTTGTCTTACTTACTGCCAGGGACTTGATGTGAGCAAGGTCAAATGCCCAGTTATCGGAGGTCACAGTGGTATCACCATTGTACCTGTCATTTCACAATGCACACCTGCTGTTTCATTTCCCCAGGTAGGTTTGTATATATTTAATATTTCACCATTTTATAATTTTTGTGGGTAATATATATCATATAAAGAGCAAGTTTGTTTTTTGTTTTCATCAAGTTTTATAAAAGATTATAGGTAATGCAACCCCTCACACACACACACACACCCAAGAGAATTGATATATCAAATTGAGAACCCAGAATGCACCAGTGTTAACATTTTACAGCTACAGGCAACTGAGCACTTAAATTTGTCTAATAGTAATATAGACCTAAATACCAATAATATATGGGTTATGACTAACAAAATTCAGTTTTAATGTAATACAAATCACAATTTCATCGAGGTTATATTTTGTCACTGGTGCGCTGCGTTGAAGGCGTAGCCCCCCTCCCCCATAACACAATACTGAAATGTATCTTATGTCCTTTTTTCACTTCCAGGATGAAAGAGTAAAATTGACTGTGAGGATTCAAAATGCTGGCACAGAAGTTGTGGAAGCTAAAGCTGGTGCTGTAAGATTATTTTTGAACAAGCATTTATTTAACATGACAGACTTTTCCATTTGCGTGGGCTCCCATTTTAACCAACTTTCCCATAACCTAGAGAGCTGAAATTGTGTACGCAGCCTCGACTAGTACGACCTGTTAAAACCTTTACCACTATGCATACAAAATTCACGCAATTTCCCCTGGCACAGCATTATTTTTCATGCCGTCACGTCGTTTAACTATTGTTGCTACTTTGAAAGCCTGTAACATTTTTATTTGATGGTCTATTGATATGATTTGTTTGTGAGTAGAGAAATATAGCATTTGTTGGTGTTTTTGTTGTGCGTGTGTGTTAGTTTCTGAGATTTAAAAAAAATTAAGGTGATAGTGTTGAAAAAACAGCAGACTCAGACACTCCCACTTCCAGTCGGTTGAAAAGAAAATTCCTGACAACAGATTACCAATATTTGCCGTAATGTCTATGTAACTTGCGACTATAAACGTAATTATTGTATCTAAATAAACAATCTAAATAGATCTACCCCAGAAATATCTGTTGCAGGAACTTGACTTCCCCATTCTAAACAATCTGAATCTTCAAATCCAAGGAAAAAACAAATCATTTCCAAAGGCCTAAAACTAATTCCACGATCGCCATTGCTGGTAACTAACTGTACATTACGGAAGAAGGAACTCTTCACAATTAAAGAACAGTATTGTTCAGACTATTACTACGTAGCCGTTAGTTTTTAAGTTTGATTAGAACGGCTTATCGATGTGGAATGGCAACGTAAGTCGGCTAGACCCTTCGTGCGCTGCGTGATTTACATGGCGTCAGTCAGCCAGACTCGTCGTGCACGTTGTAAAGATTAATGTATCAAAATTATACTCCTACAGTCCTAAAAAAATGTATCAATAAAATGTACCAATAAACATAGTTTAAAAAATATTTGCCTGTTTAACTGGTTTTATTAAATTGTTTCTTGCAATTTTTAATATGTAAAAGCTTGTTAGATAATAGAAAACTTATTTCCTAAAGGAAATCTTGATTTGTTTTACAGGTTGCAGTAATGCCATGTAGATTTCATGTCAGTAGGAAACACAAACAGTATGGGGTTCTTTGATTTATGTCAACCATTCACATCTACTATCTCTCAGCTAATCTTCAAGTCCCTCTCAGTGACTTTTAAATTGAGAGTTTTCGAACTATCAAAGCCTGTTACAGGCAGGGACAACTTCTGCATGGTTGAGGCTTTGTCTTGTGTGTTTATTCAGTTGGGCTTATCCTTCTTGTTTTTTCCACCCATTTTTAATTTAGTTGCAGAAATCATTTTATTATAAATTAGTAAAAAATATACTGCTTATGCTACTCTTTTTAAAGCACATCTTTCTTTATTTCTGCCGTTTCTACTGTATAGGACATTGTGGCGTCGCTTACAACAAGGCTGTGATATCTAATGCAAGTAGATAGCTATAAGTCACTGACTGCTGTCATTCCATCACTGCTGCATCATCTGCCCCTTTTTAAGCTTATAACTCATTTTCTTTTCTTGTGGATAAAAAAAAACTATTGTTTCTATTTTGGGTCAGCTTAATTTCTTGTAGCTTTGACATTCTCTGTATGTTTTACTTTGAAACTCTTCTTCTCCCTGGTGGACCAATTAAAGACATCTGTTGTCTTGAGTTTGTTAAATATGTTGTAAGATGTAGGTTCTTGAAGCCAGTTTTTAACTTAGTAGAGCTAGTGTTACCATTTGATGTCGAAGTCTGCTAAATTAATGTAACTGAAATTATTATAGTCACTGTAAAATTTGTAAGTGTAGACAGTTCTTTGGTTGGTGGGATTACATTGCCGAATACTCTGACTCATTTTTTAAACTCCAGGGCTCAGCAACATTATCCATGGCATATGCTGCTGCTGAATTTGCCAACTCTGTGCTGGATGCACTAAATGGAACTGAGGGTAAAGTGCAATGTGCTTTTGTGCGTTCAGATGAGACAGAGGCAAAATACTTTGCAACTCCAATCTTGTTGGGGGTAAGACTTTACATGCAATTATTGTGGTTTGTTTCTTTGTTGTTTCTTCCTTTAATTATTTTTAGTTCTGCCATTTTTTAAAAGATTTGTCTCATATAGTACAAGACAAAAGCAGCACTCTGTTAAATACTTTTTCCAACATAAAATTAATTAACCTTTAGCTACATAAATTTTGCAAAAATGTTAGCACTTTATATTTCGCTATGGTAGTTGACTTTCAAAGGTTTTTAACTTTTCTGCTTGTTGGTCAATAAATATGATTTTCTTATGTGTAGATACATAAATGAATAAAGAAGTTGTTATTGTTTTTGTTGTGTGTTTGTTAGTTTCTGAGATACAAGAAGATGGTGAAAATGTATTGAAAAATAAAAATATTTTGACTTGACCGCTAGGCCTAGCCGCTCCAATAGAAATCCAAGGAAATACGACGTATCGATATTCTGTTTATAATAGCAACACAACTGTTAAGTTTCCAATTCAAATGTAATTACATCTAAATAAACAGATCTAACCAATAAAGATCTTTCCCAACAACCTACTTCGTCTTTCTTAAAAAATCGGCTGGCTCAAATCGGTGTAAGAAAATAAATCGTTCAAAATCCATTTATATTCTAACATGCAATACTTTTACCGGCAAAAAAAACCCTGTCTAAATGGACGTGACCTATCCAGCATTAAAAATTGGCTATAGGTGGGGGTCTCTGTAAATAAAAAAAATTTTCTTTTCAATTTGTAGGCCGAATGTGTCAAAATTCGCTAGACAACCGTGAGCTAAAAGGTTAAACAAATTAAGCTCAAATTTATATTAATAGATCTAAAGATATATATAATTTAATTATTGACATGAAGTATTTATGATAAAAATATTATTAGCAAAAAAGTATTAAATGCAATTAATGTGGAGGGAGAAATACCACTTATTATTATTTTTACTCACCACATGGATTTGTATTATGTTATCCCATCTATAACAATACCACTTTTACTGTCTTTGTGTCCATGTCAGTCTAAATTGGGGTTGTATTGAACACCTATGTGTAACCTAGATGTATGGTCATTGGTCTGATACAATATCATTTCTGAGCTCTTGAAGTCCAAATTCCATCGCGCAGAAAGCCACAAACTAATAAAATGAACAGAAACGTAAATATCTATGAATTCGCAATAACTCTTCATTAAACAAAAGTAGCACATATGCCTGAAATTCCACCATGCTTATTTATTTCAAACACCTAAACATCATTGCTAAAATGACAGTGGAATGCTAAATGTAAACTTCAGTCACATCGGATGGCAACTGATGTTTAGTCCATTGTTGATTATGGTTGGATGGGACCGTGAAGAGTACAATTTCAAAGGCAGTTATTTAGGCTCATCTACTCTCTTCTGATACCAGGGTCCATTATTTGGTAGGAAACAATAGGGCCACTACATAATACTATGCATGTCGCAAATGGCAGCTAAGGAGAGTTGTGCATGAGACTAGCAGTCCCATGTGAAACAATATGCTATAGAAACACTGCAGCAGCAACAATATACCTGGGCATGTACAGGCTTCCTGTCGAGAATTTAATTGCAATGTTGACTCAGTGCTCCTATTCAACAGAGTAAGGATGTACCTTGATGTGGCTATTAAAATGTGTTACTCTTGTATGTTCTTATCTTTCCAATAGTTTCATTAATTAGGATAGTCTGGTCATATGGCTTGACTTGATTATTTTTGTTATAGATTGAGCTTATCAACATTCTTCTCATGTTATCTTATTCTGTATTATCTTCATTTAATTCCATTGATCTCCAGTTAGTAATCTTAGTCTTCTTTTCCATCTATCTCCACCATTTTCTGATTTTTCTCTTTCTCAATATTTTGGCATCTCCCCATCATGCTGTTTTGACTTGATTATGTCACCATTTAATAAAAAGTATATTTTTATCAAACATCCACACGCACTAATTTATTGTTGCTATTGCTGGCTTTGACTTCACAAAAAAGTAGCTATCATGTCCTTTGCAGAACATCACTTCTTACAAATTCCAACCTATTTGGCCGTTATAAGTTTCTTTGCAGGTGTACAGTACAGTAGGTTGCCATTACTTTCCAACTGTTTGTAATTAGCAATATTTGTTTGTAATAAGCAATATTTGTTTGTAATAGGCAATATTTGTCTTTCTGACAGAAAAATGGATTGGAGAAGAACCTTGGGATTGGAAAGCTGTTAGACTATGAGCGCAACTTAGTGACGGCTGCCATGCCTGAACTCATTGCAAACATCAAGAAGGGAGAAGATTATGTTGCAAAACAGTTTAAGTCATAAGCTTTGGATATGGGCTGTTATATGATCTATTAATAATAGAATTGAATGGAGAGAGGGTACCCATTGTATTCACATTATGGAAAGATTTGTGGTTAACATCAGTTGTAATGAATTCATTTGTTATCCAGACAGACTATCTAGTAGAAAAGTTGTAACTAACATATGTAAAATAGTTGTTCAAATGGTTGGATGTTTCTAGAATGTCCAGTCAGTCCTGAATAAGATGTCTATATTGTAACAAAATCTTTCGTTATTTTTCAGAATCATAGATTAGTTTTTATTTTTATTTGTCGTTTTCACCATTTAAGTGATTGGTTGTTGTATGTATTTTTTACTGCTAGTATTTCTTACTTTATTGAACAGATCATTGTATAATCTAGCATGTTTAACCTTTACCATACCATATTACAAATTACATCTGTTTCCTGCAGCTGCTTGATTTGTCAAGTCACTACATGGTTGTAGATTTTGAGAACCTCTAGACTAAATTTTTGTTTGTGTGTGTGTGTGTCTCTCTAAAGACGTATATTAATAAAGAACTTGTTGGTGTTATTGTGCATATGTTAGTTTCTGAGGTACAAGAAGATTAAAGTGATAGTGGGGAAAAATAGCACAAAGATATACACCTGCTATCGGTGTCGCTTGGTTAGACAAAAAATTAAATTTAGCTGCACTATCGATGTTTACCGTAATTTCTATATCTGTCACTTCGACTATAAACGTAATTATTGTATCTACATAAACAAACTAAATAGATCTACCTCAGAAAAATCTGTTGCAGAAAGTTAACTCCCCCATTATCAATAATGCGTGAATCTTCAAAAAGAAATCCTTTCCAAAGTCTAAAACTAATTTTTAATTGTATGGGACGGAAGTTGGAACTTTCTACATCAAAAGAACATGTTCAGCTGTTTCTATGGCATTAACCCGGTAGTTTATACACGATAAAGCGAAGACCCTGCAGCTGGCGTAGAATGTCTACGTGGTACGGATTCTACGCGTGGTAATTTCTAGACACTAGTACGGTAAAGGTTAAAATTAAGTTTATGCCACGTGTCCATGCATACGAAAATAGTGCATGAAATTAAACCATTTTTGTGACATGTATTTGTAATAAACCATTGGAAACAGTGTTCTTGCATTTATTATATTGATATATTAAAGTATAATGTCACTAAATGAGATGATGATGATTTGGTGTTTATTTTTTTAAAATAGAGCATTAGTTTGAACTCTATACAAACTACATTTTTCACATCTCATTGTCATTCAGGTATCTTAGTTTCTTTCCAGATTATTTTCTTAATCCATTTATATTCTAGAAATTTGACACTTGGTGGTGCACCTGTCATTGATTCTACAAACTTTGCTTCTCCGCTACCTACTATTTTATCTTATTGTCCGTGTTAATCAGTCATGCTAGCAAGATACTCTTGTGGATCCTATTAAGAAGGATAGAGAAAAGATTTGAATCTGAAATTCATGGTCCAAGCAGGTTTTTAGGAAAGAAAGAGGGACCAGAGATCACATATTCAATATGAGGATTATCTACAAAAAATGTAGAGTTTAATTTAGACCTGTACACATGTTTCACTGATTACACCAATGCCTTCGATACAGTACATCAAAATCTGGAACATCATGAAGGAAATGGGGTTTCCTGTGCACATTATACATCTCATTGAAATATTATACCAAGATTGATCTGCTGTCCGAGTGAATGGGCAAACATCATATTGGTTTGCAGTACAAAAGGGAGTAAGACAGGGATGTATCCTCTCACCTTATATATATATATATAACATTTATGCGGAATGTATGAGAAATGTTAGAGAAGACGAGAATATTGACAGTTTCTACCCATTTACAATTGGCGGGTATGAGATTCCAGAGTTACGATACGCAGACAACACAGTGATACTGTCAAGAAGGGCTAGAGCAGCTAATTTCAGCTGTAAATGGACACCATAAAGATGTCAACATAAATTTACAGTAGGTGGTGAGGAAATAGATCAGGTCACATTTTGAATATCTGGGGACAAGAATGACGACTGCTTGAAAGAAATCAGAAGAATAGCAGAGGCTTAACAGCTTAAAGAAATTATAGCAGAGCACCAACCAGATGACAAAAGTAAAAATCTTGAGAGCCTGTGTTTTTCCTGTGGCAGCTTATGGCTGAGAATCTTGGACGATTACCAAAATTTCTAGACAAAGAATCGAATCCTTCGAGTTAAAAATCCTCAGAATACCCTGGACAAATAAAAAGACGAATCGTTTATCAATTCCATTACGGCCAGAAAATGCAAATACTTTGGTCACATCAAGAGACAATGGTCTTGAGAGAAAAGTGATGAAGGTATGGTGCTAGGCAAAAGAGACAGGGGTAGACCAAGAAGACGATGGTACCAAGACATCCAGGTATTACTGTGGCGGAGGCTGGAGTTTTGGAAAGGGAAAGAGTTTCTTTCAGACAGACTGATGGGAGCGACGTTCTATAAAGGACATTATGATCATCCGGGCATGTTTGATTTTAGAATGCTTTCTGTGTCAACACATAACGAAGCTCATTTACATTTATTCACAGCATTTTGTCTTATATTATAAAAAGTAAAGGTGGGTCCCATTTGCCGTCAATTGGCGCTGGGGATGAAGATAACTCTTCACGATCTAAGCTGGTCTATGTGTGGTGGGGTGGCCAGTTCCATTCCTTGCTGTTTATACCTTCCCCAACTGGTACCCATTTACAGCTGAGTCGACCGGAGGAGCGACCATACCAGGAACGAGCCACGTCCTGATTTTTTACTGTCAATACGTGATTTTGAACCCTGGTGTTAGCAAACTCATGCTGCAAGAATACAGTTACACAATTGGCTTTGATCCAGGCTTACTGTTAGGGACCAGTTACAGCTGATGCCTATACTATGTAATGAGTGCAAAGGAGACTAGAAGTGGAAAATAAAAAAAACTTTAAACAATATTTTACATTAAGCATCACAGTTAATCTGTAAGACTCCCGATCTCAAACCAGAACTCCCGCCTCTGTCGTTGTCATATTCAGGACCTCCGTGATGTCTTGTGTCTATTTTCTCCTCGGTCTGTCTCTGTTCCGCTTTCCAGGCACCATACCCTCCATGGCGTTTGATGTGGCCAAAATATTTTAGCATTATGGACAAAATATTGTTTACTAACCATATTTCCTTGATATCCAGTTCTTGTAAGATATCTGCATTTTTCCTTTTCGCTGTCCATAGTATTTTAAGCACCATGCTGTAGGATTTTAGTTCAAAAGATTCAATCCTTTTCTTAAGTGTTTGTGTGATGGCCCACGTTTCACATCCGTATGTTGCCGCCGGGAAGATGCTAGTTCGCAGGATTTTTATGTTCGTCATTTTATTAGAGTTCTGCTACAAGTTTCAGATTTTATTCAACTTCTGCATTGCCATTCTCCGTTTGACTTCCTTCAGGCTTTCTCCATTGTTGCTTATAATTCAGCCTAGGTACTCAAAACGTGTGATTTTTGGAATTTCCTGTTGATCTAGAATAACTTTAGGGTTGGTCTTTTTTTTTCTTTCTGTTTTTTTTTGGCGTTCGCCTTATTTCTCTAATCCCCAAGGCGGTGTACGTTGCACTGTGATTTTTATTTTGCACCTGTCGGCCCAGTGCATCCGACTTCAGCATGCATTTTATGTAAGGGTCTGCTTCTCCGGGGTAACGGCCGGTGCTGTGATGGGGATCGAACCCAGCACCTTTGGGTTGTGAGCCGTGCCACTTAACCACTAGGCTACGCCATCCCCCTAGGGTTGGTCTGTCTTGTCCGTGCTCATTATCTTGGCTTTACTTATGTTCAGGTATAGATTTTGGTCTTGGCTGTGTTGTTTTACAGACAGGATCATCCGTTCCAGTCCCGCAACGCTCTTTGAGAGAACAACTGTCATATGCATTTCTGAGCTCTGGTATTTCGTTCCCACCGAAATATAGAAACACTTGAGCAAATACCAGATAAATGCAGAGAATATGAATGGCCAAACATTTCATGCACTAATTATTAGTTGCCCACCGCAAGCGATGATGGCCACATCAACAGATGGTTTTGTCTTGATGATGTAACTTGCGCTGTATTTGGATTATAGTGAGCAAGAAACTACGTTTGTCATCGACCTCACTCTCTGGTCTCGGGCTACCTTGAACCAGTGGCAAGATATTAATAAAGACAACTGGAGGCAATTTCAGGATCCGGCACTCTGGTCCCACCTTCCGTGAGACCAGGTGTCCCTTTAAAACGTGTGGGATTCGATAGTCCACTGTTTCTGTTCATCGCTTTGGGAGGTGAGTGCTCGACCACAGCGACCCCAGAAGACTGCAGAGTCTTTAAGCAACCAGTGTCACATTCCAGTCATGTAGTTTCGTCACAAAGTGACTAGCAGACGATTGGAATATTCATGCCCCCCGAAGTCACCCCTGCGCAGTCATGCTAGCGCTGATGGATCTGGGGTTGTCATTGATCAGCTCTTTACTCATCAGAGGACCAGTACTGACCAGGGACGATGGTTTCACTAGTTCCGCCCGGCTGCATACGACTCCGTCTCGACCTTATGTTGTTTACTTTGACATTCACTGGCCCTTGTGATGTATGTTATTGAGGAAGCTGGATGATTTTAATAGATTTCATACTTCCCTCATGATATCTTCATGAGAACGGGTTGTATATATTATAATGCAATAATGTGAGATATTTAACCATACAAACATTAACAAATCAGAATTACCTGATTTCTGTTTAACAAAATCATCGTCACCGCAATCCGGGCAGACCTAAAGGTACTGTTTCTTTCAGAGTATTTACGATAGCTCTGACAGGTCCTGATCCCTCATATAAGATCTCCATAAATTTGACCATCCGGAATATGGAAATATTCAAGCACTTTCTGGATTACTGGTTCAAAGTGTCATCTAACAAGGTAGTCATTGACTTGTTATTTCAGTTTGCTTCTCTTATCCTGTCAAACTACATGTACGCACTTACTTTCCGTGTACGGCAACCTCACAAAATATTAGACCAAAAATCAGTCGCTATGGAAGCCCCTGCCGCCACGAGATCCGTCAACGTGTACAGACTCCCTAGGATCCCAAATGGCTACACACACATCATTTTCCCGCACATTCCCATTTCCTCAAGTTCGAACACCACCACCGCGCCCAGTCCGCATAGGGCTCAACATATGTCACGGCATATTATGCCCTGTCGTAAGCTCTTCTTTTATCTCCATCCGCGACACATCTCCCTGGTGGCTCAATGCCAGCGATTGCATAAACATCCCTTTGGTATTGACATAAGGCGCCCTGTCACAATATGACATCCATACAGGTACTTTCAATGCTATCAGAAAAGGGTATCCGGTTAAGAATACCGAAAGTGAAAGGAACATTCATCAAATTGTGGAACGGGATCAAGATGCTGAGCAGCACATGAGCTGCAGTGGTCAACGACCCATAGCTGACTGCTAGCGTCAGGGCCAGCGAATCAGAGCTGCTAAGACCCTTCTACACCTCCACGCGGTGATCCTGGATAACAGGCTGCAGCAGAGCAGACTGGCTAAGGAGAAGGGATCGAAGAGGGAATGCTAACCCGGTACTCAAAAAATGCTTGCTGAAGCCGGATGCGTTGGACCGAAAGGTGCAAATATCGCAGTCAAGCTGTAAACAATGACACAACGCATTCCGTTGTCTGGACTACATTCTGCTACTTACCCTTTCAGGGTTTGGTAGTGGGAGATTGAGAACGAACGAAAAAGAAGAAGAAATTGTGGAACTTTAACAAAATCAAATCCAACGTGAGCATTAACATTTTAAAACCGAAATGACTGAAGTATATGACATGAAACTTGGAGGACAACAAAGCCGTTAACAAAATCGATACAAATGTTCAACATATGCATGTACAGGATGCATAGGTTGAAATGGTATACTGTCAACAACGTTGACATTCTAGAAAGATCTGGAATGTGACAAAGAGCTTGCACCGGATAGGGCATACTTTGTGGAAAAAGCCAGATGACACTGCAAGCCCGACACTGTTCTGGAGACCGAGGAGTAGGGGCAGATGAAAACACACTTGGAGAAGGGAATGAGTCTTAATATAAGGGATGCAGGTCAGTTGTGGTCTATTTTAGAGATGACGACAGGGAAAAGACAGATCGGGAGGTTGTTGGAAGAGGGCTTATTCTCTGCAGTGGACTGAAGGGTTTTCATTGAATGACTTATGCTATCGTTCGCGTCATATATTGATTATATGAATTAGAGCCTGAGTTGATTAGTGAAGTCTCAGATAGCAGCCACCTCCAGTAACACTGTCGGTTGCTGTGATGTAATGCACTGCAAGGCAACAACTTTGCCACTAATTCTAACAGAAGTCCCATCATGACTTAGCAACATTCTGGACATTACAACAGAGTAGTCTTCTCCAGCGTTATATTTCCTTCGTTAGCATTGATTATTTCAAGATCTCCTGCCTGATACCAGGTAGCCAAACGCTGCTCGTGTCTGTTCTTCGTCCTGGAATACTATGATGCTCTAAGGGCGTGATGCAGATCATCTCGTTGGTTGGCAGTTGTAGCTGCATCACCATCAGAAAGACACCATACTTGTCCATCTATCGTTAGTAATGTGGACCACATTGTCAGCTCATCTGCACTTTCGCATTGATACAGAGGCAACGCCAACTGTATTCTGATGGCAGGTGTGGGCATTGCGGATGTGATCTCTCAAGGAGATATTTATGACCCTTCGCTCCATTGCTCTTTCGGTAGCACGGAGATACTCTGCATCTGATTTGCGTAGACTCCAAACCTCATACCAATGATATACCATTGCATGTTTGCTGTAATAACCATGTCGCTGAAGGCGTGAGTCGTGGCTTTTATGTGTCATCTGCTGGAGTATAATATACTGTATATTAATGCCTATGAAGCTGAACAGGCTTGCCGCTCTCCTGCGTGCGATCTCCTTGAGTCCTTGTCAATGTTGTGGATCTCCTGACCTAGGTAGACATACACATTGCCATTTTCAACGGCTTATTTTCAAGTTGAAGTTACCCCGGATGATGTTCTGGTCAGCTGTGTGTGACCACCTGTCTACACTATTATTAATAATAGTCCTCTCTGTCTGCTCCATCTATGGCATCCCTCTCCTGATTCTCGCGTCCTTTATGTCGGCAATGTATTTGTTCACAAGGTGTCCATTTTTCAGCGTCTACTCGCATATATGCTTTGGATTTAAATAGAAAGTAATGGAAACACTCAGGAGAAAAATGCATTGACGTCGACAAATAAAAAATACAAGAAATGAAAAATTGATGTGCCGTAGGTTTCATGAATTGATTTGAGAGTAAGTGCCCTTTCCTCCTGTCATCCAACCAAATACTGAGAAAAATATGAGTGCTGTCTTATTTGGCATGGATACGAGGGACGCTTTCGTGGGACTATTAATATTATTAGAGAAATTTAGATTTGTTTGGTCTTGTCATTGTGTTAGATTTACAATAAATAGCCTTGCGTATAAACGTGGGAAGTTGTTGACCTTTACAATTTGCATGTTTTAAACGTGGATCTATAGACCTACTTGTTGGGGAGTTGATTTAGTCGCTAAGAACTTAAGAAGTCTATAGAGTGGACTTTCACTGTGACTGTCTCCGAGAGGCTACAACTAGTAGCTACAGTAAAAGTACTAAACTTATAACTTCACTATAAGTTAAGATACTCTTTTTGCAGTATAAGTTAACTGTGAGATAGGAGTCTAGTCATATGACTCTAGATGTTATAAGATCCACAGATTCCACTTCCCTCATCTGTAGTTTCTTTCAAAATAAAATCAACTGCCAGGAGAAACAGAAAATGACAGCAGTTAGTTACCAACTCCAAATTTGATATTGAACTTTTTCATACAGCATCAATATCGGTGCCTAACCTACATAGTATGCCGCCTGGCTAAGAAATTAGGGATCGAAGAGATAAGGCAATCACTAACTCAAAAATGAAGTGCTGAAATCGAAAGGAGCAGATATCACAGCCTCGCTCGTAAACTACAACACAACGTTCTTTTCAGGACGAACGTCAAAGAAGATTATTTCAGTCAGTTGTCCCTCACATACAATTCACAATTTTACACTGGATAACACAACATGTCGTCATGCGTCCCTTGCTTTATTGGTGAGCTTTTGCCGAATCTCTTTTTTTCTTATTACTTTCCAAAGTTCATCCCTATTCAAATGGTCAGAAGTCTTTTCACAGTCAACAAAGAGGAAATATATATATATATATGTATATATATATATATATATATTTAATTCAAATGACTGTTGAACATTTTTGCGCAATGTGGTTATCAGGTTAGCAAGAATCTGTTTTGTATGACGTCTAGCAAAACTACTGATCAGACATGTTAGTCAGGTAAAGAACCCCACCTTGACTTCCTCTCAGTTCTCTCTGGAAACGGGCTGTCTTCATGGCAGCCTGGGTAATGAGGTAGGGAACGACGTGATCCCGTGAAGTGGTGACGACACACAGATGAAGCCAAGTATAGCACAACAGTCTGAAGGACCCTGGTCCACCATCATCAGCACGCTCGAGATGTGAGAAGAGCTACCGCAATCCGCCATTAAATGCCCTTTTCAGAGCGCACAAAAGAGTAGACTTACTAATTGCAGGCATTCAACAACACAACATCTGCACAACATCTCCAATCACTCCATTCAATTTAGAATGATCTTTTCACATTCTGTCATTGAAATTTCGAAGTAGGATAATTTCATCATGACAATCACCGACTGTCTTTTCAAGCAGTTCAAAGAATTAGTTTTTGACATCTGCTCTATGCCTTTAACCATAATGCAAATGGAGACACATTTCCATCCCTTGATGTTGTCGCTTTGACTCCTGGACTCAATACAGCCCGCTCCACCTTCGAGTCTATCAGTAGTGGGAACTCGACTGCAGAAAAACATATTATCCCATCCTATTTTCTTAGTTTCTGTGAGAGCTAGAAGTTTCAATTTGTATTTCTTCCATGAGCTCATTCTCAATTCTGTTTATACGTCTAATATTCCATGTTCCAAAAATCAAAGTCAATAATTCGTGCTAGTTCGTCATTTTTTAAGGTTTGTCTGGTTTTCTTACTTTGTTGACTTGTAATCATGTGGACAGACAAACAGGTGATTGGCTGGTTGTGTCTTTGCATGATGGAGGACTGTCTCTTTTTGGCCTCCATACAGATCAAAGTTTCTGGTTCATGACTGTTCATTTGGTATTAACTGCTAACATATAAACATAGAGGCCATCCAGGTATTCACCAGCTAGCCGAAGCACCTGGCAGGATATATAAATAGCATATATATGCATATATATATATATATATATATATAGCTGAGAGGTAAGGTGCTTGTTTTTTAAGAAACGATTGCGTAAAACAGTGGGTGTTGGAATCCTACAATTTTATAGTGTCCCCTGACCTCAAAGGAGGTGAGATTTGGCAAATAGTCATATTGAAGATGGACAATAAAGGCCCAGTGTACATGCTGTGCACTTGAAAGAATCTTTAGCACGTGAAAATATAAAAAAGGAGTCAGTTAGCTGCTGTTTGGGCAAAAATTATGAAATTCTAAGGAGAATAAAATTACTATCCAATAGAAGCCTACATGAAACCTAAAGGGGGAGGAATATCGCAGACAAACCTGTTGAGTCTTTGTATCATGGAGGGGATGCCTCCTTTTGGCTTACAAATTAAACGCACCAGGTTCAAATGACATTGCGCTTGGATGTTCAGTTATCTGTGATTAGACATGTCGGTTTTTTTCTTAGTATTACTTCTCCCAGTGAACTCAGCTATAAATTAATACCTGAAAAAGTCAAATGAAAATGTGAACCTGTCACAGGAGCCACGGAGTTTGTGCACTTCGTCAGTAATTTCAGCGCTGCAATGAACTTAGTTCTATGAACTATTTTTCATAAGGTATGCGGTTAATTTATGATGAAGTGAATGTACTTACTTTTGACAGGTCAGAAGCTGGTTATATTTCACTCATATTTTACAAACATATTTTATAGTGCAGGAAGAAATATACTGACTAGTTTCTAAATGATTCTGGAGGTTTACTAAAAATCAGCGAGAAATTATTTTATGGCAGTCTTCACTATGTCCAACATAAAACCACAAAAATACAGACCTCTGGATTCTGTTCGCTGTATCTCCAAAGTAAAACCATTAAATCATCCCAGAATTTTTCCTGGCATAAAAGCAGATTCAGAAAAGCTCCAGGAAGGTATTCATGGCAGTGCAATGTCTGTTCCTCAACACTCCGGACCAGTGAAGGATTCACTTAGGTTATCCATTTGTGACAGAAATAAACCAGATGACAATATCATCCAGCCTGCAAAAGTATCATCTGGAAATACTATTTCTCATGACAACTGCAAGAAAAAGATTACAGAAGGACTGGTAAGCTCACCATTAATAATTATGTTTCATCAGTCTTAAGCCCCATTTTTATTGTTTTCAAAAAGGACTTATTTAAAATTCTGGGACAGGCTTTAATTTTGTATTCAAGATTTCTATGCTTCATTGAACATGTCAGAAAAAATATTATTTGATTAAACAACAAAACTTAATACTATAAAGGTGAAGTGACAAAATGTATGTTAAATATATCCATTAAGTTTTAGTAAGTTTTGGAAAAGTGGAAGGAAATAAGGTTTAAAAAAAGATGTCAGTTTGAAAATATAAAATAATTTTAGTTAGAAAAATGTACAAGAAATGACAGAAATCTTGCTCACAAAACTAAATATATTGTAAAAATTAAATTTTTAAAGCTATTTTATGTCATACATTTTCAAGTAAATGTATATTTTATGTATTTTGCATATACTGATGATGTCTGCAAACAAAAGAGTTTAGGAAATCAAAACTGGAAATGAACTTAATTTCATTGGCTGTTTCAATCTTCCTGCTTTTGTAGGAACCTGGTTTTCAAAAATAGTATGCAGAGACGCCTAGTTTGTAAGATGATCTTTAACTTGACATCTATTTCACGACTTATCATTGAATATTCTAAATCAACAGCCAACAATGTCTTTATATACCTATCATACACAGGCAATGTATAGTATTAGAGACAAAAAAAATGGTAAATTTTGATAGAAATCATAGTTAAAAAAATATAAACAAGTTCAATTATAGTCGTTTGAGCACATGTAATTTGGATATTTTACTGTGCTTCCTTGCTTTGCTTCTACTATAGATTGTAGTGGTTTTCCAGAAAGATCACCAAACTATTCTATCCATTGTCTTCCTCTTGACCAGATTCCAGTCTAGTTCTGTCTCTTATAAACATATTTTCAACCGTGGTCTTTTGATTGTCCTCTATCTTTGGCCCTTTGCTTCTCATGACTGCTGTGGCAGCTGATCTTCTCTCAATCTGCAGACATTGCAAAACCATAGAAGTTAAGAACCCTTCACTCAATTTTGCAACAGCTGGGTTCTGAGATCATGGCTTGTCTCGTCTTGTTACTTGGACCAGCTTTATTAGATATCTCATTTCAGAAGCTTAGAGTTGGCTTTTCTGGGTTGTGGTCATTGTCCATGATCACAACCATAAGTAAAAAACTGGTACATAAGTGGATCCATATACACCAATATTAATTTTCTTGTCTATTTCTCTTTTACTGAAGAATCCTCTATTTATGGCATGAACAAGTCTGCCAGTTGCTTATCTTTGAGTAGCCAACTCTTCTCTAACACCTCCTTGCGGATCTGCAACAGCTCCAGGGTATTTGAACTGCTTGATCTATTCCAGAGGCCGTTCACCCAGCATAATGTGATGTTTTTTCTCATCTCTCAAGGCCATCATAATGTGATGTTTTTTCTCATCTCTCAAGGCCATCATGATTTTTGTTTTTGAACTGCTTGATCTATTCCAGAGGCCGTTCACCCAGCATAATGTGATGTTTTTTCTCATCTCTCAAGGCCATCATAATGTGATGTTTTTTCTCATCTCTCAAGGCCATCATGATTTTTGTTTTTGAACTGCTTGATCTATTCCAGAGGCCGTTCACCCAGCATAATGTGATGTTTTTTCTCATCTCTCAAGGCCATCATAATGTGATGTTTTTTCTCATCTCTCAAGGCCATCATGATTTTTGTTTTTGAACTGCTTGATCTATTCCAGAGGCCGTTCACCCAGCATAATGTGATGTTTTTTCTCATCTCTCAAGGCCATCATAATGTGATGTTTTTTCTCATCTCTCAAGGCCATCATGATTTTTGTTTTTGAACTGCTTGATCTATTCCAGAGGCCGTTCACCCAGCATAATGTGATGTTTTTTCTCATCTCTCAAGGCCATCATAATGTGATGTTTTTTCTCATCTCTCAAGGCCATCATGATTTTTGTTTTTGAACTGCTTGATCTATTCCAGAGGCCGTTCACCCAGCATAATGTGATGTTTTTTCTCATCTCTCAAGGCCATCATAATGTGATGTTTTTTCTCATCTCTCAAGGCCATCATGATTTTTGTTTTTGAACTGCTTGATCTATTCCAGAGGCCGTTCACCCAGCATAATGTGATGTTTTTTCTCATCTCTCAAGGCCATCATAATGTGATGTTTTTTCTCATCTCTCAAGGCCATCATGATTTTTGTTTTTGAACTGCTTGATCTATTCCAGAGGCCGTTCACCCAGCATAATGTGATGTTTTTTCTCATCTCTCAAGGCCATCATGATTTTTGTTTTTGAACTGCTTGATCTATTCCAGAGGCCGTTCACCCAGCATAATGTGATGTTTTTTCTCATCTCTCAAGGCCATCATAATGTGATGTTTTTTCTCATCTCTCAAGGCCATCATGATTTTTGTTTTTGAACTGCTTGATCTATTCCAGAGGCCGTTCACCCAGCATAATGTGATGTTTTTTCTCATCTCTCAAGGCCATCATAATGTGATGTTTTTTCTCATCTCTCAAGGCCATCATGATTTTTGTTTTTGAACTGCTTGATCTATTCCAGAGGCCGTTCACCCAGCATAATGTGATGTTTTTTCTCATCTCTCAAGGCCATCATAATGTGATGTTTTTTCTCATCTCTCAAGGCCATCATGATTTTTGTTTTTGAACTGCTTGATCTATTCCAGAGGCCGTTCACCCAGCATAATGTGATGTTTTTTCTCATCTCTCAAGGCCATCATAATGTGATGTTTTTTCTCATCTCTCAAGGCCATCATGATTTTTGTTTTTGAACTGCTTGATCTATTCCAGAGGCCGTTCACCCAGCATAATGTGATGTTTTTTCTCATCTCTCAAGGCCATCATGATTTTTGTTTTTGAACTGCTTGATCTATTCCAGAGGCCGTTCACCCAGCATAATGTGATGTTTTTTCTCATCTCTCAAGGCCATCATAATGTGATGTTTTTTCTCATCTCTCAAGGCCATCATGATTTTTGTTTTTGAACTGCTTGATCTATTCCAGAGGCCGTTCACCCAGCATAATGTGATGTTTTTTCTCATCTCTCAAGGCCATCATGATTTTTGTTTTTAAACTGCTTGATCTATTCCAGAGGCCGTTCACCCAGCATAATGTGATGTTTTTTCTCATCTCTCAAGGCCATCATGATTTTTGTTTTTGAACTGCTTGATCTATTCCAGAGGCCGTTCACCCATCATAATGTGATGTTTTTTCTCATCTCTCAAGGCCATCATCATGTGATGTTTTTTCTCATCTCTCAAGGCCATCATAATGTGATGTTTTTTCTCATCTCTCAAGGCCATCATGATTTTTGTTTTTGAACTGCTAATGGTTGTCCCTCTTTTCTCCAGCTCATCTTTCTTTTTCTTCTGCTTTCGTTCTCAATCTCCCGCTACCAAGCTCTGAACAGGGCTTTGCAAGTAGCAGGATGTAGTCCGGAGAACAGAATGTGTTGTGTCGTTAGTTTACAGCTTGACTGCGATATTTGCACCTTTAGGTCCAACACATCCGTCTTCGGCAGCTTATCTTTCTAAATTTGAAGGTTGGTCTAGATATGTGCCCCTGATTTGATAATCATTGCCTGCCGAAGACAAATGTGTTGGACTGAAATCTGTAAACATCGCAGTCAAGCTGCAAACTAGCGACACAACGCATTCTGTTCTTCTGACTATATGCTGCTACTTGCAAAGCCCTGTTCAGGGCTTGGTAGCGGGATATTGAGAACGAATGCAGAAAAAGAAGGTAATCATTGGCAAACACCAGCTTTCATATATAGACTAGTCACATCTTACAGGACCCCAGTGACTACTTTTTGATTATCTCCTAACAGGTTTCAATTACAGTACATCAACCATGAGTAGTATTTAAAGATATAATGTCACCCTGTCTTATCCATTAGTTGTCTTGAACTCCCTTGACTAATGTAGTTACTGGAATCTGAACTATTTTATCATTTACCTTTATTGTTTTTCTTCTTTTTATCTGTGACATATGTAATTCCTTCATGAATTTCTCTTTAGGCTTGGTATTTTTGAGATTATATTTATAATTTATTACTTTTTAAAATTCAGGGTCGAGAGAAAAATTTGAAGGATCAAATAGAATTTCTCAGCAAACACCTAGAAGAGCTGAAAGTGACTCTTTGCAGGAGGGAAGAGGAAAACAAAGTACTTGGAGACCAGCTAAAAACTCAGGTAGTATGGCAGGAAATCTGCAGGGGGGATTTATAAGACATTAGGAGATATGCTCTGCAATGATAGTTGTTTTGTTAATAGTTTTAGCATTCATAAATGTTGAAGCAATTCTGTGTTTGTAATGTGACTGGTCCTGTATTTCATTATCAAAATGCATCAGCAGTTGGTAAAAATGTTTTTATAAATGTGTGCGAGTTAATAAACAATGTAAGTGTACGAAGACTTGAAATATACTTAAAAAATAACATGTACTCAAACATGTCTAGGTTACTGTGATTATTCTATAGGCTAGAAGATTTAAAGCCACTTGCTGTAGTCAAAGGAATTGAGTCCTTGATGTTTCCCAAGTTTAAAAATAAGTTCCTTAGCAAACATAGCCATCAGGCATGTGGTGTTGGAGACATCATAGTATGAGGTGGGAAGCCAATTCTCTTCTTCACTGTCTTTCCTTCCCTAACCGTTCATCTGGTACCCATTTGCAAATGAATCCCTTTACAGCTGGAGTGTGCTGGTAGCGGTAGATGAACCCTTCATTGTTCCCAAGTTACAACTTTATTATACAGTTTTTATTATCTCGTTAAATCTGAAGTTGTGAATTTAGTTTTATTTTGGCATTCATTTTGTGCGGTGATAAAGAATATAAAATTCACGCTACACCAGGAAACACAGTACAAAGCACAGTTAATAGAAGAGAGGTCAGGTCATGAAATGACCAAAGTTATGCTCAATGAAACAAGAGAGAAAATCGTTGTAGCACATAAGAGGATGGAGAGGTTGTTTGACGAGCACCGGGTGGAAATTGAGAGGCAAAAAGAGGAGGTTGGTACTCAATATGATTACTCATTTTATATTTTTTGATACAGTACCTGTCATCCACACATTCTTCTTCAGTTTGTGAGATATGTTAGAACCATTTATCAGTTGTTAGTTATTTGTATTCTTGATATTTTTTTTTTTTTTTTTTTTTGCGTTCGCCTTATTTCTCTAATCCCCAAGGCGGTGTGCGTTGCACTGTAGTTTTTATTTTGCGCCTGTCGGCCCAATACATCCGACTTCAGCATGCATTTTATGTAAGGGTCTGCTTCCTCCTGCATTTTCTAAGGGTTTGCTTCCCCGGGGTAACGGCAGGTGCTGTGATGGGGATCGAACCCAGCACCTTCGGATTGTGAGCCGTGCCACTTATCCACTAGGCCACGCCGTCCCCTGTTATTCTTGATATAACCTTGAAGACCAGCTATCACCAAGTGCAGCTTAATGACAATCTTAAAATCACAAAAAGCTTCTGGGTTTGAAAGAAAGCTGTAGAAACAATGCTCCACATACGATAGAGAAATAAGAGAATGAATACTTCCTTTTAATGGGGATCAGAAGAAGAAGATATTACATTTTAAATCTTAACTACAAAATAGAAAATACGTATATCTATTTGTCCGTTTTGTAAAGCTCTAGAATGGTGAGATTTAGCGACATAAAATGTGCACAGCTCCCTCTGTCTGAACTTTCTAGGTCAATGCAACTATTTTCAGCTAAGTGCATCGTTTCCTTCACAAGTTAGTAAACATTAACAAATTTAAAATATCAACATCGAATGTATACTTTTATTATACCATACAGTGCAATTATTTTTAGTGTGGCAGCTCAAGGTCAGCTACTTGGAGCCCCAGGGACAGTCCATGTTTGGAACTGGGTCAGTACTGTGGCCCTAGACATCACGCTAGTTGGGATGTGTTGACCAATCATATTCCAGAAATATAAACATTGATCTGGTTATGTGCTCTGCTCATTAGCTTTTGTTCTCTCACTTGAATACGGTGTTGTTCTGATGGAGTTTTCCGTGTTAAGTGAATATTTCACATAGAGTGATTGTCGTAATGCTGCTGATTCAAATGCAAATTGGGGATCAAGATGCTGACCAGCGCATGATCTGCAGTGGTCAGCGACCCATAGCTGACTGCTAGCGTCAGGGCCAGCGAACCAGAGCTGCCAAGACCCTTCTACACCTCCATGCGGTGATCCTGGATAACAGGCTGCAGCAGGGCAGACTGGCTAAGGAGAAGGGATCGAAGAGGGAATGCTAACCCGGTACTAAAAAAATGCTTGCTGAAGTCGGATGTGTTGGACCGAAAGGTGCAAATATCGCAGTCAAGCTGTAAACTACGACGCAACGCATTCCGTTCTCTGGATTAGATTCTGCTACTTAAGCCCTTTCAGGGTTTGGTAGTGGGGGATTGAGAATGAACGAAGCCAAGCCAAATGCAAATTGCATTACAAAATCTCAAACAAGTGTGAAGTAGTAGTGATCAACACAACATATCTCAAATCACTGTCAGGTTGAAGTCACTAAAAAATGATGTTATTTCCTGGATGAAGCCGGGTTCTAAAGTTCTAGTCCAGTTATAAATTGATTCTCGCACATCTGTTTTTAATATCTCACAGAAAACCTTTAATAAATAAATGCGTCTTCTGCTTATTTATGGATTGCAACACATACATTTATTATTGTGGAAACAGAATCAGTCAACAGCAACAACAAAATCACAATTGTATTTATTCTGCAGTCAGAGAAGCACATAACAGTGAAGATGGCCGAAAAAGATTCAGTAATAGCAGACTTGAACCAGAAAATCTCCAGGTTAAAATTACAAATGGCTGATACTCTGAAGGGAAATTCATGGTAACTTTATAAATACATTAGCATTTATTGTCGTTGTTTTCACAAATATCATCACCACATTATTGTTATCATTGGCCAGACTTTATTACTTTGCAGAAGTAGTACAGTAAAATCACATTTTATGTGGGTATTGTATTCTGATGAAAGGTCATAGAGCTAACATTGCTTAGCTAAATTTACATTGAAAAAAATGATTCATCAAGTACATTTCCAGTAATGTGTGCACATAGTAATCTATAGCACAGATCAACAAGTGGCTGAATAGTATCAATGCCTGCCTGCTGACAAGGAGGATAGCGGATTGGATCCCTAGTAAGACGAGTTGTTTTTCTGTTGGGGAATTTTATTTCTGCGTTCAACTTATTTCTTTATTCTCGAGAGTTTTTATTTTGCACCTGTTGGCCCAGTGCATCCGACTTCGGCATGCATTTTATGTAAGGGTCGGCTTCCTCCTGCATTTTCTAAGGGTTTTCTTTCCCAGGGTAACGGTTGGTGCGGTGTGATTGAGGATCGAACCCCGCACCTTCAAGTTGTCAGCCGTGTCACTTGACCACTAGTCTCCTTTTCTGTTGGGGATAAATTAAACAAACATAGCCAGCACTCGATGTGGTGACTGACAGCAGTGGCAAAGGGGCCTGTAGTCCTGAGCCTGATATACCTCTAGACTACCCCAGCAATGGGAATTTTTGTTTGTTTGTTTGCGTTCGCCTTATTTTTCTCTAATCCCCAAGGCGGTGTGCGCTGCACTGTGGTTTTTATTTTGCGCCTGTCGGCCCAGTGCATCCGACTTCAGCATGCATTTTATGTAAGGCTCTGCTTCCTCCTGCATTTTCTAAGGGTTTGCTTCCCCGGGGTAATGGCCGGTGCTGTGATGGGGATCGAACCCAGCTCCTTCGGCTTGTGAGCTGTGCCACTTAACCACGCCGTTCCCTGCAATGGGAATAAAGTCATACAACTGTTTAACATAATGTTTAGTCATTTTCTTCTTTTGTCGTTCGTCCTGAAAAGGAAGTTTTGCTATAGTGTGTCTGCGATATCTCTTTTGGTCTGATACATCCAGTTTTAGCACATATTTTAAAGACTGGGTTGCCTGCTCTATATATAGTAATGATTACACCAGCTTACGATAAGTGCATTTCTCACACATTACAGCTGCCTTGAGATTTGGTTTATGCCTTCACTATTAACATTGATCAATGCTAGATCAGATGGTTGTCTGTTTAATCTTGCCAGATTCAAAGCTTAAACCAAGGTCAAGGAAGTTACTGCCAGGGACTTGTTATTTGCTGATAATGCTGTAATTGTCACTCACAGTGTGCATGAACTCTGGAGATTGATAGATTGCTTCTCCCAGGCGTGCAAATATTTCAGCCTCACAATAAGGCTAAATAAAACATATGTGCCGGGACAGGATGTAGAATACCACACCAACCATCACTATCGATAACTACGAACTGGCAACTGTGGACCAGTTCACTTACCTGGGGTCCCTTGTCAATGATAAGTTCTCTCTAGACCCCAAAATAGGCAATCACATTGGCAGAGCTGCTACCATATTTTATGGTCTTGGCTTGGTTAGTTCTCAATCTCCCGCAACCAAACCCTGAAAGGACTTTAAATAGAAAAATGTATTCCAGAGAATGGATTGTGTTGTGTCGTAGTTTACAACTTGACTGCGATATTTGCAAATTTCGGCCCGACACATCCAACTTCAGCATGCATTTTTGAGTACCGAGTTAGCCTTCCATCTTCGATCCTATCTCCTTAGCCAGTCTGTCCTGCTGCAGCCTGTTATCCAGGATCACCACGTGGAGGTGTAGAAGGGTCTTGGCAGCTCTGGTTCGCTGGCCCTGACACTAGCAGCTAGCTATTGGTCGCTGACCACTGCAGCTCAGCCATTTTCTCATATCAGAACACGTGTCTGGGAAAACCAAAAATTTACAGCCAAGACCAAGATCTACAATGCCTGTGTCGTCAGTACACTTCTATATGGCAGCGAAACATGGACAACCTATGCCGAACAAGAGCATAGAATCAACACTTTTCACCTACGACGCCTGAGATCAATCCTTGGCGTCTCATGGAGAGACAGGGTGACAAATACGGAGATGCATTCTCGCACTGGTCTTCCAAGTATGTACACCCTCATTCACCAATGAAAACTGCGATGGCATGGTCATCGCATGGAAGACGGTCGCATCCCCAAAGATATTCTCTATGGGCAGTCTTGTATCCATTGGGTGATTTGTGAGCCATATATATTTTTCTGCCTGTTGTAATAGTCTGCAATCTCTTCTTGGGTTATTTTCCTCATTTATGTTTTTTTGTGTTGATTTCAGAGCTCCTACAATAATTCTTTCTATCTGCTTTTAGCTAATATAGTGGTTTAGAAGTGGAAGAAAATTAAAAGAGTTACACCATTTAACATTATGGGAACTTAATAATCTTATTACTGACAATGAAAAACTGTTACTGGAATGGATTCAGGTTCTTACCATTTAAGCAAACAATCTGAATAAAAATTATGAAATGCTTAACACAATTTTGAATCAACCAGGGAAAGACAACAACAGCTAGAAGAACTAACAAAAGAGCTATCTCGTGTACATGAAGAATGTGACATGCTCCATATGAGAATAAAGTCGATAAGTAAGATTAAACAGGTAAGAAAATCAAGATAACTCATTGCTGTGTGACGATAGAAAAACTTCTGATCTTGTAGACAGGGAATGTTATCTCATCCATGACTTGGAATGAATGTCCATCACTAATGATCAAATATTTGCAGTCTCATTGCTGGTAGTTAGTTTTGATCTGTTCAGTTGTAGATTTGGTCGTACAGCATAAAAATTTGATTTTGATATTTCATAACAGACAGCTCCAGCTTCATTGAGAAGTCATGCAATCCCTTGCACTGCTTATTATGTTGTCTTTATAGAAAAGCTTATAATTAATGTGGGGTCCGGATCAAGACGCCAAGCAGCACATGAGCTGCAGCGACCCATAGATAACCACAGCTGCCAAGACCCTTGTACACCTTCACACGGTGATCCTGGATAACAGGCTGCAACAGAGCAGACTGGCTAAGTAGAAGGGATCAAAGAAGAAAGGCAACCCAGTACTCAAAAATGTGTGCTGAAATTGGATGTGTCGGAACAAAAGGTGCAAATATCGCAGTCAAGCTGTAAACTACGACACAATGCATTCCGTTCTCTGGACTACATTCTGCTACTTGCAAAGCCCTTTTGAGGGCTTGGTAGCGGGAGATTGAGAATGAACGAAGAAGGTGGGGTTCAAGTTTCTTTTGTGGCAGATATAGTCAATACATAACATCTATTTAGACAATTATTGTGTTAACAGTAAATCCATTATGTGCAGATATGGATGCACAAGTTCTATTGATGGAGCGGTTCTAGCTAAAATAGCTGTATCATGTTGCCAGACCAATTTCAAGTGACCTCTCTTGAGACAGATAATGAAAGAACAGAACAAATATGACTTCCTGCAGTCATGTTTCTTTTTATGTGCTTTAATGTACATTAACATGGTAGGATGGTTTGAGTGGCTGTCTCTTGTGGTCAAGAGACCAAGTTTGATCCCTGGTTTTCAGGATGATCCAGCCTGCTCATCTGTAAATGGGAACCTGGTTAATAGTTAGGGAAGTTGGTCAGAAGATGCTGAGACCTAGTATAATTCATCCCTGGTGACAATGTCTGCTCTAAAACTGTTTTTTTAAAGCAGATTAAGTTATTTTAAAAAAGTCTTCATTAATAAGAGCACATGGTAAAATGAAACAAATTTAATCAAATAAGGGGTGACAAGAACACTAAAACTGCATAGTGACTATCAAGATGGAACATTTGTCATTCTGAAACTTTCTCCTATAATTTCAACACATCTGTATTTGTTTTGATATTAATTATTACAAGTCTGTATGCTCTTTTTCAGATTATCTGAAAATGTTGTATTCCAATTATTGAGGCTGTCCACACTTTCATTCTCCCATGCATTTTTTCCCATACAAATTTCTCAAACAGAATAGTATAGGAGCTATGTACCTCATCTGATTTTGCAAATATTCTGACTTTCTTGCAGTTGTAAATCTGATCTGCGCTATGAGGTAAATGTAGTAACATTACAGATATAGCTGTTGAGCTTACAGTGCTAGGGACTTCATTGTTTGATGTGTAAGTTGTTATTACCAACTTACAACTGGGTAGAATGAGCTTGGTATGACTCGAATTGTAGGGCTGTACTAAATAGAGGTATTTAATATATGGTCAAATGCGAATAGAGGTGTATATGTTGTTTGTCCATCATTTCTGAAGAGGACCACATTGACATCCGCCAATCCTGAAGTGGGTTCATAGGTGGCTGATCAAACCAATCCGTGTCTGAAAGCGTCTTGTCACATTGACGTGTGATCATCAGACGGAGGCAACTCGTCTCTTGCCTTTCGCGTCACTCCCTTGATTCTTGTCTGCTCCATATGCTCCGTGCCAGCAGAGACTTTGCTACACCAAGAAGAGCGATCAGCAGCAATATTCTGCAAATTATCAGGGTCAATGAGGAGCACGCGGTCGAATGGTTTTGAGGCCTGCCTGCCGACAAGGAGGGCAGTGGTTCGAATCCCCGGTATGGCATATGCTGTTTTTCTGTTGGGGGTGAAATAAAGAAACATAGCCAGCACACGACGTGGCGACAGCAGTGGTGAAGCGAGCTGTAGTTCTCAGCTATCAAAATCCCTCGACTACCCCAGCAATGGGAAAAATGTTGAATGACAGTTTTTTAAAAATCAGGGTCAATGCAGCAGTTCTACAGTGAGGCTTTCAGTGTCTTTGTAACGTTTTATTTGGCCACAGTGAGTTCGCTTGCCTGACTCAAGCTCGCCATAGAATATTTTCTTTGAAAGTCGCCCATCTGAAATGAGCACAACATGGCTGCTATTTGCGAGGATGAATACTTGTCACGTCAGTCTGCAAAAAAATTCGACATCTGTGATCCTATCTTGCCATTTTATGTTCAGCAGTTTCCTTAGGCATCCCAGATGGAAGTGGTCAAGCTACTTCTCATGTCGACTGCACACAGTCCAGGTTTCACAGGCATACAGAAGAGTTGGTAGGACGACTGCGGCATAAACCTTCAATTTGGTTATGCTTAATTCCTCTCCGGTATATAACTATAGTAAAATATGAAGTGTGTGAACTTTTGGTATAATAAATTGTGGTTATTGTTGGAAGCCACTCGTACTGAGCTGAGTTTAACCCTTGACATTTCTTTGGTAGTGGATCAAAGTGGCTCTTCTTACATTCTGAGTTATACTTGAGGTAGACTGGGGCCCTCTCGTCCATAGTACAATGTGAAACTTCTCAGTAAGCTCACCACTATAAGGAATACAGTGTCGATCCCCCACCTTTTTGGCGAGGCTACTGTGACAGTCTGTTTCCTGATGCACGAATGAGGATGTGAGGGTCTTAATCAGTATGTTCCACCTGACGCTGATTACTCTTCACTCCCATAGTGTTCAGTCACCTGATATTTCTGTTCGTTATAAAGTCATCAACACATAGCAAGTGATGGTTCAAAGTCCTACATTGTTACAAATATACAGCAAGTGAGCCGTCGAAGTCAGATGTGTCGGACCAAAAGGTGCAAATATTGCAGTCAAAATGTAAACTAGTGACACAACGCAATCTGTTCTCCGGACTACATCCTGCTACTTGCAAAGCCCTGTTCAGGAGATTGTGAACGAATACAGGAGATATGGCAAGTGTTCTGGTACTATTTACTGAATGCAGTACAAGAATCAATTTTGATATATCCTGGACTGGATATTCTTAGGGTTATATATTTGTATGGGCTATGCCAAACGTTAACCCAATTCAAGGTTCATTACTGCATATTACACTCAACCGCTTAAAAAATATCTCGCTCAACATTCTCTGTTGTCTGACAATGCGTCGTCACCGGAGCTGATTGTACTCTTCAATTTCAGCATGCTATTATCCAAAGACAAGTATTACAAATTCTTTGCCAGCGTTATTAAAAAAATAAACACTACTTGAACTGCATTGCAGTCAGTAATAAAAATGTATGCATGTTATTGTGTTCTCTTTTCGTTCGTATAAAATGAAATTATTTGTGTAATTATATGAATTTACAGGGTCAGTGTTCCAACTGCGAAGAAAACACAGTGAACCTGTTAAGTATGCAGGAGGAAATAAAAGACAAGGATGCAAAAATCAGAATACTGGAATCGCTGTGCAGCAAGTTTGAATCTCAGCTCACTAGACAAGACAAACTTCTAGAACAATGGGCACTCAGCAAAGGTCACAGAATCTCTGCCCCCAAGTAAAAACAAAATATTAAATGTGTAATAAAAAATGTTATTTATGTGCCATAGAAATATTATGTAACTAAACTACTGATATTTGTCAACCCTGTACCATAGAGATGAATGTAACTATATGACTCATATTTATCAACCCTGTACCATAGAGATTAATGTAACTATATGACTCATATTTGACAACCCGGTGCCATAGAGATGAATATAACTAAACTACTGATATTTGTCAACCCTGTGCCACAGAAATGTTATGTATGTAACTAAATAACAACCCTGTGTCTTGTAACTGTATGACTATTATATTACCAACCCTGTACTACAGAACTGTATAATAATAATAATAGCTGTCCAGCGTTGTCGATGAGGACCACCGACATCATCCTTGTCACAGATTTCCCTGTTGGGTGTGGGTGCGCATGTGGCTGAACAGGCCAATGCGGGCACGAAAACATCTGCTACATATCGGGCACATGAGGTTTGTAGAAGGTGATGGTGTTCCCGCTGTTCGGGATTTCCGGGTCTCGCGTCTGCTCTGGGCTTTCACAACATGGTCGTCTTCGCCGGTAGCTACACCCGATTTGACTGCGCTTCTCCAGTCAGATCTGTTTTGCGCAAGGCATTCCCAGGTGTCAATGTCTATTTGGCGACTTTTCAGTGAGTCCTTCAGACTGTCTTTAAAACATTTCTTTGGGCGCCATCCCTCTTTCAGCTCGCCGTAGAGAAGCTTCTTTGGGAGCCGCTCGTCTGACATACGGACGAGGTGTCCGGCCCATCCTAGTCATGTTTTTTCTAGCAGTGCATGGATGCTGGGCATGTTAGCCCTCGAGAGAACCTCGATGTCAGTGACATGATCTTGCCATCGGATGTATATATGTTACTAAACAACTGATATTTGACAACCATGTGCCATAGAAATGTGTGTAGCTAACTATAAAACTCCTTCTTCTGCATTCGTTCTCAATCTCCCATTACCAAGCCCTGAACAGGGCTTTGCAAGTAGCAAGATGTAGTCCGGAGAATGGATTGCATTGTGTCGCTAGTTTACAGCTTGACTGCAATATTTGCACCTTTCGGTCCTACACATCAGTCTTCGGCAGCTATGCAATTCATAATTGACAACCCTGTGCCATAGAGATATGTGTATCTAATTATTCAACCCATATTTGACAACCCTGTGCGTATCTAACTATACAACCCATAATTGACAACCCTGTGCCATAGAGATATGTGTATCTAATTATTCAACCCATATTTGACAACCCTGTGCGTATCTAACTATACAACCCATAATTGACAACCCTGTGCCATAGAGATATGTGTATCTAATTATACAACCCATATTTGACAACCCTGAGTGTATCTAGCTATACAACCCATATTTGACAACCCTGTGCCATAATGATGTGCGTATCTAACTATACAACCCATATTTGACAACCCTGTGCATATCTAACTATACAACACATATTTGACTACCCTGTGCCATAATGATGTGCGTATCTAACTATACAACCCATATTTGACAACCCTGTGCATATCTAACTATACAACCCATATTTGACAACCCTGTGTCATAATGATGTGCGTATCTAACTTTACAACCCATATTTGACAACCCTGTGCATATCTAACTATACAACACATATTTGACAACCCTCTGCCAGCGATATATGTAAGTAATTATAAAACTTCACCGACCAGCTTTCAGTGCGTGTAACAAAAGAATAAGATGAATGCCACACAGAGTGCACGTTGTTAAGAGGCGATTAACCTCCAAGGCAACGAGGAGGCAGACAGACTGGCAAAAGAAGGTACAAGACTACCACAACCAGATACTAGTATGACATACGAAGAGTCAAAACGGCTTAGAAGAGCTAGATACATGACCAAATGGGAAACAGAACATACTGGCTACACCAAAAACGATGCCTATTACCAGTTGAACAAACTGAGGTACCACCTATTCAACAAATTGAAGATAGGTGGCAGTGACGAATGCACGTGTGGCACCAGGAAAATGACTGCTGAGCATTTGCTGCAAAACTGCCCGACATACGAGGATCAGAGAGAGCAGATGTGGCCATCACCAGTGGCAACACTAGACAAGCTCTATGGCAGTGTCGACAGCCTCAGGATGACCGCCGCTTTTTTCGAAAAAATAATGGTTGCTGTCTGACTGCGTACGATGAAGAAGAAGATTCCAAGGCACCGTTTTCGACCTCAGCCCATCTCAATCCCCATGAACATGCTCATAGAATCACTGAGAAAGCATGTGTGGGCAAAGGTCTGTGTCTCCAGCCATAGCATTGCCTTAGTGACTGCAAAGATCCCCATGGTCAGATACGTGTTCCTATTGCAAACGATGTCCTTCTTCACCGTTTTCATTCCTACCTGAACAGTGAAAGCCCATTAACTCTGTGTATGCCGCACAACAGAAAGTAAAAGACTGCAATCCATGTCATACAAACAATCTCTTGTTTCTGCAGGAATTAGAAGAAACTAAAAGACTATCATATATGACAATTCTCTATGAAGTTGTGTATCTATGAATTTGTAAATTGCAGCCACAGAAACCAACATTTTCAAAGAGTACATTTATGCTTTGGCATAGATGACCTTATGCTCATATAGGAATGGTGGAGAGAGGATGCTATTGATTTATTATGTCCATGCAGATGTGATGTAATGGTTACACACATGGGTGTGTTATTCTGATATATTTGTGCACTGAGCATGTGCTTGGAATTAATTATACACATACTCTCATGTTGATACTTTACGGCTTCTCGGAGCTCCAGAGCCATGTACTCTCATTGTTCTGGCTGTACACACGAAGCGAGGGGCGTCTGTTTTTATCAGGGAATGTTCTAAAGGTTTGCAAAAAATTGTGACAGATAAGAAAAAGTATGCAGACGTGCCATGCCTAGTTGTAAGAATATGTTCACACCATAAATTAACTATAAAAATTTGACTGCTGTACACTTAACCTTTAGCATGCCACATTTTTTAATTAAAAAAATTTGACCTAATTAATTTCGGAATTTCTCGCTATGGTAGTCGACTTTCAAAATTTGTAACTTTTCTGTTTGTTTGTCAATAAATATGATTTTCTTGTGTGTAGAGACAATTGAAAAACGAACGTGTGGGTGTTATTGTTTTTGTTGTGTGTTTGTTAGTTTCTGAGATACAAAAAGATGAAGGTGAAAATTTATGAAAATCTGTGAAAAATTTTTGACTCGACCACTAGGCCTAATCACTCCGATAGAAAACCATGGAAACCACAACAATGTATTGATACTGTGTTTACAATATCTGTTACAGAAACTGTTAGTTTCCAATTCAAACGTAGTTCTTTCATCTGAACAAACAAAATAAATAGATCTACTCGATAAAGATCTTTCCCAACAACCTACTTCACCTTTCGCAAAAAGTCGGCTTGCTCCAAACGGCGTATACGAAATTAAAATTGTTCAAAAGCCATTTGTAATCTAACATACTATACTTTAACCGGCAAAATGTCGTGTATATATGGTGACGAATTCAGCAGTAAAAAGTGGCTGTCGGGAGTGGCTCCGTTCAAAAATAAATTTTTTTTCCCGCACACCATTTTTGTAGGCCGAGTTGGCCATATAGGGTGTTACAAAGGCATGCTAAAGGTTAATATATACAGTGTAACAATTTTCACTGATGTGCAGAATCATATTGGTAGGTGGTATTTAATGTTATTTACTAGTTCTATTGTATTAACAATGAACACTTTTTTTTTGTACCAAGAAATATTATTGCTCTCAGTTTTCTAAACAAGGCTTAATCTTGTACTGTATTTACTCTCTTAGTTATGTAGACAATTTTTATTAAATTTCTACCAAAGATCAATCATATTGTGATTTGAAAGACTTACTTATGGGTAAGCAGTTTACTAAATAAATAAGTGTAAAAAACATTAAAAAAAAGATCGTTTTGTTTTTGTGGGAGGAAGGAATATTTTCTGAGAGAATAGTTGTAAACAATGCATGACACATTTCTCATACAAAGATTGCCCATTTACAGTATGTTACAGATGTGAACATTTTGCATGAATATAAACAGTGAGAGGAGCGCGCGGCTGAATGATTTCAAGGCCTGCCTTCTGACAAGGAGGGCAGCGGTTCGAATCCTCAGTATGTCATTTGTTGTTTTTCTGTTGGGGGTGAAATAAACAAACATAGCCAGCACACGATGTGGCGAAGAGGTCTGTAGTCCTCAGCCTTCAAAACCCCTCGACTACCTCAGCAATGGGGAAAAATGTCGCATGACAGTATAAAAAAAATAAATAAACAGTGAACGCATTGTTGACAATACCAATGCTTCAACCTAGAAGTATCTTCTTGTCTCATTTGTGCTACATTTGAACACATGTCTTCGTCTTCTTCAGCGTTTGCCCTGAGGCGAGGCTGCGATATTTGTGTCTTTCAGCCCGACATATCCGATTTCAGCACACCATCTTTGGGACTGGGTTTGTTTTCACTCTTCGATTTTGAATCTCTTAGCCCAGTTGCAGTCTGTTCCTAGGGCTGCTACTTGGAGGCAGGTTAAAGTCTTGGTCAGTTATGAGTCACAGGTTTGTAGGTGGTCGTTCTACTTAAAATGAAGCACTCTTAATAGTGGAGTACTTTAGTCTCCAGTCATAGCACAGTTGACTTAATGAAACAATCACACACACATATTTACTCTCTTATACAATCACACACATATTTACTCTCTTATACAATCACACACATATTTACTCTCCTATACAATCACACATATTTACTCTCTTATACAATCACACACATATTTACTCTCTTATACAATCACGCACATATTTACTCTCTTATACAATCACGCACATATTTACTCTCTTATACAATCACGCACATATTTACTCTCTTATACAATCACGCACATATTTACTCTCTTATACAATCACGCACATATTTACTCTATTATACAATCACGCACATATTTACTCTCTTATACAATCACACACATATTTACTCTCTTATACAATCACACACATATTTACTCTCTTATACAATCACACACATATTTACTCTATTATACAATCACACACATATTTACTCTCTTATACAATCACGCACATATTTACTCTCTTATACAATCACACACATATTTACTCTCTTATACAATCACACACATATTTACTCTATTATACAATCACACACATATTTACTCTCTTATACAATCACACACATTAACTTTCTTTTACAATCTCACACATCTATTGTAGTCTACAGTCACACCCAAGAACATACCCCCAGTATATACATACAAATACCAGCAGTACACAAAATCTAAATAACATTTATCATTCAAGACCACTGTCATTTTCTCCAGTATCTGCATTTTCATCTGGCTCTACTGGATCCTAAATTTGGATTACACACAAAAAAAAAGGGATGTCAAAGTAATATAAACTCATTGAAAGATGCATATTTTCAAAGTTGATCTGTTCTAATTACATTGTATTCTCCACTCATTACATTGGGTTGTCTTCTACTAACATTTGTCAAATTAATCACCAGGTTGTATGCATTGATTCTAACCCTTTGAAAAATGCTTTGATACAGGAAAATGACTCTTATGTTGATACCATGCGGTTTCTACGTGCTTCAGAGCCATGTAATCTCATTGTTGCTGACTGTTCTGGCTGTACACACATAGTGAGGGACTTCTGTTTTTACCACGAATGTTCTAAAGGTTTGCAAAAAATTGTGACAGAATAAGAAAAAGTATGCAGACTTGCCATGCCTTGTTGTAAAAATATGTTCACACCATAAATTATCTATAAAAATTGACTGCTGCACGCTTAATATAATCTCATTGAAAGATACGTATTTTCCAAAGATAATCTGTTGTAATTACATTGTATTGGAAAAACAACAAAATTACAAACTAAAATGTTTTTATGCAAATATGAGAAGCATAGTAAATAAAAGAGAAGAATTGGAACTGTATGTAGAAAAAGAAAAATCAGATATTATAGGGTTAACAGAATCATGGACATATGAGGACATTGCAGATAGTGAACTGGAAATAGAGGGATACACAATGTTAAGGAAAGATAGGGTAGTTGGAGACAAGGCTAAGGGAGGTGGCGTTTTATTATACTGTATAAATTCAGTTAATATAATGATCAAAGATGGTTTATCATGTGGTAACAAAAATGAAAGTGTATGGGGAGAAATAGAAAGTGGAGGTGAAAAAAAACAGTGATTGGAGTGTGCTGTAAATGTCCATCAAGTCAAAAAGAAGAAGATGAGGAGCTGATTAGTAGCACAGAAAAGGCAAGTGAAGGGAAATTATTATTAATAGGGGGATTTCAACTTTCCAGAAATAAAATGTGAAATGGCAGAAGCACTTGTAGAGTCAAAACCTTTTGTTAAGTGCATAACTGACAATTTTTTGATTCAACATGTAGAAGCAGCCACCAGAGGCAAAAACACACTTGACTTAGTTTTTATTACGGAGGAAAATATGTGTTCACCTTATTTCTCTAATCCCTAAGAGGGTGTGTGCTGCACTGTGGTTTTTATTTTGCGCCTGTCGGCCCAGTGCATCCAACTTCAGCATGTATTTTATGTAAGGGACTGCTTCCTCCTGTATTTTCTAAGGGTTTGCTACCCCGGTGTACCGGCTGGTGCTGTGATGGGCAGCGAACCCTGCACCTTTGGGTTGTGAGCCGTGTCACTTAACCACTAGCCCACGCTTTTCCACAGAAAATATAATTGAAAACGTTACCATTTGGGGAACTGTTTGGCTTAAGTGACCATCAAATCATCCGTTGGGATCTTATAGCAGGGAAAGAAGTTAACATAAACATACAGCTACTCTAAGGCAGATGTTAAGAAGATGAAAGAGTCAGGGAGTCACATAATCTGGAAAGATATTGTCGGAGGAACAGATGTTGAACAAGGGTGGGAGAGTTTTAAAATAGTTCTTGAAAAGCTAAAAGAGGAATGTGTTCCATGTAGGGAGAGGTAAATCCCAAGAGTAAAAAGTGGATAACTAGTTTTTTAGTTAAATGCAGAAGAGCTAAAAATAAAGCTTTCAAAAACATATATTGAAGCAGTTAAATCAAAAGAAACATATAAAAAAAATTTGAATAAGCAGAAAATAGCTCAGATAGTGTATAAAACAGCAAAAATATAGCCTCGAAAAAAAAATGTTCAGAGGATCAAGACTGATAGTAAAAGCTTCTTTTCTTTTTTTAGAAATAAACAAAGAATGAAAGACAAAGTAGGCCCTCTCATAGACAGCACAGGAAAAATAATGTGAGAATAGGGTCAGCTAATCTACTCAATCAGTACTTGGCACAGTCTACACAAAAGAGGACTGCTCCAAGATACCAGAGCCTATAGATATTTTTCAAAGCGACATGGATACAGCGAGATTAAGATCAATCTGTATTACAGAGGAAAAGGTTTTTAAAAAAATTGGAGGAGTTGAAAGTGGATAAATGTGCAGGTCAAGATGGTATTTATCCAAAATTGCTGTTTGAAATTAGAGACAAACTAGCAAAACCATTGGCTATATTATATTCTCAATCACCTGCAAAAGGGATTGTTCCACAGGATTGGGAAGACGCAGGAGTGATCCCCTTAATCAAAAAGGGCAAAAAATCAGATCCAGAAAATTATAGATCGGTGAGTTTAATGAGCATAATCTGTAAACTGTTAATAAGAGTCAATAATCAAAGAAAACATTGTAATGCATTTAGACAAATTTAATCTAATCAGAAATAGTCAGCATAGGTTTACTAGAGGGAGATCGTGCTTAACAAATCTATTAGAATTCATGGAGGAGGTTACTAAAATGATAGATAAAGGGGAGCCAGTAGACGTTATTTATCTAGATTTCGCCTTTGATAGAGTACCTCATCAAAGATTATTTAGAAAGTTAAAATCACATGGAATAGGTGGGGTAGTTGCAAAACAGATTGAAAATCGGTTCATGGGAAGAAGGCAGAGGGTGGGCATAAATAAGGAGTACTCTGAGCGGTGTGAAGTAAAATGTGGAGTGCCACAGGGCTCGGTTTTGGGACCAATTTTGTTCTTGATATATAAACAATTTGGACATAGATATTGGATCCATTATTGCAACACTGTCATTCGCTACTGGAAAATACATAAGCAATTTCAGAGCGGAGGCAGAGGCACTGAGGGCGGCAGTGGAAGAAATGGTGACAGGTAAAAGGAATGAAAGCCATATAGTCCTGCTTATAGATGCCCTGGCCGTAGTCACAGCACTAAAAAGCCAGAAAAATACTGAACTTAATGATTTAAGAGCAGTACTCTGTCAACTATGCCAACTGTCCGCACCAAAAAGGGTAGTGGTACGGTGGGTTCCATCCCACTGTAACATCCAAGGCAACGAGGAGGCAGACAGACTGGCAAAAGAAGGTGGAAGACTACCACAACCAGATACTAGTATGACGTACGAAGAGTCAAAACGGCTTATTAGAGCTAGATACATGACCAAATGGAAAACCGAACATACTGGCTACACAAAAACGATGCCTATTACCAGTTGAACAGAAGAGAGCAGGTTGTGGTCTTCAGACTTCGTACTGGCCACAATAGACTGAGGTACCACCTATTCAACAAATTGAAGATAGGTGGCACTGACGAATGCCCGTGTGGTACCGGTAAAATGACCGCTGAGCATTTGCTGCAAAACTGCCTGACATACGAGGATCAGAGAGAGCAGATGTGGCCATCACCAGTGGCAACACTAGACAAGCTCTATGGCAGTGTCGACAGCCTCGGGATGACCGCTGCTTTTTTCGAAAAAATTAAGGTTGATGTCTGACTGCATACGAAGAAGAAGAAGGATCCATTATTGCAAAATTTGCTGATGACAAAAAACTATGCATTAGTGTCTCTCTAAAGCAGAAGTGGATATATTGAGGTCGGATTTAGATAAAATTAGAGAATGGTCTGTTAGCAAAGTGACGATGAGGCTAATGTCTTGTGAGGCAAAACACACTGATCAGAGACTGTTAGTCAGAGCCAGGAGAAATATACTAGCCAAGACCCTCACCTGACCTCCCCGTTGGTCATCCTGGAAACGGGCTGTTGTCGAGGACAACAGTCTGACTAACAAGGTGAGGTTTGACCTGATCTCCATAGTAGTGAGCGACACGCAGATGAAGCCAAGTACCACAACTATCTGGAGGACCCCGGTCCACCTTCAGCACGCTCGAGATGTGAGGAAAGCTACTGCAACCCGCCACTTAACACCCTTTTCAGGGCGCACATAAGAGTAACCTACTTATTGTGGGCAATCGAAACAACAATAAAAACAGTTGGCAAATGAAGTTTAATGTAGATAAATGTACAGTCATCCACATGGGTAGATCCAATATGGAACATAATTACAGAATGGGCGAGAAGAATATTAGAAAGACAGAAAAGGAAAGGCACCTAGGGGTTATAATAGAGCATACAGGTACAGTGAGTGAGCAAGTCCAGTTAGCAGTGAAAAAGGCAAATGCAATGTTAGGTATGATAAGAAATTTTAAACATAGGAGCAAGGAAGTGATAGTCAAACTGTATAAAGCATTAGTTAGACCTAGATTGAAGTACTCTGTACAAGTGTGGAGTCCTTATCATAGAGGGGATATAAACATGCTGGAAAAGATACAAAATAGAGCGACAAAGCTAATAGTGGGATTCTAGAATTACAGTTATAAAGAAAGACTCAGAAAAACCGAGCTACAGTGTCTATAAATGAGAAGAATTCGAGGTGACTTAATACAGGTTTATGAAATAATCAAAGGAACGGATAAATTAGACTATAACAAGTTTTTCAAAATACAACTACCTACATGAACAAGAGGGCATAGTTACAAATTAACTAAAGAAAGATGCAAATTAGATATTAGGAAATATTTTATTAGTCAGAGAGTGGTGAATACTTTGCCACAGGAAATAGTGGAGGCAGGGACAATTAATGCATTTAAGAATAGATTGGATGTGCATAGCTTTTAGAGCAAGTAAATGTAAATGAAACTGGTTGTATACAGACTGTGCAGTCTTCTAAACCAGAATAAAGTTATTCTCTACTCATTACATTGGGTTGTCTTTTCCAAACACTTGTTGAATTAATCATCTGGTTGTATGCATTGACTCTAACACTTAGAAAACTGCTTTAACATAGGCAGCCGACTATAACATTATAAATAGAAACATCTAGGGAACATAAAACTTTGATTTCACTGTCGCAAATCAAATTACCAGTTGAAAAATATATTTGTTCATATCTATCTGCCGCAATTTTACAGTTTAACAGATAATATTATTATACAATTTAAACATATGAAATAATATCAGGGAATGACAAGCTTAAACATTATGACTGCTTCTGTGACAAGACACTAGTTAAACAAAATTTTACCAGATAATAAATGTCAGAAACCACTAACCCTCATCTCTTTGGTTTCCAGGTCCTCTCCATACTGTATTGTTGTGTCTATGTGAATCAAGAGATCATTAATGTTATCTTCCTCTGAGTAGTCCAAGGGTAAAAAGTGAACCAGACTGAAGTCATCCAGCTGAAATTTGAATTAGTGAAGTAGAAGCAGAGACCTTGTGGTTAACAATATTGCACAGGACAAATATCTGAGAGAATTTCAGCTGCTGATCATCAATAGATAAGAAAATATAAGTACGAGGACTACAACAATAACCATAAGCTGACATTTTCTGTTCATACAAAAATATTAAGGTCACTTGTTGCGTGCACTAGCTGTGGTCTCATGAAAGTAATGTTTCTGCCTGCTTCTGGGAAGCCATACCTTGAACCAAACATTATTTGATCAGCATCAACAAGCAATTGATAGCTTTGCCTACCTGGCAGTATCCTCACCAGAGAAGCAAATATTAATTCTGAGGTCCATAACAGGACTGCCAAGGCAAGCGTTGCTTTTAGAAAACTACGAGCAAATGTTTGGAACCGGCTGGGAATCAGTGTTGCCACGCTGATTAGGGTCCATCGTGCTGTGGTGCTAACCACCCTTCTATACGCTTACGGAACATGGATAGTCAATCTCAGACATGTCATAGGGGATGGCATAGGCTACTGACATGACTCACAACCAAAAGGTGCTGGGTTCACTCCCCAATCACAGCTCCAGCCGTTACCCTGGAGAAGCAAAACCTTAGAAAATGCAAAAGGAAGCAGACCTTTACATAAAATGCATGCCGGATGAACTGAGCTGACAGGCGAAAAATAAAAACGTAGTACAACTCTTACATGTCAGAAAATTCAACCATTTCCACATGAGCTATCTCAACAGGTTGCTCAGAATCAACTGCCAAACTCTAAAGTCCTTAGTGTGACAAAGCTGTCAGGCATCCATACATTGTTGCAGGGAGCACAGATTGACTGGGCATGTTGTTCATATGCATGATAGGGGCCTCCCCGAAGCAGTTGTTGTATGGTGAGCTCAGGACAGACAAGCGCTTGCCGGGGGAACAGAAGAAATGATATAAATACTGTTTGAAAGTATCTCTGAACAGTTTACTAATCAAGGTCGTCTCCTTGGAGCGGCTTGCTCTAAACCGCTCAGCCTGGTGCACTGTCATCACAAACGGTGCTCCCGTTGTGAGGAAAGAGCCATATATGCGATGCAGAAAAAGCGAGCTGCCTGCAAAGACAGAATGCAAAATAGCCCAATTCCTGTCCATGTGTAGTAGTCTGTTGCGCTGGTATCGGACTACACAATCATATGCGGTCACACCTGAATATGGATGTCTAACGCTGACATCCTCTTCGCTTGCGATGGGCAACTATTATCATTAGAAGTAAGTTTCCAATGGCGCATGATAATATCATTAATGTAAAACAAGAGGACAACAAATTGTATTGCAAGTAATAACGAAAACACAGAAAAAAAATGCACCAGCAACAAGAACTCCAACACAGAGAAAAAATTCCTAGCTTCAGTTAGCTCTAACCATAAAAGATTCAGTAGGTCTTACTTGGAGACAAATAAGTAAAGAAAATTGAGAAAACTGTAAAAAAAAGATTGGTGTAGAGACGGCACATAAAGGAGCATTCAGGTAGTGGAAAAAAGAGATCACATGTAAATGTTGGAATGACAGAGTATGTGGGAGATGATGGACAAAGTCTAGAGACACAATTTGCATATTAGCAGGGATTATTTCTTGACTTGTTACTGACTACAAGAGAGACAAGGATTATTAAAATGTCATAGCAACTGTGTTTCAGAAAAAGAAGTATGGATTAAAGTTGACGGAGATCATGGAATGGGTAATTTAAAAGTAAATTTAGGAAAGCCCAATTTTAAAACAAACACTGTCCCAACATGAGAGACACCCATAAGAATGTATAAATATTTGTCAATAGCTTAATGCTAAAATATAATCGTTTACAGATTTACAGTAGAAAAGGAAAAAGTGACTATTTTTCTTTGGAGATTCTTTTTTAATAAAAATATACTGCCTGCCAGGAGCTCAAGAAACATTTCCTTGTCTTTGGCGTCTTCAATCACACAATGAAACAAAGACATCCAGATAGCTCAAGACTTTCAAGCCAAGAAGTTTGACCATGTTCAAAATGTAGGTGTAGCCCAGTTGCTGTTCTCACAAAGTGATAATAGACTTGGTTGGTTGAATGTGAAGTAGGAAGATAATCCAATATAAATTTAAAGATTAGCAGGGATCATAGAGAACCATCGGCGGGATCAAGATGCTGAGCAGCGCATGAGCTGCAGTGGTCAGCAACCCATAGCTGACTGCTAGCGGCAGGGCCAGCGAACCAGAGCTGCCAAGACCCTTCTACAACTCCACACGGTGATCCTGGATAACAGGCTGCAGCAGGGCAGACCGGCTAAGGAGAAGGGACCGAAGAGGGAATGCTAACCCGGTACTCAAAAAATGCTTGCTGTAGTCGGATGTGTTGGACCGAAAGGTGCAAATATCTCAGTCAAGCTGTAAACTATGACACAACGCATTCCGTTCTCTGGACTACATTCTGCTACTTAAGCCCTTTCAGTGTTTGGTAGTGGGAGATTGAGAATGAATGAAGCCAATCCAGCCAAAGAACCATCAGTCAGATGAAACATACTGATCAAGACCCCAGTATCCCCTTTCTTGTATGGCACCTGGAAACACCGCAGTCTGATCAATGAGATGGGGATTGACATTGTAATCCTCATATAGCAGTGAGCTTACCGAGGAGCCCGTATTGCACTACAGTCAGGAGGATCCCAGACCATCTTATCAATTACGCTTCATGATGTAAGAAAGGCAACTGCAACTGACCACCAACAAAATGTCGCCAAGAGTTAAATTAACTAAGTACGAGTGGTTTCCAACAACAGTAATAAACAAGTTACCAGTTGGGCCATAGCTTTGTTAAGTGAGTGAAACTTTGGACCAAATTCTTTATCTTGGAACTCTTCTAGCAACAGAGTGCTCAAATCAGGGTCCAGATATCTGAAATAAAAGTATAGGAAATCTGTAAGAACAGAGATCCAGTGATCCCAAACAGCGTGGATAGAATCTAAGACATTGTACACAGATTTTGAAATCATTTATTGGATTGACCACTTTCTTTCCTCTGTATGTTTTAGTTTATCTATAGCTGATAGATCGCCAGAGCAGCGGAGCACACACTTCCCACTGCAAATTTATCAGGTTCAATACTTGTTAACAAAGAAGAGCAACAAAACTGATAGGATTCCAGAATTATGGTAATTTTTTTATTTTTGCGTTCGCCTTATTCTCTAATCCCCAAGGCGGTGTGCGTTGCACTGTGGTTTTTATTTTGCGCCTGTCGACCCAGTGCATCCGACTTCAGCCTGCATTTTATGTAAGGGTCTACTTCCTCCTGCATTTTCTAAGGGTTTGCTTCCCCGGGGTAATGGCCGGTGCTGTGTTGGGGATCGAACCCAGCACCTTCGGATTGTGAGCCATGCCACTTAACCACTAGGCCACACCATTCCCTGAATTATGGTTATAAGGAAAGATTAATAAAAAAATGGCCTACTCTGTCTAGAAAAGAAAAGAACTCGAGGTGATTTTTTAATACAGGTTTATAAGATAATCAACAGAAATGATAAATTAGATTATAACAAGTTGTTAAAAGTACAGCTGGCTACAAGAACAAGAGGGCACAGCCAAAAAGTAATTAAAGACAGGTTCAGATTATATATTGGGAAATATATTGAGAGTTATGATTGTCTAAAGCAGTATTTCCCAACCTTTTCACACAGTTTGCACTTAGGACATGACAGGCAGGTTGTTAGCTGACTTGTCCATATTTGTTAAAGTTTTTGTGGTTTAACATTTCTACAGAATCAGGTAGCCAGCGCCATGCCAAACCCTCCTTAGTTACTTCTCACAAGGAAGATTAACGTCTGGTCAGGCAAAATATACTGATCAGACATGTAAGTCAGGCAAAACATACTGGACAGGACCCTCACCTTGGCTCCCATGTAGCCCTCCCTCGAAACGGGCTATTTTTAATACAGCCTGGCTAGCGAGGTGATGGATTGACATGATCCCCGCAGTAGTGATGAAGCCAAGCATAGCACAGCTGCCTGGAGGACCCCGGTACACCTTCATCAGCAAGCTCAGGAAGTGAGGAAAGCTACTGCAGCCCACCACTTAACGTCCTTTTCAGAGCACATAAAAGAGTAATCCTACTCATTGTGGACATTCAACAACAACATACCTGTCTATGTGTTTCTTGGCTGACTTGCTCAACAGGTCCATCTTTGTGAGAACATTCACATGGGGTATTTCAAGGTTGACCATAGTGGACAGAGCAGTCAGGGAGCCAGATACAAACTTAGCAGCATCCACCAAGAACTGAGCATCCAGTAAAAATACAGCGCAGACACGGAAGTTCCATGATTGAAGCTTCTCAACAAGTTGTTTCATCACAGGGATGTGAGTGTACAATTCAATCTGGCCTGTTCACACAGGAGCAAAAATAAAAAACAACAACTTTCATTATGCCTTTTATTCCCAATGCCGGGCTACGCCTGGTAATTTATCGGGATGAGTAATGTATAAACCAATCAATCAAAGACCATTGCTCATCTCGGTGCATAGGTCATTGACCACATCTCACCAGCATACATAGTTCTGGGCTACTCTTTGTGCCTCTCTCCATGTGGTCTTCCTTTTCTTTGCATTCATGATCTTTGGTCATGCTATATCTGCAGGTCAGTCGTCATGATGAAGTCTGTAGTCTTCACCAGGTTGGAGTGGCTGCCCCACAGCTTTTGTCTCATCTTCGGATCCTCTGGCCAGGTCTGGTATCTCATTTCCCTGTTCCACATGGGCATTCAATGGTGTGTGAGATCTTTAGCTGGTATAGATGCTCAAGTAATCTGCAGAGACCAGTTCTCAGGCAAAATAAGGTAGTTTGTTGGTTTCTTTTGAGTTGGTGAAATGGGTCTTCTCTTCATTGGTGTATTTACTGATTTCTGATGATGTTCTTGATCTCTCTATATGGTAATCGATGATCAAATTGTGCCATTTTACTGCCATCATTTTCTACAACATCAGCTCTCTGGTTTCCTGTGATTCCGCAGTGGAAAGCTAGCCATTGGAGCGCTATTGTTGAGGATCTCTGGAGTTATCCTAGTTATGCTATGATTTCTGATTACAGCAGTTCATTGTTTGTTTTCTCTATTGCCTCTATTTTCAGGTATAACAATTAATCGCAGTTCCCGCTCACATTCTCTTCTCCGTGTATTTTTAGGCATACCTCTCTTTCTTTTCCCTTGAGGATTCCATGTGTGAGCATGCCTTGCTATGTTGGATGGTGCTTTTCTCATTGTATGTCCTATCCAATCCCATTTTCTTCTCTTAATTTTGTTGTTGCCAATGGCTGTTGGTGGCTCCTTTCTTATAGGTCTTCCTTCATTCATCACCATGTCCTGTCATTTTATGTTCATTATCCTTCATAGGCATCTGTTAATGAAAGACTGGAGTCTTTGCTGCATTATCTTTGCCGTTCTCAATGACTTGACAATACCTTGAATATTCTAACGTTAGAGTGAATCTTTATTTCTCTGGATCTCCATATGTTGTTTAGTGTCAGAAACTCCATTCTAATTTTGATCTTTACTCCCTGACGTGTCAACTATGCTGCCCAAATAGGTAAAGGTATCCACCTCTTTCAATGGCTCTCCCTCCAGTATGATTGGTTCTTTGTTTATCAGGTAATTTGGCTGATTGTACTTTCACCTGTCAAATTTCTCTTGCATTTGGCAATGACTACAAGACATAAGTACAAGATCCTCTGTGTAATCAAAACCCTCCAATTGTGACCACAGTGTCCACTGAATGGATTCTCTTTCCTTCATTTGATGTCTTCATTATCCTATCTATAGCCAACACGAAGTGGAAGGGTGAGAGAAGACATTCCTGTCTCCGCCCGAAGCTGTCACTCAGTTCTCCGTCATGTATCATTCTGCCATCTTCATACACAATCTGTACGATTGTTAGTACTTCTCTAGTATTCCATAGTGTATCATTCTCATTGCTTGGCTACGTAAGGTAATTTATAGAGCCAGGTTATTTTTTATTCTCATAGCTGGGCCATGTAAGGTAATTTATAGAGCTAGGTTAGGTTTTATTCTCATAGCTGGGCTACGTAAGGTAATTTATAGAGCTAGGTTAGGTTTTATTCTCATAGCTGGGCCATGTAAGGTAATTTATAGAGCTAGGTTAGGTTTTATTCTCATAGCTGGGCCATGTAAGGTAATTTATAGAGCTAGGTTAGGTTTTATTCTCATAGCTGGGCCACGTAAGGTAATTTATAGAGCTAGGTTAGGTTTTATTCTCATAGCTTGGCTATGTAAGGTAATTTATAGAGCTAGGTTAGGTTTTATTCTCATAGCTGGGCCATGTAAGGTAATTTATAGAGCTAGGTTAGGTTTTATTCTTATAGCTGGGCCATGTAAAGTAATTTATAGAGCTAGGTTAGGTTTTATTCTCATAGCTGGGCCATGTAAGGTAATTTATAGAGCTAGGTTAGGTTTTATTCTCATAGCTAGGCCATGTAAGGTAATTTATAGAGCTGAGTAATATACGCTAGGTTTTATTCTCATAGATGGGCTATGTTAGGTAATTTATAGAGCTAGGTTAGGTTTTATTCTCATAGCTGGGCCATGTAAGGTAATTTATAGAGCTGAGTAATATACGCTAGGTTTTATTCTCATAGCTGGGCTATGTTAGGTAATTTATAGAGCTAGGTTAGGTTTTATTCTCATAGCTAGGCCATGTAAGGTAATTTATAGAGCTGAGTAATATACGCTAGGTTTTATTCTCATAGATGGGCTATGTTAGGTAATTTATAGAGCTAGGTTAGGTTTTATTCTCATAGCTGGGCCATGTAAGGTAATTTATAGAGCTGAGTAATATACGCTAGGTTTTATTCTCATAGCTGGGCTATGTTAGATAATTTATAGAGCTAGGTTAGGTTTTATTCTCATAGCTGGGCCATGTAAGGTAATTTATAGAGCTAGGTTAGGTTTTATTCTCATAGCTGGGCCATGTAAGGTAATTTATAGAGCTAGGTTAGGTTTTATTCTCATAGCTGGGCCATGTAAGGTAATTTATAGAGCTAGGTTAGGTTTTATTCTCATAGCTGGGCCATGTAAGGTAATTTATAAAGCTAGGTTAGGTTTTATTCTCATAGCTGGGCCATGTAAGGTCATTTATAGAGCTAGGTTAGGTTTTATTCTCATAGCTGGGCCATGTAAGGTAATTTATAGAGCTAGGTTAGGTTTTATTCTCATAGCTGGGCCATGTAAGGTAATTTATAGAGCTAGGTTAGGTTTTATTCTCATAGCTGGGCCATGTAAGGTAATTTATAGAGCTAGGTTAGGTTTTATTCTCATAGCTGGGCCATGTAAGGTCATTTATAGAGCTAGGTTAGGTTTTATTCTCATAGCTGGGCCATGTAAGGTAATTTATAGAGCTAGGTTAGGTTTTATTCTCATAGCTGGGCCATGTAAGGTAATTTATAGAGCTGAGTAATATACGCTAGGTTTTATTCTCATAGCTGGGCTACGTAAGGTAATCTATAGAGCTAGGTTAGGTTTTATTCTCATAGCTGGGCCATGTAAGGTAATTTATAGAGCTGAGTAATATACGCTAGGTTTTATTCTCATAGCTGGGCTATGTTAGGTAATTTATAGAGCTGAGTAATATAGGCCAGGTTTTATTCTCATAGCTGGGCTATGTTAGGTAATTTATAGAGCTGAGTAATATAGGCTAGGTTTTATTCTCATAGCTGGGCTATGTTAGGTAATTTATAGAGCTGAGTAATATAGGCCAGGTTTTATTCTCATAGCTGGGCTACGTAAGGTAATTTATAGAGCTGAGTAATATAGGCCAGGTTTTATTCTCATAGCTGGGCTACGTAAGGTAATTTATAGAGTTGAGTAATATAGGCCAGGTTTTATTCTCATAGCTGGGCTACGTAAGGTAATTTATAGAGCTGAGCAATATAGCCAGGTTTTATTCTCATAGCTGGACTACGTTAGGTAATTCAATCAACCTGTTAAAATAGTTATGCATGTAAGTTCTTATGCAAAGGTAAGGCAACCCCATAGCAACACTGCTGGGATGGTCAGTTCCCTCCATTGCTGCCTTTCCTGACCTAAAAGTAAGCCAGTAACCCAATTACAGCTGGTTCGACTGGAGCACGCCGGTAAAGGAAGTTGAACCCTGTACCTTTAACGTGAAAAATGAGTGTTCTAACACTATACTAATCAGACCCTCTTACGGGTGAAAGTTATAAAACAGTCAAACTGATACACTAATTACGAGGGCAATTAGAAAAGCTTTGCCTTTGAGGAGATGATATCACTAATGTACACATGAGCTATACATTTTCTTAAAGCTTGGAATGTCGTTTAGGTGATGTCTCACTATTTTTCAATGTAGTCACTGTCATGATCCACACACAAACACTGGTGTTGGACAAGTTGTTGCATCCGGTCGAAGAAAAAAAATCAGACGTCTTCTCCCGAAACCAGGTGCGCGGTTTCATAGTTATGACGCTGGAGGTAAAACTTTTAAAATTGTTCTCCTACATCATGCAATGCTCATGAAACAAAATGGTTAATCCGATTCCATTGTATTTCTACCAACAAGAGCACATACAAATTTAACAAAAGTTACACTACTAAAAATAAGGGAGCCGCGTAGCGCAATGGTTAGCGCCCTGGCTTCGCAGTAATGTTTTTTTCAGACTGCAATGGCTCCCGGGTCGACCCAGCCTTAAATGGGTACCGGTTCCGTCCGGGAAGTAAAAGCGGCGAGGGAGAGGAAATGGCTACCACCCTCATATAGCCGAGCCTTTGAAATGTGAGATCGCTAACACCTCACACCCCTACGGCAGTAATGCTATGGGATACTTTACTTTACACTACTAAAAACAATGTAGTATTTTAGACAGAGTAAGAGTTAAAGTAATACCTGGGCAATCAAACAAGATGTAGTCATCCTCCAGATCCTCCAACTGCTCATGAAGCCAGTCAAAATTGTTAGCCAAGTACCTGGAGTTCAATGAACAAACTGTCTAGAATAAATGCTGAATCAAATACGGGTCATGTCACAATTTTTAGGGTTACACATGACTAAATCGTCATCTTGAATACCCATTCCTCAGCGTAGCTGCGGGTCCCAACTTCATCTCCAGCGGACTTTGTCTTGGGACATGGAAGTCCAGTGCGTGGTAAGTACTTCTCTAGAGGCATCTTGGATGTTGTAGCGTACAGCAAGGGAATCTGACCAACGCATTGGAGGTCTTCCGCACGGTCTCCTCTTACCTCGGGGGTACCAGACTGTTGTTGCTGTGCCCCATCAACCATCGTAACATGTGACCTGTCTGTGTTTTGCTTTGTCTGCATGGATTAACACATCATTCACCAGAGTTAATCGTCTTATGTCAGAATTGTGGAGACATTGTATACGTTGGTTCCGGAGAGTGATTCCAACCAAGCGTCTGTCAAGAGAGGTTTGGGTCACTCTCAATTTGTCCTCTAGTGATTTTGTTAGCGTCCACCAAATTAAATTATTTTCATATTACTAAATGGAAATATTAATTGAAAAATAATTGTGTTATCAACCATTTACCTACAAATCTTTTTCAGCAAGGAAATAGGTGGTTTTATTTCTCTTAGAATTACAACCTACAACATACAGACTTCATTATTGTTTTAGGGTACTAGAGATGTGGACCACCTCTTCTCAGGTTAGTAGGAAGTCCAAAGGAGCTGGGCTTTAACTGTCAAAAACTATGTTTTGGATATGGCTTGGGAGCATTGTGGATGAATTGACAGTTCATTCTCAATTCCACTCTGGACTGGAACTTTTCAACCTTTTTCTTCTTCATCGTACGCAGTCAAACAGTAACCATAATTTTTTCGAAAAAGGCAGCGGTCATCCTGAGGCTGTCGACACTGCCATATAGCTTGTCTAGTGTTGCCACTGGTGATGGCCACATCTGCTCTCTCTGATCCACGTATGTTGGGCAGTTTTGCAGCAAATGCTCAGCGGTCATTTTCCCGGTACCACACGGGCATTCGTCGGTGCCACCTATCTTCAATTTGTTGAATAGGTGGTACCTCAGTCTATTGTGGCCAGTGGGAAGTCTAAAGACCACGACCTGCTCTCTTCTGTTCAACTGGCAATAGGCATCGTTTTTTGTGTAGCCAGTATGTTCAGTTTCCCATTTGGTCATGTATCTAGCTCTAATAAGCCGTTTTGACTCTTCGTATGTCACACTAGTATCTGGTTGTGGTAGTTTTGCACCTTCTTTTGCCAGTCTGTCTGCCTCCTCGTTGCCTTGGATGTTGCAGTGAGATGGAACCCACTGCACCACTACCCTTTTTGGTGCGGACTGCTGGCATAGTTGACAGAGTACTGCTCTTAAATCATTAAGAACTTTTCAACCAATCTATCAATGTTCTTGGTTCCTTTTGTTGATGTTTGTGAATGCCCACAATGAGTAGGATTACCCTTTTGTGCGCCCTGAAAAGGACGTTAAGTGGTGGGTTGCAGTAGCTTTCCTCACATCCAGGCGGTTGTGCTATGCTTGGATTCAACTGCATGTCAATCCCTCACCTCGTTAGCCAGGCTGCCATGAAAACAGCCTGTTTCCAGGGAGGGCTACCAGGAAGCCGAGGTGAGGGTAACGGCCAGTATATATTGCCTGACCTAACATGTCTGATCAGTATATTTTGCCTGACCAGACATAGACATTAGTCTTCCTTCCCTGGTTCCTTTTGTAGATAGGACATTGACATCGTGCCTTAATTATTCTATTTAAATGGTCTACGCCACTTCTTTACCATACTAGGCAAATGAGAATTATATATTCTTTTTGCTGCTACAGAGTAATTTCGATTTAATTGCAATTTTATAGTACTATTCAGTTAGCTTAGACCATTAGTTTCCTCTGTGCAATCCTTGATGAGGGTCTTTATTGGTTGAATGCTGATGGTTTCTTTAACTGGTTACACACACCTGAAATGCCCTTTCATATACTTCTCTTACTTGTCTTGTTAAAAATGAGATATTCCTGCAAACTCAGGACTCTTGCTTATCTACTGCAGTATTATCGTCTGGCAGCAGTCCCCCCGTTATCATTGCAGGTGTCTTCAAAACTAGCACATCAGCTCTTTTGTTGCAGCTAATGTCATTTGTACTTGAGTTAGATACTCTTGATGACGTTCTATGGTGGCAGGTTACAGTGGCTCTCCTCACTTGAGATGTTGGGGCAGGGTCCTCCTGGCTGCAGTCCAATGTGAAGCTCCTCAGTAAGCTCAACACTATGGGGATCACAGTGCCAATCCCCACCTTGTTAGCCAAACTGCTGTGACAAAGCCCATTTCCAGGGAGAACTGCTTGGAAGTGAGGCAGTGTCTTGATCAGCATGTTCCACCTGATCCTGCCTAACATAGTTTGATCAGTATGTTTTGTTTTACCTGACCGGACATTAGTGTCCTCTCCCCAGTGACCAGATCAGTAGCCCCACATTAGTGCTCTGTCCCCAGATCAGTAGCCCCACATTAGTGCCCTGTCCCCAGATCAGTAGCCCCACATTAGTGCCCTGTCCTCAGTGACCAGATCAGTAGCCCCACATTAGTGCCCTGTCCCCAGATCAGTAGCCCCACATTAGTGCCCTGTCCCCAGATCAGTAGCCCCACATTAGTGCCCTGTCCCCAGATCAGTAGCCCCACATTAGTGCCCTGTCCCCAGTGACCAGATCAGCAGCCCCACATTAGTGCCCTGTCCCCAGATCAGTAGCCCCACATTAGTGCCCTATCCCCAGATCAGTTGCCCCACATTAGGCCCTGTAGGTTTCAGGCCTCTATATGTGCTATCCCACAACAATGTAGTTATTAATTCTGCAACTTCTGAAACACAGACTTTGGAGTTGGACACTATAAATTCCCTGATTAATGAGTTATCAAGTTATCATCTCAGACACCGCTATATTTTCTGCCTGAACTGCTAATAATAATAATAGTAGTTGTCCATCCAAGCATAGATGGTGACAGTATCAGACTATTGCTACGAAATGTGTTCTCTGACGGCTGTAAAGACAAATCCTGAAATGACATACCCTGCCACATTTCGAGCGCTGGATGTGGAATCGTTGTGAGTATTGTTATTTCAGGCAGTACACTTTAGCTGAGCCTCCGCGGTGGCTGCACTCTCTGGGATCTGAGCATCTATGTTAATACTATCTCGTCAGGTGGTATGGTCTCGTGCAAGCATCTCCCAGGATCTAGCATCAATATTGAATATTTTCAGAGACATTTTCAAGGAGTCTCTGTACTGTTTCTTTTGCCCTCCTGGTGAGAGTCTGCCTGAGCTCGCCATTTAACAACTGTTTGGAGATGCGTTTATCTGGCATTTGAACAACATGTCCTGTCCATCGTAGCTGAATCAATTTCAGAAGTGTATGGATACTTAGCATGTTAGTATTGCTAAGAATTTCAGAGTAAGGAACTTTGTCCTGTCACCTGATCCTGAGCAGCTTATGCAGACAGCTCAAGTGAAAACGATTGAGATGTCTGCTATAAACTGTCCATGTCTCACAGGCGTGCAGCAGAGTGGATAATACCACACTTTTATCTTACTAGTGACACTGATACCTTGATGATTCCAAACGTTTGCTTGGAGCCTCCCAAACGCAGAGCTCGCCTCAGCGATAGCCTGAACTACTATTCCAAAACTGGAGGTTGCTGTTATGTAAGGAGCTGCTAGAACAATGGGGATTTGCTGGCTTGTACTCTTCCTGTGCATACTCCTGATGCAGATGCCAGAACACTTGTTAGGTTTTATCATAACCCACCTTATTTATAAAGGTCTTCCATGCCTCATCTGTTGGTTCACTAACAAAATCTTGTAATCTATTGGTGGCTTTATATCTATCTTCACTCTTGTTTTATACCTCACCACCCTTCCTTTAACTACTATTTTAGACCTTCTGTTACTCCTTTGTAATCACCACCCTGGCAAGAGCAGACCAAAATCACACATAGAGGAGAAAGTTCGAGACAAACATAAAGTAAAGAGGGAAAATGTGGACAATGTTAGAACAAATGGCTCAGAACAAGATGAGTTGGCATGTTCTTCTTCTTTGCATTCTGGATCTTTGGTCATGCTATATCTGAAAGCCAGTCGCTATGATGAAGCCTGTAGTCTTCACCAGGTCGGAGCGGCTGCCCCACAGCTTTTATCTCAGCTCCGCACCCTCTGGCTAGGTCTGGTATCTCATTTCCCCATAGAGTGGGCATTTCTGTAGAATGTGTTCAGGGTTCTGGCCTCCTGTTCCACATGAGCATTCATCAGTGTGTGAGATCTTCAGTTGGTATAGATGTTCTAGTAGTTTGCAGTGTCCAGTTCGCAGCGAAATAAGGTAGTTTGTTGGTTTCTTTTGAGTTGGTAAATTGGGTCTGGTCTACTGCTTATGTTTCTGTCTTCTCTCCATTGGTGCATATACTGATTTCTGATGATGTTACTTGGCGTTGTATTGCTTCACGGTGAATTTTAAAATGTTGATTGACTGATCAAATTGTAATGACCATCTGTTCCATTCTACTAAACTGGTTGGCCAAACATGATGATTTGTGTGCTCTTTGGTCTGGTACAACTTACACAATGGGTTGTTGCATGTTCTTGCTACTCCAATATAGTCATATTACATTTTTGCCACTCCATATATAATAATATTAGATACAGGTAAAGGTAGTCTCATTGCAGACATTGCCGTTGTAGATGAAGTGTTTGAGCCTTCATTGTACTAAGCCACAGCTTTATGAAGTCGGGTGACCAGTTCACTTTTCGTCCCCGTTGCCTTTTTCCTTCCTTAGCCACCAGCCAGGTACCCATTTACAGCTGGGTCAACTGAAGCTACCGGTAGGGGGAGTTGAACCACATACCTTTGTCATGAAAAGTGAGTTCTCTGCCACTGTGCTAATCAGCCGCTTTAATATTAGATATACCAATAGAAGAAAGCATAAATAATATAAAATTTATGAAAGATAAATAAAGAATGATGCATTGTCAAATATATCTAACAAACAAAATGACAAATATGACGAAAGCAAATGTGACAATACAAGAGTATAATTAAAGGTTACATACTCCATGCAAAACACAAGACCTCCATTTGGTCCAAAGCTTAGACTTGAATCTTCCATTGCATCATCAATTTGTATCAGGTCTCTGATATCTTTACAATAGATAGTAAAACATGCAGGATGTTAGTTATGGAACAAATCATTTTTCAGCTGTAGAAGGTCTTTGTTTTTCTTTTGGTAGGAAAAAAATAAATTGTAAGTCCTTATGTCTCTGACTAATAATATAATATATAATGTAATGTTCGTTCTGACTGCTCTAATAAATATCCATTTATTTCTAAGTTTAGGTTCTGCATGTTGGTAAAAAGGAGGGAAGAAACACCCAGTAACAATCTTCCAAATTATCATAATACATCTTCTTCTGCATTCAGGCTTTTTGGTCATGCTAGATCTATAGCCCTGTCGCTAGGACAAAGTCCACAGCCCTCTCCAGATCCAGGTGGCAGCCCCTCAGTTTCTGCATTACCTCAGCTCTCTCCGGCCAGGTTTGGCATCATAGGTCTCTGTATATTGAGCAGTCCTGTAGGAAGTGTTCAGGGGTCTAGACTCTAGTTCCACATGGTAAGTCACATGTGTGTGATATCTTGAGCCGATGTTGGTGATCCAATAGTCTGCACTGGTCTGTTCTCAGGAAAAAGATCGTGGTTTGTTGGTGTCTGTGAGGCTGGTGGATTGGGTCAGGTCTATTGCTCACTTCCATGTCTTTCTTCCATTTTGAGTTGTACTGATTGTGTATGATAGTTTTTGTCTCTAGTTAAGACACTGTGTAGATAAGATGCTCCATCTTGCCATTTGGTTTGGATGGGGCATCAGCTCTCTCATTCTCTGCGATTCCACAATGGAAGGGTAGCAACTGAAGACCAATTGTTGAGGTTTTTAGGATTTTGTTGAACTCTGATCTGATTTCCCGTAATCTTCCCGTAAAGACAACAATCTGAGTTGATGGGTGTTTGTCTGATCTGGTGAACATTTTATTGCCTGTAGGAGGACCACAGACTCTGCCCTAAGGCTGGAAGAAAACTTTCCAGTAGGTAAAGTCCTATGGGTTATTTTCCCATTGTATCTTGCAAAAATGCCTCCTCCACCATTCTCAACTGCACCCTCTGCAGAGCTTTGATATATGTTATATATGAATGATGCCAATAAAAACAATACAGAAATGCTGGGACTAAACTGACCTAAAACAGGTTTATAAGATAATCAATGGTAAGGATTAAATTAGATTATAACAAGTTTTTCAAAATATAACCACCTACAAGAACAAGAGGGTATAGCTACAAATTAACTAAAGAAAGGTGCAGTTTAGAAATAAGGAAATATTTTTTTAGGCAGAGAGTGGTGAATGCTTGGAATGCATTGCCACAGGAAGTAGGAGTCAAGTAACAATTACTGCATTTAAGAATACATTAGATGCACAGGGATTTTAGAGCAAGAGAATGTAAATGAAACTAGTTGTATACAGACTCTGCACAGTCTTGCAAACCAGTATAAAGACGTTAAGTTAACAGACATAAATGAGACATCTAGGGTAGTTGGTCTAAGTAACAAGAAGAGACAAGGTCCGCAAAAAGACAATATGACACGGTCACGATGTCCAGCTATTGCAGACTCAAGGGAAGCACATGGTCACGATGCACAGCTCTTGCAGACTTAAGTGGAGCACACGGTCATGATGCACATCTCTTGCAGACTTAAGTGGAGCACATGGTCACGATGCACAGCTCTTGCAGACTTAAGTGGAGCACACAGTCATGATGCACATCTCTTGCAGACTCAAGTGGAGAAATCTCAACTTTGATGGCTTGCACATCTCTGCAGAATGAAAGATTAGCTACTGTGGCAGGGATCTAGACCTCGAGGACAACCTAAAGTCCGCTGGGATGACAACATAAGACATGCTATAAGAGACCGCCAACTAGACTGGAACTAGGCTAAGAACAAAACAGAAGAGGAGTGACTAAGTAAGTATACATAAATGAGATTAGAACAATGCTATACCAATGGAGTGGCACCAGGGTTGAAAAGGATAGGTCCACTATAACCTTCCAAATATATAGTAAAAGACAGCCAAAGAGGGCTGTGCATGGGACTAGCAACCTCATCATGCTATTGATACTATCACTACAAATACTAGGATTTCTGTAAAGAGGTCAGTTGTAGTGGCGGTCCTATCTTTCACCTGGAGCAAAAAGATGAATCAATTTATTATTAAAGTATATCTTGACTTAGTTCGTTCTCAATTTCCCACTACCAAGCCCTGAAAAGGGCTAGTAGCAAAACAAAATGCGTTGTGTCGTAGATTACAGCTTGACACATCCGACTTCAGCAGGCATTTTTTTTGTACCGGGTTAGCCTTCCCTCTTCGATCACTTCTCCTTAGCCAGCCTGCTCAATTGCGGCCTGTTATCCAGGATCACCGCGTGGAGGTGTAGAAGGGTCTTGGCAGCTCTGGTTCCCTGGTCCTGACACAAGCAGTCAGCTATGGGTCGCTGACTTCTGCAGCTCAGCTCTAAAGTAATTCTCATTACAGATTAAAATATTGCAGTGTAAATAAGTAAATTCTATAGCATAGAAATCTCAGAATAGTTGAACATGCTTCCTTCAGAATATACATACCTGCCAGGATGGAGTAATTAAAGTGTTCTGCAGCAGGATCAAGGTTAACAACCTGTACTGACCTTCTGATGGTCTCGCAATGCTCAGCCACTTTACTACAGTACGTTGACTGCAAAAGTTAAAATGAGTAATTAATGAAAGTGACCTTGCTGGTACACACAAACTGCAAGTCAGATTTCAAGTCATTCAATATTTATGTGTCAAAATGATTTTGCCATTTACGAGTGTTGTTTGTTGTTTAATGCCCACAATGAGTAAGTTTACTCTTTTGTGCTCCCTGAAAAGGACGTTAAGTGGTGGGTTGCAGTAGCTTTCTTCACATTCCAAGCGTACTGATGAAGGTGGGCCGGGGTTCTCCAAGCAGTTGTGCTATGCTTGGCTTCTTCTGCCTGTCGCTCACTACTATGGGGATCACATTGACCCCTCACCTTGTTGGCCAGGCTGCCATGAAAACAGCACGTTTCCAGAAATGGCTACGATAAAGTTAAGGTGAGGGTCTTGGTCAGTATGTTTTGCCTGACCCTGACGAACATGTCTGATCAGTATATTTTGCCTGATCAGACGTTAGTCTTCCTTCCCAGAGTAAATAGGTTGGTAGAACACAATCAGGTGTATGTATGAAAAATATAGTTGGTAGTTTCTAAAGGTATCATTAGGCTGCAGCAACATCGAGCTCTGTGATTACTGTAGATGCTAGGTGTTGCATGTGTGGGTGCAGCTCAGATACAAAATTGTGTCTGAGCTCAGTTTGGAGGAGATGGGGGCGTGTGAAAAAAGCTTTCTGCAAAGTATACTCATAAGGATATGCTTTTTATTTACACTGGTGAGAAGTGTTTGTTGTGCAAAGTGTTGTATAGCTGGGTCTAAACATTTTCTCAAAGGATGTTAATAAATTGCAGACGAAGTCCAACCTGGTCATCCTGTTCAGATTGCAACTGAAGCATCTGCACTGAAAGGGTAGGGGAGATGATTTGAGCTGACAGATGTGTAATCATAGACAGTGTAGCAACTGCAATACGGTGTTTGCACAATTTACTCTACAGCATACCGCATGAGTCAACTCTGATGGCCTCTCCCATGACTTATCAGAACTAACACTATACTACAGTATAACTTAGTAGATGGGGTACTATATAATGAGGGTTTTATTCTGAAACCCTTGCCAGTAACCCATCTGTACAAATGGGTCTCCTATTGGACAATACTTATACACCCTCTGTGGTTAGGAAGGAACCAGCACCATACTGAACAGACATAGGAAAAGAGAACCTGCATTCGCTGCACCATGACAATCGAGGTCAATCGTAAAGGCACAGTGGCCCAGGACGTGATGATACAATTGTCTGAAACTTTTGGTTACAGGTCTAGAGCCTAGCAGAACTCGGCCTAACCAGTAGACAATTGGTGGCGGGGAGTGAACCCTTCAGTAAGTTGGAGCATTGCCACTCCCCTCAATTACTTAATGTCAAGACAGTACATTTCTGGCTTCTGCCTGGGGTGGGAAGAAAATCCACAGACTCACCAGCCCGACAATGCCAAAATATGGGAAGTAAGTATGGGAAGCGGGATATGGAGTCAACATAGAGTATCCAGACAGAACATTTGATGAGCAAAAGTCAGTCCTTCACCACGTCAGTAAGATTAAATACAGATATCATGTTCCAGACAAAAAAGCACATGCCATAGAGAAGAACCTCCATCCAAAGTGATTTGGGATCTCTGAAGAACTCTTCCCCACAGCAACCGTATCCAGGGAACCAGACTTCACATGTAGACATAATTATTTAAAATTATGGTGAACGAGAAGAAGTCTTTTACACGGTTTTTATATATTTTTGCTGTTTATCTTACTTTATTCAGTACTATAAATGTGTATACACAGCCCATTTTCATGGAGGAGTCATGCAGAATACTCTGTTCCAGCTTTCTCCTTAGGGCTCTTGTCTAAAGTTACCCATCGGGAAGCTGATTACAAGTCAACAAGAGGGTAATGGAGACAGAGGGAGCACTGCAACAGCTAGACAAAAGTTACGGAAACCAATAATCCTGTTCACGCCTGGCAGACAGAAAAGAGATGGCCAATACCAACAGCCCCAGCATGACCACACTGGGGCATGAACAATTCAATCATCCACTGGTCACTTTATGACAAAACTTCACGACTTGAGACACACAAGATTAACTACCTTGTTGAGAAACGGGTCATTTATGACTTATGACAGTTAGCTGTTTACTTGTGTGCTATTTTTACTTGTCTATACTTTTGTTAAAATTAAATAATCTTGTAGTAAAAACCAATCCTGGTCCCTATGGAGTGTAGTGTTGTCATATCGGGCAGCTGGACGGGGCAGATGTTGAAGGTGTGGTAAAATTAAATGTCACTGTGGTGAGGGCATCAGTGCCTAGCTCTATGGCTGTCTGCGTCCACTCCCTAGGCCTGGTGGGGATCTTGCGCCCCTCAGTGGCCGCAGTGCAGAGTGACTATGCCAAGCTGCTTGAGAAAATAGTGGCCAGAAAGGCAATGTCCCATGTAGAGCGCGAGCATATCCTACATGATGTGCTGGGTGGTCTACAAGTGGTTGTAGACCACAGAGGGAGACCTATGGTGGTAGTGGAACATTTGCATATGATGTGTGTGAGGGTGACCTTATGCATGTATACTACTGAACTGATTTTGGGACCTTCGTGCGCTGTTTGATGGAGTGTAGAATCAGCCCATGGCTGGTGGGCTAGGTATCAGTTACATGCTTGGACTTTGTCTGTGACATCCAGACATAAATTGACACAAGTCAGGATATATATGCTGGTCACTACTGCCAGGGGGCAGCTTCTTACTTACTTACTAGGGGGCAGCTGCTGTACAATAACACATTAGACATCAACGTAACAGGAAACAAGAAAGGGATATCATGGATAACACAGGCAGAGGAGAGAACAATTAGATGGGTGGCTACATCACAGGTGAATGGAGAAGAATGATTTCACACTGGTGATAGAATGACAGTTTATCACAGAGTCATCATAACCCTAGGCAGATAATGTAGAGAGTGATCAACGGGAAAGTAGAGTTTGAGGCTGGCCAGTTGATAATTACCAACAATCAGGTTTTGAGTGATGCTGTCATATATACCGATGGCTCAATAATATGCAGTGAGAAATTAAAGCTGAGGCTTCTCTGTTACAGTGAGAGGTGAGGTTGTTGCTGAGTAGAGCAGGGCATACAGGACAATTTCCTCCAGTATGAGGATGGAGGCAGTGATCTCAGCTTTGGGGTGGCTAGCTGAGACCTTCTTAACAAGAGCAGTTTTTGTGTCATACTCATAATCCTTACTTTAGAAAGTACAGAAGGGCTGGCTAAGACATGAATGCATATCTGAATCTAATTCTTAGAAATAGAACAGTAGTTAAAACTTTCCAATTAATAATAATATCTACATTCAAATGTCAGCCATCCGTTCTGTTACAAGAGGTTAGATTTGTGACTTGTCTCTCATGTCATGAGTCACGGCAAAAGGTAAGTTCCAGATATTTCTCTAGGAACCTTTGAAAATGGAAATCTTTTCCATTTTCCAAACATGCCAGTATTATAAAATACATAATAATCCACGATGAGCTGGCAGTCCACAACATAATACAATTTTAATTATAATAAAATCAAGTGCGTGGCAAGGCAGTAATGATAAATGAGTCAGTGGCGACTGGTGATGGGCGTCTACGAGAAAAGAACACAAACATACAACTAATTGATTACTAATACTAATAGTAATTAGTAATAATTTAATAAACTATTACTAGTATTACAACCGATCGGGCTACCGAGACCAACAGGCAAATATTTTAAATAATAATATACTCACGAGTCACTCAGCTGGGCAGTATCCCCACTTACCCACTAGTGGGGCTACTACACTTAATACTTATTACTATTTGTGATTTACTCAACAAGACTAGACTGGGTACCTTCACTTTCAGTGTAATGAATGAGTAATGGTTTGTTTGTCTCAATTGCAGAGTAGACTCATACTGAATGAGTCTCTCATAGAGATATAGATCTACTGCTGAAGTTAAGTTAAGTGATACTGGGAGTGTGACTTCGACTCTTGACGGGGATAGTTAGTTTGTAATAATAATAAGTAAGTTAGTTGTAAGTTAGAACACTAGAACTAGTTTTGAGTAGTTAGAACTACTTCAACTAGTGACCAGTGGCAGTGTTAGTAAAACTAATAATAAATAGTAATACTACTACTACTAGTACTACACTACAGTTAACTACAGGTACTGACTAGTACAGAACAGAGATGAGATTGAATTTTGAATCACATTATCATATTATAATTGATTACTTACTTTGCCACTGCCTGCAGGACCAATTACTAGTTGAGCATATCTCGGCATTTTATTTTCTCACAAAACGCCTGTTGTTAAAATGTTACAATCCGAAATAAATTGGCTCTATAAGCGTTGTTCTGTTTTCATATTATGCAAAATGATTTTTGGCAGAACACGGTGTTTGGCTCTTCATCGAATGGAGGTTTGAAGTTTGAACCTCAAGATTGTATCCTACAGTTTTTAACTTTTATTTTGACGAGTGCCGAATATTTCGCTCATCAGCGTGTGCCATGCCGACTAGAGTCTGTGGAGTACACGATCATTTAACTTCCAATTTCTAGATCAGTGATTCCCAACCGCCGATGCTCGGACCGCTACTAGTCCGCAACAATTTCTTGCCGGTCAGCGACAAGAAAATTACTTCTGAACCCGTATCTATATACTGCTAGAATTTTGGTTATTTAAATGACAATATAATTTTACATTTTAAAATATTAGTTTAGCTTTTAACAACTAACATTATCTGATTATCAGCTGTCCCCATTGCTTAGACACCCGAGCATTAGTTTGGCAACAAAGCAACAGCTGATAAACAGTATATTTATGCCGATTTTGTGCTACCAGTGCCAAACATGGCCCCTGTCAAGGGCGTGCGAGAGCAGAATTTCGACTTGTGAAATGAAGTGTTTGAGGAAAGTCATCAGTGTTACCAGAAGAGGCGGAAAGACGACATTCGAAGTATGGTCGACACTACGTCTTGTGCCGAATACATTTCTAGGCAGAACATAAGTTGGTTTGGTCATCTCATGAGAATGCACCCTCATCATCTTCCACTGATGGCTTACAATGCTGGTAGATCTGGCTACAGGGCAAGGGGGCGGCCGCGAGGTAGGTGGATAGATGACATTAGAGTGATTGTGCAACGACAAGGGCTCACATTGACCGACGCAACACACTTGGTGCAGGATAGACGACTCAAGCTCCCCACGACGCTTAACGGCACAAGTGGAAATAAACTAACTAACAACTAACAGACAAAATACTATATTAAAAACATGATTTTTTTTTTTCTATCTGAGCCGTCCACAGAAAATGGTTACTGTTTTCACCAGGTTGTGAACAATTTTTTACCATTTTCACCGGTCCTGGAGTGTAAAAGGCTGGGAAACACTGTTCTAGACTGACTAATGTTTATCTACTACGCAGTTGACCATCGTCCCTGTCATTGGCTACTGTTCTCTATCCAGATCAGATAAAAGTCATCATCATGTGCAGCGCCGGCGCTGTCAATAGGTCAACTAGTTAGGCAGGACAGTTATAACTGCAGAAGAGCTTATTATATATATCATCATCATCATAGCCGTCTCGGTCTCTATAGACCATGCGCGTGGGGTCCTATAAGTTTTGTCCAGCTCTGTGTCCTGTTTTTCCGACACTGTCTGCTATGGCTGTAAAGGGCGATCCGCGAGTGACAGTCCCTGCCATAGATCGTACAACCCTACTGAGAAGGCTGGCTTGCCTGGCTGTTCCTTGATCTCTTCAGGCTTTTTCTTTTCTCTGTAGCAAGAAGACCTCTACAAGCGTCAGCAGCCACTATGCCCCTCCAACTGACTGTCTCCAGATAGCTTGATGCTGAGTAATTTCTTCTCATCCCTCGGATAGGATGTCGCATTACTTCATGTTCCTCTTGCATACGTCCTTGAATCGCAGTGTGGGACGGCTGATTCTTCTAACTCCAATGGCTAGTTGTCCATAAAGGATATCCTTTGGCAACCTCCCATCTTCCATGCGATAAACATGTCCCAACCACCGTAGACATCACTGGCTCAACATCGAGTACATGCTGTGAGTGTTTGCTATCTGTAAGACTGTATTATGTGACACTCTCTCTTGCCACCCAATCCCCAATATATGACTTAGACACCTCATGTGAAAGGTGTTCAGCTCCCATTCCTGTTCAGTGTAAGTGCTCCACGTCTCGCTTCCATACATCAGAGTGTCAAGAACGCTGGTCTGATAGAATCGGACCTTGGTGTAGTGAGACAGCGCAGTGTTTTCCCAGACTATCTTCGTCAGGCAAGCCATGACGGTACTTGCTTTGTCAAGCCTACTGTCTATGTCCTCCTCGAGCGAGAGAGTGTTGCTGATGGCAGATCCCAGATAAGTGAAACTGTTGACGACTTCCATAGTGACGCCATCAATCTTTATGGATGACGTAGTGGTAATGCCCTGTGCGCAGACCTTTGTCTATTCCAGACTTATGGTGAGACCAAACTGCTTGCACCCCTCGGTGAATCTGTCTTCCAGTCTTTGCACGGCCTACTCACTATTGGTCACTAGAACTGCTTCCTCCGCAAATAGCATCTCCATAATGAGCCCCATCCTCACCTTAGTCCTCACACTCAGTCGGGACAGGTTAGATAGCTGCCCATCTGACCTGGTGCACAGATAAACACCGTCCACAGATGCGTCATAAGCGTACGATAGGAGCATGGAGAAGAAGATCCCACATAGGGTCAGCCGAGCACATATTCCTGCTTTATATTATATATTTATTCCTGCTTTATCCCTGTTTTATATTTATATTATATATATACCACTAGCAATACAGCATATCTTCTTCTTCTTCGTACGCTGTCAGATGTCAACTTGAATTTGTTCCCAGAAAGCAGCTGTCATCCTGAGGCTGTCAACACTGCCATAGAGCTTGTCTAGTGTTGCCACTGGTGATGGTCACATGTGCTTTCTCTGATCCTCGTATGTCGGGCAATTTTGCAGTAGATGTTCAGCGGTCATTTTCCCTGTACCACAGGTGCATTCGTCATTGCCACCTACAATACAGCATATGAATATGGTTCAATACCCATGCAGAAGATCTATCTGTCAGTCAAACTGTAAAAGCAACAGCATATTTCTTCTTCTTCTGCGTTTGTTCTCAATCTCCCACTACCAAACCCTGATAGGGCTTCAGTAGCAGAATGTAGTCCAGAGAACGGAAAGTGTTGTGTCGTAGTTTACAGCTTGACTGCGATATCTGCACCTTTCGGTCCAACATATCCAACTACAGCAAGCATTTTTTTAGTACCGGGTTAGCATTCCCTCTTCGATCCCTTCTCCTTAGCTAGTCTGCCCTGCTGCAGCCTGTTATCCAGGATCACCGTGTTGAGGTGTATAAGGGTCTTGGCAGCTTTGGTTTGCTGGCCCTGACACCAGAAGTCAGCTATGAGTTGCTGACCACTGCAGCTCATGCGCTGCTCAGCGTCTTGATCCCAACAGCCTATTTAATAATGAAAGAATACCACTCGTCAAAAATTATTTCGAAAGTTAAAATCGCATGGAACAGGTGGAGACGTTGCCAAATGGAATGAAAATTGGTTAACTTGAAGAAGGCAGAGAGTGGGTATAAATAAGGAGTACTCTGAGTGGTGTGAAGTAAATAGTGGGAGTGCCACAGGGCTCGGTTTTAGGACCAATTTTGTTCTTGATGTATATAAACGATTTGGACATTTATATCAGATCCATGATTGCAAAATTCGCGGATGACACAAAACTATGCAGTAGTGTCTTATATAAAGCAGAAGTGGATATATTGAGGTCAGATTTAGACAAAATTCGAGAATGGTCTGTGAGCTGGCAAATGGAGTTTAATGCAGATAAATGTACAGTCAACCACATGGGTAGATCCAATTTAGATCATAATTACAGAATGGGTGAGAACAATATTAGAATGATAGAAAAGGAAAGGGACCTAGGGGTTATAATAGATCATACAGGTAAAGTAAGTGAGCAAGTCCAGGTAGCAGTGAAAAAAGCAAATGCAATGTTAGGGCTGCTGAAGACGGATGTGTTGGACCAAAAGGTGCAAACATCGCAGTCAAGCTGTAAACTAGCGACACAACGCATTCTATTCTCCGGACTACATCCTGCTACTTGCAGAGCTTGGTAACAGGGGAATGAGCACGAACTAAGAAGAAGAAGAAGCAATGTTAGGTATGATAAAAAGAAATATTTAACACAGGAGCAAGGAAGTGATAGTCAAACTGTATAAAGCATTAGTTAGACCTAGATTAGGGTACTGTGTACAGGTATGGAGTCCTTATCATAGAGGAGATATAAACATGCTGGAAAGGATACAAAAAAGAGCGACAAAGCTGATAGTGGGATTACAGATATGATGAAAGGTTCAGAAGAACCGGCTTACAGTGTCTAGAAAAGAGAAGAATTCGAGGTAACTTAATACAGGTTTATAACATAATCAAAGGAACGGATAAATTAGACTATAACAAGTTTTTAAAAATACAACCATCTACAAGAACAAGAGGACATAGCTACAAGTTGACTAAAGCGAGGTCCAGATTAGATATTAGGAAATATTTTTTTAGTCAGAGAGAGGTGAATGCTTGGAATGCATACAGGAAGTAGTGGAGGCAGGGACAATAAATGCATTTAAGAATAGATTGAACGCACATAGCTTTTAGAGCAAGGAAATGTAAATGAAACTGGTTGTATATAGATTCTGCAGAGTCTTCTAAACCAGTATAAAGACGTTAAGTTAAGTTTAGGACAATTCAAGTCGCTGAACATTGGATGAACACTAAATGACTTGGTGCTTGGACACGGAAAGTAAAGTAGCGGTTGGGTTGGAGTTAAGAACTAAAGAGAATGGCACAACACAGGAACAGATGGAGAGTATCTGCCCTTTGTTCCAAGGGTGACCAGAAGGATGCATGAGGTGCTGGCTATTTACACAATGATCTTGTTATATCATTCTTCAGGTTTTCTCTCCATCTTCCCTGGCTTCATGTGATTCCACTGTATCTGTCTTGTTAACTCCACTGACTCAGTATAGAATGATACACTGATCATGAACAAATTCTTCCTTTTCTTCTTTCATTCACTTGAAAATATTGTCTATATCTGCAATGTTGTCTCTTGTATAAACTTCACTGTATTTTGTAGTTCACATACAGGTCCATAAAGTTTTTCTTTCAGTGTTGTTTTTATGGGCCAGTTTTGTAGTATGTGCTCTGCAGTCTGGGGTGCCTGTCTGATGTACACACAGCTGTTTCCAATCTTCAGTTTTGTGTACATATGACTGCGGAGTCGGTTGTGTCCTGTTCTAAGGCACAACACAACAGTTTGTTCTTGTCTGTTCATCTTATGGTAATCATCTTGTGTTACTGTTGGTGGCTTTCTGATTGATTTGATCATCCTCATCTTCTGTTGATATGTAATCGGTACATCTCGTTGCTCGTCTGCAGCACCCTCCTTTGCCAGTTGGTCTGCTCTCTCGTTACCTGGTACTCCACAACAAGAAAGTATCCACTGCATGACAATCTTACGCTGGTTGCTCAGTTCTCAGACAGTAAAGCCTGTAGATCTGGCAGTTTCTCAAATTTCAGTGCTTGGACTGCTGATTGTGCATCTGTCAGAAATACTACAGGTTGTGGACTGACATTGGTGTTCAAAAGTTTCTCAGTTGCCACCTTGATTGTCTGAATTTCTGCATCATATGTATGACAGAATTTCCAAGTTGGTACTCAGACTGTATCCCTAATGTTGTTTGGGTATTCTATGTACACTTCCGCTCCGTCATTTTACTGCAATCTGTGCTGACTCATCTGTGTATACTCTGACCCAGAGGACTTGTGGGTATTCTTCATCCAGGAAACCGAGGGTCACTATCCTACATTGCACACTGTTCTGTTCATCCTTGTCTAGTATTCCTTTCACTTTTGTTTGAATGCATACTGATAGTCCATGCTCCTCTCTCCAAGGCGTTTGTTCTGGCACAGCCTTTAGGGGGATGTCAACTTCAGGTAGATCTATAATTTGCAGGCAAAGTCATTTGGCATGGTGCAAAAAACTACTTCTTTTCAGCCTTCCCATTGCTAAATTTTGGAATCTGTCTTTCACTGGAAAGCTTGACATGCAGCGGAACTTTTCTGCCTGTGTTAATACCTTTGTGTCTCTGCGTTCTCTTAGTGCTTGTATCCTCCCTGTTATCTCCATCTCCACTATAGGTGTTGATTTCATGTAATGCTGCCTGGTTTTGCACCTTATCCACCTCTTTTAGGGTAGTGTTTGCTGCAGGGCACCACGCTGCTGACCCATATTCCAGATGTGGTCGCATACCTTGCTGGTAAACTGTGTAAAGTATTTTCCCGCTAGCTCCCCACGTGGTTCCACTTAATTTTCTCAGAATGGCTAACTTCCTTCTGGCTTTTTTTGGCTGCATTGTTGATGTGTTCCTTCCATGTCAACCTATCATTGAATGTAATCCCAAGATAGGTGGGTTGTTGATCTTCCCTCATGTGTTCTCCATTTATCTTGATAACTCCAGCTTTTTGTTTTGGGGAGAGGGTGAAAAGCATAGTGCTGCATTTTTTTCTGTATTAATGGTAACACACCATCTATTTGTCCACGAGGTCAACGCATCAATAGTTCTTTTCAGCATTTTGGTGACCACCATTGCATGCTCATTTGTACACCATATTATCAAGTCATCTGCATACATTGCAACTTTTATTCCTTGTGGTACCTCAGCAGCCAAGTCATTGATGAAGACTATGAAAAGTGTAGGAAAAAGAACCCTTCCCTGAGGCACACTATGACACAGTCAAAATTTCTTACTCTTGAGGCCATCTAGTTATACTCTGTCTCTTCTATTATGTAAGTATGCTTTTATCCATTTGTACATGTCTCTACTATAGATGTTTACATACAAATGAAGAACACAAAGACTTGGAATCTTGTAGAATTTATATAAGAATGAGACAAACAAACATGCCTTTCTAAACAAACAAGCCAATAAAATAGAACATTTTCATCTATTGTAAACATTTAAATGACTAGGTGAAACACTGGCAAGAAATATAAACTGTTCCTAAATTAAGCAAATCAGATATGAAAACTAATCTATTAAGTGCATTCATTATGCACTACGACCTTCAGTCCATTCCAGCGCTCAGTTATGATTCCAATACAAAAAGAGGGTCAACCAGGGAAATCCTATCTCACCGAACTTCTTCTCTACGTGCTTGGAATTGGTCATCAGTTGTTACCACTGAGAGAACTTTAGAATCAATGTTGATGGTAGATGCTTCTATCCTGTTTTATTCATGGACGGCATAGTGCTGATCACACAGTCAGCCACAGGAGCCAACCACATCTTTGAGATGCTCAACAAAGAGAGCAGGGCTGGAAATGAATATCTCTAAGACCAAAGTCATGCACAACTGTTTTGCCTATTGTGACCCAGTCATTCTGGATGGAAAAAACTTGAAAGATGTTGAGAAATACTGCTATGTTGGATGCCTCCTCAACATGCAGAATAATTAGAATCAGAACTAACAAGGTCACCATGCAGGCTGTGTTGCCTTCTCATACATCCAGACAGTCCTGAAATTTACCAGGATCAGACTCTACGCGTTTATCTTTTCAATTCCACATAGATCCCTGGTGTAGTGGAGAGGAAACTGTGAGTGACCCAGGTCTCTTTTGAGAGACGCATGATTGGCTTTACTATTCCACAACCAGTGCATGCAGAATCTCCTATAGCAATATTCATTGGTGAGCGATGCAGTTGTTCATGTAAACAAGACAAAACATCGGTAGACGGGCCACATACTCAGAAGAAAGGATGTACAATAGATCACGTTGACATCAGCTTGGTGCCCTTGAGGCAGAAAAAGACCGCAGGGTAGACCTCCAATGTGTTGGTCAGACTTCCTTGCACTCCACTACAACATCCACGATACGTTAAAAGGAAAGCTCATTACCCACTGGACCTCCATAGGCCAGGATAGAGATTTTCGGAGACGAAGTTGGGTCCCGCAGTTGTACAACCTCCGCTGAGGAATGGGTTATCAAGTAAGTAATTATGTATTTATACTTCTTCTACTTCTTCTTCTTCGTACGCTGTCAGACGATGTATTTTTACAAAACTTCAGATAATGTGGAAATAAATTTATGAATACAAAATCTTTTTAGACTAGATTTCAATCTGAAAAGAAATAAAGGAACTGGGATATTCACTGCTAGAGATTAAATAAAATACAAAAAGGCTAAACCAACATCGTAAGCCTGTATATAAAATGATATGTTTATGAAAAGAACATGGAGATCAATCTAGGAATAGTATGATTTTTAGAATGGTTGGTTACTCAACACAACGAAGAACAAAGGTGAATGTGGTTTCTGTATCAATACATTAGTCCCTTGCTTAAAGATGGCAGATACAGGATCACTGCATGAAAATTGTTACATGTGTATTATATAACTTTACATGTTAAAAAGTCTTAACTGATCCAAAAGCGCTCGAGCAAGTTTACCTTATAAAAATAGTTGTTAATATTCAAATAGAAAATTCAATAAAGAATCATGGTGAATGTATTGTACCAAAATTATATATTTTATGCCTGCATAGTTTGAAAGGAAATAAACACACAATTAAAATGTGTTATCAATGGAAAGATCTAAATAAATAGTTTGCATGCTGGGCTGAAAGTCAATTACTCATTGTAAAAAAAAGCAACATTAGTTAGTGAGAGGCCAGCTGAGTCAACTTCTGAGTGCTATAAGTGGTCAAAGATGATATCCAATTAGTAATATTACTATATCACTGACCATGGTCAGATGTAAAGCAAAATGAAATATTCCTGTAGAGGATAATAGTAAGTGAAATGTCATTTAGCAAGAGACTATTGTGCTGATGACAAAGCCAGCATCCAGAAGCGGGGGATATGATGTCATAAATGATATAAAAGAAAAATTGAATGATTCAGGAAGATGGATTAAATCAGGATACCTCCCAATAAATCCTTAATGGCTGATAACACTGGCATCTAAAAGGGGGCTTCGTGGTCTTGAGGTAAGGGTAAGGTGTCCACCTCAGGTGTCAGAGGTCGTGGGTTCAAATCACAGTGGAGACCAAGTTTTTTTTCACACGAATCCTCTGGTAAAAATTCCCTTGGTCTCTGGGTGGTAAGATCGGACTCCTGTGTTCTGTGTCGAGCAAGTTAAAAATACCTTGGCAGTTAGAAATCGAAAAAAGTAGGCTTAACAGCCGCTGACATAACAAAATAAAAAAATTCTAGTTAAAAATCTACTCAAACTATTTGTACCTTCTCCCAGGCTAGTAAGCCACAAGAAGTTTAAAATACCTACCAAGGATAGCCGACAGCCTTCAACTACTTGGAAACAGACATTAACTCGCCTTTTTTGAATACCAGGATTCCAAGTGTGATTTTAAAAAAAACTGTGTTCTCATATACTATATCTTAATGCTTAAAGCAAGAACTATTTTAAAAAAAAAAAGATCATTACGCCATTTTTACCTTTGCAGAGACCTTCAGTGAGATTTATAGGACCGAGAAATAAAGGTTGCTTGTCGTCTACAGTTGTAGTCTGTGTGAAAGTTGATATCATCATTATCAAGTGTCATGATATTGGCGATATATTCCTTCTACAACAATACATGCTTTAAACAATGCCACACTTCAAATGTGCTACGTTCTCCCAGCCATTTAGTCATACCATCCCAGCCTGTTTTTTCCTCTTCTTTTCCCTTATGACCTTGGGGTACATAGGCCACCAACCAATTGTCTTCAAACCTGTCATGTGTTATTTTTTCTTATTCTTTCCAGCTTCTCCCTGTTATCTTTGTGGCCTTACTTTGCTTCTCTTTCCCTGAGGGTTCCATGACAGGGATTGCCTTGGGGCTTTCACAGTGTGTGGTCTATCCAGCACCCTTTTATTCTCAAGAATTTCATTGCCCGTTCATTCCCATAGGCATTCATTTGTAATCCTTGCAGGTCCAGAATATTTTTCAGGGATGTATTGTCAAAGCCTTGCAATCTTGTTAAAATAGAGTTTCATCTGCCATGTTTCCTTTCTGACTTGTACATCCTTATCTGCAACCCCGTCTTTTTATGATGCTCCGTAGGCCATATTTCTTCTTTTTCTTTATTACGTGAGGAGGGTAAGTTGGTCAAGAAAAATATTGGCGTAACACCATTTTCCAAATATGCCACACTGGCGTGTTAACAGGATCATTACTGCTAGAAATGTGAAGCTCTCTACCTCCTCAAATGATGTTCCTCTCAATTTGATAGGAGCCGTGTTGTTGGCTGCATTTAGTTTAACAATTTTTGTCTTTTCTGTATGGATCTTTAGCCCTATTTGCAGAGAGATGTGGTCTAGTGCTTCTGTTTTCATCTGCATTTGGAGTTGGCTATGAGATAAGAGGGCTATGTCCTCTGCAAAGTCCAGGTCCTCCAGCTGTTTAAACAAGGTTCACTGAATTTAATCTTCTTCCTCTCCTGCCCTCAAACTTTCCTGTTGTCTCAAGGCTTCCTAGGTCCTTCTTTAGGAAAAATGTGACCAATGAACTGGTCGTGTCTACTTTGAATTTTAGTTTACAAAAATCTTTGAATATTGTTTTCTTGTCATACATCTTTATGGGATTTCGTTGATGTCCAGGGAATGCACAGCATTCTTCTCAGGAGCCACATTTATTTTGCTGTAAGTGATTTCTCAAGCTGTTCATCCTTTGATCAAGACTCACATCTATTAGGCAATGTATGTTTCCACTATCACTTCAAGACTCGTTCTGTCAATTTCAGGGACTTGCTTGCCCGTATGTTTCTTATTATCTGGATGCCAGCTTCGTCTAGTGCCATTCGGAATATTTTTACTGTTATACCCCTTTCGTCATCTGTTATAGTTGTACCGAGGTAGCTGAATTTTGTAGTTTGCAGTCCTTCCCTCTACTTTACCTCATAATTAATCTGTGTCTTTCCTTTTATTGGGACTATTGTTTCTGTTTTGGAGATATTTAGATTTTGTTCCTTATCCTCACTGGCTCTGTCCAATTTTCATAATTGTAACACTTTTTTTTCATTTTCAAAGTTGTTAGACCTTGCAATTAATTTGTAAAGTTTTTTTTAGCAGATCGTAAGCTTTTATTTAAAATTAAAATTTGTTACTTCCAATTACAAAAAAGAAGTATTACATCTTTGCTTTAAAAAATAAATATAAAAAAATAAAATCTCCCAATGTCTGATTTGAAAAACAAAAGTTTCATTGCACACGACCCAGTAAACCTCTCATGTTGTTCAACTAGGTTTAACAATTATTGGCCGCACATTAAAAGTCAAAGAACAAGTAATAGCAGCAGCCATTTTCCTTAATGTAAAATAGCTATGCATAGTTTCCTTAAATTACCCCACAGCAATGCTGAATGTGAAAGAACATTTTCAATTGAAAATTCATAATTTGTAGGAAAACAATGAATGGTGGCACACTTGGTTTCTTCTTCTTCTCCATTTGTTCTCAATCTCCCACTACCAAGCGCTGAACAGGGCTTTTGCAAGTAGCAGGATGTAGTCTGGAGAACAGAATGCGTTGTGTCACTAGTTTACAGTTTGACTGTGATATTTGCACCTTTCGGTCCGACACATCCATCTTCAACAGGACACTTAGTTTCTAAAATGCATTATGAAGGTAAACATCTGCTGTGTGAACTAAGCCATCTATTAATATTTCCCAAAATGACAAAAGGTGTCTGTGTTGCATATCTTCTTCTTCATACGATGTCAGACGTCAATTTGAATTTCTTCAAAGAAAGAGGTGGTAATCTCGAGGCTGTCAACACTGCCATAGAGCTAGTCTAGTGTTGACACTGGTGATAGCCACATATGCTTTCTCTGGTCCTCGTATGTCGGACAATTTTGCAGCAGATGTTCAGGGGTCATTTTCCAAGTACCACAGTTGCACTCGTCAGTAGCACCTATCTTCAGTTTATTGCATAGATGGTACCTCAGTTTGCAGAGTCTGAAGATCAGCACCTGCTCTCTTCTGTTCAAGTGTTACATATAAGGAGGCAACAAATTTGAAATCAGAAAAACAAATTTGTTAATGAAATGAGTTCAGTTTGTCTATTTCCTATAATAAACTGTTGATCTTGTGCAGCACAAAAACATTTTAGGATAAAGCCCTCATTACATTGTAAGGTTTTGTTTTGGTGCGATGTAAAGTTTTTATTTTTGGGAGGTTGACAGGTATGGAAAGTAGCTCGACATAACAGAAGAACGATACAGCAAAGTAAAATGTAATATTTCATAAAGATACCTTGGACAATGCTGCCCAGAAATTTGGGGTGGGAATCAGTGCAGAGAAGAATAAGATCATGGTCAACGACACAGAGGGTATTTTAAACTCGATTATGGTCAAAGGTCAACCTCTGGAAAGTGTTACAAGTATCTTGAAGCAGAAATGATGGCGGAGGGGTCTAGAGCGGAGATCCAGTCAAGAACAGCGATGGCCATGACCACCCTGACCAAACTGCGAATAATCTGGAAAGACAAGAACATTAGCCTTAAATCGAAGCTGACTTTAATGTATGCAATGGTCACCTCGGTATACCTCTACGCGTGTGTGACTTAGACTGGCGGCTGCACTAGAACGTAAAATTTGCGCAATGGAAATGAGATGCTTGCAAAGAATTCTTGGCATTTCGTATCTGGATCGCGTTACAAATGAAAGTGTTCTTGAAATTGTTAGGAAGGAGTTAGGCCAGTATAAAAAGCTACTGACTATAGTAAAAACACAAAAAATTGATATGGTATGGACATAAATCACGATCAGTGGTGCTGACCAAGACCGTCCTGCAAGGCACTGTGTCCGGAAAGCGTGGGAGAGGGAGACCAACAAAAAGATGGGAGTACAATATAAAAGAGTGGACGGGAAGGTCTATAGCTGAAACTAATACGCTGGCGAAAAGTTGAGACGTATGGGATGAACTGGTTTGACAAACTGCAATAACGGTGTCTTCAAGGTTACAGGACTAATGATGATGACCTTGGGATGCTAGCCATAACATAGACATAATATCTGTTCTTGTCAAACTGACTGGTTGCAAGGTTACCACAACCAGATTCTAGTGTGACCTACGAAGAGTCCAAAAGGTTTATTAGGGCCAGATACATGGCCAAATGGGAAACAGAGCATACTGGCTACACAAAAAATGATGATTATTACCAGCTGAGCAGAAGAGAGCAGGTCATGGTCTTCAGACTCTGCACAGGCCACAACAGACTGAGGTACCATCTATTCAATAAACTGAAGATAGGTGGCACTGACGAATGCACCTGTGGTATAGGGAAAATGACCGCCGAACATCTGCTGCAAAATTGCCCGACATATGAGGACCAGAGAAATCACATGTGGCCAACACCAGTGCCAACACTAGACAAGCTCTATGGCAGTGTCGACAGCCTCAGGATGACAGCTGCTTTCTTCAAACAAATACAAGTTGACGTCTGACAGCATACGAAGAAGAAACTGACTGGTAATCGGTTCTCTTTTAACCTATACAGTCATAGTATTATCCACAGGAAGGACATAATTTCTCATGTAGCACTTTGCAGGTTCATTTTTAAATGTGTAAACAAAAATTGAGAACATGCTTCTATTAATAAATAAAGTTTATGTTACAATGTAACTGAGTAGTACCTGGGATGAGAAGTTTAGGATCACTTGTTATAAAAGCCACAGTAAAAGCAAGCTCAGACACAGGCTTCCTGGAAAGGGGCAGCAGTTGAAACCTATGCTTCACATTGGAAAAAAAGGGGAATGTTTGCAGATTCTTGGAAACAGGATTCCTTTAAATGGGGTCAGCTGAAGTGATGGCCTATATGTCATGTTGGAGCGAAAAGGTGAATGAATGAATGAATGTTACAACACAAAAGTCTTTGTCAGAGACATCACAAATGGGAAAAGCACAGAATACTGTTGTATGTGATGAAGGAACATGGACTTCATTTTGCTTGCCTTGTGAGACAGGGTTAACTAATTCCTTTCTTTAATGTCTTTGTCTTCCTGAACTCAAAGCTCGGTACTCATTTACAAATGAATAAACTGGGAAATGTGACAAATAAGTACCATAATCTCTCTCTGTCATTTGTATGCCCAAAAACATGGTTACTAATCTAAAAACAAAAACATTATAAAAAAGGTTATAAAGCATGAAATGATGCACTTGGTTTAGAATCATCACCTTGGCATTCATGAAATCCCCAGATTAAAAGAAATTTAAAGAAACATATAAATGAAAGATATGATAAATGAGAGATATGATAAATGAGAGATATGATAAATGAGAGATATGATAAATGAAGGATGCACTTGAAGAAAGATGGAGGAAATGGTTAAGAGGTAAGATGAATATGCTCACCTGAAGTTCAAGGACTACTAATGATTGATAGCAAAGATAGCGTTTAAGATCACAAAGAGTCAAATGTTTAATATTTTCTATACAATCTAACCAAAGATGGAGAATAACAACACTGCATGAATGTTAAATTAATGAATGAAAAAAATTAAAATTAATTAATCAAACCTATGGGTATAACCGGAGTGCAGTGACGTCAATTCTTAAAACAGAATTAATAAAAATGATGCGCAATTATTAAATTGTGACAGATTAATAATTTGGTCAATGTAAGCACCAAAATATATGTGATTTAAAAGACTCCTAGCCTAATAACATTAATGAAAACATCACAGTACGTTGCAGAAAAAGTTTATTTATATTCACAGAGTAGTTTCACTGTGTATAAATTGAGATATCTAGGCTCTTATAAAGTATTTAAAGAAATCTATGATACTACGTAGCAGTTTCACTAGAGACAGCATCAAGGCAATAGTGCATCAGGCCTCATTTTGGCTCGTTGCAAGATTTGTGTTCGCTTCCTCCTCTCTATAGCTTTGTTACCCATGGTTTGCCGCAAAGCTGGAAGGCTGACATTGTCTTGGACGTAAGCAATTTCAGGTCTGGAAAATAAATATTAACATTTTTTATAAAGTATTCCCTTTTCATAATTTAAGTATATTTGTATCTTCATGTGATCTAAAAAAAAAATGCAGTTTCATGGTTTTTTTCCCCTCCTTTTTTCGTTCGCCTTATTTCTCTAATCCCCAAGGCAGTGTGCGTTGCACTGTGGTTTTTATTTTGCGCCTGTCGGCCCAGTGCATCCGACTTCAGCATGCATTTTTATGTAAGGGTTTGCTTGATCCTCCATTTTCTAAGGGTTTGCTTCTCCGGGGTAACGGCCGGTGCTGTGATGGGGATCAAACACAGAACCTTCGGATTGTGAGCCGTGCCACTTAACCACGCCGTCCCCTTTTCATGGGTTTCATCTTGTCTAATGGTACCTAGTATGTTGACTGTACGAGATACTTCCTATGAAATATTATTTAATATTGTCTTTGTCACCTTATTCATTTTTTTTAGTCCATACATATTCATTCGATCTTCCCATATTCCTTGACCAACCGTGTACTTGAATCTTTAAGTACCGCAATCATCATATCAGATTTGTAAATTTGATCAAGTTCAAGTGCAAGGTACTAATTTCTTTTTGGAGGTTTCCATTGTGCATATATTAGTGATTATTTAATGTTTATTGATCTGTTACTCGGTTGAATTAACGTGATTTAGACTGATACTTTCCAAAGTCCTGTTAAAAACCTTTGCTCTCTATGTCTAGTTCTTTGCGTTCGCCTTATTTCTCTTTTCCCCAAGGCGGTGTGCGTTGCACTATGTTTTTATTTTGCGCCTGTCAGCCCAGTGCATCCGACTTCGGCATGCATTTTATGTAAGGGTCTACTGTCTCCTGCATTTTCTAAGGGTTTGCTTCCCCGGGGTGACGGCCGATGCTGTGATTGGGGAGTGAACCCAGCACCTTCGGATTGTGAGCCATGTCACTTAACCACTAGCATACAGCGTCCCCTTCTATGTCTAGTATTATGCTGGCCTCAAACAAGTGTATCTCTTCCAGAGTATAGTATTTCTCAGCCATGATACAATGGATTTCACAAATCCACAACAAGTTTTCATTGTTTTTATTTTCCATTATATTTTCACATTTTCTATTTTGTACCAGTATCTGTAAAGCAAACATTAAAGGATGGAAGTTCATTTAAGAACGACTGATGGTTCTAAGTCTACAAGAGGAGGATAGTCAAATGGATATCGTCACTGTGTATGCACCAAACGAAGATGAGAGCACTGACATAAAAGATGAATTTTATGAGCTCCTTCAAAGGACCATTGACGATTGCCATAATGAAATACTTCTCCTTGGAGACTTCAACGCAAGAGTTGGAAATTACTATTCTAGATGGGACGGAGTGATCGGTAGGTATGGAGAAGATGTCTTAAATGACAATGGAAAACGACTGCTCAGATTCTGCAGAGAATAAAACCTTGTTATTACAAATACAAGGTTTCCACACAAGCGTATCCATGCCTACACAAGATGTGAGCCGGCAAGAAATGAAAGATCCATAATTGACTATGCAATAGCGAGGAAAACTGATTTCAAGTATGTAAAGGATGCTAGAGTGTTCAGAGGACCAGAGATAGGAAGCGACCACTACCTAGTTAAAATAAAGAGAGAAATTGAAAAACAATATCCAGCTAGGCAACACCCATCAGCAAGCATGAAACATAATACACGATGAGAAAATAAAATTAAGGCTTACAAACTACGAGAACCAGATGTTAAGAGGAGATACCAAGGGCTCATAACAACAGCAATAGAAAGGATAGAGGAATCTGAAGAAGATATGGAAATGCTTTGGGTAAAATTCAAAGACATCCTCAAAGAGGCGGCAGCAGAGGCATGCGGTCAAACCAAAGAAGGGTGGAAGAGAAAGAGTACACCATGGTGGACAGAAGAAGTGAAAACAATAATACGAGAAAAGAAAAAGGCATTGAAGCAATACCTAGGGGCTAGGAATACAGAAGAACAAACAAAGAAATATAAAGAATATGTAAATTTTAGAACAGAAGCAAAGAAGACTGCTCAAGGCCAAACAGAAATCCTGGGAAGAATTTGGAGAGAAACTGGAAAATAATGCTGGAGAAAACCAGAAACTGTTCTACAGGACATTAAAGAACATGAGGAAGGAAAATAAATGCCCCCTGAAATTTGTTAAAGATAAACAAGGTGCGCTGTTGACCGCCCCAGAAGAGGTAATGAACGGATGGAAAGAATATTTCTCAGATCTCCTTGGAGTGGAGGAAAACCAAGCTCTGGAAGTAACAGTCCCAATTCAATAAGAGGGAGCCATAGAGGGAAACGATAATATCACAATGGAAGAACTAAAGGCAGCATTGGAGAAAATTAAGATTGGTAAAGCCGCAGGACATGATGGTATAACACCAGAAATGGTTTAATACATTAGAGCGGCAGGAGAGATGCTATTCGTGAAGATTCTCAAGGCAGCTTGGCGCCATAAGAAGATACCAAGAGACTGAGAGGTTGCAATAATAATACCAATATTTAAAAAGGGCGACAATCGACAATGTGAAAATCACAGAGGTATTTCCCTTCTCAGTGTCCCCGGGAAAGTCTACTCTAGGATTCTAGAACGGCGATTAAGAGGTCTAGCAGAGCCAAATATGGATGAAATTCAATGTGGGTTTAGGGGAAACAGAAGTACTCAAGACCTTATCTTCACACTCAGACAGCTAAGTGAAAAGGCTCTTGAATATGATAAAGAGATGCATCTCTGCTTTTTGGATTTGGAGAAAGCATTTGATAAAGTTTCTTGGCAAAACTCTGGGAGTGCCTGACACGGAAGAACATCCCAGGACCCCTGATCTCTGCCATTCAGAGTTTCAATAAAACATGCAGAAATTATGTGCGGACATCAAATCAAAAGTCAGGAGAGTTCTAGACCACTAGCGGAGTAAGACAGGGGGACATTCTATCACCGTACCTTTTCATACTCCTCATGGATGAAGTCATCAAAGCCTGCAAGGAACGGACAAAAAAGTATGAAGTAGGGTACTGGAAGATGAGACCAAGTTACATATCGGAACTAGCATTTGCAGACGATGTGGCCCTGATCACGAAAACCGAAGCACATCTCCAGATCAACTTGCAGATCTGGGAAGAAGAGTTGAAGAAGAGAGGAATGCACATCAGCAACTCCAAAACAAAAACCATGGTGATCGCCAGAGATGAAAAGAGACATCAGATAACCCTGGGAACACGAGCACTGGAGCAGGTCAGCAACTTTAAATATCTAGGAGTGGTAATAGACAGCAGGGGAGGAATCAAAGAGGAGTTAACTGCATGAAGGGCAGCAGCAGGTAGACTGTTCCATGCAATAAACAGAGGTTTCCTCAGTAGAAGAGAAATAAGCAGGAAAACAAAGATGGATGTATACTGCTCGACCTATGTGCCTGTCCTGACATATGGATGTGAGTCATGGGCAATGACTACAGCCCAAGAAAGGCAATTACAAACTTCAGAAATGAGGTACCTAAGAAAGGCGGTTCAGGTGACGAAAAGGGACAAGATTCGTAACCAGACAATACGTAGCAATCTTGAAGTTCAACCCCTGCAGACACGAGTGGAGCAGTCCCAACTACAGTGGTTTGGCCATGTCTGTAGAATGGAAGAAGATCGGATACCAAAGCGGTCATGGGAGATTAAAAAGTCAAGGACACAGACCCTCAGGACGTCCCAAAGTATTTTGGGAAGACAACATATGACAGTCCCTAAGTGACCGAGCGCTGGATTGGAAAGAGGACAGGAAAACGACGGCGGATAGAACAGTATGGCGTTCTCTCTGGCAAACCTCTACACCTCATGGTAGAGCGGAGTGACTAAGCAAGTACTATTGTCCTCATTGTATTTTAAACTCACAATTTTCTAGTTGAAGTTTTCAAAGGAATTTTGGGTAAATTCCTCCTTTTCTCTTCTTCCTTCATGCTATCCTCGGCCACATACGCTTTGGCCATTAAGAAAGCATCTGGAGTCCACTTGTGAGAATAAAGGACATCCCTCAGATCTATTTTTAGTCTATCCAGCTGAAACAAAAATACACACAGAACATCCCTGATTACAAGTAGTCCATTAAGAACAATCACACATGTTAACTTCAGCTCATAAAGCCATACACCAGAATAACCGAAACCAGTAGAAACTTTATACATTTTAAAAATGCCTGTAAATTAAATTTTGTTTGAGGGAGATTTGTAAAACAATGGGTTGCAATGTGTAAATCTGACTTAGTAACTATAACTCTTACTATAAAACACACTCATTTCTAAAAATATTTGCATTCAATAGTGAATTTCTGTTCTTTATGAGGATAAGATAAAAATAATTAGGGTAAATACAGCAAACACAGAACCAATCAGGCTGAGAGGACTGCCGCTGGAAGAGGTAGAGGTATTTACATACCTAGGAAGTATCAACAACAAGGAAGGAGGCACAGACGAGGATATAAAAATGATACAAAAAGCAAGAGTTGCATTCGGCATGTTGAAAACCATCTGGAACTCCAAGGAAATAAGAAAGAAGACAAAAATAAGAATTTTCAATTCAAATGTGAAGTCAGTCCTGCTGTTTGGAGCGGAAAACTGGTCGATGACCAAAAGTAATGACAGGGTTTTGTCAACAGATGCCTGAGAAAGATTCTTGGTACACAATGGTTTGACAAAGTTACAAATGACAAACTGTGGGAGAGAGCGAGACAAAGGAAATTGGAACAGGAAGATGGCTCTTAGGAATTCACTGTCTCTAGTGCTACCTGTTAGTGGCAAGTCCATAGTGTCAGGGCCAGGTGCAGCATACTGACCAAGACCTCCATGTCATGCCCCAAGTTCCACAATTGAAAAGTCTTGCAAAGCCCTGTTCAGGGCTTGGTAGCAGGAGATTGACAACGAATGCAGAAGAAGAAGAAGGAACAGGAAATCTTAGGAAGAAAGTGGAGATGGATTAAGATACATTTAGAAAGGGGATGGCATGGGCTAGCGGTTAAGTGACATGGCTCACAATCCGAAGGTCCTATGTTCGATCCCCATCACAGCACCAGCCATTACCCAGGGAAAGCATACTCTTAGAAAATGCAGGAGGAAGCAGACCCTTACATAAAATGTATGCTGAAGTTGGATGCACTGGGCCGACGGGCGCAAAATAAAAACCACAGTGCAACGCACACTGCCTTGGGGATTAGAGAAATAAGGCGAACGCAAACAAAAACAAAAAAAAATACATTAAGAAAGCGATAGGACAGCATCCACAGGCAATCCTTGTCATGGAACCCCCAGGGAAGGAGAGGCATAGGCAGACCAAGGAATACATAGAGATGAGATCTGGAGGTGGAAGTAAAGAAAATAGGAAAAGGCTGGAAGGAAGTGGAAACCATCACACAGGACAGAGCTGTTTGATGGGGGTTAGCTGATGGCCTATGCACCCCTGGGTGAAAGAAGGCGAAAGAGGGTTAGCTGATGGCCTATGCACCCCTGGGTGATAGAAGGCGAAAGAGGGTTAGCTGATGGCCTATGCACCCCTGGGTGATAGAAGGCAAAAGAGGGTTAGCTGATGGCCTATGCACCCCTGGGTGATAGAAGGCAAAAGAGGGTTAGCTGATGGTCTATGCACCCCTGGGTGAAAGAAGGCGAAAGAGGGTTAGCTGATGGCCTATGCACCCCTGAGTGATAGAAGGCAAAAGAGGGTTGCTGATGGCATATGCACCCCTGGGTGATAGAAGGCGAAAGAGGGTTAGCTGATGGCCTATGCACCCCTGAGTGATAGGCAAAAGAGCGTGAATTTCTGTAAATACATAACCCACACTGGTTACAAACATACCTATTTTTGACTTTTATAACTATTTAAAATCATTTATAGGAAATGAATTATCAGAAAGTAGGCTAATTGCTTTGGAGAACTAAAGGTTGAATTCTTGGTTCATAAAAATGGAACTGAAATACATTTTAACATTTGTAAGCATGTCATAAAAGGCAAGCAAAGAGGGTTGAGAATGAAGCTAGTCACTTCGTTATGCAAATTTTTTCTCGCAACAATGCATAAAATGCTTTAGTGCCAGCCTCGTGTAAAGGTCTAGCAAATCAGAGCTGTCAAAACCATTCTACACCTTCATGCATTCATCCTGGATAACAGGCTGCAACATAACAGAGTTACTAACGAGAAGAGATTGAAGACGGAAGGCTAACCCAGTACTCAAAAATACCTGCTGAGGTCAGATGTGTCGGACTGAAAAATGCAAATATCGCAGTCAAGCTGTAAACTACGACACATCACAGTCCCTTCTCCGGACAACATCCTGCTACTTGGAAAGTACTTTTCAGGGCTTGGTAGCGGGAGATTGAGAATGAAGAAGAAAAATGTAAAGGGCTTGGCTGACTTGTTGCTCTGTTCTTCATAAAGAGCATGAAAAATTCAAGAAGAAGAATGCCGATGTTACAATGAGTAAATAACTATATAAAAACTTATACCTATGTCAACCAGGTATCTTCATCTTTTCAACGTTCGTCCTGAAAAGGATGTTTGTGACATTGTGTTGTAGTTTAAAGTGAGGCTACCATATCTGTGCCTTTCAGCTCGATACATCTGATTTTAGCACAGCAGTTTTGGGACCTGGCTTGCTTTCTCTCTTTGATCCCTAATCTGAAATTCTGATGACAGATGAAAGCGCTGAGAGACAAATGGAACTTTTCCCAAGGTCACAGCACTGGGGAGCCAGATAAATACAGACCAAAATGTATTTAGAGTGATACTCTATGAACTATATCATCGGTTCAAGAGAGTTGTGACACACTGGATTTCATCACATTGCAATATTTTTGGCAATGAAGAGGCTGATAGACTCAAGAGAAGGTGGAAAGCTACCTCAACCTAATATAACTTGAGGGATCAAGATGTTGAGCAGCGCATGAGCTGCAGTGGTCAGCGACCCATAGCTGACTGCTAGCGTCAGGGCCAGCGAACCAGAGCTGCCAAGACCCATCTACTCCTCCACGCGGTGATCCTAGATAACAGGCTGCAGCAGGGCAGACTGGCTAAGGAGAAGGGATCAAAGAGGAATGCTAACTCGGTACTCAAAAAATGCTTGCTGAAGTCGGATGTGTTGGACCAAAAGGTGCAAATATCGCAGTCAAGCTGTAAACTATGACACAACACATTCCGTTCTCTGGACAACATTCTGCTACTTAACCCCTTTCATGATTTGGTAGTAGGAGATTGAGAACGAACGAAGCCAAGCCAAGCCATATAACTTGAAAATGCCAAGAGGTTTACCAGGTGTAGATACAGGAACATATGGGAAGGAGAGCACACAGGTAATCAACCAGATGACACATATTACCAGCTCAACAGAAGTGAGCGGGTAGTAATCTTTAGACTCAGCACAGGTCACAACAGACAGATTTACCATCTGTTCAACAAATGAAGAATAGAACATACAGATGAATGTGTCTGCGGCACTGACAAAATGACTGCTGAGCATCTGTTACAAAACGTGTCAACCATACGAGGGACAGCGAAAACATATGTGGCCATCATCGATACCATTCCTGGACAAGCTCTATGGAGATACCAATAGCCGTAGGCTATCCACTGCTTTCTTTACATATATTCAAGTTGAGGATTGAAAGCATATGGAGAAGTTCCCTAATCTCTTATTAACCAAGGTGCGGGGTTGCAGTTTGTTTCCAGGGCCGCCACTTGAAGACGAAATAGGGTCTTGGTCAGTTATGGGTCACTGACCCTGATGCAAGCAGCGAGCTATGAGTCGTTGACTGCTGTCTGATTCACTGCTGCAATTTTGGCCCCGCCAACCAGATATATACAAAATGATCTAAAAATCACATAATGTTATCCTAAAATGTGGAAAACTGACACACTAGTCCACACCTCATGACTTTGTTGATCGTTAACCTGTTGCAAGTGTTTGATAACGTCATGACTTTGCTGCAAAGTCATAGGTTGGCTACTGACTTGAACAGCTTGACTGTCTGATATAATCTTCTGAGGCACCTGAGACAGATTCATTCCTCCTTGGTTCATCTGGTATTTCATTGCATCAAAGGCTCCCTGTCTGAATAAACATGTTTTGCATTTCTAAATATCTATTTCAACTTTCAATGAAAGACAGCCAGTCACTATATAATACTTTAACTCCCCCGCTGTCCTGCGGGATACCTGTTTACAGGAAAGGTTTCGGGAGCAAACCCTGAGGAAAAATCTGCATCCTGTGCTATGTCTAGTCGTTTTGATAATGTCTTGCCATAGGCCAAAGGTAGCTCAGGATGAGAGAGTGAGCTGGACATATTGTGCAAATCTTCCTCACTTTAATCCAAATAACCGCACAAGTCATCCAATTTAGTGGTCAGAGAAAAATGAAAAGATTGTCCACATGGCTGAACAAAGAGAGTGGTCTTCATTACACGTGATGGACGAACATCACTTTAGCAAGTTTAGTGTGGTCATACCTTATGTTTGGTAAAGTATAATATTGAAACTCCTATGATTAATGTGACTGGGCTATTACCTTCACCATTTAGTCACTCCTTTTCTATCTCTGTGGAAGTGTAAATGTTTTATTTATACATAAATTTTGTGTGCAAACAAATAAGTAATTGTCTTTTGTGTCTTTGCACGATGGAAAGGGTGCCTCATTTTTGGTCTTCATGCCAGCAACTTTGGGGTAGAAATTTTATCACATTTAGAATTGTTGTCTGGATAGCAACTAACAGCCTACTCATTTCAATTTTCAACTACAATGAGTTATTTTACAAGTTCATCGTATATCTCAAATAAAACTAGGCACCAGTCTCACCTTCCAGCCATAGTGACCCACGATTGGGACATTTAGGACTGTAAATTTTAGAAGAGATAGTTTAATGGAAAAAAGGGCATGTGAGTTGCAAGCATTAAGAAAACAAACAACTTGCCAGTCAACACACAAAAAAAAAACAACAAAGAAATGATAGATTCTGAAGATGTGAAAGAAAAAAGAAAGACACCCATTCATTCATCTATCAGTCATGTGAACCATATGGCGGGCCCATCTGTACTTTCGTATTGACACAGAGTAGATGACATCTGAGAACTCTGTTTGGTCATGAATGTTGGTATTTCTGATATTGTCTCTTAGGAAGATATTTAGGATCCTTCACTATTTATTTTGCTCTTTTGGCAATTCAGAGCTTATCTGCGTTTGATTTGTGCAGACTCCAAACCTCACACCCATATACCATTGCCAGGATAACCATGCTTTTTTTTCTTCTTCCGTGTTTGTTCTCAATCTCCCACCACCAAGCCCTGAACAGGGTTTATCAAGTAGCAGGATGTAGTTCAGAGAACGGAATGTGTTGTGTCGCTAGTTTACAACTTGACTGGGATACTTGCACCTTTAGGTCCGACATTTCCGTCTTCGGTGGCAACATGTTTTTGAAGGTGTGAGCCCTGGCCTTGACGTCCGTCATCTGTTGGAGTATTGGTTTAATGCGGTTGAAGCTGAGTCAAACCATCGCTCTCCTATGTGAGATATCAATGTTGTAGTTGTTGCTGATTTCCTGCTGACCTAGGTAGACATACATATTGACATTTTCAATGTCTTTTCTGGTGGCCATTCAACTACAACTGCCCCCGTGGTCGCCAACGAATGAGATGGACAGGTGATCTGCACCATGACTTGGACCATCATGATACTCCAGGGCAAAGAACAGACACAGGTTTAAGCAGCTTTTGGCTACCTGGCATCAGGCAACCATGCCTGATTTAACACCAGGATTCAAGTAAGAAGATATGAAGCCAGTTTATCTATAGCAATCAAGTCTATCCATAAGACAATATTGCCTTGATGCCCTGTTTTATCCATTCTGTTACATGTTCAACTTGTGCTACTCTTCAATTCATTAATTTAGAAAATGCAGTGGATCTCCCTGACTCTACTCATAACTGACACCAAATGATCGATCTCTCAAAATGTGAAGGGATCGAAAAGGGAAGGTTAACCCGCTACTCAAAAATGCCTGCTGAAGTCAGAAATGTCGGACTGAAAGTTTGTAAACTACGACACAACGCATTCCGTTCTCTGGACAACATCCTGCTACTTGCAAAGCCCTTTTCAGGGCATGGTAGCGGGAGATTGAGAAAGAAGAATAAGATCTCTCAGACTGCTAACCTATTAGAGCCGTTTTCCCCTCTAATAGAAGCACGATATCACTGCAGATGGCTTCCTTTTGGGAAGCATATATCAGCATATAGATATGCTCTTATAGAGGTACTTTCTACAGCCCTTTATTTTACTTGATGAGGTTGCCAGTTCCATGCACAACTTTTATCTTTTATGACATGCATAGTAGTGTAAAGTGTGGTCCTATTCTTTGGCCCCAGTATCCACATGGAAAGTGGCAGATTGTGCTTATTTTTTTCTAATCCTGCAAAGTTGTTGAATGCACATGATGAGTATATTTACTATTTTCTGAACCCTGAAAATGGTGTTAAGTGGCAGGTTTCAGTTGCTTTCCTCACATTCTGAGCATACTGATGAAGGTGAACCGGGGTCCTCCAGGTGGTTCTGCTATGCTTGACTTCATCTGCGTGTTGCTCACTACTATGGGGATCATGTCCATCCCCACATCTTTAGCCAGGCTAAAATGATTCAGCCTGTTTCCAGGAAAAACTGATTGGGAGTGAGGTGGAGTCTTGGTCAGTATATTTCACCTGTCCATGATGTGAGGTGGAGTCTTGGTCAGTATGTTTCACCTGGCCATGATGTGAGGTGGAGTCTTGGTCAGTATGTTTCACCTGGCCATGATGTGAGGTGGAGTCTTAGTCAGTAGGTTACACCTGGCCATGATGTGAGGTGGAGTCTTGGTCAGTACGTTTCACCTGGCCATGATGTGAAGTCGAGTCTTGGTCAGTATATATCCTCTGAACCTGACTAAGATTGTTGGGTTGATTGGTTGGTTCTTGAACCAGTGGTCTATGGACTCCTGCCATTTGGCCTGACTAACATTGTCTGATCAGTATGTTTTGCCTGACCCTGGCTAACATTGTCTGATCAGTATGTTTTGCCTGACCCTGGCTAACATTGTCTGATCAGTATGTTTTGCCTGACCCTGGCTAACATTGTCTGATCAGTATGTTTTGCCTCACCCTGGCTAACATTGTCTGATCAGTATGTTTTGCCTGACCCTGGCTAACATTATCTGATCAGTATGTTTTGCCTGACCCTGGCTAACATTGTCTGATCAGTATGTTTTGCCTGACTCTGACTAACATTGTCTGATCAGTATGTTTTGCCTGACCCTGACTAACATTGTCTGATCAGTATGTTTTGCCTGACCCTGACTAACATTGTCTGATCAGTATGTTTTGCCCGACCAGCTGTTAGTCTCCTCTCCCCAAACCTGAAACGTAATCAATCACTGCAAAAGACATGGACACAAGAGCTTACTGTACATGCAAAACTGTTACCTGTAATTCATTCTCATATGAGGGAATGTGTGGTCAAGGGGCTGTAAGCTTGGGTTACAAACCCAACATATACAGGTTCAATTTGACAAACTGGGCATATCATAGTTTTTAAAAAATAGTATGGCTGCTTCTTCCAGTCAATCCAGCTGTAAATAGGTACCTGACAATATCAGGGGACAATCTTTTAGTTGCCCTGGGAGCTATAGAGATGGTGGACATATTGTGACGGATGCCGGGAGCAATGAAGTTGGTTCTATGAGCCATTTTCAAATTTATTTCTCACTTTCATAAAATCGTTTATAAGAAGAATACCAACAGCAAAAATAGAAACAAATACATACTGTCTCTTTCTTTGTTCCTCGGCTTGCTCCAACAACTGAACGAGGTACTGATTTTTATTTCTCGTTTCTCTCAATGCGTGTTTGAGTTCCCTGAGCTCTTCTTCCAGAAATATTATTTTCATCTCCTCGTGTTTTCTGAAGCCTCCTGGCAACATATTTACAGTAATGAGCTTTTCATTTCAATATTAGGAGAACACAGATAATTATCTTGAAGATGTCAGTATTCTATATCTTTATTTGAAGTACTTAAATTATATATACCTGGTTCCTTTAATAGGGAGGAAAGAATACGTCCACTGTATCCTACAAGTGCATGCTGTAGTGCTGTAAGTAACAAAGTAAGGTTGTGCATGAGGCTGGCAACCTCATCATGTAACCTCACAAATGAATAAACAGTCTTCTTTCAAATGGAAAGATGGGGATCAACACGCTGAGCAGCACATGAGCTGCAGTGGTCAGCGACCCATAGCTGACTGCTAGCGTCAGGGCCAGCGAACCATAGCTGCCAAGACCCTTCTACACCTCCACGCGGTGATCCTGGATAACATGCTGCAGCAGGGCAGACTGGCTAAGGAGAAGGGATCGAAGAGGGAATGCTAACCCGGTACTAAAAAAATGCTTGCTGAAGTCAGATGTGTTGGACCGAAAGGTGCAAATATCGCAGTCAAACTGTAAACTACAACACAACGCATTCCGTTATCTGGACTACATTCTGCTACTTAAGCCCTTTCAGGGTTTGGTAGTGGGAGATTGAGAATGAACGCAGAAGAAGAAGAATAAATGGAAAGATGGAGAAATAAATTAGAAGTTAAGTGGATAAACAGATAAACAAATTATCTTTAAGAGAGCTACGTTTAATGATAAAGGAAAAAAGGTCTATGAGTTTTCATTTGAGGATGGAACAGAGTGTGTGAGCAGCGAGATAAAGTAGCCACCAGTATCTATACCCTTCCATATTTTCTAAGAGACACTGAGCACCTATGAATCTGCCCAGAGTGCACTCATGTCAATCTGTATAACATAACATATGTACAGTGACATTCAATGCTGATCTCTAAATCACAATGCATTTTAAAGAACCATAAAAACAAGAAGGAAGAATTACTAACACAAATCGATCCTTGCAATATATGAATCACTTATTTGTGTCAATTGTTGACCTAGGTTATTTTAATTTTCATTAACTTGTTTAAAACAATTTTTCTTGACCCGAGGCACTACTTGAGTTTGTTTCTTTAAAAAAAGTATGTGCCAAAGTATTTCCTCACTAATCCACTGTTTTGTATAGTGGTTTTTTTCTCATTCTAGTTTTGTTTGGCCATGTGACACAACAAACACCAGATAGTATCCATCAGAAACCAATGCTATGCAGATACAATGGATACAAAGCTAAGGGCGAATCCTGAAAAAGATGGATAGCAGAAATAACAGAAGCAGTGAAGCTCCCAATGTACAGGGAAAATGACCGCTGTACATTTGCTGCAAAGTTTCCCGACATACGAGGACCAGAGAAAGCCCATGTGGCCATCACCAGTGCCAACACTAGACAAGCTATATGGCAGTGTCGACAGCCTCAGGATGACAGCTGCTTTCTTCGAACAAATTCAAGTTGACGTCTGACAGCGTACGAAGAAGAAGAAGAAGACAATTCTGAGTGTCTAATCATCATTTCTTAAAACAGTGAATCATATAAAATATACTATCTGATAATCTGTGCTATATGGTGATGACAAACTGTTGTGTGTGCACCTGTGAGCTATTAAAAATAGGCTACTGATGTTTTGTAATCCATGTGTGCTTCACAAATAAGGAAATTCACTTTTGATTGCTAACTAAATTATAGACATTTGTTATGTTTTATGGTAAGAATTATAGTTACTGTCAACTGTTTTAATCTACCCAAAAAAGACATATGCAAAGACATATAGATAGATAGCTAGGCAAGACTAAAAGTAAAGATCCTAAGAACATGCATTTTTCCTGTGGCAACCTATGGTTGTGAAACATGGATGTTTATACAAAAGCACTACGAGCGAAGATCGGTGGTTTTGATACAATGATACAGAAGAGTCCTGAAAATCCAGTGGATAAAAAAATAAACAAACAAATCCATCCGGCAAGACCTGAATGTAGAGGAGAATTGGCTTTTAAATGATGTAATGACCTGAAAACGGAGGTTTTTTGGACACGTTAAACGACACAACGGACTGGAAAGAGTGGTTATGAGGGCATGGTCTCTGGAAAGCTAGGAGGCGGCTGAATGAGAAGACGATGAACTCAGGACATTAAGAAGACACTGGGTTAGACCTTGGAGCAGGCCGAAAGACTGACGAAAGACAGAGTTTCCTACAGACATCTGTCATGAGAGTGACATTCTGCAAAGGACATACTACATGATGACGGCGATGAGCTAGGTAGGCTGACAAGCCAGACAGACGGATACACACACAACTAATTTGTTTGATGTATGAGAAAGTGAGGATAGAACATGGAATAGAATAATGCTTTATATATATATCCATGTAATTTCAATGATAGTCCATTATTATTGGCCCATGTGTCGATCTCCCAGTCACACTAAAACTAGCACTATCATCAAACATGGCGAAGGATGTCAATCTCGTGAAGTTCAGCCGTGTGCACTGGACCATGGAAATACAATACAGGATAGCCTACATACTATTGCAAATAGCCGAAGACCATACCAGGATAATCGAAGGGAAAAACACCACAAAATGAATGAAACTAACTAATCCAAATTGAAAACCACAACACGTTTCCATGGACACAAGTGTAAGCTGTCAAGTAGTGTGAATTCCAGACAAATCCGTGGCCTGACTGCATCCATAATGAACTAAAACATGAGAACAAGACTAGACTGCAGCTGGTTAAGCTCCATCTTGGTGTGGTTTCAAACTAATTAAGAAACTGATTACAGACCAAATCTGAAAATAATACTGTTTCTGTTACCTCCATGTTTCATTGGTTCATCTAAAAGCTTGGAGTACGATGAAGCTGAAGATATCATCCCTTAAGAATAAAAAGAAACTTCATACAACATAAACCAATATTTCTAAAAACATTATAATAAGCATATTGTAAGTACAGCTTTTTAGTACTTACTTACTACTTATTTAGTCGCTCCTCTTCTACCGTGAGGTGTAGAGGTTTGCCAAAGAGAACGCCACACTGCTCTATCCGCCGTCTTTTTCCTGGCCTCTTTCCAATCCAGCCCTCTATCACTTAGGGACTGTCGTATGTTGTCTTCCCAACGTACTTTGGGACGTCCTCGGGGTCTGCGTCTTTGACTTTTGATCTCCCATGACCGCTTTGGTATCCGATCTTCTTCCATTCTACAGACATGGCCAAACCACTGTAGTTGGGACTGCTCCACTCGTGTCTGCAGGGGTTGAACTTCAAGATTGCTACGTATTGTCTGGTTACGAATCTTGTCCCTTTTCGTCCCCTGAACCGCCTTTCTTAGGTACCTCATTTCTGAAGTTTGTAATTGCCTTTCTTGGGCTGTAGTCATTGCCCATGACTCACATCCATATGTCAGGACAGGCACATAGGTCGAGCAGTATACATCCATCTTTGTTTTCCTGCTTATTTCTCTTCTACTGAGGAAACCTCTGTTTATTGCATGGAACAGTCTACCTGCTACTGCCCTTCGTGCAGTTAACTCCTCTTTGATTCCTCCCCTGCTGTCTATTACCACTCCTAGATATTTAAAGTTGCTGACCTGCTCTAGTTCTCGTGTTCCCAGGGTTATCTGATGTCTCTTTTCATCTCTGGCGATCACCATGGTTTTTGTTTTGGAGTTGCTGATGTGCATTCCTCTCTTCTTCAACTCTTCTTCTCAGAACTGCAAGTTGATCTGGAGATGTGCTTCGGTTTTCGTGATCAGTCTGCAAATGCTAGTTCCGATATGTAACTTGGTCTCACCTTCCAGTATCCAACTTCATACTTTTTTGTCCGTTCCTTGCAGGCTTTGATGACTTCATCCATGAGGAGTATGAAAAGGTACGGTGATAGAATGTCCCCCTGTCTTACTCCGCTAGTGGTCTTGAACTCCCCTGACTTTTGATTTGATGTCCGCACATAATTTCTGCATGTTTTATAGAAACTCTGTATGGCAGAGATCAGGGGTCCTGGGATGTTCTTCCTTGTCAGGCACTCCCAGAGTTTGTCTCAAGGAACTTTATCAAATGCTTTCTCCAAATCCAAAAAGCAGAGATGCATCTCTTTATCATATTCAAGAGCCTTTTCACTTAGCTGTCTGAGTGTAAAGAAAAGGTCTTGAGTACTTCTGTTTCCCCTAAACCCACATTGAGTTTCATCCATATTTGGCTCTGCTAGACCTCTTAATCGCTGTTCTAGAATCCTTGAGTAGACTTTCCCGGGGACACTGAGAAGGGAAATACCTCTGTGATTTTCACATTGTCGATTGTCGCCCTTTTAAAATATTGGTATTATTATTGCAACCTCCCAGTCTCTTGGTATCTTCTTGTGGCGCCAAGCTGCCTTGAGAATCTTCATGAATAGCATCTCTCCTGCCGCTCCCATGTATTTAACCATTTCTGGTGTTATACCATCATGTCCTCCTGCTTTACCAATCTTAATTTTCTCCAATGCTGCCTTTAGTTCTTCCATTGTGATAGTTTCGTTTCCCTCCATGGCTCCCTCTTCTTGAATTGGGACTGTTACTTCCAGAGCTTGGTTTTCCTCCACTCCAAGGAGATCTGAGAAATATTCTTTCCATCTGTTCATTACCTCTTCTGGGGCAGTCAACAGCGCACCTTGTTTATCTTTAACAAATTTCAGGGGGCATTCCTTTTCCTTCCTCATGTTCTTTAAGGTCCTGTAGAAAAGTTTCTGGTTTTCTCCAGCATAATTTTTCAGTTTCTCTCCAAATTCTTCCCAGGATTTCTGTTTGGCCTTGAGCAGTCTTCTTTGCTTCTGTTCTAAAATTTACATATTCTTTATATTTCTTTGTTTGTTCTTCTGTATTCCTAGCCCCTAGGTATTGCTTCCATGCCTTTTTCTTTTCTCGTATTATTGTTTTCACTTCTTCTGTCCACCATGGTGTACTTTTTCTCTTCCACCCTTCTTTGGGTTGACCGCATGCCTCTGCTGCAGCCTCTTTGAGGATGTCTTTGAATTTTACTTAAAGCATTTCCATATCTTCTTCAGATTCCTCTATCCTTTCTATTGCTGTTGTTATGAGCCCTTGGTATCTCCTTTTAACATCTGGTTTTCGTAGTTTGTAAGCCTTAATTTTATTTTCTCCTTGTGTATTATATTTCATGCTTGCTGATGGGTGTTGCCTAGCTGGATAGTATTTTTCAATTTCTCTCTTTATTTTAACTAGGTAGTGGTCGCTTCCTATCTCTGGTCCTCTGAACACTCTAGCATCCTTTACATACTTGAAATCAGTTTTCCTCGCTATTGCATAGTCAATTATGGATCTTTCATTTCTTGTCGGCTCACATCTTGTGTAGGCATGGATACGCATGTGTAGAAACCTTGTATTTGTAATAACAAGATTTTGTTCTCTGCAGAATCTGAGCAGTCGTTTTCCATTGTCATTTAAGACATCTTCTCCATACCTACCGATCACTCCATCCCATCTAGAATAGTCGTTTCCAACTCTTGCGCTGAAGTCTCCAAGGAGAAGTATTTCATTATGGCAATCGTCAATGGTCCTTTGGAGGAGCTCATAAAATTCATCTTTTATGTCAGTGCTCTCATCTTCGTTTGGTGCATACACAGTGACGATATCCATTTGACTATCCTCCTCTTGTAGACTTAGAACCATCAGTCGTTCTGAAATGAACTTCCATCCTTTAATGTTTGCTTTGCTGTTACCATTCACTATACAGCCAACCCCTGCCCTGGCTCGTTCACTCATGGGAACTCCGCTGTAGTATAGCGTGTTGCCGTCATGGTCCAGAACGCCCTGTCCCTTTTTCTTTGTTTCTGTAAGTGCCAGGACTGTCAATTTTGTTCTCTTCATCTCCTCTATTAGTTCTTGTTCTCTTCATCTCCTCTATTAGTTCTTGTTCTCTTCATCTCCTCTATTAGTTCTTGTTCTCTTCATCTCCTCTATTAGTTCTTGTTCTCTTCATCTCCTCTATTAGTTCTTGTTCTCTTCATCTCCTCTATTAGTTCTTGTTCTTTTTTGTTTATACTTCGTACATTCCATGTTCCGTAAATCGTGGTCCTTATTTCTCGCCTGTTCGTCGCCGTTGAGGTCAGTCCAGTTTTCTATGTGTTTTGACTTGTAATCGTTGTTTTAAGACAAACAGGTGATTAGCCTGTTGTGTCTTTGCATGGTGGAGGGGCTGCCTCCTTACAGCCTCCATGCCTGCCGACCCGTTTTTGTCCACGGCTGCTTATTTATTCGCAGCTAACCTCCAAATTAGGAGGCCTTTCAGCAATCCGCAACCCTGCTGACGCGCCTGGTAGGAGCCTCCCCCAGGACAGCTTTTTAGTCCATATTTTTATTTTAGGATTTTCCTCAAGAATTCTAAGACGCGGAATTTTTTTGCTTCTGAAGTTAACAATGTTTATGTTGTTTATCTAATACAGCATTAACTAACAGATGTCTACAAACACCATAACAATCATAATACAATGCCTAATATTCAAGCTACATATTTAGCTTCAAATTTGTTCAGGCTATTTTTAGAATGAGATTTTGTGCTTTTATTATTTCTGTTTTGTTCTTCGCTGCACTCTGGGCAAACCAATTGGTGTTCCGTCTCTATCAACAAATGGCCAGAGGCTTGGATACTGATAGTTCCTGTAGTCCTGTGATTGAACACACTCCTACTCTGTCTTCTCAAGCTCCCGACTCCACTTGACGCTCAGTTGATCTCAAAGCTCTGCTGCCTGTGAATTACTGATTCATCTATTGCAGTGTGATCATCCAACATACTGTCATTGACAGACTTAAAAAATGTCACCTCTATCTGTATCTAATGTCCTCATAATGGGTACTGGGAAAGCCAAGATGTTAGTTCTTTCATTGCCTGGAGCCCTAGTATGACCATAAGAGGAGATCCACACCAGCCCCTGAAGGTTTGAGGCCTCTTTGGCTGCCAACCACTCATGCCGTTGCCAGCTTTTCTGTACCTACCAAAGAAAGAATTGAGCGTCTGATCTGATGACTGCCCTTGTTAAAGAGCTCTCAGATAGCCATCTCAGAGCTGAGGTCACTGCTTCTATCTCTATTCTCGTACTGGAGGTTGTTGTCCTGCATGCCCCACTCCACTCAGCAACAACCTGACCTTTCACTCTAGCAAATACGCCCCAACCTGGTTTCCAACTGCATAGCCTTGATACGTCGGTTTATATGATTGCATCACGATCCTGAGTGTTAGCACTTAGATAGTTAACCTCAAGCTCTGCTTTCCTGTAGCGCCATACTCTGATTTCCTGTCAGGATTTTGAAGACTCTGTGGAAATCTGTCATTCTATCCCCAGTATGGACCCATTCTATTCCCTTAGCTATCGCCTCAACTGTAGTCACCTGTCTAACCATTCTCTCTGCCATCGACATCCTTCATTTGATTCATGTTCCCTTGGTGTTATTATTCAGCCTCTTGTCTTCGGTAACTCGCTTGATTATTTATTAATATTCATATATTATTTTGTAGCAGTGTTGATTCATATGCTGACTGTTGAAGCTACAAACAATATTCTTGTTTTGTCTGTAAACAATATTCAACAGATTAGAAGTTTTAAAAATAAATTTCTAAGCTATGTAAAATATTTTTTCTAGTTGTCCCATAATTTTCACAAATGTATCTAATGCCTAACTGTACATCAGTTAACAAGCACAAAAAATATACAGAACCACATAAAAATCACCACTGCTATGTAAACAAATGAATTGTTTTAATCTAAGTATAGTTTGTGAAAAGAATAGTTAAAAAAAAACATTTAAAAATAAAATATAAAAAAAAATAATTGTGATTATAAAATGAGAAAGATATAGACATAGATATTAACAGCTGTAGAACTGTCAGCTACGCTGTCACCTTTTTCTTCCTTCTCACGCCTTCCTCTCTCTTGTTCCTCCTGCTTTGACTGTGCTGTTTTCTGACCCATTATAATTTTAAACTGCAAATCTGTGGTACAAATGATCACATCTATATGATATAGTACATGATTATTATTATTCTAAATCAGCAAAGTATTATCGTCACGTGCAGAGACTTAACAAAGCTAGAAATAGAAGTTTAAATCTGCCAAAAAGGGCAAATATTGCAGTCAAGCTGTAAACTAGCGACACAACGCATTCCGTTTTCCGGACTACATCCTGCTACTTGCAAAGCCCTGTTCAGGACATGGTAGTGGGAGATTGAGAATGAACGCAGCAGAAGAAGTTTAAATTTGCAAAATGAACCACCAGATAAAATGGTTTTCACACAGCGTGGACAATTTGTTTCACAAGAACAACACGATGTGGTAAAAATATGCCCCACAGCTGTGTGTAAATGAAGTGTTTTAGTAATCTTTGAAGAATGCATCCTGATCATGCATGAACCTTCTATAACAGCATGTCAAGCACACATACAGCTAAGGAAAAATAGCGCTAGATAGTTAATGACAAATGCAATAAATATGACATCTAAATTACCAAGACCGGCCAACCCATTAAAAATGGACAGTTTAATCTAGGGATGCTCTAAATAGATATATCAAGATTCACACCAAAATTATAATATTCAATGCAACTGTCAAGTCGGTGTTGCTGTATGGAGCGGAGACTTGGAGAACGACCAAGGTCATACCCCAAAGACTTCAGTCCTTCATTAACAGATGCCTACGAAGGATAATGGGCATAAAGTGGCAGGACATGGTGAGGAATGAAGACTTGTGGGAAAGGAGCCAACAACAACCATTGCTACAACAAATTAAGCGAAGAAAATGGGGCTGGATAGGACATACGCTTTGGAAGGCACAGTCTAGTATAGCCAGACAGGGTCTTACATGGAATCCTCAGGGGAAAAGAGAGAGATGTAGACCCAAAAATTTGTGGAGAAGAGAATGTGAGAAAGAGCTAAAATGAAATAATTACACCTGGAGAGAGGCAGAAAAAGCAGCCCAGAATCGTGTAGGCTGGTGAGGTGTTGTGGATGGCCTATGTACCGAGAGGAGTGACGGACTTTGATTGATTGAGGCTCTAAATAGGGGTTGCTACTACTACTTGGCTGAATACAAATAGGTCTATAATTATGTATTTGGTATAAAAAGTTGAGTTCAATATGTTTACCAACATTTTCTATAATTGTGCAGTTATTAATAAAAACATATGATGTTTCAAAGTTCTACATCGTTATATAAAATGGGGCATACATTGTAAAACTATGTAATGCTACTAACTAATTAGTTTATTCAGTTCAAAGGTCATTGCTGCATTGAAAATTCATTTCCACATTTGGTTGAACCAGCTGGCTTGCCTTATCTTCTGCCAAGTCAGCTGTTGGAACAGTGTTATGATAAAGTACTCATCGCAAGGAGAATATGTATCACGTTAGTACATAACTGAAACTGAAAGTTATCCAACCTTTTGAGTCAAAAATTATCATGCCTCTCTTTGATCTGTTCGCATTCATTACTATTTTGTTGCATATGAATAGTTCACTGAATGCACTATTTTGCACAGAATAAAAATATGAATAAAATATTTGGTGCCTCACTAATTTAATCATCATAACTCTTTAAGACAATAATGAAGTATTTTGTCAATATTTTGAGAAACAAAAATATTAGTATCATAAGAACACACATATATACAGATGGCTCATCTAACAAAGCCACATCTGATGGAAGTGTAGGGGTCTATTACAGACTAAGGAATGGAGAAGAAAAACGTTGAGTATTAACAACGGGAACATTTTCCAATAATTTCCGTGCAGAAGCAGAGGCACTGAAGGCCGCAACTGAACTTGTAATCTAAGCTAAAGATATCCACAAAGAAAACATAGTATTCCTGACTGATGCCGCATCAGTATTAGCAGCGCTAAAACAACATAAAGATGAAGATCTCGAGCAATGTATGTTCTCCCTGACACAGCTCTCAGCAGAACACCCAAGGTTGGTCATACAGTGGATCCTATCCCACTGCTGCAATATTGAAGGCAATGAATCTGCAGACAAACTAGCAAAGAGAGGAATAGCATCCCAACAAATAGACCTGAGTATCACATTTAATGAGGCCAAGACCATAATTAAAGCCAACTTCAGGGTAAAATGGGCTGATCAACACCCCGACTTCCGAAAAGAAGACAGCTACTATAACTTAACTAGAGAAGAGCAAGTCATCATCTTCAGATTGAGAACTGGGCATAACAGACTTAAAGGTCATCTTTACAACAAAATGAGCATTGGGACAGATAACAGGTGCCCATGTGGGGAGCATATCATGACTGTGGAATACATCCTACACGCTAACGCAGGAAAAGAGAGAACAATACTGGCCTTGTGAGACAGATATGAGACAAAAGCTGTATGGAGATGAAACAGCCTTACAAACAACGGTGTCCTTTGTAAGAGAAACCAGAGCCTTGATCTGAGGATGAACGAAGAAGAAAAAGAAGAAGAAAGAAGTATCATAAGAAAGCTTGTTTTTAGCCAATAGTTAAAGTTTTAAAAAATGAAATCAAAGTGGAATAGTTATTCAAGTGAAAAGTGTTTGGTAAAGAAGACTATGCTGGGAGTGTCAAGTTATGGGATACTTTGAAAATTATACAAGGAAACAAATTCATTGCTTCATTAGTGTGATAAAAGACTTTGAACTGGCAGAGGAGGAAAGAGATAGGAACATATACAGGATTAAGGGGAGGAAGCCTAACGTCTGGTCAGGCAAAATATACTGATTAGATATGTTAGTCAGGGTCAGGCAAAACATACTGGCCAAGAACCTCACCTCGGCTTCCTAGTAGCCCTCCCTGGAAACGGGCTGTTTTCATGGCAGCTTGGCTAATGAGGTGAGGAATCAATGTGATTCCTGTAGTAGTGAGTGACATGCAGATGAAGTCAAGCATAGCACAACTGCCTGGAGGACTCCGGTCCACCTTCATCTGCACGCTTGGGATGTGAGGAAAGCTGCTGCAACCCGCCACTTAACGTCCTTTTCAGGGCGTACAAAAGAGTAACATACTCATTGTGGGCATTTGCAAACAACATAAAGGATTGAAACTATGAAAACTAATAATTTGAGAAAACATAAAAAAGTGGAGAAAGTGAGTTAACGCAACAATATGCGCCTGGCCTGGTCTCAGAAGATCTTTCGTTAACTCACGTTTTTCTTTAAACATCATTGTCCAGTACTTCAGTATTGTTTTCGACCCACTTTTGTCACTATACACTGCCTGCATTCTGCGATGAATATCAACTGGTTGACATTCTTCAGCAATTAAAAACTGAATTATCGCTTACTGTTCAACTCTGGTCGGATTCCGTATCACACCCACCATGTTTTCAACGGTCTGCTGAGGAAACTATGAGTCGGCGGATAATGAAATTTTGCAAACTTGACGGTTGGTATGTGCTGTTTACACCTGAAGTGATGTCATCATGCGCATTGTGTGTATGTTCACTTGTTGAAGTTTGGTCCGGTTTCATTTGAACACGCCTTGTATATATCCCACAAAGTATTCATAATACAAACATATATTTCAGTATTATGTAAAAATAATAATAAATGTGGGTGGATAGAAATGCCCGCTTAATTATAAATTAATTTTTCACTTCATTATCCAGAAGCTGTGCATGGAAGGCTGCTTAGAAAACAAATCTTGCTAGATTATGTTACGAAGTTGCAACTACCAACATGGGGATTAGAGGACAGACTCAGACAGCTGAACTATAAATAGTGCTAACTCAGTGAATGTTATTCAGGCCATCAAAGGTTAGTCAGTTTACCTTTGTTTTCCTTTTTGAGCATTTCAGTTTCTTCGTGTAATGAGTGCAACATTTCTGCATGTTGTTGTTTTAGAAAGAGGATGCTTCGTTCCAGATACTGTATCCGCTGAGATGGATTAATTTCTGTGACCGCCAGCATCTCATCATCTTCACCGCTATTTTTGAACCCACCAATAAGATTCATATTTGCTTTTTGGTCTTTAATGAATGGTTTTGGATACCGAGTCTGAGAATAAAATAACAGACTGTGCATAAAATAATAATTATAATCCTCATAGGCATCTTCAGTATACAAACAAAATGAATATGTTGCAGTAAAATCGAAAAAAGAGAAAGTTTAGTTTAGTAAATTATGAGTGTAGAAACAAAGAAAATGTAAACATAATACAGGAAAGATAACAAATAATAAAATAATAAAAGTACATCTATAGAATCTGGGACATGAGAATTCCAGGCAAACAGTACATCATAGGCATCACAGTCTCTGTAGACCATGCGCATCGCACGCTGTGAGTTGTCTCTCCAGAGAGCAAGCCTGGGTGCTGAATATGGAGAAGCTGGGGTCTAGACTGCAGGATCCTCCTCTCAGCCTCACTGGTGTAATCCAAAGAAATGCAACGCATGACAATTTGGCACCAGCTTAGTTGCAGGAGCTCCCGGAATGAGTTTTGAAATCATCTGCCTTAGGTGCTACCACTCCGGATTTTCTGTCTGGTTTACTCGCATAACACTACCTTCTCCCAAGGTTTCCACAAGGCAGTGGAGTCGTTGCCCGCAGATGCTAGTTACTCAAGACATCCGATCATACTCTCATCATCCCAGGGCTAGCCAGCACTCCTTGGCACTATTGGGCTTAAAATCAGAGTTCCCCCTCTCCTCGGCAAACTGCCAGAACAGGCTAACGAGCTTCGTCTACCTGGGTTTAGAGTCAGAGTTTACGTTCTCTTAGATTGGCTGTCAGCCAAGACTTATGAGTCCAATTTGCCCGCCCAGTTATACCGTGGGGTACTCGGTCGTGCCCCACATAAGAGACAGGAGGCCTCTTATAAAGGTGCTGCTGGGGACATAAGAATGTAGGAGAGGCCATTGGCATGGAAAGGAAAGGCTATAACGATTCACTGTCCTTTAACGAGTGATCGTCTAACCCAGACCTCACTATTAAACCCCACCAAGTATATAAACAGTATGTAACAGAAAATAAATAGCAATGATTAAAGATAGCTTGGAATGTGAAAGATCACAAAAGTATAGATACATTACATCTATATATATATCATCATGTAGCCTGTCCTTTATAGAATGTCGCTCCCATCACAGTCTGTCTGAAAGAAACTTGTTCTCTTGCTAAAACTCCAGCCTCCGCCACAGTCCTGCCTGGATGTCTTGGTACCATCATCTTCTTGGTCTGCCCCTGCCTCTTTTGCCTGGAACCATACCTTCTATCACTGTTCTCTCAAGACAGTTGTGTCTCTTGATGTGACCAAAGTATTTACATTTTCTGGCCATAAAGGAATTCATAAACCAGTTGTCCTCTATGCTCAACTCTTGCAGAATGTCTACATTTGTCTTTTTCTCAGTCCAAAGAGGATCTTTCTGTAACATTTTGACTTGAAGGATTCAATTCTTTGTCTAGACATTTTGGTAATTGTCCATGATTCACAGCCATAAGCTGCCAAAGGAAAACACAGGCTCTCAAGACTTTTACTTTTGTCGCTTTGTTGATGCTCTGCCATAATTTCTTCAGTCTCTGCATTGGCTATTCTTCTTCTGATTTCTTTTGAGCAGTTGCCATTCTGGTCAATTCTAGAGCCCAGATATTCAAAATGCGTGACCTTAACTTAACGTCTTTATACTGGTTTAGAAGACCCTGCAGAGTCTGTATACAACCAGTTACATTTACATCACCTTGCTCTAAAAGCTATGCGCATCCAGTTTATTCTTAAATGCATTAACTGTCCCTGCCTCCACTACCTCTCCTGGCAATGCATTCCAAGCAGACACCACTCTCTGACTAAAAACATATTTCCTAATATCTAAACTGGACCTCTCTTTAGTCAGCTTGTAGCTATGCCCTCGTGTTATTGTAGGTGGCTGTATTTTAAAAAACTTGTTATAGTCTAATTTATCGATTCCTCTGATCATCTTATAAACCTGTATTAAGTCACCACGAATTCTTCTGATTTCACCTGATCGATTTCCTCACCGTCTATTGTAAATTTATGTTGACATTGTGTTTTGTCGGTGATCATTATCTTTGTTTTGTTTATAAACAGGTTTTGATCTTTACTGTGTCCATTTACAGCTGAAATTAGCTGCTCTAGCCCTTCTGCACTTCTTGATAATATCACTGTGTCGCCTGCGTATCGTAACTCTTGATTCTCGTACCCACCAATTGTATATGTATCAAAACTGTCAATATTCTCGCCTTCTCTAATATTTCTCATTATACATTCCACATAGATAAGGTTAAAAGATACATCCATGTCATACTCCCTTTTGTACTGCAAACCAATCTGATGTTTGCCAAGATACTTAGACAGCGGCTCGTTGATCTTGGTATAATGTTTCAATATATATATATGTTCATTTATAGTCCTCTCCAGTTCCCAATTGTTAAAAATATATCTATAGGCGTTTGTTGCAACGATATTAACACTGCAGTACATTATGATAGTTCAGTACATTAATTATAGGCCAAATATCAGATGTGAAACTATCCATTTATTCGATCACATCTTACCTTGTCAAAAGCATTAATGCGAGACCATTGTGGAAGTGTATTCAAAGGAGGTAGTGGTTTGTTCATAGCAGAAAGGTCAAAAGTGTGATTCTGAACCAAGCCTTGCCTAATCATTCTATTACTTTGACCTTTGGCAGTTTGAAGGTTGTGGATATCTTATATATTGCATCAGTCAACCTATTATAAAACAAAAAATAATATTAATGAATTAATTAAATGTTAAAATGACACAGCAAACAAGAGCAGCAATATGTCAAATCATATTAAATTACCTACACTCATTTGCAGAATCGGGAACGGCCTGGCCTAGTGGTTAAGTGGCACGGCTCACAATCCGAAGGTGCTGGGTTCGATCCCCATCACAGCACCGGCCGTTATTCCAGGGAAGCAAACCCTTAGAAAATGCAGGAGGAAGCAGACCCTTACATAAAATGCAGGCTGAAGTTGGATGCACTGGGCCGACAGGCGCAAAATAAAAACCACAGTGCAACGAACAGCGCCTTGGGGATTAGAAAAATAAGGCGACCGCAAAACAAAAAAAACAAAAAATTTGCAAATCTTGAAGAACATTACACATTTTTAGAGTGTAAATTGTTATCAAAGATCAGAGCAGAATTAGGAAAACTGAAGAGATCCTCAACAATACCCTTCCACCGCGGAATCACAGGAAACGAGGGAGCTGACGCTCTAGCAAAAGATGGCAGCAAAAAGGCACAGTTTAATCATCGAGTATCATACAGAGAGTTCAAGAACATCATCAGAAATCAGTATATACACCAATGGAAAGAAGACAGAAACATAAGCAGTACACCAGACCCAATTCACCAAATCAAAAGAAATCAACAAACTACATTATTTCTCCTGAGAACTGAACACTGCAGACTACTAGAACACCTGTACCGACTAAAGATCTCACGCACTGATGAGTGCCCATGTGGAACAGGAGGCCAGAATCCTGAACATATTCTACAGGAATGCCCATTTCTATAGGGAAATGAGATACCAGACCTGGCCAGAGGGTGTGGAGCTGAGACAAAAGCTGTGGGGCAGCCGCTCTGACCTGGTGAAAACTACAGACTTCATCATGGGGACTAGCCTGCAGATATAGCATGACCTAAAGATCCTGAACGCAAAGAAAGAAAGAGAAGAGAGTGTAAATGTATACAAGTATAATGTTTCAGACAAATTCTACATGATCTCCTTCTTCTTCTTCTTCTCCTCATTCGCCACACTTTTTTCATTTTACGTCTGCACACGAAGACCAGTTCTCTGGATAAAGGTTGCCGAAGTGGAGAGTTTTTAAGGCTTCCTAACAGCTTTGTGTGGAGATTTGTCTAAGTTGGCCAGTGCTCAGTATGCAATTGGCTAAGCATATAACAATCTAGCAGGATATGTTCGGATGTCTGTGCTGCTTGTCTGTACATGCACATTAGTGATGGAGCCAATTTTAGCTTCTTGTAAGTGGCTATTCAATCTGTTATGACCCGTTCTATGTGGAACATGATCACTTCCTCCACATGACCATGGCAGTGATAGTTTTCCTTTTTTTGGTTGTTTTGTTCTTATGTTGCTCCCTCCTTTGTCAACCTGGCTGCTGTCTCATTTCTTGGTATGCCACAGTGTGATTGTATTCACTGTAGCACTTCCCTTCTCTTGGCTTTTAGTTCGTTCAAGGTTTTTTATTCTCGATGGTTTGCAAAACTTACATTGCATCTGTAAGGAATACAGCCTGCTGGCATTGACTTACTGTGTTGCTAATCATATCTGCAACCTTGCTGAAGTCGGATGTGTTGGACCGAAAGGTGCAAATATCGCAGTCAAGCTGTAAACTATGACACAAAACATTCCGTTCTCTGGACTAAATTCTGCTACTTGAGCCCTTTTCAGGGTTTGGTAGCGGGAGATTGAGAACGAACGAAGCCAGCCAGATCTGCAGCAATAATTAGTGCCTGTATTTCAGTTGAGTAGCTTGAACAGAATTTTCCAGTTGAACTAGTGTGTTCCGTTTTTTAAATCTGCGTAGACAACGTGGATTCCTGCGCCTCCATTCTCCACTGCTATTTTTGCTGATCCATCAGTGTATACCTGGTTCCATGATTCTCTCGGGCACAGTTCACCGAGCATGTCGCATGCTGTTGCTTTCTTTTGGAGAAAATTTTGCTCTTGTTGAGAAGGTGGCAGTTATAAATGTTTTTATTCTCTGAGGTGTTGATGTTATTTCCATGGGGTTAGAAGGAGTAGTGGATCCTTAGTGGTGTCTGGTAATTTATCCGTAAATATTCTGATTAATTTTTTGGACCAACATACAAAGAATTGTGCATGAAGTTGCCCAGCCTCTTCATTCAATCAAAACAATTTCTGTGGCTTAAATTTTATACAGGATCGGGTAGCCAGTCCCACAACCAACCTTCCTTTTTTGCTTCTTACTCTTAGTCTGGTAGTTTGCAGTATTACTATTTATTCTCCCTTCCAGGCTCTGTTAACTCTGGCATGCTTGCCTCATAGACAACCCTTTTCAGTCACCTTTTGCAACATACCTGCAAGATAGTAGTTCTATTCTTTTCTCTCCAGGTACCACTCGGGCAACATGAGTTTCATAAACTTTTTTGAATTAAAATATTTTTTAGATTTAATTTTTAAAAGTTTAGCTATACTGAAAGTGAAATAATAAACTGCTAACTGTTCAGATCTACCAACAAACTTGTCACTTGACCCAAATTAGATCAGCAGCTACTATCAAAACATTCAATAACAATGACCAGGCAATTGTTATGAGAGGGAAGGATAGCAGGTTTATAGCAACAATCATAGCTGTATAAGTATCCACAATAGGTCTGATTGTCAGCCGATTAAATGGAGTATTAATCCTATTGAGCCTAAATGAAAATTCTGTAACAGAATAAATAAGAATATATGAATCTACAAAACAAGCCTTCCAGTTGGTTATATTACAATTGTTGGACATGAAATTTAGGACATCAACATTTATTATACAAATATAATTATCAGGTTTCCTATCCTCTTATGTTTATAAACTTAGTAAACCTGGGAACATACATCGAATTTCATGGAAGTGGAGAGGATTGCACAAAATCTATAGGAATGTGACAATTGGGAGTCATTTTCCAACTGTGGTTGCCACCAAGTATTAAAAATTACAAGGCAAACGTAATTTCTGGCACTGTTGACAGCTTCTGACAAATTACTCTCTTGATGCAATGATATCTACAGAGCACCACAGTGATTATCATTATCACTACTTATCTTCTATTTTATTTATCATTTACTTTTCGTTTTGCGATTTCTTTTACAGTTTGAGTTTACTGTAAAAGTTTACAGTTTACAGCAAAATCACTTAGAAAAAAATATATTCTAAGCATATTAAGTAAGATTGTATACACATTATTGAAGTATAACTAATTCCTGTCTCCAATTCTTATGCACTTATATCATAATCGTCATGGATGAACAACTCGAACTATTAAAAACTAACTTTACTTGACTAACGTTGTCGCTTCTTTAAGACAGTTCAGACGTTCACATTCCTGATTCCATGACCAAAACAGCCTATTGATTATTATAGTTATCATTTTAGAAATTATAAGTGCTTATGCGGGTAGGTGCTATCGTTAACAAGCTTAAAAAAATAATTGTTAACACTGTCACAAATATCACTGATTTTGCAGCATGTGTAAATTCCTAAATTAATTACATGTGCACATTCCTGCATGATTAATTTGGTCGTCAATGACTCCATCTGCCATGTTAATTCAAGTGAAACAACATCTACTTCCGGTATGTCATCTGAAAATTGTAACGCTCTTGCTGGTATAGAGAACGAAATAACGTAATATAGCAACATTTTATTATTTAAATGAATACGTTTTTCAGTCTGTACGTTCTTTTACTTCTGTCCACTTGTGTCGTTAGACATGGGTGGGGAGGTGTAATTTTCTTTCGTGTGCTAGATGTGTGGCCAATGATGTTTTCTTCAGTATCTCACTTACACTCCCTCGATTCAGTTACCTTAAACATTTTCCCACTGATGCAATTTGTCTCAGTAAATCTGAGGTCTTGGATAAATCTGAATGGTTATTTTGACATAGCATGCCACTGAATTTGAATTTTGTGAACATTTAACTCTTAATTGAATGGATAATAAGAGAAGGAAGTGATAGTCAAACTGTATAAATTATTAGATTAGTTAGACCTAGATTGGACAACTGTGTACAGGTGGTGAGTCCTTATCGTAGGGGGGATACAAATATGCTGGAAAGGACACAAAAAGAGCGACAAAGCTGATAGTGGGATTCCAGAATTACAGTGTCTAGAAAAGAGAAGAATTCGAGGTGACAATACAGGTTGATAAGATAATCAAAGGAACGGATACATTAGACTATAACAAGTTTTTCAAAATATAAACACCTACAAGAACAAGAGGGCATAGCTAGTTACAAATTAACTAAAGAAAGGTCCAGATTAGATATTAGGAAATATTTTTTTTAGTCAGAGAGTGGTGAATGCTTGGAATGCATTTCCACAGGAAATAGTGGAGGCAGGGAAAATTAATACATTTAAGAATAGATTGGATGCACATAGCTTTTAGAGCAAGGAAAGGTAAACGCAACTCGTTGTTTACAGACTCGGTATAGTCTTCTAAACCAGTATAAAAACGTTAAGTTAGGAATTTCTATCTTTAGATCACTGCATCTCCCCCATTGAAAAAAAGTATTTCAATAAATGCATTATGTGGTGGTAAGAAAAGAGGGAGACCCCAGGAAACACCCAGAAGAACAATTATCCGAGAGGGCTCAACCATGGCCATCTATAGTTTAGACTACAGATGGTCATGGCTCAACTATGGACCTCAGCACCATACCAGATGAAAAACAGTAGCGTCACACCGTTCCAACACACACACACACGTATACATATATACACACACACACACATATATATATGTAGCTTACAGTTGCTCAAAAGACAATGGAGCTAAGAACATTGACAGGCTCTTTACATGACACAGCAATCAGACGTCGAACTCAGCCACCGAGGACGTTCTGCATTGTTAACCAAATTGGGCGGAGCATGGAGTGCGTTTACCAATCAATAGATGATCGCGAAATGTGTCGTATCATTTTACTCTGTCCTACAGTCACACTCTTGCACATCTTTCACACGCGCCCTCAGGGCGAGACCCTTCCATTGCACTTTGGTTAGACTGGCTTCTGAGAGCGAACAAACCTAGCATAGGTACATACAGACGCACACACACATCCAAGCACTGGTTTATGCGTCGTAATATCGCCCAGGTTAACTACGTTCTAGGGTGGAATAGGCGCGCCCCCGCCAGTAGAAACTAGTGAGGCAAACATATACAATTAAAAAAAAGAATGACCCCAGTGAAAGCATTGGTTCAACATGGTACTCCAGTGCAAAAGACTGCATTGAGTTTAAACAACATTTGGCTACCTGGCATCAAGCAATTCCTTTATCTGATTGAATGCCAGTACTACATACATACATATTACACATATATATATACACATATATGTGATAATTGTCCATCACTGACGATCACCGACATCATCCTTGTTGTATGTGTTCTGTTTTGTTTTATTTCTACACTGTCTGACATGTTTTGCTGTAGTGTTTGCTGGACCTCATGTGGCTTAACAGTCCAATGCGGGCATGGAATATTCTATTGCATGGTTTGCACACTAGGTATTCTGCTGCCGGTGAGGGTGGTTTTACTTCTCTTTTCTTTCGGTTCAGGAGTTTGGTTTGCGCTGTCTGCACCATCTCTCTCAGCAACGCCCATGTTTACTGCCTTTCTCCAGACCGATTTGTTTTCTGCAATGCTCTTCCAGTTATCTTCATCTATGTGACAGCATCTGAGAGTTTTCTTCAGGCTGTCTTTTAATCCTTTTTTTTGACGACATCCTTTTCGCCAGTCTTCCCAGAGCTCACCGCACAGAAGTCTCTTCGGCAGTCTTGTGTCTGGTATGTGCACAAGGTGTCTAGGCCATCTCAGCTGGGCCACCTGCAGCGATGCATGGATGTTTGACATGTCTGCTCTTTTCAGGACTTACTTCAGTGTCAGGGACATAGTCCTGCCAGCGGATGCGGAGTATGCATCTCAGGCAAGTTATGTGGAAGTGGTTCAATCTTTTTGCCTGTCTTATTTAGACAGTCCAACTCTCGCATGTGTATAACAAGGTTTGGAGGATACCGGTATATATATATATATATATATATATATATATATATATATACACACACATACAAACACACACACTTAGAATCCTGGTATTCAAACAGGTGTGTGCCTGCTGCTAGGTAGCTGAAAGCAATCCGTAGTATTTTTTTTATTTGTTGATGTACCCGGTAGTCATTTTTACTCATTGTGGCTTACTAGGCCTGGGAAAAGGGAGGTTTCGTATTCTAAAAGTCATACAACTCCTATCAAATATACAAAACACACACGCGCGCAAACACACACACACACACACACACGTGCGCGCGTGCAATCATACACACACACTAGCACACACACACACACACACACATACACACACACGCACGCACTAGCACACACACACACACACACACACACACACATATATATTCTCAGTTTCTCATATACACATTCTCATCAGGTTTCAACCCTAACACGTCCTTGCATTCGCCCTGTCGCACTCCGTATCAAATTATAAACACCAGTGGCGTTACTACAAAGTATGATACTCTAGGGTATAATATGTACAGTACCTATGAGGGAGGTACTAATGTAAGAATGTAAGGGGCAGCTTAATTATTTGGGCGGATTCTCCTGCTGCCACACCTCCCCCCGCGCTCGTTCTATAAATGTAATATAAAAGCATACATAACAATCATCAATGTTTGCAAGTAAATCTTTAACAAATGCACAGTCCCATTTTCAACATATATTGGAACAAGAAAAGGGTACATAATAACAGTTAAGTAACACCACTACCGTCTTAAAAGCCCAAGCAACAACAAACAAGAAAACATTTTACTTGAAAAAAATACATAGACTACAGCACTATGAGCGCCACTTGATGACAATTTTATTGGCTCAAGGAATGAGTGAAGACAATATCAATGACTGTATGAGGACAATTTCAGTGACTCGAGGATTTCATGAAGACAGTTTAATAAACACCAGAACTGTATGAAGACAATAGAATCGACACAAGGACTGTATGAAGACAGTTTCATAAACACCAGGACTGTATGAAGACAGTTTCATAAACACCAGGACTGTATGAAGACAATAGAATCGACACAAGGACTGTATGAAGACAGTTTAATAAACACCAGAACTGTATGAAGACAATAGAATCGACACAAGGACTGCATGAAGACAGTTTCATAAACACCAGAACTGTATGAAGACAATAGAATCGACACAGGGACTGTATGAAGACAGTTTAATAAACACCAGAACTGTATGAAGACAATAGAATCGACACAAGGACTGCATGAAGACAGTTTCATAAACACCAGAACTGTATGAAGACAATAGAATCGACACAGGGACTGCATGAAGATAAACAAATTGGATGAATCAAAGGCTCCTACTTCTTTTTTCTGCGTTCGTCCTGCAAATGACGTTGTGAAGTTGTGTGACAGTTTACAGCGATGCTGCGATAGCTGCGCCTTTTGGCCCAGCACATTCGGTTTAAGCTGGCTTTTACGGACACCAGGTTTGACTTGTCATTGCGATCTCTATTCTCTTAGCCTGACAGTGCTTGTCTTCTTCTTCTTCTTCTTCTTCTTCGTACGCTGTCAGACGTCAACTTGAATTTGTTCGAAGAAAGCAGCTGTCATCCTGAGGCTGTCGACACTGCCATAGAGCTTGTCTAGTGTTGGCACTGGTGATGGCCACATGTGCTTTCTCTGGTCCTCGTACGTCGGGCAATTTTGCAGCAGATGTTCAGCGGTCATTTTCCCTGTACCACAGGTGCATTCGTCAGTGCCACCTATCTTCAGTTTATTGAATAGATGGTACCTCAGTCTGTGTGGCCTGTGCGGAGTCTGAAGACCATGACCTACTCTCTTCTGTTCAACTGGTAATGAGCATCATTTTTTGTGTAGCCAGTATGCTCTGTTTCCCATTTGGCCATGTATCTGGCCCTAATAAACCTTTTGGACTCTTCGTAGGTCACACTAGAATCTGGTTGTGGTAATCTTGCACCTTCTTTTGCCAGTCTGTCTGCCTCCTCGTTGCCTTGAATGTTACAGTGGGATGGAACACACTGTACCACTACTCTTTTTGGTGCGGACTGCTGGCATAGTTGACAGAGTACTGCTCTTAAATCATTAAGTTCTGGACAGTACTAGTGAACCTGTGTCCAGGGCCGCATCTTGGAGGCGAAATATGATATTGATCAGACCCGGTTCACTGACCGCGATACAAGCAGCCCCACCTAAGGACTGAACGAAGACAGTTTATATGAGTCATGGACAACTGGAATAGACGAGAACTGCACGCGGGCAATTTCGATGATATTAGGGCCGCATGATGGCAATTTCGATAATCTTAAGACCGTATGAAGGCAATTTCGATGACCCAAAGACTGCATGAAACCAATTTCATTAACCGTGGAACCGAATGAGAGTTCAATTGACCGGGTGACTGTAAAGAGGTAGTCCTTCAGCTGACTTAACCGTTGGTCAGGAATGAAATACTAAAGACCAGTATACTAAGCCTCAGCTTGGGGAGTTAGGTGACAAGTTCCTTTCCCCACTGCCTTTTCCTTCCCTAACCGTAAGTCAGGTAACAATTTACAGGTGGGTTATACTTTCATTACATGAGTAGTAGAGTCGTAGAGTGGCGAAGGTATGTGGTTCGATCCATGTTATTCACATACACAAGTAGAGTGATTACTGTTATGTGTTGCCGAAGACGGATGTGTCAGACTGAAAGGTGCAAATATCGCAGTCAAGCTGTAAACTAGCGACACAACGCATTCCGTTCTCCAGACTACATCCTACTACTTGCAAAGCCCTGTTCAGGGCTTGGTAGCGGGAGATTTAGAACGAACGCAGAGGAAAAAGAAACTGTTATGTAAAGAAAGCCAACGAGATTGAGAGCTGGTGACCTCCCGTCATTCAAACATGAGGCGTTGTTCTTTAAAGTCTCTAACACTTCACCAGCGACAGCAGTATCTGCTTTGGGACCACCTTTACCATTATGAATTACTTATTAAATAATATTTCAAAAATGTATTTTTGGTCGCCCTCTCCCTCTCTTTCCGGCGTACCCTGCACACAGAAGTGGGTATTACGCCACTGACGAACACAGGTACACTGATGGAGAAATCAATAAAGAAAACGACGCTTTGCGGGACTCATGTGACGTAGCAATAAATAAAACAGAAAGCACGCGTGTTAGAGGTCCTTGTTAATGTAGCATGTGGGAAAGAAACAGCTGGTCAAACCATCAGACGTACAGCATACTTTTCCTTCGAGAGACTCGAACGATTTGGAGGGAAATCACTCAGATAAATCTTGAAAATAACGTTCTGTTTTATTTTAATATTTCCATAATAATTTTATGAGGTCTTTGATAAAAAACATTTGTGTGTAGAAATGTTGGGAGTCAGTCAATAAGACCAGATCTTGTAAAATAAAGTTCTGTAGTATTTTAATATTTACAGAATCATTATATGAGGTTTCTCGATAAAGACTTTTTGTCTCGTAACGTTAGGAAGGAGTCAATGAGCCCATATCTTGTGAATAAAGTTCTGGAGTATTTTAATATTTCCAGAATCATTATATGAGGTTTCTCGATAAAGACTTTTGTGTCGTAACGTTAGTATAGAGTCAATGAGCCCATATCTTGTGAATAAAGTTCTGGAGTATTTTAGTATTTCCAGAATCATTATATGAGTTTTCTCGATAAAGACTTTTGTGTAGTAACGTTAGGAGGGAGTCAATGAGCCCATATCTTGTGAATAAAGTTCTGGAGTATTTTAGTATTTCTACGAGTAAACTCATAATAGCGCGTAGTCTAGCCGACAGTGAGCTGGCTTGCTAGACTGGGGTTACAGCATGTAAGAGTTCGAATTCACGGACAGGCCGTGGTTCGTGCCTGGTACCACGGCTCCTCTAGTCGACCCAGCTGTAAATGGGTATGGGACGTATGAGTTGTGGAAGGTTAAAAAACAGCAAGGAAGGGAACTGGCCATCCCACCTCACATAGGCTGCGGCTTAGTACTTGAAGAGTTATCTTCATTCCCGACGGTAATTGTTGTCTTGGGAGTGACCTTTACCGTAAACTCATAATGTGAAGTTCTTGATAAAGACTTTTCTTTTGTGTTGGATAGTTTAGACTAGAAGGATGTCAATGCCACTACATATTGTAAATAACATTCTGCGGTAATCTAGTATTTCCCAAATCATAATATTATCTTCTTCTTCGTTCGTCTTCAGACGACAACTTCTATAACTCTAACAAAGACAACAGTCAAATCGAGGCTCTGTACACTTCTGTAGATTTTCATAGAAAGACATTTGTTGTTGTTACGTGCTTCTCCTTTGACTAGTGCATGATGGACATGGCCAGAATGGATCTTTCGTTGTCATGGGAGATGTGCTATATGCACAAAGACTCGTAGAGCCAATCTTGAATTTATTAGAAAGATGACATTTCAGTCTGTTGGGTCCTGTGCGCATCCGTAAGATGATCACCTGATTTCGTTTGTAGAGTTAGCGTCATTTTCTACATGGCCAGCGTGGTTTCTTTTCCAATTCGATTTATATGCGACCTTGAGAATCGCTTTTGTCTCGCCACATGATGTTGCCGTATCCCTTTGTTTCAGTGTACCTCCGTCTTTGACAAGTCTGTCTTCTCCTTCATCGCCTGGGATGCTGCAGTGACTGGTATCCACTGGATTGTACTTCTTTTGCAATATGAAGTTCTTGATAACATTTGTGTGTGTTTAACCGTTTGAAGGTTTTCAATGAGACCACGTCTTGTAAATAGGGTTCTGGTGTTATTTAGTATTACCACAAATTCGAATACAGGGCTCTTGATAAAGATTTTTGTATGCATGTAAAAACATTTGCTCTGATCTGTTAAGTAATGAAACAAGATTTAAACACAGAGGCTAGTAAATACAGAGATAATAGCAAAGTCAAGTATCTAAGACAGATTCAATAGTTGATCTAATTCCCTAACTCATCTCTTTCTTTCAGTAAGGCGCACTTTCTTGTACCTTACATAGAACCGCACGGTTTTAATAAACTGCATCGATTTACTTGTATGAGGAGAGGAGACTAACGTCTGGTCGGGTAAAACATACTGTTCGTACACGTTAGTCTGGGTCAGGTAAAAATATACTGGTCGAACACGTTAGTCTGGGTCAGGTAAAACATACTGGCCAAGACCCCCATCTCGACTTCCTCGCAGTTCTTCCTGGAAACGGGCTGTTTTTCATGGCAGACTGAACACCGAGGGGATAGATCGACATGATCCCTGCAGTAGTGAGCCACACGAATATGAAGCCAAGTATAGCACAACAGCCTGTAGGACCCCTACCACATTCGGGATGTCAGGAAAGCTACTACAACCCGCCATTTACGCCCTTTTCAGGGCGCACAAAAAAGTAGATTTTCTCATTGTGGGCATTCAACATCAATCAATCAATCATTTGCCGATATATATACCGTATTGGTATCCATCATCATAGACGTCTCAGTATGTACAGACCATGCGCGTTGCGCCCTGTACGTCATGTCCAGCTCTGTGTCCTGGATTTTGACACTGTCTGCTATGGCTGTAAAGGCCGACCCGCCAGTGACAAATCGTACAACCATACTGAGGAGGTTGGCTTGCCCGACTGTTCCTTGATCTCTTCAGTCTTTCTCTTTTCTCTGCAGCCAGAAGACCTCTACGAGCGTCAGCAGCCACTATGCCGCCCCCCCCCCCCCCCAACTGACTGTCATTAAATTAACTCGATCTTGAGCAATTTCTTCCCAGCCCTTGGATAGAATGTTGCAAATGTCCTTGAATCGCAGTGTGGGACGGGGCCGACTCTTCTAACTCCAATGGATGGCTGTCCATAAAGGATATCCTTTGGCAGCCTCCTGTCTGCCATGCGATAAACATGTCCCAACCACCGTAGACGTCGCTGGCTCAACATCGAGTACATGCTGTGAGTGTTTGCTCTCTGCAAGACCGTATTATGTGACACACTCTCTTGCCACCCAATCCCCAATATACGCCGTAGACACCTCATGTGAAAGGTGTTGAGCCGCCTTTACTATTTAGTGTACGTGTTCCAAGTCTCGCTTCCGTACATGAAAGTGCCACAAATTTGGGTATGATAGACCCAGATAGACCCTAGCGGTTCGTTGATTGGTGCTTCAGGTCCTCCCAAAGGCAGCAAGCGTCCTCTCATTTATAAATAATTGATGAACGCTTCTAGTTTGGCCTCAATTACTGGTTCCATTCTTGCAAGATGTGCATTGAACCAGTCGTGATTGGCCCGTTCCCTCCTGCCAAACGTAGCTAATGATGTATTATAGATGGCACCTCTCATAGCGTTCCACTTAGCTGTGGCGTTACACTCAGATCCTCCCTGATGAGCAAAATTCAGGTCAGACACAAACCTCTCCGCCTTGAAAGGAATCACCATCTGCACAGTGTTGATGCGGGGATTCCCCATCTGTGTGGAGCGGGATATTGTGCATAACTGCAAGCGTACCCTGCTACATACAAGAGCATGGTCAGAGTCGCAGTCTGCACTGTGATAACTTCTAGTAGAGAGAATCATGTTTAGAGCTGAACATCTGGTGACGATCAAGTCGATTTGGTGCCATCGATGTGACATTGGGTGTTTCCAGGATACTTTATGTTGCGGCCTGCCCTTGAAGAAAGTATTTATCCTGCCAATATCATGATGTCCAAGGCAGGTGGGCCATACTATGTGGTCCCCACCTACTCTGGCATTAAAGTCTCCAAGGAGGATCAGTGCTTCTTCTCTGGGGCTGTTCTTAATAATTTCCTCCAGCTGCCCAAAGAATTCATCCTTCGCTTCCTCCGAAGATGTCAGGGTTGGGGCGTAGTCTGGGCTGATGCCCCGCTCGTTAAAGGAAAATGAAGTCTGTTATAGCCTCTTCTTTTCAGGTGTGTAGATCGCATTTGGATTCGCTGTTCGGCTTGCCGGGCAAGAGTTTCCATGCCAATGGTCTCTCCTGCATTATTATGTCCCCAGCAGCAACTTCACGAGGGGCCCCCTGTTTCTTACAGAACCTGCTGTGAAGCGCGACCGAGTACCCGGCGGTATAACTGGGCGGGCAGATTGGGCTCATTAGCCTTGGTTGGCAGCCAATATAAGAGAAGGTAAACTCTGACTCTAAACTCGGGTAGACAAAGCTCGTTCAGGCAGTTCACCTAGGAGAAGTGGAACTGATTTTAAAACCACAAGTGCCAGGGAGTGCTGGCTAGTTCTGTGACGATGGAAATATTACTACCTTAATTTATTAGCTATAGATTTTCGGGATATGTGACAGATTCAGGCGCCATCATTCTTAACAGCGATTGTTCCTGTTGATCCATCTGTGTGTAGGCATATTCACGATTGTTTTGGGCAGTTTTCTTCGATCACGCTCGGCGTGACAGTTGGCTGTTGTGAGGCCATTGATTGATGTTCTATTTGTATGGTTTTGTTTCTGCTGAAGACGAATGTGCCGGACCGAAAGGTGCAAATATCACAGTCAAGCTGTAAACTAGCGACATAACGCATTCCATACTAGAGACTACATCTTGCTACTTGCAAAGCCCTATTCAGGGCTAAGAAGCGGGAGTTTGAGAACGAACGCAAAAAGATGAAGAAGAATGGTTTTGTTGATTTGTTGCCATGGTGAATCGTAGAGCGGGCTTCAGTGGTTTTGTCTTCATGGGTAGGTCACCTTGGTGTTGAGAGACAAGATGTATTTTCACTGGAATCACTGCGGTTGAGAGGTAAGAACTCGCCTTTCAAAGCAATAAACGGAAACTGTGTGGGTTCGAGCCCTGCAGGTTTCAAACGACTCCTAGTCTCAAACGAGGTGGGACCAGAGTGACTGAATCACATCCAGTCGTCTTGACTTATGTCTTACCATTGGCCCAAGGTAGTTCGAGACCTAAGAGTGAAGTTGATGTCCAGCGCAGCTATAATCTAAATATAGAGCAAGTTACATCATCAAGACAAACCTGTCTGATGGTGTCGCCACTATCACTTGCGATGGGTAACTAACTTTTACTTTCACTGGCTAATTTTGTAACTGTACAGCTGAAGTTCAGGATTTGAACAAGCTCCTATCTTGACACCTAACAACAATTCTGACTGCCAGCACGCAGTTATCTTCACATATGCATTATCTGTCCAAGCTGTCAAGCACCCTAGTCGTACCCAGAATGGTAAGACTAAGGTCACTGTCACCTTTATAGAATGTCGTTACAAGCAACAAAAGATGGTTGTTCTTGGAGACTAGCAACTTCATTATGTAAAACCATTGCCATTATAATCAGCCACTGCAGAAGCTCAGATACGGGCATCCCCTAGAATGACCAGCTGCAGTTAGTCCATGCTTCGCAGGGAGCGCAAAGGTGAATGATTGAAAATGCTTGAAAACAGGCTTGCTTTGGAAGGGACTAGCTATAGTTTTAGCATATGCTTTACTTGTACAATGTGAATGATTGATTACTTGATGATCCGATCCACAGCGGTGGTTGTGCCGGCGGAAGGCCCAACTTCGTCTCCAAAGTTCTTTGAATTGTGTTAGGGAGGTCCAGTGGGTGATAGGATTTGCTTCTGAAGTATCGTGAAAGTTGTAGTGAAGTGCAAGGGAGTCTGACCAACGCCTAGGGGTTTACCCTGCAGTCTGAGTGTCAACGGGATACCAGACTGCTGTCGATGTGCTTTAGCGTTCTTGTTCTTCTTGTTCTTCTCCTTGTTCTTGTTGTTTTTGTTGTTGTTGTTGTTCATGTTCTTCTTCTTCTTCTTCTTCTTCTTCTTTAGAGTTCGTTCTGAAAATGACACAGTTTACATTGGAGCTGTCATATCTGAGTCTTTGGGTCTGGCACATCCGGTCTCAGTTGACTTTTTGTGTGTAGCAGGCTTGCGATCCTACTGCGATCCATATTCTCTTATTCAGCCTTCACTTGTAAAGTTTGTAACCAGGGTCGTAACTTGGAGGTAAAATATGGTGTTGGTCAGTTCTGGTTCGCGACCTATAGCTGTCTGTTGTCAGCCCATTCGTTGTGCAGCCCATTCATCGAGATAGAGGGAGAGAGAGAGAGAGAGAGAGAGAGAGAGAGAGGGAGAGTACACTATGTATAGTTTGTTCTCAATTGTTTTTGTTAGTACCCATGTTTCAGCAGTGCTGCGCATTTCAGACATCGCAATGGAGTCGAAGAGAGGTGCGATCCCGACAATCATCTAGAACTGTCTGAATGAACGAGAAGCCGCCCATATCGTCCGGAGACATCTTGTTATTTCTGGCTCTAGATTATTCTGCATGTTGAAGAGGCGTCCAAGTATTCACTCCACATCTTTCAAGCTTTTCCTATCAAGGATGACTGAGTCCTTGTGGACGAAACAGTTGCGCATGACTTTGGTCTTGGAATTGTTCGTTTCTAACCTTGATATCTCTCCATCTTTGCTGATCATTTCTAACACGCGGTTGGCCTCTGAAACTGGCTCTGTAATCAACAATATTTGGTCCGCGAGTCGAACATGATTGGGGCGTCTGCCCTCAACATTGATTACAAAGTCCTCCCAGTTGCAAGAACTGATGACTCATTCCAAACACGAGTAGAAGAGGTTCAGAGAGATAGGATCTGCCGGACTCTTCTTTTGAATCGGAACCGCAAGCTGGATGTGGGAATTCATGGTAGATGGTAGTGCAGTTTGTGTGGTAGTTGGCAAGGACTTAGATGTAGCAGGATCAGTACCTTGTTCCACTAGATAATGCCAGAAAAATGCTGGCTGTACTTAAGGAAATGGATTTTTTTTTAGTCCATGAAGGTGAAGATCGGCGAGGTCTGATATTTTCGGCTGACTCGATAAGGCCACAACAAGTTGAGATATGAATGGACAATGGGGGCTAGTGGTTAAGTGACACGGCTCACAACCCGAAGGAGCTTGGTTCGATTCTCATCACAGCAAACGTCCGTTACCCCGGGGAAGCAAACCCTTATAAAATGCAGGAGGAAGCAGACCCTTACATAAAATGCATGCTGAAGTAATATGCCCTAAGCCGACAGGCGCAAAATAAAAACCACAGTGCAACGCACATCGCCTTGGGGAATAGAAAAATAAGGCGAACGCAACCCCCCCCCCCCCCCCCCCCCCAAAAAAAAAAAAAAAAAAAACAAACAAAAAAACAAACAAACAAAAAAACAAAAAAACAAATGAACAATATCCAAATCCAACATTTACTTCTGAAAAATGTTTCCGACTTAAACATTTATATACAGTAAGCTTAAGGAAAAGATAGACATCAGGCAAAGGAGAAGAAAGCAAAATGATTGGCATTCCGAATTGGAGTAACACACCTGGCAACAAGAAAGTTACTAGGTAGACAAGACCAACTTTGATGAGATACTGCTGTGTCCATGCTTTCTCTAGTTATATGTTTTATAGCTGTACGAACAATTCAACCAACGTCTATCAGCCCCATGTGGAGCACATGGCTTCAATAAACACACGCCATCAATTACGGCTCTGTCCACATCTTGACTATTATTTCTGCTTGTCGATATACTTGAAATATCACGTGCCATTTTCTTAACTCTCTGTAACTATGGCGTAATCTTCATAGAATGAGAATTAATATAATAATCTTAAGATTTTAGCTTTAAAATAGTTTTGATTCTCATTTTCTTCTTCTTTCTTTTGCGGCGTTCTTTAATTATATACGAAATTTCGAGGAAAGTATAAAACAGTGTGCACAGTAATATGTTGTTACGGTTAGAACGAAAGCAGGATGGTAACAGCTTACTGTTACAAAAGCGTTGAAGTGAATAAGCAGGCAACAAATAAATAGTATATTAAAGGTAGCTGCGCGCATATTCTGCTGATTGTATCGAGCGTGCAACAGCTGAGTTGCTGTGAGTTTTCGATACGTACCAGAAATGTGCATAACTGGTACCCGCATAATACAGCGGGCTTCACTTGTTGATATGGATACAAACACGCCTGCTATTTTCCAAACTGCCTAGATAATAACTTGTATTTAAACACTTTGGTTAATCTTTATTTAATGCATCCTCTTTATTAGTATGTCGCCCATAATTGCTGTTTGGTAAGGTAATCAATTGTGTTGAGGTTAAACTGAATTCAAAAGGGGATCAAACGGGGATAAATACTAGTTTCACGAGGGAACAAATACGACAAAACGTACGTTATTGTATAATCCCCAGCGTTTCCTGTCGTTGTGTTGTTAGTTCTTCATGAAAAACTGTTGATAGCAACACATGTTTTATCGTACGTGAAACTCTTGTCAGTTTGTTACGTATCTATCAACAGTGGTTTCCTTTCATGTACCCTCGGCACATTATCATTAGGTCATTCAGACCTAGAACTGATCAACGAGCTCATGGATTTTCTCCTTCCATTTTTGCCTATCCTCTGCAGCCGTCTTGAGCCCAGCATACGTCTTTACAGCCATACCCCTTAAGTTTGAGACAAAAAGGTATTTCTATGTCTTCTCTTTCGTCTTCTTTCCTGCAAAATGTCCCCCAAGACCTTTTTGACTGGGCCCTCTCTCCGTAGATTATGTCCCAACCAGTCAAGACGATTTCTTTTTATCTTCCGTATCAACGTTCTCTCATCTCCCATCTCTGCCAATACCTTTCATTTGATTTCTTATCAGTCCAGTAAGGGAGAAAGAGATCGATAATTTCATTTCACTTTCATCCACCTGTGCCGATAAGCACGGTGGGGATCTAACGTTGTTTTTTTTTGTTTGGCAAGTGTAAGCTGTAAGCCTGTGTTGTTGATATACTTCCAGTATGTCATATATCCATATACCACATCGTCTTCCCCGTGCTTGCATCCAGATCTTCTTATGGTGTAAGCGTGAATTGATAGTTTATCAGATTGCATCCCCATGAGATGACCAAACCATCGTATTTTCTGTATTGAAATGTATTCAGTTCAAGGAACATATTTCTATTGCCATACCTTTTCTCACCGCATCTCTCCTGTCTACACAAGACTCAAGATGGAGAACCGGTTTTTTTTAGATCCAGCTCAGTGAATGAGTTACAGTAGCCAACAACTCATAGCTGGCAGCCTACATCAGGGTCAGCAAACCAGAACTGACCAAAACCCAATTCGGCCCCAAGTGGCGGTCCTAGAAACGATCACACTACAAATTTTTACCTGCACTGAGTAACATACATAACGAACAACTGGAAAGAAAGTGAAGTAATGCGCAGACCGGGATTCGAACACCGGCCCTCCAGAGAGAGGTACTAGACCAGCAAGACACCCCAAAAAGATGTTACAAATAGAGTAGTGTTTCGTCATTCAACATTTGAGACAATGGTATATAGGTCTAGTTTTATCCAGACAATTTATAGACTCAATTACTTCCTAACCATTCTCACATCGAGCGTAGGCTATACAAGCCTTAAATGCTTGTGTTGCACCGAAAGTGTCAGACCGGAAGGCACAGATATCGCATCTTACCAATAAAATACGACGTCCTTTTCGGGACGAACGCCAAAGAAGAAGAAGAAGAAGAAAAAGAAGAAGCACTAGAAGAAGAAATAGAAGAAGAAGAAGTAGAAAAAAAAGAATAGAAATACACCGCGAAAACAAAGAAGAAGAAGAAGAAGAAGAAGGAGGAAAAGGAAGAGGAGATGGAGAACCAGAGTTCATACATGACATGTCTGTCGTCTGTCTTCCGCTTCGAGTGCAGATATGGTTTTATTCTCTTCCTGCCGGTTATAGTTGATGATATAGGATGATGCGAGTCAAAATGGTGTACTGGGTGGGTTTGGTACCGCTAATGTTATAATTGTTGACCTACTTGACACACATTTACTGAACCGAAAGGGTTTATATTTTAATTAAAACTAGCACGTATCATTATTCAGTTGAGAGCGAAGTGTAATCAGGGTCAGGTGACACGTATTGATCAAGGTGAGAGCGAAGCGTAATCAGGGTGAGGTGAAACATATTGGTCAAGGTGAGAGCGAAGCGTAATCAGGGTGAGGTGAAACGTATTGATCAAGATGAGAGCAAAGCGTAATCAGGGTGAGGTGAAACATGTTGATCAAGATGAGAGCAAAGCGTAATCAGGGTGAGGTGAAACATGTTGATCAAGGGGTCAGGTGAAAAATGCTCACCAAGGTGGGAGTGAGAAGTAAACAGGGTCTGTTAAAACATCAAGAACAAGACCTAACGTTACGTCCTCGTCCGTGCTCCGGTAAGCAGGCTGTGACACATTAATCTGACCAATATGTTGGGATCTACACGGAAACCCCCAAAGTCGTGAGCGCATTGAGAAGCCTCACATTGCTCTACAGCCAGGAGAACCCCAGTCCATCTTCTATAGTACGTCTTGGGATGCAAGAAGAGACTAACTCGCTATCAATGAAAAGTCGCCAACAGGTAACTCAACATCAGTAGCTTCGAACAAGAATAGAACAAACTCAACCTTCCTTAGTTGTCTCTTACGACATGCCTGACAGGTTACATTGTTACTATTCTTGGCTTCTTTTTCATGTCCCTGTGACACACTAATCAAAGTCTTTGCTTCTTTTTCATGTCCCTGTAACACACTGATCAGAGTCTTTGCTTCTTTTTCATGTCCAAATAACACACGAGTGACCAAAGTCTTTGCTTCTTTTTCATGTCCCCGTAACACACTGACCAGAGTCTTTGCTTCTTTTTCATGTCACCTTAACACGAGTGACCAGAGTCATTGCTTCTTTTTTCATGTACCTGTTTCACAAGAGACCAGAGTCATTGCTTCGTTTTCATGTCCCTGTAACACAAGTGACCAGAATCTTTGCTTCGTTTTCATGTCCCTGTAACACAAGTGACCAGAATCTTTGCTTCTTTTTTCATGTCCCTGTAACACAAGTGACCAGAATCTTTGCTTCTTTTTTCATGTCCCTCTAACACAAGTGACCAGAATCTTTGCTTCTTTTTTCATGTCATTGTAACACAAGTGACCAGAATCTTTGCTTCTTTTTTCATGTCATTGTAACACAAGTGACCAGAATCTTTGCTTCTTTTTTCATGTCCCTGTAACACAAGAGACCAGAGTCATTGCTTCTTTTTCATGTCCCTGTTTCACAAGTGACCAGAATCGTTGCTTCGTTTTCATGTCACTGTAACACACGAGTGACGAGTCTTTTCTCCGTTGTCATGCCCTCGGTAACCCACGAGTGACCAGAAGCCACTCATCCAGTCAAATGATTGCTAAAGCAAGAACACGGTTCCACTGGAACCTCCACAAGAACATTCCCAGGTGAGATGATCTGGTCGTGTCTGCAGAACGGAATAAGACAGTCTATCACAACGATCCAGGAAAGCCAAAAGCCAGGGATCCAGATCCCAAGAAAACCCCAAATCCGATGGGTGTCACAATAGAAGACCTTCCATAAGAGACGATGACTAGATTGGATCCAAGCCACGAGGTAGACACCGGATTGAACAGTCCAACATTCTCTAGGACAAATCTCTAAACTAGATTGGATCCAAGTCACGAGGTAGACACCGGATTGAACAGTCCAACATTCTCTAGGACAAATCTCTAAACACCGAAGTGAAAGATACAAAACTAAGGCCAGATATAGGCATTTGATGTCTTCAGTTATTTGAAGATGTAAAGGTGAAATAACACATATTTAATTGTTTAAAAAAATGAACTTTCTTCCTTCTTTGTTCTACTGGTCTTGTCTCGAGTTAACTGTTGCATTTGTTAGAGTCATTAGGGAAGTCTGAAGTCGAACGAAGAAGCAGATTTTATCCGAGATGCCCCAACCGTCGTTCTCACCCCGCAGTACAGATCCATCTGTATATATCATAGCGTCAACATCCTCATTATTCAATATTATATTCTACAAACTCACTGAAATAATAACCAGTTGCAATGACTATGACTAGACCTAATTTGACGATAGCAAGGTGATAACGTGATATTCCTAGATCTAATTTGACAATAAAAAGGTGATAAGATATTCCTAGATCTTCTTCTTCATCGTACTCAGTCAGACATCAACCTTTATTTTTTCGAAAAAAGCAGCGGTCATCCTGAGGCTGTCGACACTGCAATAGAGCTTGTCTAGTGTTGCCACTGGTGATGACCACACCTGCTCTCTCTGATCCTCGTATGTCGAGCAGTTTTGCAGCAAATGCTCAGCGGTCATTTTCCCGGTACCACAAGGGCATTCGTCAGTGCCACCTATCTTCAATTTGTTGAATAGGTGGTACCTCAGTCTATTGTGGCCAGTGCGAATCTGAAGACCACGACCTGCTCTCTTCTGTTCAACTGGTAATAGGCATCGATTTTTGTGTAGCCAGTATGTTCGGTTAATTCCTAGATCTAATTTGACAATAAAAACTTGACTACAAAATATTCCTAGATCTAATTTGTTAATATTTTTCTCAAATTCGTTTATTACAAAACATAGGATAACCATTATAGATGTCTGCAAGTAGGAAGCGTGCGCAAAAAAAACACTGTATGGACTAGTCGTGGTTGTTTTTGTAGCATTTTATTTTGCAAATGAATTTGCTAACTCCATGTACAACCCTCATTAGCCGCATTTTGCGACACACATAGGGGTACAATGGGCTAACTCTTTATTCTCCAGTAATGAATCCCAGGCTCCACTCGGGGACTACTTGTTAATATTTCATGTTGTTAATTAGTTATAATTGAGAATAAAATTAACAAATACAATTTTTTGAAGCCGATCAGACATTAAATCTTTAGCTCAATAGATCTGCCGAAGACGGATGTGTCGGATCGAAAGGTGCAAATATCGCAGTCAAGCTGTAAACTAGTGACACAACGCATACCGTTCTCCGGACTACATCCTGCTACTTGCAAAGCCCTATTCAGGGCTTGGTAACGAGAGATTGAGAACGAACAAAGAAGAAGAGAAAAAGCTCAATAGATTAGAGAAGAATACCCTGCATATCTTGGAGTCACGCTTGACCGACAACTCAACCCCAAGCATCACATCCAGAATGTGAAGAATAAAGCTGTGAGACGTCTACAGCTCTTAAAGAGGCTTGCCAGTATATCACGGGGATCAGACAAGGATACTTTGAGAGGCGTATACCTTGGGTATGTGCGCTCAGAAATATAATATAATAGTGCGTTCCTTACAATTTGTTCAAAATCTAACTTGGAATCCCCGAACAGGGTGCGAAATAGTGCTCTACGTTTCATTAGTGGGGCAATGAGGACAACACAAACTGCAGCTTGCGAAATCCACACACAAGTGGGACCCCTTGAGATGAGGAGGGATGAAGCAGTTATGGAAGTTTATAAGCGAAGTAGCAGAATAAAACGGAATCATCCCAACAGACTCCTTGTGGAAAACTGGCAGCCAAAAAGCAGAATTAAACAAAAGTCTGTACTTCACCACGTTAGTGAAAAGAAGACAGATACCATCTACCAGAAAGAAGACAAGAGTTACAGAGAGTAGTAAAAGACATACTTGGCGTTTATATAAAATACCCGGACGGATCCTCTGATGGACTGTATGATGCTTTCGGGGAGGTTTGCTCCAAATATGAAGCTGAGATCCCTGCACTTGAAGCCGCTCTGTACCATCTGAGGATTGTTTTTGATGCCTTTCCTTCAAAGACCCAAAACACTGTTATTTTCATAGATTCGATGTAATTTCTTCAAGCATTAGAAGTTGCTGGTCATTGTAGACCTGACCTTATCCAAATATGTCTAGACATTGACCACATCATCCCTTCCAGTGCTGTCAAAAAAGTTCTGCAGTGGATCCCTGGATACTCAAGCACACCTGGCAATGACACGGCAGACAACCTAGCAAAGGAGGGATCGGGACAAGAACAGCCACACGGAGCAACAACTTTACAAACAGCTAATTAAACAGCAAACAGAGAAACTTTAGTGAACAGATGGGCCGTAGGAAACACGGGAATGGAGGTCTACAGACATGGGGAAAGCCCCAGTCCAAATGACAGTGTAAATCAACTCATAAGAAAGGATCAGAGCACAATTTTCCGATTGGTAATCAAACACATCCCACTTAGCAAGCACCTGATCAGAATCCAACCACAACATACTCATGAGTGCCAGTTGTGCACGTACCCATATGAATCCGTTGATCATCATCTCTTTGAGTGCTCAGCGTTCATTGATTTTAGGAAATCTTCTTCCGTGGCCAGATACATGGACCACTATGTAGGACACTAGACAACACCTGATAAACACGTGCATATAACATTACGTGTCATTGGGCCGAGGGACGAGAGACTGGATGCTGCTGAATCCGTAACAACAACAACAAAGCTTTAGCTTGTGTCTAAATCCATCTATAGAATAAACTAAGTAAGTAGATAGTTGTGTCTCTTTATAGACACGCTACAAATTGACAACAATACAGAAATACTGGTAAACACGAATCTCACATGCTTTATCTTCAACTCGAATTGAATTGAATTTGATAATAGTACTAGTTTTTTCTAAGACCTTGCATTAAGTTAATTTTACCTGAAGTTTTGAAAAGACATGTCGGCTTAGTGACCTAGGGGAAAAGCGTCAGTTTCACAATCCCAAACGCACCCTGTTCAAATCACGCTCGTGTCCAGTTTGGCAGTCAATGGTTTTTTTCTGATCTACAACGTACAGAAAATAATATCAACCTACCTAATTGCACGCTAGCCAAGAAACTAATAATGACCAAATAGGTTCTGCAAAGTACAAGCTATTTACTTTCAGAAGAATCAAAAGCTCTGTAACGTAACCTACTTAACCATTTTGGTTTCCCTGGAATATATGGCTGGACGTGTTCTTGAGTTCTGCACGTGAGAATCCAGCTGCCGTGGTCTTTTCTCCACCGTTTTACAGAGATATCATTTGGTATCCTAACTTTTCTTTCTCGTCCTGTGTGGGTTCAATATCAGGGAACGTTTGGTTGTGTATTGTTATGTTTCTTTCTGAGGGTATGTTCAATCCATCTCAACCTTTTCTATCCAGGTGAATGAGTGCTACATGATTGTATAAGGTGGCAAAGTCATTCAGAATGCTCGGGAAAATAGGAACAGTGTTTGATTAGCGCAGTGGTAGTGCACTTGCTTTTCACAAGAGAAGACTAGTGTTAGGTCAGGCACAACATACATGTTATTAAGGGCCAGGTAAAATATTCTGACCAAGACACTCACCTGAGTTCTTCCTGGAAACCAGCTGTTTTAATGGCAGCTTGGCTAACGGAGGGGGCGGGGGGGGGGGGGTTTGATGTGATCCCCTTAGTAGTGAGCGATACGCAAATGAAGCCAAGTATAGCACAACCACTTGGAGGACCCGGTCCATCTTACTAGAGAACAGATACTGTAACCGGCCACTTAACGCCCTTTTCATGTGTGCAGAAGAGCTACCATACTCAATGTGGATATTCAGACAACAACAACAAGGCAGAGGTATGGGGTTCAACTCCGTTACCGGTACTTTCCAGTCGATCCATCTCTATATGGGCCCCAGACTTACTATTAGGAAAGGAAAAGCAGCGAAGTAGGGAGCTGGCCATCCCACCTAATAAATAATTATGCGGCTTTGTACAATGAAGTCTCTTACACTTGATCTCCGACAGCAGTGTATACTATGGAGCTAGGTAGATAGGTAGTCCACCAAGGCGGCAAGGGTCCGTCGCGCCAATCGTCCATGACCACGATGAATGACTGAGTCTCAAACTGCGTGGTGATGATGATGATGCCATGTCGATTTGACCCGGTAAGGTATTGTGCGGACGACCGCGAGGACTGGCCGATTATAGAGTGTGTCGTTTTCCATCTCCGAAGATCATGAACTGCTTTATGTTTATTGGTTATTGATCTAGCCTCTATGGACTCCAGCCCTTTGGCTCAATGCCATGTAGTGTTATCTGGAAGTGTTTATGAGCTTTTGTTTAGTTCCGTGTAACGTGTTCCATTTGTCTGGCCTCGGAGGAAGAAGCTCTGTCCTAACACCGGCAAGCGCCGGACATTCAACAAGATTATATTCAACAGTTTCATTTGGATGTGTTAACAGTCGGCACTCTGGAGTATATTCTGGATAGATGAGCTGGGGGACGGAACATCCCCGGGACAGACGGCGACGGCGACGGCGACGGCGACGGCTTTCGAGGCCAGTCCGTCGTGTAACTTAATCGTTTGTGACCTAGTTATGCCAGTGGATTACAAGAATACGCCTCTGGCTGAAGAAATGGAAGGCTACAAAACACCTTTGATCTCTGTGCAGAATGGTCCAAGTTTCAAAAGTGAGGATAATAACTCTACAGGTTTTGTAAATCCGATGTTTGGTTTTCAGTGAAAGGCGATGATGGCCACAACATCAGACGGTTTAGTCTTAATAATGTGATGTGCACTGTATGAGGATTATAGTGAGGACGGTCATCAATCTCACTCTTATCCCGAGTAACCTTGGATCAGTGGCAAGACTATTGGTCGAGACGACTGGAGATAACTCTGGATACAGGCACTCTGGCCTTACCTCCCCTGAGACCAGGGGTCGCTTAAAAATTGTGGGATTCGATCACCCACCGTTTCCGTTCATTACTGTGAGAGGCGAGTGGCTTAACCTCTTGACCACAGCTACCCCTAGATCAAGACTAAATGCAGGGCTTTCATAGAGCCGGCAACCAGACCGACTGTTTGCGATTAATGCCCCGGGGGTTATGTGCATTGGAGTTTGTTTACTGCCTATGGCAACGAAATCATCGGTGGAGTTGATATAGTTGCTATCAACGATGACTCGTGTCGTTGTGGGGTTACAACCACCGATCCCCTTTACCATTGTCTAATATAAATATTATTTGTACATTTTAGGAAGAGTTGCCTCCACGTAATACTCAACTAGAGAAACATTTGATAACTAAACTTGTCAACGTGTCGTAAAATGAGACAAAAGCACGTTCGCATAGTGCTAGCAACCTCATCATGTAAAAACCATTGCTATTGAAACCATAAGTGCAACTACTCAAATACAGGCCTTTTGTAGTGGGAGTCAACTGTGACAGTAGCCCTATGCTTCACTTGGATGGAGAAGACGAATCAATCAATGTAGCAATGCTGGAAACAATCATTACTTACTTACTTTCCGTGTCCAAGCCCCACGTCATTTAGCACTCATCCAGTGTTCCTCGGCTTGAATTGCCTTCTCATTCTCCTTTAGCATGTCGCAATTGTCACATGTATCTGTAAGGTTGGGAATAATCATCAGATGACCTCGATCTTGTACCATACCGCGATCACTTGAATCGCTGTCCAAGATGAGAAATGATAACACGAGATGCTCCAAAAACGCTCCAACCATTTGGAAAAGCAAAGACGTGATCGTAATAGTATTGCATGCAATGGTGGTTGAATAATATGATTGGTGTTAGTGTAACTAAGGAAGCGTTAATATAAAGGTTGTGGTTGGATGATATGATTAGTGTTGGTGTAACTAAGGAAGCGTTGGTATCGAGACTGTGGCTGGATGAATGATTGGTGTAACTGAGGCAGCGTTGCTATGGAGATTGTGGTTGGATGATATGATTAATGTTGGTGTATCTAAAGAAGCGCTGATATAGAGATTGTGGCTGGATGATAATATTTGGGTTTGTTTATTTATCTAAAGAATCACTGATATAGAGATTGTGGCTGGATGATAATATTTGGGTTTGTTTATTTATCTAAAGAAGCGCTGATATAGAGATTGTAGTTAGATGATGATATTTGGGTTTGTTTATTTATCTAAAGAAGCGCTGATATAGAGTTTGTTCCACTTTTCATACCATCAGACCAATAAAGGGGAGATGATTTCTAACTGTGGACATATTCTTGACGGAGCGGTTAAAACTCGTGTCTGTCTCAACGAACCAGTTGAATATGCTCCAGATTACCTATCTGCTGTTGTGGTTTAAGCCTACTCTTGCTCAGTTTTTCACTCTTGATTATGTTTTCTTGGTAGCAGGCTACAGTGTATCTTCTTATATTCTACGGTGCACTGATGAAGGTAGACCTCGGTCCTTCTGCCTGTGGTGTAATGCAAGATTTCTCAGTAGGCTCATCACTGTAGGGATCACAGTGACAATCCCCATTTCATTGGTCGGACAGCTATAGCACAGCGTGTATCAAAGGTAGCGGCGAGGATCTGAGATGAGGTCTTGGTTAGTATGTTTCACCTGACGTCTATATGCTGGTCACCATCGTTACTTGTAGAATTTGTGCCCAGGCACCGGCCATCAATTTGTTTTTTTAGATTTTGAACTGTCAGGGGTTCTTTCACATGCACAACTTGTACACGGGACTTTGAGTTTTTCGTTCATCTCCGATATGTCTAAATACCTTTCTCCCTTCTTTAAGACTAAGAGACACTTACAACGGGCTGGATCCGTATCACTCACCACTTCTCGTTTCGTTTGTTCTTTTCGAAGCAAACTCAAATTCTGATCTAGAGCTGCCCTCACTCTATTAATTTAAACAAGTAAATGTATACACATTTAATAGATTAACCTGTTGCACTATTAGAGGATATGTACACAACTTAAGATCTCTAGGTTATAGAGAAGTCAGTTAGAACTGGAGAAAAAGAAGTCCAGGCAAACGGACAACGGTTATGTCTCGTTCAGTAAAAGCGTATTACAAATATTAATGTTACTTTCTGACCGACTTGACATTCGGAGTCACGTGGACCCTTGCAGAAATCCTGATTTAAGACACACGAAAATGAGACAGAATTAGGGTGACCAGTTTGCTTCGTCACTGCCTTACATGTACTTACTAGCTCTAGCAGAGCGAAATACTCGTTCACAACACGGTGGACTGAGACGTGGAACGACTGGGTGAAACGTATTTGTGCATTTCATTACGTAGACGCATATTCTCTCCCCACCTACACACTGTAACAGCCTTCTTTCATGTCAGACACAGAACAGCGCTGTCACAGATAACGTGCTGTCAAATAATGGGCAATAAAGGTGAAAGGGAGAAAATTGGCAAATTAAATTCCGCGAGAAAAAAAAAGACAAATGAAATATATTAATAACAATATTTACAATAGCAAGAAAAAGACGTTAGTCATAGTTCGGTCAATATTCAATAACAGAAATATAATAGACCTAGTTGGACCGTCCTCTCCCCTTTCCCATTTCTAGGACAACTCGTAAAACCTGTAATTGTAACGAAGTCTTTATAATACCTATGCAGCTAAACTGGTTACACTACAGAACGTCATGCTATGTTATGATTGTCCCTATCCCGTCCAAATGCACGTGCTGTCTTTATTGCACGTCACAATGTATAACTTATCCCTCGCTACAAATAGGACCTCGATAGGTTATCGAACAGGCGGGAAGGAAAGCCATATACGCCTGCTCGTGTGTGTAGATTTGACACAATTTCTAAAACAGCCGTCGATGTTACATGACAGACGTTCATATTGGTTTCATTTGGCTGTGGTTAGGTGAGTGATACCATCTTGAATTTCGAGATTGATATGTATGTTTCGTTTGACTTGACGTTCTCGCTTCTCTTCTACCAGGTGTGTAGACGTTTTATTTTCCTTTTCTGGTGTCTTTAGTTTTTGGAAGTTGGGGAATGTGGTCTCATGCCGAACCATCCTTAGTCGATTTTACGACATGACTGACAGGTAACAGTGTTACTATTCTTTGCTATCCTTTCGGAACCTGGCAGCACAACATAAGTGTGTACATGCACACAAACACACATACACATACGCGTACACACACATGCGCACACATACATACACACGCACACACATACATACACACATATAAATACACATACATACACAAACATGCCCACATACACGCGCGCGCCCGCTCTCACACATGTTATTGCCTGGTATGCAGTCCATGGTTGAGATATTCTATTATTTATGCCTCCTTTGCATATCCCATCTGCTGCCAGCTTCAAAACTAGGAAGATTAAAATTTACATCAACATGAGAGCAGTAGCAGACGTTTACCGACTTTCTGACATTGAAAGACCTTCACTAGGGACTGGAAAAGAAAACGACACAAAAATGCCCAAGTAATGTACAGTAGCAAAAAAAAAAAAAAAGGAATGTCAAACCATCTGATGTTTACAAAGTGGACACTCATCAAAGTCTGGGGCATGCCCTAACAGAGTGGACACTCATATAAGCCTGTAACATGCCCTAACAGAGTGGACACTCATGTAAGCCTGTGACATGCCTTAACAGAGTGGACACTCAACCAAGTCTGTGACATGCCCTAACAGAGTTGCCACTCAACTAAGTCTGTGGAATGCCCTAACAGAGTGGACACTCATCTAAGTATGTGACATGCCCTAATAAGGTGACCACTCATCTAAGTCTGTGGAATTCCCTAACAGAGTGGACACTCAACCAAGTCTGTGACATGCCCTAACAGAGTGACCACTCAACCAAGTCTGTATCATGCCCTAACAAAGTGGCCACTCAACCAAGTCTGTATCATGCCCTAACAAAGTGGCCACTCAACCAAGTCTGTATCATACCCTAACAGAGTGGCCACTCAACAAAGTCTGTATCATGCCCTAACAGAGTGGCCACTCAACCAAGTCTGTATCATGCCCTAACAGAGTGGCCACTCAACAAAGTCTGTATCATGCCCTAACAGAGTGGCCACGCAACCAAGTCTGTGGAATGCCAAAATTAGGACGTCCGCGTGCTATTGGGTCCGAGGGAGGAATTACGAATATGACAACTGTAACTACCAGACCTGCTGTAAAAGGTTTCTAAGAAAACTGAAAGTGGAATTGGCAAACTAACATCACTCCTTCTCCCCCTTGGCCCCCCCCCCCTCATTCTACTGTAACTAACTATAACCCCACAAGAAACATATTTGTTTGCTTTTTCTATTTCTAAAACTTTTTTATTTTGATTACATTTTATTCCTGTGATGTGTGTGTATGTGTATATGTGTGTGTGTTTTTTTGTCTGAACAGGTGTAGCACATAAGATCTATAAAATCGACAAGCACACACTTCAGGTGTCTCTCTTTATGACAGGAACTACATTTTGGCACAGTTGTATGTCTAGGTTTGAAGTAAATGTTTAGCATTCTGTACGCGGCCTATGTATGTTAATGCATGTTCCCTCAACGTTTTTAATGTGACACACAACGCGCTATTTTGGCGAGTCCTACATACATTGTTTAACTGCCGAAGATAGATATTTCGGACCGAAAGGTGCAAATATCGCAGTCAAGCTGTAAGCTAGCGACACAACGCATTCCGTTCTCCGGACAACATCCTGCTACATGCAAACCCCTGTTCAGGGCTATGTAGCGGCAGATTGAGAACGAACGCAGAGGTAGAAGAAGATATTGTTTAAACCCAACAATAGGAAATAGAAATCGATCAAATTGGGATTGAATATCAAGATGAAGAAACTCAAGCTCTGTAAAATTAACCCGATCAACAAAGAACCAATCTTGTGGGTGTGAGATCGAGTGAGAGAGGTGGATGCCTTTACCTATTTGGGCAGTACAATTAACACGTCAGGACATGGGAAGGCCAGAATTGGATTGGCAAGAATAGCATTCTTGACACCAAATAACATATGGAGAGAGATATAGAGAAATCAAGAATCACAACAATATTAGAATATTCAACCTCATTGTCACGTCGGTGCTGTTGTATGGATCTGAAACATGGAGAACGAATAAGGCAATACAACAAAGGCTGCAGTCCTTGGTTAACAGATGTTTACGAAGTATAGTGGGCATAAAGTGGCATGTCATGGTGAGGAATAAATACTTATGAGGAATGAGTTAACAACAACGACGGGAACAACAAACAAATAGAAGGAAAGGGGGAAGACTATCTAACATAGCTAGACAGGCTCTCAAGTGGAACCCTCAAATGAAGAGAAGGATAGGTATGCCTAAAAATATAGGAAGAAGAAAATGTGTGAGATGACTACGATTACTTGGTTACACCTGGAGTTACAGAATGAGCAGTACAGGCTGATGTATGCTGGAGAAATGGGGTCAATGGCCTATGTATGGAGATGAGCGATGCGCTTTGATTGATTGATTGATTGAAATAAATTTACAAAATAAAATAATTCGCTTTAACGGAAGGTAACTGCCTGAGTATTGCTGGAGCTCAAAAAGGGAACAAAGAAAAGTAACATGTAAAGCATATCGAAAGAGGAGACGGGATCAAGATGCTGAGCAGCGCATGAGCTGCACCGGTCTGCGACCCATAGCTGACTGCTAGCGTCAGGGCCAGCGAACCACAGCTGCCAAGACCCTTCTACACCTCCAGGCGGTGATCCTGGATAACAGGCTGCAGTAGGGCAGACTGGCTAAGGAGAAGGGATCGAAGAGGGAATGCTAACCCGGTACTAAAAAAATGCTTGCTGAAGTTGGATGTGTTGGAGCGAAAAGTGCACATATCACAGCCCAAGCTGTAAACTACGACACAACGCATTCCGTTCTCTGGACTACATTCTGCTACTTAAGCCCTTTCAGTGTTTTGTAGTGGGAGATTGAGAACGAAGAAGAAGAAGAAGAAGAAGAAGAAGAAGAAGAAGAAGACGAAGAAATAGGAGACTAAGGATGGTTGGGCTTAGGGTCGGCTACCTCATCCTGTAGGAGTTTAAAGTCATACAAATGTTCACAAATATGGACAAGTCAACTAAAACGAATAACACAACTTGACCAGCCAGAGCGATGGCGCGTTCTCTGTCAGGATATCTGATGGAACGATACAGAAACAGTCGCAAGGAACCGACATCGCTGTTTGACGTTTTGGTCTAGGAAAAATTCATCAATGACTTGTGTGGTGGTAGTGTATTTCCACTTTAAAAATAGCCACGGCACCATGGATGTCACCAGACAACAGGACAGAAAACTGGATTGACAATATATTTATAAATGTGAAGTTCAGATAATCATTATATGATGTAGACGTATGAAGAGGAGCAGACGTGGGATAGGAAACCACCAACCCATTACTAAAATAAAGATGAGACTTAATAGGTGTCTTTTCCATTAGTTGTGATAATGTTGACACCATCAGATGGTTTTGTCTTGATGATGTAACTTGCTCTGTATTTGGATTAGAGTGTTGGCAAAACTGCCCTGGTCATCAACATCACTCTCTGGTCCCGAGCAGCCCCTGACCAGTGGCAAGACGTAAGTCAAGACGACTGGAGGTAACTCAGGATTCAGGCACGTTGTCTCACCCCCCCCCCCCCTTGAGACCAGGGGTCGCTTGAAACATACCACGAGGAAGACTCTACGCAGGACTCGATCGCCATTGTATCCGTTCATCTCTTTGAGAGGCGAGTACCTCATCTCTCAACCACATCGACCCCTACTAGCCAATAATCACAACCATCAGGTCAGTGTAGGACTTCTCAGAAATGTGAACATGCAGGATACAGTCACAATATCAAATAGGTATCATATGTTACAACACGTGGAAGAAATAAAGGATGCAGAAGAGCACTGGAGAAACAAAATATGTGGAGCGAGGCTTGTGGTGAGGTTCTGAGGAAGGGAATATCAACACAAGGCATTTATAACAACATACACACTTGCAAAAATTAAAGTAAAAAGGAATGAAGAATGCAGATTTAAATAGAAGTTGTACTCCGAATACAAAAGTCAGGAAACATACACTCCAGCTAACGAAGAAGTTAGAAAGCGTTTCAGAAGCAACAAGCAAACATATATAGATGAGTTGGCAATAGAGGATGTAGCAAAGGGATATGTGAGAGACTCTTACAGCAACACAAAGAAACTTACAGGTAAATATAAGCAAGTAATTGGGTCTACTACAGATATGGAAGAACATTTGATTAACAATGCAAACGAGCAGATGAAGAGTTGGTCAGATAAAGTCGAAGAACTTTTGAAGCTCCACGACATTCCCCATACATTCGGTCGACAGAAATGTAAGTTTATTGCGAAAAGTCCAAGAAAGAAGACATTTGGAAAACCATAATGCTTTTGAGATACGGTGGGCCGCTGGCACCGATAATATTTCAGAGGAGACATCACCACTTCAACAGAGATGTTCTACAAATTGCTTGGTAAGGTTTGGGGAAAATAGGAGATGTCAGCAAATTTGAGGTAGATGTGATCTGCTTGCCAACTAGGGGGTGATCTACTGCGGTGTACAGAAGATAAGAGCAATAATGTAATTGTTAGTGTCTGAGAGAATATTGAACAGGAACATAGCAGAGAAATCAAAAGAGGCAATGGACACACAGCTTCGAGAAGAACAGGTCGGCATTAGACATTAGGCATTAGTTCCTCTGTGTACGAGATTACAACTCTGAGAATAATAATTGAGTAGAATATGGAGAGAAGAAGACAGATTATGTGAACAAGTGCAACTAGTGATAGTCAGATTGCACATTGCCAGAAGAGAAGGAAAGAGGTGCGGATAATATTGTTAAAATAAAAATACAGGGGAACAGACACAATCCCAGTGCATTGGAGAACTTGTCGAAGTTGGGGCAAATGAAGTCCAACACAAAAATTAAAAATTATCACCTCCAATCTGAAATCACTTCTATTGTATGGCTCTGAAACATGGACACAAGATAAAATATCAGGTGCAAAGGTGCAGACTTTCATAACGGGTGTCTGTTCAGAGTAGAGAGATTGAGAAGTAAGATCAGCTGACTAGCGTAGAGCTGTTAGTAAAGGACGAACATATATCAGTGAGACATGGTGTGAGGAGAAGGTGCTGACGTTGTAGGTGACACACATTAAGGACACCAACTGATATCTATGCATAACAGTTTCTTTTCCTGGGGCCTTCAAGGCAATGGAAGTAGGACAGACCAGGAAGCGGAAAAGGGCTTTGAGACAAACATGAAGATAATAGAGGAGACGTCCTCGGAGGTGGGACCGATGTACATATACAGGAGAAGATAACGTATATTTGTTGAAGACTTGTCCGACACGGAGCTGAGACCGATGTACATATACAGGAGAAGATAACGTATATTTGTTGAAGACTTGTCCGACACGGAGCTGGGACCGATGTACATATACAGGAGAAGATAACGTATATTTGTTGAAGACTTGTCCTAAATGGAGCTGAGACCGATAGCCATATACAGGAGGAGATAACGTATATTTGTTGAAGACTTGTCCCACATGGAGCTGAGACCGATAGACATGTACAGGAGAAGATAACGTATATTTGTTGCACATTTGTCCGACACGGAGCTGAGACCGATAGACAGATACAGGAGAAGATAACGTATATTGTTGAAGACTTGTCCCACATGGAGCTGAGACCGATAGACAGAAACAGGAGAAAATAACGTATATTGTTGAATTTTTTTTGGCGTTCGCCTTATTTCTTTAATTCCAAGGCGGTGTGCGTTGCACTGTGGTTTTAATTTGCGCCTGTCGGCCCAGTGCATCCGACTTCAACATGCATTTTATGAAAAGAGCCTGCTTCCTCCTGCATTTTCTAAGGGTTTGCTTCCCCGAGGTAACGGCCGGTGCTGTGATGGGAATCGAACCCAGCACCTTCTGGTTGTGAGCCGTGTCACTTAAACACTAGCCCACGCCGTACTCCGTATATTTGTTAAAGACTTGTCCCACAGAGAGCCTAAATGTTGAGCCATTATTTGTTATGGGAGAGGTCATAGTGTTTCACAGTGAGTACGGCGGTAGTAGATAATGAAAGTTTCGCGCGAAGGCCACACGCGTTTGCGAATAGTGACAGCCGATAAAAGGAACAAGAAAATGTAGATTTTTTGATCAGAATTGCCACCATCTGTCTCCAAGATAATTCGTGCGACGAATGACCACGGTTGTGTTCTCAAGGCGTTCTAAACTATTACGTTTTGGTGGACTTTTTGCTTTCGTCTCACCAACATCATCTAGTTGCATGCAGAATGGCGTTGGGGATCAATTATTTACACGTGGCCGCAGATGCTGCACTTAATGATTTGTCATCAGCCAGCTGAATGGCTGACTGCTTGCATAAGGTTCAGTGAACTAGAGCTGGCTTCTTGTATCAGGCTGAGTGAACTAGAACTGGCTTCTTGTATCAGGCTCAGTAAACTAGAACTGGCTTCCTGTATCAGGCTCAGGGAACTAGAGCTGGCTTCTTGTATCAGGCTCAGTAAAATAGAACTGGCTTCTTGTATCAGCCTCAGTGAACTAGAACTGGCTTCTTGTATCAGGCTCAGTGAACTAGAACTGGCTTCTTGTATCAGGCTCAGTAAACTAGAACTGGCTTCTTGTATCAGGCTCAGTGAACTAGAACTGGCTTCTTGTATCAGACTCAGTAAACTAGAACTGGCTTCTTGTATCAGGCTCAGTGAACTAGAACTGGCTTCTTGTATCAGGCTCAGTGAGCTAGAACTGGCTTCTTGTATCAGGCTCAGTAAACTAGAACTGGCTTCTTGTATCAGGCTCAGCGAACTAGAACTGGCTTCTTGTATCAGGCTCAGTAAACTATAGCTGGCTTCTTGTATCAGGCTCAGTGAACTAGAACTGGCTTCTTGTATCAGGATCAGCGAAATATAGTTCACCAAGACCCCTTTCGTTTCCAAGTGGCGGCCTTGAAAACAGACTGCACTCGTATAGTTTGGCCAAGAAAATAGAGATAGCAGTGGAAAATTTGGTCTAAAAATGCCATGCTGAAACCGGGTGTGTCGGGCCGAATGACGCAGATATCGCAGCCTCTCTCTAAACTACCACACAACGCTCTTTCAGGACGAATGCAGAAGAAGAGAAACAAGATGCTCTTTATTTTCCCAACCAGTGATCACACTATCCCAGACTTTATTTTCCCAATCAGTAATCACACTATCCCAGACTTTATTTTCCTAACCAGTAATCACACTATCCCAGACTTTATTTTCCCAACCAGTAACTACACTATCCCAGACTTTATTTTCCCAACCAGTAATTACACTATCCCAGACTTTAATTTTCCCAACCAGTAATTACACTATCCCAGACTTTATTTTCCCAACCAGTAATTACACTATCCCAGACTTTATTTTCCCAACCAGTAATCACACTATCCCAGACTTTATTTTCCCAACCAGTAATTACACTATCCCAGACTTTATTTTCCCAACCAGTAATTACACTATCCCAGACTTTATTTTCCCAACCAGTAATTACACTATCCCAGACTTTATTTTCCTAACCAGTAATCACACTATTCCAGACTTTATCTTCCCAACCAGTAATCACTCTATTCCAGACATTATTTTCTCAACCAGTAATCACCCTATTCCAGACATTATTTTCCCAACCAGTAATCACACTATCCTAGACTTTATTTTTCTGTCTTTCTTTGCCTCTTTTGCTGCCTTCCACCTTTTCTGTTGTCACACAATTTTCCAGGCAATCTTTTGCGATTCGTAAGTATACAGGATGTCCAATCAACCATGCCTATATTCCTTTTGTGAGCACGGCGTACCGCAGCTGTAACTATACGTGAAACCAGTACTAACATACTGTAGCAAGTCATGGACAATCTGCAGACAAGGCACAAGCCGCCGTCAATCGTAGACGATGATGACCTAATTTATTTTGCTAACGCTATTGTTATTCTCACTCTCTCGTCTCGTGCCGCTAGACCCCAGGAGCAAGTCAAGGACAAGACGTCTAGGGGGCGACTACGAGATGCAGGAGACTTCGCATCAAGCACCCATGAAAAAGACGGCAGAGTCCGGAGTCAAACCCACACCACCTGATCACGAGGCCGACGGTTTAACCACTTCGCCACGAAATCCCCAATCTGCAGACAAGTACGGGTATAATTGGAGCCAATGGAAATGTTGATTTGCATAAAGATGTTGAAAATTCCGTCGACTGCAAAGAAAGCTTATAACGAAGCTTTCAATAACGCATACACAAAGGCAGCTTATGATAAAAATAAGGACAAGCCAGTTATCCTTCATGAGAAGGGGCGGGTTGGAACACACGGTGACAACGGACAGAATCGCAGGAAAGATGGACAGAGGGAAGCAATGAGAAAAAATACTGGACATCTTCATGGCATGCCAGGTGAGACAACCAACGACGGAACTTATAACTGACGTGATAAGAGGAAAGGGAGGCCCATGATCACTCGGCAGGCCACTTGATGATGATGGTGATGTACTGTAACTAATTTCATCGTAAGACGCCTGAGCCAAAATAATTCATCCGTCAATGTTGTCAGTGTTATTAGTTGTTGTGTAAATATAAACATTTTATTGACACGATGATGTGGCTATGATCCTGTATTTCTTGTCTTGTTCACCTTTTACACGCTCAGTAAGGTTCATTCACTATGTCCTGTATCCCCAGAGTCGGCCGTGTAGCACATCTGATTCTGACCTGCATATGAAAGACTAGACGTATTAAAGCTAGCTCCCATTTACTGATCAAGTTGGTAAGTGATACCATCTTATTGTTTCTTTACTAATGATGGGAACAGAACCACTATCTCACTCCTAGCGTGTCGTAAAATGCGACTAAAGAGAGTTGTGCCCAAGGATAGCAACTTCTTATTGTAGAACGAATTGCAATAGATCACCACTGAAAGAGTGAGAATGCACTAAGGATTTGGATACGGACTTCCTGTAAGGAGGGGGGGGGGGGGCGAATGAGGGGATGGTTATGGGTTAACTGGTGCTGACCTTATGCTTTATCTGGAACCAAAAAAAATAAGGGATAAGAACAAGAATAATAACTTTGTATGGATAATTCTTCTTCTTCTTCTTTTTCTTCTTCTTCTTCTTTCGTTCGCTTTAAAATATTGTCTACATCTGCAATGTTGTCTCTTGTATAAACTTCACTGTCTTTTGTAGTTCTGTATGGATAATAAAATGATAAATTTTAACATCCAATAAAATGATAAATTTTCACATCCAATAAAATGATACATTTTTACATCCAATAAAATGATAAATTTTCACATCCAATAAAATGATAAATGTTCACATCCAATAAAATGATAAATGTTCACATTCAATAAAGTGATAAATTTGCTCATCTAATAAAATGATAAATTTTCACATCCAATAAAATGATAAATTTGCACATCCAATAAAATGATAAATTTGCTCATCTAATAAAATGATTAAATTTGCATATCTAATAAAATGATAAATTTGCATTTCTAATAAAATGATAAATTTGAACATCTAATAAAATAATACCTTTGTACGGATAATAAAATGATAAATTTGCATATCCAATAGAATGATAACTTTGTAGACTGATCCAAGTGGAAATGCACATTGAAGAAACACATAATGTTGGGCGACAAGTAACTCTTGCAACACGGAGAAGTGAAACGACAATGGCGCAGGAAGAAAGAAAACACTGTAGAAAGAAAACACCGTAGAAAGAAAACACTGTAGAAAGAAAACACTGTAGAAAGAAAACACTGTAGAAAGAAAACACTGTAGAAAGAGAACATTGCAAAAAGAAAAGGACAAACTAAGTACAGAGTTACCACTCCAAGGTCACATAATCCTATATTCAGACATGTCTGAAAGGGGCGACTACAACTGTTTAGTCATGGAGCAACGATGTTAAGATGGCGACTGAGAAACAGACAATATTCTTTGTGCCCCGACGGAGACACTGTGGAAGTCAAGCTTGAAATAAACATCTGAATGAAGTATTCCACTGTTTAAAAAAAAAAGTGTTATGAAATAAACAACATTGAAGCAAGTTGAAACACAAATATGAAGAATGAAAGAAGACAGATAACGGCGGTATAGCACAGTTTAACAAATCCTCATTCTATCGCTCCAGTAGGAGCAGGGAGCCAACTCTGGGGTAGACCTGCTTGCAGGAATCTGGCATCAGCACTTATGTTCTCATGCGCTAGCGGTTTCGTATCATGTTTTTTTTTTTTAACGAAGTATCCATCCTCATGTACACCTGTCATTCCAGCAGCTGTGGTAGCTTACAGTCGTCCTATTCGTTCGTCGTTCATCTGGTATGAGAATAACTCAACAGCGTAGAACTGAAATACATCATTCACTAGGCATAGGATGGAGTGGGGGAGACAAAGAGGATATATCAATTTGACAGAGGAAGGAAGGAAGAGACATGAGTGAAATATCCAATTGAGACAGAAAGGAGAGAAGAGACTTGAGTGATATATCCAATTGAGACAGAAAGGAGAGAAGAGACATGAGTGATATATCCAATTGAGACAGAAAGTAGAGAAGAGACATGAGTGATATATCCAATTGAGACAGAAAGGAGAGAAGAGACATGAGTGATATATCCAATTGAGACAGAAAGGAGAGAAGAGACATGAGTGATATATCCAATTGAGACAGAAATGAGAGAAGAGACATGAGTGATATATCCAATTGAGACAGAAATGAGAGAAGAGACATGAGTGATATATCCAATTGAGACAGAAAGGAGAGAAGAGACATGAGTGATATATCCAATTGAGACAGAAAGGAGAGAAGAGACATGAGTGATATATCCAATTGAGACAGAAAGGAGAGAAGAGACATGAGTGATATATCCAATTGAGACAGAAAGGAGGGAATAAAAATAAGGGCGGTATCCACCAAAGGCAGTAAGGAGTGAGCTGACAGAAGCCATCGACTCATGGCTGACCTTGACCCTATTATGCCTCCACGTGGCGGTCCAGGAAACAGGCTGCACTAGTCGCTAGTATAGTCTGGCCAAGGGATATGGATCGCAGTGGAAAGACAAGCCCGGTACTAGAAAAATACAGCTGACATCGGATGTGTCGGGCCGAAAGACGCAGATATTGCAGTCTCGCTGTAAACTACTACACACCGTCACGTAATTCAAGTATGAACGCAGAAGAAGAGAATGAACGTATCTGCTTCAGAGGAATTGGTTAAGATTTATTTATATGATTTAGTTAATATTCTCATTTCATTACCATGACAACCACGCTGTTGACAGGAAGGAGCTGGTGATAGCGTTGAGACTCTACACAAGGAGAAGGTAAGCAAACGCGCAACAGTTGGGGCAGTATAAAATGCGAGTAACTCATTTCATATGTCAATACTTTCTACTCACCAGCACTTGAGCTTAGCTGTGCGTCATTGATTTTGTGTAGTTTCAAGGGCCGATAAATAACGTTAGATTAATGAAGTAAGTATTACCAGAGCGTGTGAGTGGCAGGATGGTAAGAGCTAGTGGCTATCATGGTAATAGGTAGAAATGTGAGTCTATAGTAAACAGTGCCGTCGGGGATGAAGTGTCACATGCCTCATTGTAATGGGCCTCAGATACTAAAAGAGAAGAAGTTGAGGATTGTGAGAGAGATAACTAATTTGCGGCTAATAGAAAGTGAACCAACTTGTTATTCAAGTAGGTGAAACAAACAACACACCTAGCCTTTATAGAGGGAGCTTTTTCTGAGGTGGTGGAGTTGTGAGTTCCCTTCCTTGCTGTCAGTATGTCCTTTCCAGTCAAGTCGGGTATTCGTTTACAGCTGGGTTGACTGGAATGGGTGGATGACGGGAGTCAAGCCTGGTACCTGTGCAGGGATAAGCGAACACGCTACCACTTTTCTAGTCCGATGCTCGCAACAAAGGTAAAAAGGAAGTCCATCAGCAGACTTGACCGCTGGTCAGGAACGAATAGACTTCAGTATACTTCAGCTTGTGAGGTGGGGTGGCCATTTCCCTTCCTGCCTTTTCCTCCCCTAATCGTAAGCCTTCTTCTTCTTTTTCTTCATCTTCTTCTTCTTCTTCTTCTTTTTCTTCTTTTGCGATCATTTTTTAAAGGATTTTCCGTTACGTTGTCTCGTAGTTTGGAGCGATGCTCTAAAATGATATCTGTGTCTTTCGGCCGGGCATATTCGGTTTCAGCACGGCATTTCATCTGCTTTACCTTCCCGCTTCGATCCCTATTCTCGTCAGCTAGACTGCACGGATGCAGTCTGTTTCAAGGATCGTCACTTGTAGGTGGAATAGAGTCTTGATCGGCTCTGATTTGCTGACCTTGAAGAATGCAACCAGTTATTAGTCACTAGCTGCTGTCAGCTCGTTCCATGTATCTTCATCCCCACTGTCTGACATGAAATTACCTTGTCATTTTTATTGTCAGAATCTCCATTATCTACTGTTTGTGGGTCATCTTCTCCTATTGGATTACAGGGCCTTTTAATGGAGGACAGAACTAAAGAACGCAATGACAGAACGTGCCTTCTGCATCCTGCTAGGCAAGTCGGAAAAGGTGATTATTGAAAACGAAGCTGGTGACCTAGTAAAGCAAATCAACGTGTCCCAGAAAGCACCACGATAATGATGCTGTGCTTTGCCCAGTCAACTACAGTGGGACCAGAATACTCCTTATTGAAGCAAAATAGATAAATCACAACAAAGATGTGATACATCAATAATAATTGTTGAGCTTATGTTTAGGCATATAATAGTTTATTCTCTAACTGGCCTCAGTTTCACATGTGTCATCACATGTTTACGTGATCACAATAACGGATAACGAGAATTTCAGCTTGTCCAGTTTCCCATAGGGCATGCTTGACCGTGTTTACGTGATCTCAGTAACGGGAATTTCCGATTGTCCAGTTTCACATGTGTCACCCTCCGTCCGTTCTTAATTGATCTCAATAACGGGAGTTTCCGCTTGTAAAGTTTTCCATGTATCAATCATCCTTGTGCCATTCATTGATAAACTCAATGGAAACAGAAACGATGACCACGGCTTTCATGAGCAATGAGGAATTTGGATTTGCAAGCTGAGGCTGGCAGAAATATTTCATCTCATCTTATGATTATCTCATCTCATCTAATCTAATCTCACCTCACTTAATCTCATCTCATCTAACGTAATCGTCTTAATCGCATCTAATCAAATCTAATTAACTCTGGTCATAAGACGTTGGTGAAGGTGAACTCTTCTTTCTTGAGCAAATCTTACTGGCCGTTCACATTTTTTCAATCCTGATCTTTATAGTATTTCTTCAACACCGTCAATCCAATTTCTCTTAGCCTTCCTCATGATCTGAAGACCTGTTGCTTGTTGTTATACGCTCGCGCGACGGAGAAGGAGGTGTTTTCATCTAATCTAATGTAATCTCATTTTTTGTTTGTTTTTGCGTTTGCCTTATTTCTCTAATCCTCAAGGCGGTGTGCGTTGCACTGTGGTTTTTTTTTTTGCGCCTGTCATCTATTCTCATCTCCTCCAATCTCATCTCAGCTAATCTTCTTCTTCTTCTGCGTACGCAGTCAGACAGTAACCATTATTTTTTCGAAAAAAGCGGCGGTCATCCTGAGCTGTCGCCACTGCCATAGAGCTTGTCTTGCAGTTCCACTGGTAATGGCCACATCTGCTCTCTCTGATCCTCGTATGTCGGGCAGTTCTGCAGCAGATGTTCAGCGGTCATTTTACCAGTACCGCGCGGGCATTCGTCGGTACACCCTATCTTCAATTTGTTGAAAAGGTGGTACCTCAGTCTGTTGGGGCCAGTGCGAAGTCTGAAGACAACGACCTGCTCTCTTCGGTTCAACTGGTAATAGGCATCGTTTTTGGTGTAACCAGTATGTTCGGTTTCCCATTTGGTCATGTATCTGGCTTTGATAAGCCGTTTTGACTCTTCGTACGTCATACTGGTATCTGTTTGTGGTAGTCTTGCACCTTCTTTTGCCAGTCTGTCTGCCTCCTCGTTGCCTTGGATGTTGCAGTGAGATGGGACCCACTGTACCACTACCCTTTTTGGTGCGGACTGCTGGCACAGTTTGCAGAGTGCTGCTCTTAAGTCATTAAGCTCAGTGTTTTTCTGGCTTTTTTAGCGCTGTGACTACGGCGAGAGCATCTGTAAGCAGGACTATATGGCTCTCATTTTCACTGTGTGTCACCATTTCTTCCACTGCCGCCCTCAGTGCCTCTGCCTCCGCTCTGAAATTGCTTCAGCTAATCTAATCCAATGCACCCTTCAGCATTCATTTTATGAAAGGGTCTGCTTCCTCCTGCATTTTATAAAGGTTTGCTTCCACGGGGTAACTGCCGGTGCTGTGACGGGGATCGAGCCCAGCACCTTCGAGTTGTGAGCCGTATCACTATACCACTAGCCCACGCCGTCCTCTAATCTCATATAATCTGATTCCATCTCATCTAATCTAATCTATTCTCATCTAATCTCTTCTCATCTCCTCCAATCTCATCTCATCTAATCGAATCCAGTCGCATCTAATCTAATATAATCTAATCTATTCTCATCTCATCTCATCTATCTGTCTGTCTGCCTGTCTGTCTGTCTAACTATCTATACACCTATATATCTGCTTGTCTGTACGTTTTTCTGATGGTCTGTCTGTTTGTCTGCCTAGTTTAAAGTATATCTTTCATCTTTCAATGCATGTTTTTGAGCTGATAAGTCTACTACGAGTATTTATTCACAGTGTTCTATGTAAATCTCCGTCACACTGCGCCTCTTTCATCGCTCCTATTATCTGTTCCTTAGTCTTATCTACTGTTTATATCTGAGGGATGTCCACACACACACCTCCCCCCCCCCACACAAACACATGCGTATGTACACAATCAAATATAGACACATACATACACACTCACACATATACATATACACATAGCGACACACACGTATATACACACGTAGCCACATACAGGCAGATACATACACGTACATATAGACAGACGCACATGCAAATACGTGAACACATACCCGCATCCAGAAACAGAATGACACACACATACACCCACAAAGAGACAGACGCGCACACCAACACACGAGGACATATATACACATATAGGTATGTTGTTATTTGCGAATGCCCGCTATAAGAAGGATTACTCTTTTATGCGCCCTGAAAAGGACGTTAAGTGGGAGGGGAGGGGGGGGGGGTTGTAGTAGCTTTCCTCACATCCAGAGCGTGCTGATGAAGGTGGACTGGGGTCATCTAGGCCGTTGTGCTATGCTTGGCTTCATCTGCGTGTCACTCACTACTATGGGGATCATATCGATCCCTCACTTCGTTAGCCAGGCTGCCATGAAAACAGCCTGTTTCCAGGGAAGGCTACTAGGATTCCGAGGTGAAGGTCTTGGTCAGTAAATTTTGTCTGACCAGACGTTAGTCTTCCTCCCTCCCCCCGCCCATATATATATATATATATATATATATATATATATATATATATATATATATATATATATATATATATATTTATATATATATATAGGAAACGCACCTCAACAATAATCATAAATTCTCAATCAGAGGATACCAGACCTTCCGTCTAGATAGAGAAGGCCACAAAGGAGGGGTCCTGATACTGACCAGAAACTGCATACCGAGTAGCGCGGTATCTGTCAATCACACCGGACAAGCAGAAATTGTAGGAGTTGACATAATGGCTCAAGAGACGAAGCTCCGCATTTTCAATCTGTACGGACCACCAAATAGAGACCTATCGCTCTCGAGTATGGAGGTCAGAGACTCCAACTGCATAGTAGTTGGAGATTTCAACAGCCACTCGGAGAGATGGGGATACTCGGACACAGACAGCAGAGGTGACGAAGTGGAAGATTGGGAGATAGATGCAAATCTCTCCCTAATCAATAGGCCGGAGGATAGCCCTATCTTCTATTCAAGAACATGGCATACCACCTCGACTCCAGATTTGGCCTTCTCCACACAGGACATACACCATAAAATAGACCGCCAGGTGCTAAACCAACTGGCAGGTAGCGACCACAGGCCGATCAGGCTAACCAGTGACATGGAAGTAGGCCCACAGGAAACAAAACCGCTCCCACGTTGGAATTACAAACGAGCCGACTGGGACAGATTTGCAATCCTGACAGATGGGCTGTGTGAAACCATCAACACACGAAACACCAAAATGAAGCCCATGGTGGAGAGCCTAAGCAAGGCAATAATGCAAGCCGCCACTGAAACCATCCCAAGAGGAGCTAGGAAAAATTATAAGCCCTACTGGAATGATGAGTTGCAGAAAGTGGAAGATGCAGTAACAAATGCTAGGAACATGGCAGAGCGAGAAAAATCCATGGAGGCAAACATCGCCATCAAAGCCGCCACGGCGAAGTACAAACACACTCTCAAGCAAACAGCAAGAGAAAGCTGGAAAAATAAAACGGAAAGTCTAAACTTGGACAAAGACGGGAACAAGCTATGGAAGCTAGTCAGAGCCATGAACGACGAAACCCCATCAAATAAACAAATTACTATCAAGCAGGGCGAGAACTTGATCACAGGTAAGAAAGCAGCAAACGCCTTTGTCGATCACTATGCCAGAGCAAACCACATCGAGGTCCCTGCAGATAAGCATACAGACATTAGCGAAGAGCTAAAGGGGCACGAAAACATGAATACGGCACCTGAAGAGCACATGATGGCCAAATTAACAATGCGCGAAATGGAAGAGGCTATGAGAACACTAAAGAAAAGGAAATCTCCCGGAAAAGACGGGATAACAAACGAAATGCTGATGGGGCTGGGCCAAACAGCGAAGAGGAAACTGCTATCGGTCCTGAACCAAAGCTGGAAAAGGGGAATTGTACCACAGGCATGGAAAGACGCAGTACTGGTACCAGTACCAAAAACAGGAAAGGACAAAACAGATCCAAATGGATACAGGCCCATAAGCCTACTGAGCTGTGTCGGCAAGTTGATGGAACGGATGATACACACCAGACTGATGTGGCATCTGGAAGAAAAACGAATACTAATTCCACAGCAAGCCGGCTTCAGACAGCACAGATCCACTGAGGACCAGGTCATCCTCATAGCCCAGGAGATAGAAGATGCCTACCAGGCACAGAAACACACAGTAGCTGTTTGGGTGGATCTGGAAAAGGCATTTGACAAAGTCTGGAAAGATGGACTTAGAGTCAAGCTAAGAAGAAGTGATGTTTGTGGGAAAATGTACAAGTGGATCAACCACTACCTCAAACAAAGAACGGCCAGAGTCCAAGTACAAGGGCAGATGAGCAAAAAGGTGACACTCGAGCAGGGAGTACCCCAAGGGGGAGTACTGTCACCCACACTCTTCCTGGTATATATAAACGATATTACAGAGAATTTACCAAGAAGAGTCCATAGCTCAATGTTTGCAGACGATCTGGCTATGTGGACCTCTGAAAAGAATCTCACCATAGCAAGAAATCGGATGCAGACGGCCCTAACATCGCTGGAAGAGTGGGCGAACTCATGGCTGGTCAAAATAAACGAGGAGAAAACCACATGTACAATATTCTCGCTTTCATTAAAACCCAAAAGTACCAAATTAAGTCTAAATGGCAAATTCCTGCAGCCAAACGACAACCCAACCTATCTGGGAGTCACATTTGATCGGCGCATGACATGGAAAAGTCAGATTGAGAGAAACCGAATGAAAGCCAGAGACAGAATGGCACTCATGAGGAAACTTGCTGGCACAAGCTGGGGAGCAGACGAAGGCATACTAAAGAAACTGTACACTGGAAGAGTGAGACCAGTTCTCGAGTATGGCATTGCGGCATGGACAACAGCAGCGAAGGCGAACTTCGATAAAGTTAGCAAACTTCAAAACCAAGTCATGAGAATTATAACAGGTGGCATGAAGTCAACGCCAATTGTAGAACTTGAAAAGATTACAAAACTGCAATCCATGACCGATAGAAGAGACTTCAGAGCCCAGCTGCAGTCAGAGAAGCTCCGAAGACTGACCGACCATCCAATGCACCAGAGACTAAACAATTTGGGAAATGGGAAACTAAAGCGGAGAAACTTTGCAGAAATAGCCAAAGCAAAGATGCACGAAGATCCCATAAACGCACTAACAACACCAAAACCCATCACTACTGTACGAAAACCTACATGGAGGCAGGATATATTTCCAGAGGTGGTAGAAAATATACCAGGTATTGCAAACAAAAACTGCCAGACTGAAAAAGAAAGGAGAGATACTACCCTAAGCTTCATAACGAAAAGCTACCCAAGCATGGACTGGACCCATGCATACACCGACGGTTCTGTAACAAACACAACACAGAACGGAGGGGCAGGAGCATTCCTGAACCTACCAAATGGCAGAAAAATAACACAGTCATTCACTACTGGTAAGTACACAAGCAATTTCAGAGCGGAGGCAGAGGCACTGAGGGCGGCAGTGGAAGAAATGGTGACACACAGTGAAAATGAAAGCCATATAGTCCTGCTTACAGATGCTCTCGCCGTAGTCACAGCGCTAAAAAGCCAGAAAAACACTGAGCTTAATGACTTAAGAGCAGCACTCTGCAAACTGTGCCAGCAGTCCGCACCAAAAAGGGTAGTGGTACAGTGGGTCCCATCACACTGCAACATCCAAGGCAACGAGGAGGCAGACAGACTGGCAAAAGAAGGTGCAAGACTACCACAAACAGATACCAGTATGACGTACGAAGAGTCAAAACGGCTTATCAAAGCCAGATACATAACCAAATGGGAAACCGAACATACTGGTTACACCACAAACGATGCCTATTACCAGTTGAACCGAAGAGAGCAGGTCGTTGTCTTCAGACTTCGCACTGGCCACAATAGACTGAGGTACCACCTATTCAACAAATTGAAGATAGGGTGTACCGACGAATGCCCGTGCGGTACTGGTAAAATGACCACTGAACATCTGCTGCAGAACTGCCCGACATACGAGGATCAGAGAGAGCAGATGTGGCCATTGCCAGTGGAACTGCAAGACAAGCTCTATGGCAGTGGCGACAGCCTCAGGATGACCGCCGCTTTTTTCGAAAAAATAATGGTTACTGTCTGACTGCGTACGCAGAAGAAGAAGATATTTATATATAAATATATTTATAAATATTTATATATATATATATATATATATGTATATATATATAAATATATATATATATACACACATATACGTATATATACACACATGCACACACGGACATACACACACCCACACACAACACACTAATATTATAACTGAATTCAGCCACCATCTGCTGCTCTCTCAATATGTCTGTCATCAGAGTGATACCCTCCGACAGCGAGTTCAGCCTGTTGAAGAGAAACGTGTTACACGGGGCGATAATGGAGAATAATGACACCAACTCTCATTGGCTCATTTTTATTAACATCATCATCACCACGATCTTCTTCCACTAAATTACTGCAATTGTTTTTTTCTCCTGTCTTCTCGTTGTGTCTTATTTGTCTTTAATTTGTTAAGAAAACAAATGGTGAATTACATTGATGTGTGCTTCTTTACTCATATTAGAAGTGTGAAAATGTGAAATGGTTGAATTTATATACATACTTGAGTCTTCCCGGTGGCTAAATACGGATGTGAAACATGGACCACCACATAAACACTAGAGAAAAAGATTGGCTTGGCTTCGTTCATTCTCAATCTCCAACTACCAAACACTGAAAGGGCTTAAGTAGCAGAATGTACTCCAGAGAACGGAATGCGTTGTGTCGTAGTTTACAGCTTGACTGCGATATTTTCACCTTTCAGTCCAACACATCCGACTTCAGCAAGCATTTTTTTAGTACCGGGTTAACATTCCCTCTTCGATCCCTTCTCCTTAGCCAGTCTGCCATGCTGCAGCCTGTTATCCAGGATCACCGTGTGGAGGTGTAGAAGGGTCTTGGCAGCTTTTGTTCGCTGGCCCTGACGCTAGCAGTCAGCTATGGGTCGCTGACCACTGCAGCTCATGCGCTGCTCAGCATCTTGATACCAAGAAAAAGATTGAATTTGTTGAACTAAATTGCTACAGAAAGGTGCTTAAAAATACTATGGATAGCGGAAAGGAAAAATGCAGATATCTTTCACGAACTGGATATAGAAGAAAATTTGCCAAAAAACAATATCTTGTCCAGAAACCGAAAATATTTTGGCCACTTCAAACGCCATACTGACTTGGAGAGAACGATACTGGAGGGTACGGTCCCTGGAAAGCGGGGCAGATGTAGACCGAGGAGGCGATGGACACAAGACATCATGAGGTCTTAACACCAGTTATATCGTCTCCATCTCTGAGCTGTCTGACCTTGAATAATTAGTCTTTAACCTCCACAACAAGCAATTTCATCAACTGTTTCTAGTCTGTCCCACCACAACACGTTATGTCATCCCCTATTTCTAGTCAATCCCATCTAAACACGTTATCTCATCCCCCGTTTCTAGTCTATCCCATCACAACACGTTATCTTATTCCCTGTTTCTAGTCTATCCCATCACAACACGTTATTTCATCCCCTGTTTCTAGTCTATCCCATCACAACACGTTATCTCATCTCCTGTTTCTAGTCTGTCCCTTTCTTGACTTTATTTCTACAGTTGCTTATTGCCTCAGCCGGATGAAAGCCAAACATGATCACAATATCAGATCGGTGGGACTTTCGTTCGTTCGAGTTGATGAGCTGATCACCAAGACCATGAATACACAATACTCTCTCTCTCTCTCTCTCTCTCTCTCTCTCTCTTGCTCTTATTCTCACTTCGTCTTTTCTTTTATTATCATCATTATCGAGTCAAAAGGAACTAAGACGACATTTAAAAAAAATCATCCCACTTTCTTATCTTCTTCATCAAGTTCCTCATATCCGACATTGTCAGGACCGTAATGCCAAAGAGAAACTCTCACATGTAATAAAATAAATCGAATTGCTGTTCAAAAAAAACAACAACAAACAAACAAACAAACCGAGATATAGTCCTAGACCGGATACCGATCTGGTGTGGGATCTTTGAAACGAGAAGGCAGCTTAGCTCGCAAAAGCCGGAAGTGGCGGTAAGCAGACTAGCAATCTACAGAGCTATAACGAAGCAAAGACACCCATCAAACTATCCACGAGGACGGAATGGAGAGACCAGCACAAATACAAGCCAGAAAATGACAGCTCAGCATAGACAGACTTAGCAGAAATGGGCAAACAAAGATCTTCAGAACGGGACATTGCAGACTTAAAGCTCACCAAAACAGAATGGATCTTACTGACACCGCCTGAAACCGGACGTGTCTTTTTCACCTTTTTTCACTTTTACCTACTTTTTCATTATCGCCACACTCATTATCTCGTTTCACCTTCTTCCATTTCATCTTGTACGTTATCATTATCTCTTTCATCTGGTTGTCGTCTTACTCCGGATTTTATGCCCCATCACCGTCATACTCATTGTCCTTCACCTTTGCCTTATCGTGGTTTTTATTGTCGTTAGTATGATTTTCTCTCAATCTTCTTCATCCTCTTCTTCATTCTCATCATAATTCGTCTTGTTCATCTGTTATAGTAATCATCTTTATGTCTTAATCTTCGTCCCACTGATATACATTTTTCATTATCATTGTTGTTTGCTTCAACATTACCTTCCTGTTGGTTATCATCCCAGTCCGGCATTTCACCGACATAATAATCATAACTCACCCATCGTTAGTCATGTCAAACAAAAAATATACTGCATGTCGCGACATCTGTGCCATGTTGTATTAAAACACAACAGTAAATCTGCTAGAGACAGTTTAGGAGACAGTAAATCTGCTAGAGACAGTTTAGGAGACAGTAAATATGCTAGAGACAGTTTAGGAGACAGTAAATCTGATAGAGACAGTTTGGGAAACAGTAAATCTGCTAGAGACAGTTTAGGAAACAGTAAATCTGCTAGAGACAGTTTAGGAAACAGTAAATCTGCTGGAGACAGTTTAGGAAACAGTAAATCTGCTAGAGACAGTTTAGGAAACAGTAAATCTGTTAGAGACAGTTTAAGAAACAGTAAATCTGCTAGAGACAGTTTAGGAAACAGTAAATATGCTAGAGACAGTTTAGGAAACAGTAAATATGTTAGAGACAGTTTAGGAAACAGTAAATATGCTAGAGACAGTTTAGGAAACAGTAAATATGTTAGAGACAGTTTAGGAAACAGTAAATATGTTAGAGACAGTTTAGGAAACAGTAAATCTGCTAGAGACAGTTTAGGAAACAGTAAATCTGCTAGAGACAGTTTAGGAAACAGTAAATCTGCTAGAGACGGTTTAGGAAACAGTAAATCTGCTAGAGACAGTTTAGGAAACAGTAAATCTGCTAGAGACGGTTTAGGAAACAGTAAATGTGCTAGAGACAGTTTAGGAAACAGTAAATCTGCTAGAGACAGTTTAGGAAACAGTAGACTTGTTAGAGGCAGTTCAGGAAACAGTAAATCAGCTAGAGACAGTTTAGGAAACAGTAGACTGTTAGAGGCAGTTCAGGAAACAGTAAATCAGCTAGAGACAGTTCAGGAAACAGTAAGTCTGCTAGAGACAGTTTATCAAACAGTAAGTCTGCTAGAGACAGCTTAGGAAACAAATGGGCTAGTCCACTGTTCAGTATTTTTTCATTTAATTTTTAGTTTTGTAAAACGCATTTGTCAAAATAAATCATAAGTAATTTTTCTCAATTAACCAATCAACCAACCAAGCAAACAACCAAGAAACCAACGAACTAAAGAACCAAGCTACCAACCAACCAACTTTTCCCCCAGTGAACCAACCAACCAACCAGTCAACTAACCAACCAACAAACCAAGCAACCAACCAACCAATCTACCAATCAACCTACCAATCAACGTAACAAACCAACCAAACAACCATTAATAAACTAACCAACCAACCAACCAGTCAACCAACCAACCAACAAACAAAGCAACCAACCAACCAATCTACCAATCAACCTACCAACCAGCGTAACAAACCAACCAATCAGCCAACCAACCAACCGGATAACCAATCCACCAACCAATCTACCAACAACGTTACAAACCAACAATCCAGCCAACCAACTAACCAACCAGCCAGCCAACCAATCAACCAATGAACCTACAAACTAACCAACCAACCACCCAACAAATCATTCAACTAACCAACCAAACCGACCTACCAACTAAACCGACCTACCAACCAAACCAATGAATATATCAACCAACAAATCAACCAACAGCAAACCAACCATCCAACCAATCAAACAAACAACCAACAAGTAAACAAATGCAATGTAAGATATGATAAAAATAAATATTAAACATAGGAGCAAGGAAGTGATAGGGAAACTGTATAAAGCATTAGTTAGACCTAGATTAGGGTACTGTGTACAGGTGTGGAGTCCTTATCATAGAGAAGATATAAACATGCTGGAAAGAATCCAAAAAAGAGCGACAAAGCTGATAGTGGGATTCCAGAACTACAGTTATGAGAAAAGACTCAGAAAAACCGGCTTACAGTGTCTAGAAGAGAGAAGAATTCGTGGTGACTAAATACAGGTTTATAAGATGATAAGCGAAATGGACAAGTTTTTCAAAATACAGCCACCCACAAGAATAAGAGGACATAGCTACAAATTAACTAAAGAGAGGTCCAGATTAGATATAAGGAAATATTTTTTTAGTCAGAGAGTGGTGAATGTCTGGAATGCATTGCCACGGGAGGTAGTAGAGGCAGGGACAATTAATGCATTTAAGAATAAATTGGATGCGCATAACTTTTAGAGCAAGATAATGTAAGTGAAACTGGCTGTATAAAGACTCCGCAGAGTCTTCTAAACCAGTATGAAGACGTTAAGTTTAGATAAGTTAAGTTAAGACGTAAATAATCAATCAAACTTATCAACCAACCGACCAATGAACCAAACAACACACCAAACATCAAACAAAAAAAACCAGCCAACCATCCAACAAACCAAGCAACCAACCAACCAAGCAGCAAACTAACCAAACAGTAAACCGACCAACCAACCAGCCGACCGATCACCAACCAATCAACCAACCAACCAACCAAACAGCAAACTTACCAAACAGCAAACCGACCAACCAACCAGTCGACCGACCAACCAACCAGACCGTCCGACCGACCAACTAACCGACCGACCGACCAACCAACCAACCAACCAACCAACCAACCAACCAACCAACCAACAAACCAACCATCCAACGTGTGCCTGTGTGCCTGTATGTATATATGTGTGTATGTTCTGTATGTATGTATACCTTCCATATTCATATTGATCTACAATTAACATCCTAGATTGCAACGCAAATAAGCACGCCATTACTCAGCTTCCCCGTAGGATGGGCACGTGATAGAAATGGCGTCTTCTCGTGTGAAATTGAGTCAGTTCTGCAGCGCTGGACTAGGAATACCAATGAAAATCTCAGCCTTGATGCAGCATGTGCAAGCAACCAGAAGCGGTATAATGAAACACGAGCACTAGGCAGATAGATGAAACGTTCTGGTCGAGTGTTAATGAAGCAACAGGTGTGCAGGCTGATTGATAACAAAGAATAGAATAGGTTTGAACGCTGATATATAAGGATATAGACAGGCATACAGATATATGTTGGATAAATTTAAGGAATGGATAAATGTATGTTGGATGGATGGATGATGGATATATGGAATGATGGATTTATGAATGTAGGAATATATATATATATATATATATATATATATATATATATATATATATTTATATATATATATATATATATAAATAGATAGATAGATAGATAGATAGATAGATAGATAGATAGATAGATAGATAGATAGACAGATAGATACATAGATATATAGATATATAGATAAATAGATAGATAGATTTATATATAGATAGACAGATAGATTGATAAATAGATTGATACATAGATAGATAGATAAATAGAGAGATAGATAGACAGATAGATACATAGATAGATAGATAAATAGATAGATAGATAGATAGACAGGTAGATACATAGATACATAGATAGATAGATAGATAGATAGATAGATAGATAGATAGATAGATAGATAGATAGATAGATAGATAGATAGATAGATAGATAGATAGATAGATAGATAGATAGATAGATAGATAGATAGATAGAAAGAAAGATAGATAGATGTCATCATAGACGTCTCAGTCTCTACAGACCATGCGCTTGGCACCCTGCAAGTTTTTTCCAGATCAGTCTCTTGAATTTCGACACTGTCTGCTATGGCTGTAAAGGCCGATCTGCGAGTGACAGTCCCTGCCACAGATCGTACAACCATACTGAGGAGGCTGGCTTGCCTGGCTGTTCCTTGATTTCTTCAGTTTTTCTCTTTTCTCTGTAGCCAGAAGACCTCTACGAGCGTCAGCAGCCACTATACCCCCTCCAACTGACTGTCTCCAGATAGCTCGATGCTGAGCAATGTCTTCCCAGCCCTCGGATGGGACGTCCCATGACGTCATGTCCCTCTTGCCTACGTCCTTGAATCGCAGTGTGGGACGGCCAGCTCTTTTAACTCCAATGACTAGCTGTCCATAAAGGATATCCTCCTGTCTTCCATGCGATAAATATGTCCCAACCACCGGGGACGTCGTTGGCTCAACATCGAGTACATGCTGTGAGTGTTTGCTCTATGTAAGACCGTATTATGTGACACTCTCTCTTGCCACCCAATCCCCAATATACGCCGTAGACACCTCATGTGAAAGGCGTTGAGCCGCCGTTCCTGTTTAGTGTAAGTGCTCCACGTCTCGCTTCCATACATGAGAGTGCCAAGTCTCCCTTCCATAGTGGAGAGTGCCAAGAACGCAGGTCTGATAGACTCAGACCTCGCTGAAGTGAAACATCGCTGTGTTTTCGCAGACTCTCTTTGTCAGGCGGGCCATGAAGGTCCTTGCCCTGCCAAGCCTACTGTCTATTTCCTCCTCGAGCGAGAGAGTGTTGCTGATGGCAGACCCCAGATAAGTGAAACTGTTGACGACCTCCAGAGTGACGTCATCAATCTTTATGGAGGGCGTAGTGGTAATGTGCGCAGACCTTTGTCTTTTCCAGACTTATGGTGAGACCAAACTGCTTGCACTCCTCGGCGAATCTGTCTCCCAGTCTCTGCCAGGCCACCTCACTATTGGTCACTAGAACAACATCATCCGTAAATAGCATCTGCCTAATGAGCACCATCATAAGCGTAGGATAGAAGCATGGAGAAGAAGATCCCAAAGACGGTCGGCGCGAGCACACATCCCTGCTTCACCCCACTCTTGATGAGAAAAGAGTTTGAAGATGATCCATCATATATAACTTAGCCCTTCAGATCAGTGTGGAAGAAAATTATCACGCTACGCAGTTTGTGGGGGGGGGGGGGGGGGAGCCGATCTTCTCGAGGAGTTCGAAACGACCATTTCTACTAAGGAAGTCGAAGGCCTTTGTGACGTCTAGAAACATGATAAAGAGCGGCTGGTCTGGTTCTCCGCAAGTCTTCTGGATTTGACGAAGCAAGAAATCCTATCCGTTGTTGATCTACCTACTCTAAAGCCACACTGGGATTCTGGGTACACCCTGTCTACGAGCAGTCTCAACCTGTTTAGTAGCACGCGGGCGAAAACTTTGCCTACAACGCTCAGGAGGGAGATCCCTCTATAGTTATTGCAGTCCCCGCGGTCATCTTTATTTTGGTATGATGGCGTCACGCATATCTTGGAGGACTGCACCTTCCTCCCAGTAGAGGTCTAGAAGATAAAACATCGGATGATCGAGTGCTGATATCCCGCATTTGATGGCTTCGGGTGGGATACCATCTCCCCCTGGTGCTTTGCCATTTGAGAGGTAGTTGATATCATTATCAAGCATCCAGAGTAGTTGGTCTGTCAAGTTCCTCCATAATGTACAGGTTCTGTAGCCTGCACAAGGCCCCATCAGTGACCACTGTTTCCTGAGTGTAGAGTTCACGGTAGTGCTTTACCTATCTGGCCATCTGCTGGTCAGGGTCCATGATTCTCGCACCTGTCAGAGATTCAGGAGGGAGGGGGGGGGCAGCACCTCTCGCAGTAGGGCCCAGTGCCATCTTTATGCCATCTTTAGATAGATAAATATATATATATATATATATATATATATATTTAGAGAGGTAGATAGATAGATATATTGATAGATAGATAGATAGATAGATAGGTAGATAGATAGATATATAGATAGATAGATAGATAGATAGATAGATAGATAGATAGATAGATAGATAGATAGATAGATAGATAGATATATAGATAGATAGATAGTTAGATACGTACACATGTAAAACAACAAACACACCCATACATTCACATTCACACACACATATGTATAAATATCTATATATATATATATATATATATATATATATATATATATATATATATATCTATATATATATATATATATATATATATATATATGTATATGTATATATAAACATACATACACATATACACACATGCGTTTGTACAATTACGTTTGGCACATACATTAGTGGTACACAGGCCCTAAATGTATGGGGTTTAAAGAAGTACACATAAGATGCTTACTTTTATTGGGTCTGAACAAGTACATGTGAAGTGCAAGTACGTGAAATAGTCAGAAAGTAATTTTAATATTTGTTGTATTAACAGAATATGCGCAGGTAGGACTGAAAGCACTCAATCATTTGTCAACACAGCCCCCACCACCTTCAGTGCAGGTGTGCCAGTCCGCCAATTATTTCTGGATTCAGCATTGTTAGCCACTTGCTAATATGGCGACTGTCTGACGTCTGTATCAGTTGCAATGTCCATTATCTTTGCGCATCTTGTAAATTGTTAATTGGTTTGTCATTGACCTCATGACCGTAATATATATTTATCAACTTACTTTTGTCTTTTTCTGTTATTGCTCAGACGTTCCTCGACTTTCTTGACATCTCCTCTTCTCTCTGTTCCTCATAAGAACAGCGAACAAAGAAACTTGGTTGAACAGATGGGCCATGGAAAGCAAGGGGAGGGAAGTCTACCGACATATGGCAAGCCCCAATCCATATAACAGTGTAAATCAGCTTACAAGGAACACCATTTTCCTACTGAAGTCCTAACACTTTCCACTTAACAAGCACATGAACAGACCCAACCACCACATACTCCTGTGTCAGCCGTATAAACACCCATATAACACGGTTGATCATCATCATTTCTTTGAGTGTTCAGTGTTCAACGAATTTTAGAAAAAGTTTCTTCATCCGCGGCCAGATACATGGAATACTTTATATGGCACTAGACTACAGCTGATGAACACATGCAAATTCAATTACATGGCAATGGGCCAAATTATGAGAGGCTGGATGCTGCTGGATCCTTAACAGCAACAACAATAACAACAACAACAACTACGGGTATCGTGTTATTTTCTTATATATTTCTTGTCTTTATCATCGATGATCGAACATTAACAACAAAACCAGGTGAAATACAGTGACCGAGGTCCACACCTCCCGCCTTCGCCGTAATCTTGGAAGCAGGCTGTGTTTTAGCAGCCTGATCTGCGAGGTGGGGATTGATGCAGTTATCCCCGCAGGGGTGAAACCTTAAATTGCACTTTGACGAAAGGGACCCAGGTGAACCTTCTTCAGTACACCCCGGGATATAGAAGATATATTAAAAAACTTTTCAATCAATCAATGTTCACCAAGTTCCATACACGGCAGAAACCAGTGCTTTCCAGTTTGGTATGTGTGACGTCACTCTTTTCAGTTCATGTACGTTGTTCAAGCCCATAGTGGAGCCATCTCTGGTGATTGTTCTGGGAGACTTTCTTTCGGTCTTCCTTTTTTCTTGCTGCCAGATAGTGACCACATAAATACTTGCAGAGGGAGCCTGTTGCTGTCAATTCTAATAACATGGCCGGTGTATGACCACCGTTTTTTTCCGAATAAGTGCAACTTTTAACTGGAGAACATTTTTGAAGATTGAAGAACACATGATGCTGTTAACGTTAAATGCCGTCTCTGCATCGAAGGTTGGCTTCAGCGGACTTAGAATATGTTCAATTTCTTGTCTTGATGGTACACTCCAGCAGACTATTATTAAGCTATCTCTTGATTTTTCTCCTCTATTTATAACTACGTCCGTCCTGCCTGCCTGCCCTCAACCTCTCCTTCCATTATCGTTTTCAGCAGCCTATCCTGCCTCTTTATATATACAAAATATTTAATCTGCCTATTTTGTATGTCTTTCAGTACCGCGACATCTTTTTTCTGTATATTTACATTTCAATTTCCTCTATTTTTATCCTCCGACTGCTTGCTCATCTGCCACGTTTCCGCACTGTAGATGATGAATATACAAGGATTAACAAGTAAGGATTAACTTTTAGTAAGGATTAACTCTACTACTTTTTATCCTCACTCTTTCGTCTCGAGCCGCCCGACCCCAGTAGCAAGTCAAGGACAAGACGACTAGGGGGTGGCTACGAGATGCAGGGGACTCCACATCAAGCACTCGTGAAAAAGACGGAGGAGTCCGGAGTCGAACCCACACCACCTGATCACGAGACCGACGGCTCAACCACTTCGCCACGGAATTTTGAATATACATACAACCGATAAATATAATTTAAAAAAATGTATTTGTTATTTGCCATAAACAAGGACTGTTCATCTGAGGTTTCACTTTTTCATAAGCTACTTTATATACCTATACACTGAGGAGTACGACAAAGATATATCATATCCCCAAAACTGTTCACAGATGCTCTTGAAGAAGTTGTTAGGTCTCTAAACTAGGAGGACCGAGGCCTCAGCATAGATAGTGAAAAGCTCTCACGCCTACATTTTGCGGACGACATTGCGATCTTCAAACAAAGCCTAAACAAGCTAAATGAAGCAGACAAGTCGGTAGGCATAAATAGAAAGTTGACTCAATTTCTACTAAACATTTTCAGCCCTTCAGGGAAACTGCGATTTGAAGATGAGCTCATCGAGGATGTGAATTCGTATGTCTACCTAGGCCAGGAGATCAACAACAGCCACACCATTGATAAGGAGATTTCACACCGGAGAGTGGCAGGTTGGATCTTCTTCTACCGCATTAAACAGATACTCCAGAAGATGACGGACGTCAAGGTCAAGGCCCACACCTCCACTAGCATGATTATCCCAGCAGATGACGGACGTCAAGGTCAAGGCTCACACCCTCAATAGCATGGTTATCCCAGCAGATGACGGACGCCAAGGTCAAGGCCCACACCTCCAATAGCATGGTTATGCCAGCAGATAACGGACGTCAAGGTCAAGGCTCACACCCCCAATAGCATGGTTTAGCCAGCAATGGTATACGTGTAGGAGGTTGGGAGTCCACCCAAATCAGACGAAGAGAAGCTAGTAATTACCGAAAGAGCAATGGAGCGAAGAATCCTAAATTTCTCCCTGAGAGATCATATCCGAAATACCGACATCAGCGACCAAACAGAGTTCCGGGACTGCCGTCGATTCTGTGTCAATACGAAGGTACAGATGGGTCGGCCATGTGGTTCACAGATGGACGAGGAAGGTGTCTTTCTGGTGGCCATAGAACTACAACCACTTGCGTGGCCGCCAGCCAACGAGATTGAGAGATGATCTGCACCACCCCTTGGACCATCATGGTACTGCAGAGCGGAGGATAAACATCGATTCAAGCAGCTTTGGACTACCTGGCCTCAGGCAAACTTGTCTGATTGAATACCAATATTCAAGTAATTTGCCTGGATGTAAATACTGGTCTCAGGCAAACTTGTCTGATTGAATACCAAGATTAAAGTAATTTGCCTGGATGTAAATACTGGTCTCAGGCAAACTTGTCTGATTGAATACCAAGATTAAAGTAATTTGCCTTTTCATATTGTTAAATGTATCTTTTGCCACATCTGTTCTCTTCTTTACTTCCCTTCCATATCTACATGTTAGAAAATATACAATATAACGAATCAAGCTAAACGGTCTTTCTCTCTGTCACTAATAACCATCACTACCCGTGCTGGTCCAATGGGAAGCATATGCCCCAATTGCAACTGGTGTCACTTAAAGGAAGCATGTTTCCGATCATTTACAGTAGTGGGGTAACAAGGTCTCGGTTAGACGTCCCCCTAGTTTAGAGCGAAGCGTCTGTCAAAGCCTCTACTTTCTAGGTGTAGAGATGGCTGCCTGATTCAATGTTCGACTTGTCGGGCTGGAATTTCCTTGCAATTGGCCTCTCCTGTATTATTGTGTTCCCAGCAGCATCTTCACTAGGGGCTTATTACATTGGCGACGTAATTGGCATTTATTACATTGGCGACGTAATTGGCATTTATTACATTGGCGACGTAATTGGCATTTATTACACTGGCGACGTAATTGACATGCTGTATTATGCTGTTGTAAGCTACTCGTGGTGAGTGCCCTTTTAATGACGTTTCTTTGGAAGCGGGTTACAGGGGCCCTTGTTATATCTCGAGACATACTAGAGAAGGTGTATCAGGGTCCTCATGGCTGTATTGCAATTTGAGACTCCTCAGTACCCTCACCATTATGTGGATTACACTGTCGATCGTAACCTCCTTAGCCAGACTGCTGTATCCCAACCTGTTTCCAGGAGCACAACCAAAACGTGAGGTGAGGTCTTGAACAATTATATTTCACCTAACCTGGTCACTCTTCCCTCCCTACCCTTATCAGAATGTTTCACCTGCCCCTGGTCACTCTTCCCTCCCTACCCTTATCAGAATGTTTCACCTGCCCCTGGTCACTCTTCACTCCCTACCCTCATCAGTATGTTTCACCTGCCCCTGGTCACTCTTCACTCCCTACCCTCATCAGTATGTTTCACCTGCCCCTGGTCACTCTTCACTCCCTACCCTCATCAGTATGTTTCACCTGCCCCTGGTCACTCTTCCCTCCCTACCCTCATCAGTATGTTTCACCTGCCCCTGGTCACTCTTCCCTCCCTACCCTCATCAGTATGTTTCACCAGCCCCTGGTCACTCTTCACTCCCTACCCTCATCAGTATGTTTCACCTGCCCCTGGTCACTCTTCCCTCCCTACCCTCATCAGTATGTTTCACCAGCCCCTGGTCACTCTTCCCTCCCTACCCTCATCAGTATGTTTCACCTGCCCCTGGTCACTCTTCACTCCCTACCCTCATCAGTATGTTTCACCAGCCCCTGGTCACTCTTCACTCCCTACCCTCATCAGTATGTTTCACCTGCCCCTGGTCACTCTTCCCTCCCTACCCTCATCAGTTTGTTTCACCTGCCCCTGGTCACTCTTCCCTCCCTACCCTCATCAGTATGTTTCACCTGCCCCTGGTCACTCTTCACTCCCTACCCTCATCAGTATGTTTCACCAGCCCCTGGTCACTCTTCACTCCCTACCCTCATCAGTATGTTTCACCTGCCCCTGGTCAATCTTCCCTCCCTACCCTCATCAGTATGTTTCACCTGCCCCTGGTCACTCTTCCCTCCCTACCCTCATCAGTATGTTTCACCTGCCCCTGGTCACTCTTCACTCCCTACCCTCATCAGAATGTTTCACCTGCAGCTGGTCACTCTTCGCTTCTACGTTTTTTACACGATGAAGCTGCTAGACCCACACACAACCCTTTTCAATCGCCTTGTTCGACATTCTCAGAATGTTACAATTGTCTTATTCAATTCACCCCTAGTACTACTGCGGTCATGTCCAAAAATACTGGTAGTTATTTGTTTAAAAAGAACAACTCAATTCGCTATTCGTTATCACTTCAGACAATTATATACCAGTATGATAGGTAGGCATCTATTGGTGAAGGCCAGGCTACTTGGCATGCTGTACGCCCCATTGTATTACGTTACATGCTATTATTTTGTATATTGATCATGTAAAACGCAAGCTATAGAAATACCACTACAAGTGCTCGGATAATAATAGTTGCCTATCGAAGTGAAGATGGCGACAGCGTCAGACATGTGTTTTCAATTGTGATCGCTTATGACTGTACAATTCGAGCTAAACGCGACAAAGTCTACCGCACGTGGTGCACGCATGAACAGCGTTTGTGTCTTGCAGTCTGTCATTTCGTCTGTAATCTCTCTTTTTCTGCACCGCAGTGATGATTATCTCCATACCGATGTGAGAACCGGTATCATGGCAGCGCGGCAGGCTGAGCGGTTCGGAGTAAGCAGCTCACGGGAAGTGGCGTCAAGGAAACTATTGAGCGATACTATCAGAGTCTTTGTATTGTTTCTTCTGCGCTTCCGACTAGCGCTTGCCTGGCCTGAGCTCACCGTACAACAGCTGCTTAGTGAGACATGCATCGGACATGCAAACAACATGCCAACTCCATCTGATCTGGATTATCTGGATGTTCTAGCAACTGTCCTGCTGAGTTTAGTTATCTATCCTGCCAATCGAATATCAGCAGTCTGTGCAGACATTTAACGTGGGGTATATTGAGATTCCTGGCATGCCTTGGATACAAGCTTCTTTTAAGGATGTCAGATGTAATGGTGTGGTTATGCTTCAGATGGAGCGAGAAAGTAACAAAATAATAAGAACAAGTCAATTGACACTGTTATCGTGACCTCATCACGTAAAATAAAGAGTGGTACATACACCATTTTCCAAAAGTACACACGTGCTTTGGCGCAGACGTCCTGCACTGATAACTCCATGCTCCAGTTAAAGCGATAAATAAAAGATTTATAGCAGCTGGCACCTCTGCTGATAGTTTAGTTATCGGGGTGGCTGTGGGCGAGAGGTAAGGCACTCGCCTCTCAAAGCGATGAACGGAAACGGTGGGCGATTGAATTACGAAATTTTGGTCTCAAAGGAGATGGGACCAGAGTACCTGCATTCTGCATTACCCCCCAGCCCTCTTGACTTATGTCATGACAACCACTGGCCAAAAGTAGCTCAGGACCAGAGAGTGAGGTTGATGACCAGCGTAGTGTTTTCCTCACCGAATACAGCGAAAGTTACATCAGCAAGACAAACCCGTCTGATTGCGTCGCCATCTTCGTTTGCGATGGACAACTAACCTTTTCATTTATTTATGTTGTTGTTGTTTTGCTGGATGATATTAATTTGAGCGTTTGATCATTAAATGCTGAAATTTGACATGGAAAAACCAGATAAAAAAAGACAGCAACAAAGCTAAGTTCAGAATGGCGATAATGAGGAAGATATCAAGCTCAAAATGGGGAATGGACACGGGCACACTAAAGAAACTGCACACATGTTATGTGAGACCAGTGCTAGAATACGGGATAGCAGCATGGTCCACAGCAACAAAGAATAACTTTTACAAAATAAATACAACCCAAAACCAAGGTATACGTATCATCACTGGAGCTATGAGAATAACACCAATAAATGCAACGGAGAACATCACACGAATTGAAAGTATGGAGACGCGCAGAGACCATAAAACACTCCAGCAGGGGGAGCAGTTCAAACGAATGCCTGATCACCCAATATATTACAGGATAAATCGCATGGGAAGAGATTAAAGAGAAACCACTTCATATCAAAAACAAAAGAACTTGCAAGAGCAGATCAAATCATAAGCCATGCAGTGGTTAGAAATCTAAAACAAACATTCCAAAATCCCATCATGGGAAAAAGCCAAGTCCATGAGATGGTAGAAACCATAGAGGGAATAGGGATAAAGGGAACTCAGACAGATTCAGAAAGGAAATTTATCACAGAAGAATATCTTAGGAGAGTATACCCACCAGAAACATGGACAAACGTGTATGTATATACAGATGGCTCATCTAACAAAGCCACATCCAACGGAGGTGGAGGGGTCTATTACAGACTAAGGAATGGAGAAGAACAAACTCGAGTTTTAACTACGGGAACATATTCTAGTAATTTCCGTGCAGAAGCAGAGGCACCGAAGGCCGCAGCTGAGCTTGTAATCCAAGATAAAGATATCCACCAAGAAAACATAGTATTTCTGACTGATGCCGCATCAGTAATAGCAGCGCTAAAACAACACAAGATGAAGATCTCGAGCAATGTATGTTCTCCCTGACACATCTCTCAGCAGAACACCCAAGGTTGGTCATACAGTGGATCCCATCACACTACAATATTGAAGGCAATGAAGCTGCAGACAAACTAGCAAAGAGTGGAGGAGCATCCCCACAAACAGACCCAAGTATCACATATAATGAGGCCAAGACCATAATTAAAGCCAACTGCAGGGTAAAACACCCGACTTCCGAAAATAAGACAGCTACTATAATTTTAACTAGAGAAGAGCAAGTCATCATCTTCAGACTGAGAACTGGGCATAACAGACTCAAGAGTCATCTTTATAACAAAATGAGGATTGGGACAGATGGCAGGTGCCAATTTGGGGAGCATATCATGACCGTGGAACATATCCTACAAAGCTGCATTTTACGCAGGAAAAGAGAGAACAATGCGGAGAGAACAAGGCCGCGTGAGCCAGGTATGAGACAAAAGCTGTATAGAGATGAAACAGCCTTACAAACAACGGTGTCCTTTGTAAGAGAAACCGGAACCTTGATCTGAGGATGAACGAAGAAGAAGAAGAAATGCTGAAATTATATGTTCTAGAAGAATTAAACGCAATTTCTCGAACACATATCTACCAAATATGTCTATCAAGAAAACATAGCACTCTTGACTGATAGTCAGCTGATATTAGCAGCTCTAGAACAACACAAAGATGGAGATTTCGAGCAATGTGTGTGCGAACTGACACAGCTGCCAGCAGTGTGCCGCCTGACATAGCTCTCAGCAGTGTGCCGCCTGACACAGCTCTCAACAGTGTGCCCTATGACACAGCTTTCAGCAATGTGCCCCTGACACAGCTCTCAGCAATGTCCCCCTGACACAGATCTCAGAAATGTCCCCCCCCCCCCCCAGACACAGCTCTCAGTAAGGTGTACCCCCTGACACAGTTCTCAGTAAGGTGTGCCCCCTGACACAGCTCTCAGCAATGTCCCCCTGACACAGCTCTCAGCAATGTCCCCCCTGACAGAGCTCTCAACAATGTCCCCCTGACACAGCTCTCAGCAATGTCCCCCCTGACAGAGCTCTCAACGATGTCCCCCTGACACAGCTCTCAGCAATGTCCCCCCTGACACAGCTCTCAGTAGAACACCGAACTTTGGTCATTCAGTGGATTCCATCCCATTGAAACATCGAAGGCAATGGAGCTGCAGACTCATAGTATGAATGAGCATCCCAACAAACAGACTTGAGCACCACGTATATGAAGGCTAAAACCATAATTAAAACCAACTTCAGGAGAAATGGGCTGATCAACACCCCCACTTCCAAAATGAAGAACTACTATTCTATAACTATAGAAGAGCAAGTTCTCATATACAAACTGAGAACTCTGAGTAACAGACTCAATGGTCATCTTTACAACAAAATGAGAAATAAAACAGGTGTCATGTGTCCATGTGGGGAGCATACCATGACAGTGGAATACATCTTACAAAGCTACGTGTTCACGCAGGAAGAGAAAGAACAATACTGGCCTCGTGAGACAGATACGAGACAAAAGCTGTAAAAAAGATAAAAACAGTCTTATATAAAAAGGTTTCCCTTGCATGAGAAACCAGGACCTTGATCTAAAGATGAACAAAACAGAAGACCATTCAAACACGATCGAGTGGTAACTAATAATAAGACTGTCGCGTGAGCGTAGGAGTAGAAAGACTGAGATAATGCTTACTGTAATTATTATTAAAATGGGCTATCTGCTGCAAACGGGGTAATATAAAAAAAAATCACACAAAAACAAACAAACACACACACACCAAACAAATAATTATTAAATGTGGATATCTGCATTAACAGAAAAGTAATATGAGAGAAACAATGCTACATCAAAGAAGAACGCCTTTTTGTTAACCCGGTATTATCAGAAAGGATTGGCCAGGTTAGTCATAGAGAGATCTATGCAGCAAATTAGAATCTAGACGATGCATACGTTGCCAATAAATCCGTCCTTGTATATTAGTACAACAGTTTGAAACGTCTGTTTATCCAATCCAAAACGAAAGAAAGAACTATAGGCTCATAAAATCTAGAAACAATGAATTCATCTCTGCAGCAAATCCATAACTTGGTTCTAATAAATCTACGAAGCTTCAATCGCCTCACGCGTGTTGTACTTATTGTGCATACATTTGCGATTTTCTCCATCTAACATGCAGCTTTCTCATTGGGAAACATTCTTTGCTGAATGTTAATTTGTTATGGTAAGCCGAGCTGCTATCATTGCACTCCGGGCAGATCCATAGATGTTGAGCTTCTTAAGTATATAACGAAGGATGATGGTGGTAACAATAGTTACAGCAGAGTAATAATGTTTGGTGATGGTTCCCGTATCTTGCTGGTTGTACACACTGTTACTAGAATCCACCCGGTAACGCTCGTCATGATTGCTTGTTAATCTATGACCGTCTCTTCATGTAACGTATGCTTATTTGTTGATTCCAGTATATTCCTCTAACTCCTATATAATCTCTCTGCTATTCCTGTAATCCCTATATAATTTCTCTGCTATTCCTGTAATCCCTATATAATCTCTCTGCTATTCCTGTAATCCCTATATAATCTCTCTGCTATTCCTGTAATCCCTATATAATTTCTCTGCTATTCCTGTAATCCCTATATAATTTCTCTGCTATTCTTGTAATCCCTATATAATTGCTCTGCTATTCCTGTAATCTCTATATAATTTCTCTGCTATTCCTCTAATCCCTATATAATCTTTCTGCTATTCCTCTAATCCCTATATAATTTCTCTATTTCTCTAATTCCTATATAATTTCTCTGCTATTCCTATAATCCCTATATAATTATCCGTTATTCCTCTAATCCAAATCTCATATCTCCGTCATTCCTCTAATCCATAATAATATCTCCGTCATTCCTCTAATCCATATCTAATGTCTCTACTATTCCTCTAATCCTTATTTAATATCTCCCTCATTACTCTAATCCCTATCTAATATCTCCCTCATTCCTCTAATCCACATCTAATATTTCCGCTGTTCCTCTAATCTCTATTTAATTTCTCTGCTTTTCCTATATAATCTTATAGATTATAATCTTACAATTCATATATCTATTTTAAATCTAATTTAATGCTTAATCTAATGCTTAGTTCTTATAATCTATTAATCTTCTATAATATCCCTAATATCTCCCTCATTAATGTAATCCCTATCTAATATCTCCGTCATTCCTCTAATCAATATCTAATATCTCCGTTACATTCTCCTCAGCCATTAACCAGAGTCCTGTTAGTTATACTAAGGCATACTGGACTAGAATGATAACCGGTATAAATGATTGAATTTTCTAGTAGTCAAGAGAAACACTTAGCCACAAGAAATACTGAACATCATGCGAATCTAATCGCCATTTAGGACTCGTATCTAATGTAACCCAACCATGCTGCCCAATCACTGATCCCAGTTTATAAGGGCCTATTTGGGTTGCATAAAAATTCTTCTTCTTCTTCTTCTTCTTCTTCTTCTTTTTCTTCCTCTCCTTCGTCTTTATATTCTTCTTCTTCTCTTCTTCTTCTTCTTCTTCTTCTTCTTCTTCTTTTTCTTCTTCTTTGTTCTCAATCTCTCGCTACAAAACCCTGAAAAGGGCTTCGCAAGTAGCAGAATGTCAGGAGAACGGAATGCGTTATGTCGTACTTTACAGGTTGACTGCGATATTTGCACCTATCGGTCCAACACATCCGACTTCAGCAGGTATTTCGTTGACCGCTACATCTCTAGTTCGCTGGCCCTGACGCTAGCAGTCAGCTATGGGTCGCTGGCCCTGACGCTAGCAGTCAGCTCTGGTTCGCTGGCCCTGACTCTAGCAGTCAGCTATGGGTCGCTGGCCCTGACGCTAGCAGTCAGCTCTGGTTCGCTGGCCCTGACGCTAGCAGTCAGCTATGGGTCGCCGACCGCTGCAGCTCTGGTTCGCTGGCCCTGGTGATAGCAGTCAGAGATATGTCTGGAGCTTATGTACTGCTCAGCATCTTGAAACCAAATTGCGATTCAAGCCTGGATCGTATTTATTAAGAAAACATGAAAAGCTCAAAGTCACGAGAAAGCCTGGACTCCAGAAAATTCGTGGATGTGTGAAACTAATATTTTTCCTGCAACAATTTCGAACATGTTGTTGAATCTTCGTGTGGTTATTCTATAAAGTGCAATTTTATTAAATTTTGATTCTGATAAGCTACGTAAATTTCAACTACAGTTCCTTTGGCTATATCAGGACATACAGGTCATAAAAATAATCGACCTGCAGACATAAACTATTGAGAAGCGTTTGCAAAATAGTTAGCCACGAAACGGCTACATTTAGAGAAAACAGCAGGATGTCGACAGATGGTGAAACCCTTTGTCAAAAAAAAAGCTGCTATGAATTCGGTTACCGTTCCTTTTATCATTTTAAATGGTAGTGATTTCGTATGAGTTCTATTGTGTCACTTTTAGTAGTCTATAATGACTAAATAGCAGCTGGAGTACCAGAAATAGTAATTGTAGTAGTAGTAGTAGTAGTAGTAATAGTAGTAGTAGTAGTAGTAGTAGCAGCTGTACTAGTAGTAGTAGTTGTAGTAGCAGTTGTAGTAGTAGTAGCAGCAACAACAACATCAATAGTAGTAGCAGCAGCAGTAGTAATAGTAGTAGTAGTAGTTGTAATTGTAACTGAAGTAGTAGCAGTAGTAGTAGTATCAGCAGCAGCAGCAGTAGTAGTAGTAGTAGTAGTAGTAGTAGTAGTATCAGTTGTAGTAATAACAGCAGTAGTAGTAGTAGTAGTAGTAGTAGTAGTTGTAGCAGCAGTAGTAGTAGTATCGGTTGTAGTAGTAACAGTAGTAGTAGTGATAGTAGTAGTTGTAGAAGTAGCAGCAGCAGCAACATCAATAGTAGTAGCAGTAGTAGTAGTAGCAGGAGTAGTATTAGTAGTAGTAGTTACATTATTAGTAGTAGTAGCTGTAACAGTAGTTGTAGTAGTAGTTGTAGCAATTGTAGTAGTAATTGTAGTAATATTGTAGTGGTAGTTGTAGTAGTAGTAGTAGTAGTAGTTGTAGAAGTAGTAATTATAGTATTAGTAGTTGTAGTAATAGTAGTAGTAGTAGTAGTAGTAGTAGTAGTAGTTGTAGTAGTAGTAGTTGTAGTGGTTGTAGCAGTCGCCGTCAAAGCCAGAGTAGTAACATTAGTACTAGTAGTTATAGTGTAATAGTAGAAGTAGTAGTCGCAGAAGTAGTAGTAGATGTTGTTGTAGTAGTAGTCGTCGTCATAGTAGTAGTACTAGTGATCGTAGTAGTAATAGTAGTGGATGTAGTACTGGTAGTGTTGGGGGGTATGGGGGTAGTGGTGGTGGGTATAGTGGTAGTGGTGGTGGGTTTAGTGGTAGTGGTGGTGGGTTTAGTTGTAGTGGTGGTAGGTTTAGTGATTGTGGTGGTGGGTTTAGTAATAGTGATGGTGGATATAGTGGTAGTGGTGGAGGGTTAGTGATTGTGGTGGTGGGTTTAGTGGTAGTGGTGGTGGGTTTAGTGGTATGAATGTCAGGATTACACGTTCCCCGATCAGCTGGTACAAGAATGTCAGGATCACACGTTCCCCGATCAGCTGGTACAAGAATGTCAGGATCACACGTTCCCCGATCAGCTGGTACAACAATGTCAGGATCACACGTTCCCCGATCAGCTGGTACAACAATGTCAGGATCACACGTTCTCCGATCAGCTGGTACAAGAATGTCAGGATCACACGTTCCCCGATCAGCTGGTACAAGAATGTCAGGGTCACACGTTCCCAGAGCAGCTGGTACAAGAATGTCAGGGTCACACGTTCCCCGATCAGCTAGTACAAGAATGTCAGGGTCACACGTTCCCCGATCAGCTAGTACAAGAATGTCAGGGTCACACGTTCCCCGGTCAGCTAGTATAAGAATGTCAGGGTCACACGTTCCCAGAGCAGCTTATCTGGTATTTCATTCTCGAGGCGGTTTTTTGGTAGGAATGAATAAAACAATTGAAACTAACTATGCTGGTCGTAAAAGACGACTGCGGAACGTTGTCTACCAGGCTGTCAACATTGTAATCTTATTTGCATTAGAGATCTGGACCGTCTATAGTCATCAAGTTGGGAAATTAAACCATTCCACATGCACTGCCTACGGAAACTAGTGAGGGTTATATTGCATGAGAGGTCAAATAAAGATGTGTTAGCACGATTTGGCACGACAAGTATACATACCATGATCTGTGCAACACAGCTGAGGTGAGCTGGTCATGTGGTACGCATGTCGGATCGCCCTGAGATGGACTGGTCATGTGGTACACATGTCGGATCGCCCTGAGATGGACTGGTCATGTGGTACGCATGTTGGAGAATCGACGTTCACCTAAAGAGCTGCTCTATGGTGACCTCCAAACGGCAAAGACAGCTAGCGGTGGGTACCGGGAAAAGCACAAAAACATACTTAAGAGATCACTGATCCAGTGCGGCATAAACCATGAGGAATGGGAAAGAATTGCCACCAATCGCATAGACTGGCGCTGCACTATTGTGGAGGGTGTTCAGAGACATGAGGCGTCAAGAATAGATGACGATCGCTCTGGAAGTCTGCTCACGTCCACTCTTCTTTAACCTCAGTGCAAGGTGATGTCCTATTTCCCTGTACTAAGTACAACAGACAGTTCAAGGCTCAGATTGGCTTATTCAGTCATCTCCAAACCCATGCCAACAGTGAATGCTGACAAAATGGTCCTCATCAATTAGGATGGAGAAACAACAAAGTGGAACAAATTACTACCGAAACCGCTACTGCAAGACTACTTTCATCATTTCGCCTAGTCTACCCGCTAGGAGGCCAGTTACAGCGGCCATATTTCTTCTTTCTCTACTTCGCTCATCCTCAGATCAAAGTTTCGGTTTCTCTCACAAAGGACATCGTTACCTGTAAGGCTGTTTTATCTCCCTACTGTTTTTCTCTCATATTTGTATCACGAGGCCAGTATTATTGTCTCTCTTTCAGAGTGAGCACGCAGCTTTATAGGATATATTCCACCGTTAAGAGAGTAGTGATTCAGTCATTTGACAAGAATGCACTACGAACAACCTGCAGCTAAATCATACTACATGAAGGTATCAGGTTCTCGAGCAAGAGGTCGGCTACGGCGACGGTGGATAGAGGGGGTCAAGGAAATACTCCGAAAGTTCAACATGTCGACTACACGAGCCTCCCACCTAGAGAAACCAGAAGTCTACACATACCTACTTTCTGCTACGCCGCAAAGCAAGAGTAGTAGAACAAAAGAAGAAGAAGAAGAAGAAGAAGAAGAAGAAGAAGTTATGATATGCTCTCCACAGAACACCTGTCATCTGTTTCAATCTTAACTTTGTTTGTGAAGATGTCCCTTGAGTTTATTTTGCCCAATTCTCAGTCTGAAGATGACGAATTGCTCTGTTCTAGTTATATTATAATACCTGTCTTTTTATTTTCTCTCGAACCCACTTTAATTATGGTCTTGACCTCATTATATGCGATGCTCAGGTTTGTTTGTGGGGATGCTCCTCCACACTTTGCTAGTTTCTCTGCAGCTTCATTGTCACCATAGTTGCAGCGTAATCCACTGTATGGATTCTGCTGAGAGCTGTCCTAGAGAGTGCATACGTTACTTTAGATCTTCACCTGTACTGTTTTAGCGCAGCTAATACTGACGTGACATCAGTCAGGAATACTATATTTTCTTGGTAGATATCTCCATCTTTGATTACAAGCTCGGCATGGTCTTCTGTGTCCTTGCTTCAGCACGGAAGTTATTGGAGTATGTTCCCTTTGTTAGTACTAGAGTTATTTTTTTTTTCTTTAATAGACATCTCCACCTCGATTGTATGTGGCTTTGTAAGCTGAGCCATTTGTATAAATGTGTGTTAAAGTTTCTTACGGGTATACTCTTCTAAGATATTATTCCGCGATATATTTCTTTCTAAGTCTGTCAGAGTTCTCTTTCTCTCGACACCCTCTGTGATTTTAACCATCTCAGCGGATTTTGCTTTTTTCCATGGTGGAATTTATGATATTTGTAATAGATCTCTAGATCTCTAATCACTGCCTGGATAAGGATTTTGTTTGAGCAGGACAAGCGTCAAGATGCCGTTCTTACTTAAATCTGACAATATGGCGACCTGACCCCTGACATGTTGTTTAATGATCAGAACAAAGAATGAAAGTATTTGAAAATATAAAACAATACACTAAGAGAACTAAATAAAATATACATTTTGCATAAAGTTTCACAACTGAAAAAGTACAACTCATACAGCAATTGTGTTATTCGTGAATTTAGAACAAGCAGAGATTCAGTGTAGGTTTCTGAACACAGGCCACGGCCACAGAGCGTGAAATAAGATCCCAGCGGTCTGTAACAGCTGTAACACAAGGGAAATGTACGCCTGCATTGACTGCGTGTAATGATTCAATTAACTGTTGACGGTTTCTTTACGTCAGTGGTCGCCAACCGGCTCTGGCCTGACACCTGAAATATCCGATACGCAATCCTGGTATTATATATCATATCCATGGATTGCAGAGGTCCTCAAGATTCATCCAGGTGGATATCCGAGCTGACGTGAACCACATGACTTTAATGTTATTGTTGTTGTTCGAAGCAACACGTGCTGACATGAGCTGACTCTTGACGACGTTGCTGGGGACTGAGTGGTTTCGAGGTAAGACGTCGGTCTCGGGTACTGAAGGTCGCGGGTTCAAATCACAGAGGAGATCGGGATTTTTTCACGTGGACATTCTGAAATGGTTCATGATCTCTGGGTAGTACATATCAGACTCCGGTGTTAATGATTTAAGAGCAGTACTCTGTCAACTATGCCAGCAGTCCGCACCAAAAAGAGTAGTGGTACAGTGGGTTCCATCCCACTGTAACATCCAAGGCAATGAGGAGGCAGACATACTGGCAAAAGAAGGTGCAAGACTACCACAACCAGATACTAGTATGACGTACGAAGTCAAAAAGGCTTATTAGAGCTAGATACATGACCAAATGGGAAATAGAACATACTGGCTACACGAAAAACGATGCCTATTACCAGTTAAACAGAAAAGAGCAGGTTGTGGTCTTCAGACTATGCACTGGCCACAATAGACTGAGTGATTGTGGTGGTGGGTTTAGTGGTAGTGGTGGTGGGTTTAGTGAAGATAGGTGGCACTGACGAATGCTCGTGTGGTACCGGGAAAATGACCGCTGAACATTTGCTGCAAAACTGCCCGACATACGAGGATCAGAGAAAGCAGATGTGGCCATCACCAGTGGCAACACTAGACAAGCTCTATGACAGTGTCGACAGCCTCAGGATGACCGCTGCTTTTTTCGAAAAAAATACAGGTTGACGTCTGACAGCGTACGACGAAGAAGAAGAAGAAGACGTCGGTGTGCAGTGCCGCGAACGTTAAAAATCCCCCAGCAGTTGGGAATAAAAAATAGTAGGCTTAACGACCGCTGACTGAGCAAAATTCAAAATTATCTACGGAATTATCTACTGAATCTATTTAAGGGATCCTCGTCGGTGCTACGGAGTTGGTGAATTGAGCTGAGATTCTCTACAGATATGGAGAAGAACAGATACCTTTTCGGTTAAACCGTGTGCAATGACGTTGATTCTTCAACTAAACTAAACTGAACTAAACTAAACTAAACTAACTTAACGTTTCTTTGGTAGAATTTTACAGTGGCTCATCGCACTAGGCGAGCCTTACTTGAGATGAGAATTGAGACCCTCCTGGCTGTAGTGGCATGGCATGGTGACGAATGAAGAAACAGATCAAACGTAGAAAATAGGTTTGGATAGGACAAACGCAACGGAAATCATCATCAAACGCGGCTAGACAGGCCCTGACATGGAATCCAAAGAGTAAGAGGAAGAGAGGAAGACCAAGAAGCAACTGTAAAAGAGACTGAAAATGAACTTGGGTCTCTGGACCCCAACTGCAGAGAGGCATAAAGGGCAGCTCAAGAACGAACTTGCTAGAGGAGGGTTCTCAATGGTTTGTGCCCCGAAAGGAGCGAAGACCATTGATAATGATAATAACTATCTTACTTATTGGTTGTGTATAATTATTCTTCTTTCACGTTCTTTCCAAGTGAAGGAATGTAGCCCAATTTCAGTCATGTCTGACTATAGATTGATGCGGCCTTGGAGTAGGAACTCTCTACTGAGTTTTTGGTTTTCCTTTTCATTTCGGGTTTGTCTCTTTACTTCCCTTTGTTGCATGAGCTTATTTTCGTCCAGCCTAAGGTGGCTCTTCAGGTTACATCTCCATTTGGATCGGTCTGGAGCTATGTCTTCCCAAGATGTCAAATCTATTTCCAGAGCCTTCATGTCTCGCTTACATGCGTCTTTGAACCGAAGCTGTGGTCGGCCACCTGTTCTTTTACCACACGCCGGCTGTCCATAGAGAGTATCTTTGGGGATGCGACCGTCTAGAAAGAGCGTATCACTGATTAGAGACCCCAATTAAGTGAACTGGTCCACAGTTGCCAGTTCATAGTTATCGATAGCGATGGTTGGGCTGGTACTACGTCTTGTCCCAGTAAATTTGTTTTATTCAGGGTTATTGTGAAGCCAAAATTTGTGCATGCCTGGAAGAAGCGATCTATCAATCTCTGGAGTTCAGGCACACTGTAAGTGACAATTGCAGCGCCATCAGCAAATAACAAGTCCCTGACAGTAACTTCTCTGATCATAAGGGAGGATGTGAAGCATAAGCCGGCCATTACAGCTGACCCCTGTCGAAAAAGACAGAATTGGAAGGCTTTAAATGGAGGTTTTAACAGCAATCGATTTACATAATGAGACGTAAGGGGACAGCGTGGGCTAGTGGTTAAGTGACACGGCTCACAATCGGAAGGTGCTGTGTTCGATCCCCATCACAGCACCGGCCGTTACCCCGGGGAAGCAAATACTTAGAAAATGCAGGAAGCAGACCCTTACATAAAATGCATGCTGAAGTCGGATGCACTGGGCCGACAGGCGCAAAATAAAAACCCCAGTGCAACGCACACCGCCTTGGGGAATAGAGAAATAAGTCGAACGAAAAAAAAATTAAAAAAAACATAATGAAATTGCTACTCCCACGTAGAACCTTCTTTAATCGTCTTTTACGATATGCTCTAAATATTACAGTTGATGTATTCCCTCCTCTCAAGTACCACTTGGATGTTGCGCCCGTTTCAAGATCATGTGAATTAGCTATCACATCTTTAATCTGCTCTACCACATACATTTGGTCCGACTTCAGTGCTGTCTCAGAGATTTGGCTCAGTCGCCCATGTTATACCATGGGGTAAAGCGACCTTCCTCTCATTCTCTTGTCTTACGGTTACAACATAATGGGACAGCCGGCCCCATGCTCATCCATTGTTATTAATCGCCTTTTACGACAATATATGAGCAAGGAAGTGATAGTCAAACTGTATAAAGCTTTAGTTAGACCTAGATTGGAGTACTGTGTACAGGTGTGGAGTCCTTATCATTGAGGGGATGTAAACATGCTGGGAAGAATACAAAATAGAGCGACAAAGCTGATAGTGGGAATCCAGAATTACAGTTACGAGGAAAGACTAAGACATACCGACCTACAGTGTATAGAAGAGAGAAGAATTCATGGTGACAATACAGGTGTATACGATGATCAAAGAAATGGATAAATTATACTATTACAAGTTTTTCAAAATACAGCCACTCACAATAACAAGAGGGCATAGCTACAAATTAACTAAAGAGAGGTCCATATTAGATATTAGGAAATATTTTTTTAGTCAGAGAGTGGTGAATGCTTGGAATGCATTTCCACGGGAGGTAGTGGAGGCAGGGACAGTTAATACATTTAAGAATATATTGTATGCGCATAATTTTTAGAGCAAGGTGATGTAAATGAAACTGGTTGTACACAGACTCTGCAGAGTCTTCTAAACCAGTATTAAGACGGTAAGTTAAGTTAGGTTACAACCAGAGTCACCATTCTTTGCTCAACTTTCAAGTTCTGGAAACACTCTGTTGATTGTGTGGCCCCCGATTTACGCTTTTCTTAAGAAAGTGAATTGCTACTAGTTAGCTCGCTGGTCATTCAACTTAATGGTAACAACATTATTTACTTGACAATTATATTTCTATTTGTGACGTTACAAAATTAAAAAATAAACAAACAAAAATGGTTTTCCAAAATAAGGAAACAATAATTTGTTACATTTGATCCAAGTTTTTATTGACTCGTTTCCATATCAACGGCGTAAAATATTTTACTTCCAAAGTGAGTGGCGCTACACATTTTTCAAGTTCGCCGGTTTTCTCTCATAAGGTGAAGGAGTAGCCAAAATAAGCAAGTTAGTTAGCTAGTTACACATACATTAAGTTAAACCCCAGAATTATTTAATATTGGATTTATTTATAACATATATATGTCCTATTACAAGGCAATTGATAATCAGACATTGGCTCACTATACTTACTATAATATACACTTTTCAGCTTTGCACCAATTAGGAATCTTGGAAACCATTGTCAGGTCTCAATCATAAACTATAAACAACGTTATATCTACAGATCAAGGTCCGTTAGCGTTATGAGTAGGTTGTTCTACAGATAAAGGTCCGTTAGCGTTATGAGTAGGTTGTTCTACAGATCAAGGTCCGTAAGTGTTATGAGTAGGTTGTTCTACAGATAAAGGTCCGTTAGCGTTATGAGTAAGTTGTTCTACAGATCAAGGTCCGTTAGCGTTATGAGTAAATTGTACCTATCTACAGATCAAGGTCCGTTAGCGTTATGAGTAGGTTGGTCTACAGATCAAGGTCCGTAAGTGTTATGAGTAGGTTGTTCTACAGATAAAGGTCCGTTAGCGTTATGAGTAGGTTGTTCTACAGATCAAGGTCCGTTAGCGTTATGAGTAAATTGTACCTATCTACAGATCAAGGTCCGTTAGCGTTATGAGTAGGTTGTTCTACAGATAAAGGTCCGTTAGCGTTATGAGTAGGTTGTTCTACAGATCAAGGTCCGTTAGCGTTTTGAGTAGGTTGTTCTACATATCAAGATCCGTTAGAGTTATGAGTAGGTTGTTCTACAGATAAAAGTCCGTTAGCGTGATAAATACGTTGTCAGTATCACCGAGAAAGAGAGACTATACTTCATTCGAGCATTATATTAGTTTTCGACCAACTAGAATCAACAGTGTGTGTGGGACTGCAGTCACACGGAACACTAACGGTCACTACAAACATGTCCGAGATTGTGTGGGTCACACGGAACACTAACGGTCACTACAAACATGTCCGAGATTGTGTGGGTCACACGGAACACTAACGGTTACTACAAACATGTCCGAGATTGTGTGGGTCACACGGAACACTAACGGTCACTACAAACATGTCCGAGATTGTGTGGGTCTGCAGTCACACCAAACACTAACGGTCACTACAAACATGTCCGAGATTGTGTGGGTCTGCAGTCACACCAAACACTAACGGTCACTACAAACATGTCCGAGATTGTGTGGGTCTGCAGTCACACCAAACACTAACGGTCACTACAAACATGTCCGAGATTGTGTGAGTCTGCAGTCACACCAAACACTAACGGTAACTACAAACATGTCTGAGATTGTGTGTAAAATCTGCATTTGAACCTATTTGGGGTTTTAAGTCGCCATTAGAATCAACATTTCTGCTTCTGCCGAGGACCCTCGCTATCGTGTCCCTTCTGGAGTTCTGACCATTTGTTCTCCTCCTTTTCTTCTTCTATTTCTTCTTCTTCTTCTTTGTCTACATCGTCTTACCAGTAACTTAAGGGGTCTATATGACATCCTATCACACTATACTGTTAATCTCATGTTTAGTAAGCAGTTATCTTACTTGGCGGAGCCTAATCAACTGCAGGCGCCCCCCACCCCTTCGCCTTCCATTTTATGGTTTAAATAATGAAATTGCTAGTCCTTTTTATTGTATTTCATATACTACTCTAATTATTTGCAAAATTTGTGGCATTTAAGCCCCACCGACATCATAAATAATATTAAGAACATACTTGATATTTATAAAAGTCAATCAATTACCGCGAGTTGCATATTGACACTGCTGGAAGAAGTAATGAATTATCAGGTTACAGGAGTTGAAAACCAAACGTGTATCAAGCTTCTTCTTCTTTGGGTTCGTTCTCTCAATCCCGCCACGAAGTCCTGAATAGGACTTTGCAAGTAGCAGGATGTAGTCCGGAGTGCGTTGTGTCGCTAGTTTACAGCTTGATCGCGATTTGTACACCTCTCGGTCTGACACATCCGTCTTCGTCAGAGTGTATCAAGCAGAAACGAAAGCCGGATAGGACGGAGTAGAAAGGCGTACAATCATCGAGCTGCAGGAACAGTTAAGATCTCCGCCGTCTGTCATTTGCTTAAAAATACTGAGCACCTATGAGTATGTTTAAAGTGCTGTGATGTCGGATTCTTTATAGCATTACAAAATCTTTGGTTCGCATCTTCATTTCTGTACTTCTTCTTCTTCTGCCTTCGTTCTCAATATCCCACTGAATAGGGCTTTCCAAGTAGCAGGATGTAGTCCGGAGATCGAATTACGTTGTGCGGTTAGTTTACAGCTTGACTGCGATATTTGCACCTTTCGGTCCGACACATTCCACCGGCAGAATTTGTGTACAAATATTTGTCAATTCAAGAAATGGACTGACAGATAGGACTATATGTCTTCCTAATGCGTGAGTCATTTGTCAAAGCAAGAAATGGACTAACACGACAACCTATCTGTCTTCCTAATGCATGAACCATTTGTCAATGCAAGAAATTGACTGACACGACAGAACTATCTGTCTTCCTAATGCGTAATACTTTCTCTCGAGTTAATTGTCTTTCTACTTATTCAGTTTAGCGCCGGGGAGAGCTTAAGTCTTCTGTCCTGCGCCAAGTGCGCTGCATAGGTCATTGTAAGCCTGCGTCGTTGCACAGTCACTCTAATGTCATCTACTAACCTGCCTCGCGTACGCCCTCGTGCCCTGTAGCCAGACCTACCAGCGCTGTAAGCCATCAGTGATAGTTGTGATCTTGCATTCTCATGGGGTGACCGAACCAGCTTATTTTATGCCTAGAAATGTGTTCTGCGCAAGACATATTCCCGATCATACTTCGAATGTTTTCGTTTCGCGGCTCGTCTTTCCTGGTAACAGCAATGACCTTCCTCAAACACTTCATTTCACAATTTGAAATTCTACTCTCACGAGTTTTGAACAATGACCATGTTTGACACTAGTGGCACAGCGTGGGTATAAATAAACTGTTTATCAGATGTTGCTTTGTTACCAAACTAATGCTTCGGTACTTAAGCAGTGGTGACAGCTTATCAGTCACAGCATATGCTTTCTGACGCCTAGTTTCGATTACCCTGTTGAGCCTACCATCTGATGGAAAAATATAACCCAAATACCTGAACTCATAGGCCTGTTGAAGAGCAATATCTACAATTAAGTTAACAGGCACATGCGTTCTGCTGATTCTCATAGTTTATTTTGTTTCGTTAATTCATTTGCTGCATTTTGACAAATGTTGTCACCAGCGTGTTCTTGTGATGTTGCAGTTTATTTTAATCATCTATAGCCTAAGTATATTTCCTAAGTACAAAAAATATATCGAAATATCAGGTAACTTTCCCTTTAATTGTTGTATGTAATTGTCTCGGTGATAACCGAAGCAATGTCTGAATTAACTCTGCAGCAATATAAAATGGACATTGATTATACGTGGAAGGGAGCAATTCCCAGCACACTGGAGCGCATCCAGAAGCGACATATGAGCCTGGAGGCAAATGCATTGAAACAGCACGAGGAGCTGCATCTGCCATCTGCAGAAGGGGTGCCGCTAGTAAATGGAGCTTGGATAGGACGAAAAATTGGGGTTTTCACCAGTGGAGGAGATTCACAAGGTTAGGCAATGTGAGCACGGGTGGTGGAAGTGTGGAGGTGGGTTAGTGGAAGTGTGGGGGTGGGTTAGTGGAAGTGTGGAGGTGGGTTAGTGGAAGTGTGGGGATGTGGGGGTGGGTTAGTGGAAGTGTGGGGGTGAGTTAGTGGAAGTGTGGGGGTGGGTTAGTGGAAGTGTGGGGGTGGGTTAGTGGAAGTGTGGGGATGTGGGGTGGGTTAGTGGAAGTGTGGGGATGTGGTGGTGGGTTAGTGGAAGTGTGGAGGTGGGTTAGTGGAAGTGGGGGGGTGGCTTAGTGGAAGTGTGGAAGTGTGGGGATGTGGGGGTGGGTTAGTGGAAGTGTGGGGGTGGGTTAGTGAAAGTGTGGAGGTGGGTTAGTGGAAGTGTGGGGGTGGCTTAGTGGAAGTGTGGAGGTGGGTTAGTGGAAGTGTGGAGGTGGGTTAGTGGAGGTGTGGGGGTGGCTTAGTGGAAGTGTGGAGGTGGGTTAGTGGAAGTGTGGAGGTGGGTTAGTGGAAGTGTGGAGGTGGGTTAGTGGAAGTGTGGAGGTGGGTTAGTGGAAGTGTGGAGGTGGGTTAGTGGAAGTGTGGAGGTGGGTTAGTGGAAGTGTGGGGATGTGGGGGTGGGTTAGTGGAAGTGTGGGGATGTGGGGGTGGGTTAGTGGAAGTGTGGGGATGTGGGAGTGGGTTAGTGGAAGTGTGGGGGTGGGTTAGTGGAAGTGTGGAGGTGGGTTAGTGGAAGTGTGGGGGTGGGTAAGTGGAAGTGTTTGGATGTGGGGGTGGGTTAGTGGAAGTGTGGGGGTGGGTTAGTGGAAGTGTGGAGGTGGGTTAGTTTAAGTGTGGAGGTGGGTTAATGGAAGTGTGGGTATGTGGGGGTGGGTTAGTGGAAGTGTGGGGGTGGGTTAGTGGAAGTGTGGAGGTGGGTTAGTGGAAGTGTGGAGGTGGGTTAGTGGAAGTGTGGAGGTGGGTTAGTGGAAGTGTTGAGGTGGGTTAGTGAAAGTGTGGAGGTGGGTTAGTGGAAGTGTGGAGGTGGGTTAGTGGAAGTGTTGAGGTGGGTTAGTGAAAGTGTGGAGGTGGGTTAGTAGAAGTGTTCAGGTGGGTTAGTGGAAGTGTTGAGGTGGGTTAGTGAAAGTGTGGAGGTGGCTTAGTGAAAGTGTGGAGGTGGGTTAGTGGAAGTGTTGAGGTGGGTTAGTGGAAGTGTGGAGGTGGGTTAGTGGAAGTGTGGAGGTGGGTTAGTAGAAGTGTTCAGGTGGGTTAGTGGAAGTGTTGAGGTGGGTTAGTGAAAGTGTGGAGGTGGCTTAGTGAAAGTGTGGAGGTGGGTTAGTGGAAGTGTTGAGGTGGGTTAGTGGAAGTGTGGAGGTGGGTTAGTGGAAGTGTGGAGGTGGGTTAGTGGAAGTGTGGGGATGTGGGGGTGGGTTAGTGGAAGTGTGGAGGTGGGTTAGTGGAAATGTGGAGGTGGGTTAGTTGAAGTGTGGGGGTGGGTTAGTGAAAGTGTGGGGGGTGGGGGTGGGTTAGGGGAAGTGTGGGGGTGGGTTAGTGGAAGTGTGGGGGTGGGTTAGTGGAAGTGTGGAGGTGGGTTAGTGAAAGTGTGAAGGTGGGTTAGTGGAAGTGTGGAGGTGGGTTAGTGAAAGTGTGGAGGTGGGTTAGTGGAAGTGTGGACGTGGGTTAGTTGAAGTGTGGAGGTGGGTTAGTGAAAGTGTGGAGGTGGGTTAGTGAAAGTGTGGAGGTGGGTTAGTGGAAGTGTGGGGGTGGGTTAGTTGAAGTGTGGGGGTGGGTTAGTTGAAGTGTGGGGGTGGGTTAGTGAAAGTGTGGGGGTGGGTTAGTTGAAGTGTGGGGGTGGGTTAGTGAAAGTGTGGGGATGTGGGGATGGGTTAGTGGAAGTGTGGGGGTGGCTTAGTGGAAGTGTGGAGGTGGGTTAGTGGAAGTGTGGAGGTGGGTTAGTGGAAGTGTGGAGGTGGGTTAGTGGAAGTGTGGAGGTGGGTTAGTGGAAGTGTTGAGGTGGGTTAGTGAAAGTGTGGAGGTGGGTTAGTGAAAGTGTGGAGGTGGGTTAGTGGAAGTGTTGAGGTGGGTTAGTGGAAGTGTGGAGGTGGGTTAGTGGAAGTGTGGGGATGTGGGGGTGGGTTAGTGGAAGTGTGGAGGTGGGTTAGTGGAAATGTGGAGGTGGGTTAGTTGAAGTGTGGGGGTGGGTTAGTGAAAGTGTGGGGGGTGGGGGTGGGTTAGTGGAAGTGTGGGGGTGGGTTAGTGAAAGTGTGGGGGTGGGTTAGTGGAAGTGTGGAGGTGGGTTAGTGAAAGTGTGAAGGTGGGTTAGTGGAAGTGTGGAGTTGGGTTAGTGAAAGTGTGGAGGTGGGTTAGTGGAAGTGTGGAGGTGGGTTAGTTGAAGTGTGGAGGTGTGTTAGTGAAAGTGTGGAGGTGGGTTAGTGAAAGTGTGGAGGTGGGTTAGTGGAAGTGTGGGGGTGGGTTAGTTGAAGTGTGGGGGTGGGTTAGTTGAAGTGTGGGGGTGGGTTAGTGAAAGTGTGGGGGTGGGTTAGTTGAAGTGTGGGGGTGGGTTAGTGAAAGTGTGGGGATGTGGGGGTGGGTTAGTGGAAGTGTCGGGGTGGGTTAGTGAAAGTGTGGAGGTGGGTTAGTGGAAGTGTGGGGGTGGCTTAGTGGAAGTGTGGAGGTGGGTTAGTGGAAGTGTTGAGGTGGGTTAGTGAAAGTGTGGAGGTGGGTTAGTGGAAGTGTGGAGGTGGGTTAGTGGAAGTGTTGAGGTGGGTTAGTGAAAGTGTGGAGGTGGGTTAGTGGAAGTGTTGAGGTGGGTTAGTGGAAGTGTTGAGGTGGGTTAGTGAAAGTGTGGAGGTGGGTTAGTGAAAGTGTGGAGGTGGGTTAGTGGAAGTGTTGAGGTGGGTTAGTGGAAGTGTGGAGGTGGGTTAGTGGAAGTGTGGGGATGTGGGGGTGGGTTAGTGGAAGTGTGGAGGTGAGTTAGTGGAAATGTGGAGGTGGGTTAGTTGAAGTGTGGGGGTGGGTTAGTGAAAGTGTGGGGGTGGGGGTGGGTTAGTGGAAGTGTGGGGGTGGGTTAGCGGAAGTGTGGGGGTGGGTTAGTGGAAGTGTGGAGGTGGGTTAGTGAAAGTGTGAAGGTGGGTTAGTGGAAGTGTGGAGGTAGGTTAGTGAAAGTGTGGAGGTGGGTTAGTGGAAGTGTGGAGGTGGGTTAGTTGAAGTGTGGAGGTGGGTTAGTGAAAGTGTGGAGGTGGGTTAGTGAAAGTGTGGAGGTGGGTTAGTGGAAGTGTGGAGGTGGGTTAGTTGAAGTGTGGGGGTGGGTTAGTTGAAGTGTGGGGGTGGGTTAGTGAAAGTGTGGGTGTGGGTTAGTTGAAGTGTGGGGGTGGGTTAGTGAAAGTGTGGGGATGTGGGGGTGGGTTAGTGGAAGTGTGGGGGTGGGTTAGTGAAAGTGTGGAGGTGGGTTAGTGGAAGTGTGGCGGTGGCTTAGTGGAAGTGTGGGGGTGGGTTAGTGGAAGTGTGGAGGTGGGTTAGTGGAAGTGTGGAGGTGGGTTAGTGGAAGTGTGGAGGTGGGTTAGTGGAAGTGTGGAGGTGGGTTAGTGGAAGTGTGGAGGTGGGTTAGTGGAAGTGTGGAGGTGGGTTAGTGGAAGTGTGGAGGTGGGTTAGTGGAAGTGTGGAGGTGGGTTAGTGGAAGTGTGGAGGTGGGTTAGTGGAAGTGTGGGGATGTGGGGGTGGGTTAGTGGAAGTGTGGGGATGTGGGGGTGGGTTAGTGGAAGTGTGGGGATGTGGGAGTGGGTTAGTGGAAGTGTGGGGGTGGGTTAGTGGAAGTGTGGAGGTGGGTTAGTGGAAGTGTGGGGGTGGGTAAGTGGAAGTGTTTGGATGTGGGGGTGGGTTAGTGGAAGTGTGGGGGTGGGTTAGTGGAAGTGTGGAGGTGGGTTAGTTTAAGTGTGGAGGTGGGTTAATGGAAGTGTGGGTATGTGGGGGTGGGTTAGTGGAAGTGTGGGGGTGGGTTAGTGGAAGTGTGGAGGTGGGTTAGTGGAAGTGTGGAGGTGGGTTAGTGGAAGTGTGGAGGTGGGTTAGTGGAAGTGTTGAGGTGGGTTAGTGAAAGTGTGGAGGTGGGTTAGTGGAAGTGTGGAGGTGGGTTAGTGGAAGTGTTGAGGTGGGTTAGTGAAAGTGTGGAGGTGGGTTAGTAGAAGTGTTCAGGTGGGTTAGTGGAAGTGTTGAGGTGGGTTAGTGAAAGTGTGGAGGTGGCTTAGTGAAAGTGTGGAGGTGGGTTAGTGGAAGTGTTGAGGTGGGTTAGTGGAAGTGTGGAGGTGGGTTAGTGGAAGTGTGGAGGTGGGTTAGTAGAAGTGTTCAGGTGGGTTAGTGGAAGTGTTGAGGTGGGTTAGTGAAAGTGTGGAGGTGGCTTAGTGAAAGTGTGGAGGTGGGTTAGTGGAAGTGTTGAGGTGGGTTAGTGGAAGTGTGGAGGTGGGTTAGTGGAAGTGTGGAGGTGGGTTAGTGGAAGTGTGGGGATGTGGGGGTGGGTTAGTGGAAGTGTGGAGGTGGGTTAGTGGAAATGTGGAGGTGGGTTAGTTGAAGTGTGGGGGTGGGTTAGTGAAAGTGTGGGGGGTGGGGGTGGGTTAGGGGAAGTGTGGGGGTGGGTTAGTGGAAGTGTGGGGGTGGGTTAGTGGAAGTGTGGAGGTGGGTTAGTGAAAGTGTGAAGGTGGGTTAGTGGAAGTGTGGAGGTGGGTTAGTGAAAGTGTGGAGGTGGGTTAGTGGAAGTGTGGACGTGGGTTAGTTGAAGTGTGGAGGTGGGTTAGTGAAAGTGTGGAGGTGGGTTAGTGAAAGTGTGGAGGTGGGTTAGTGGAAGTGTGGGGGTGGGTTAGTTGAAGTGTGGGGGTGGGTTAGTTGAAGTGTGGGGGTGGGTTAGTGAAAGTGTGGGGGTGGGTTAGTTGAAGTGTGGGGGTGGGTTAGTGAAAGTGTGGGGATGTGGGGGTGGGTTAGTGGAAGTGTGGGGGTGGCTTAGTGGAAGTGTGGAGGTGGGTTAGTGGAAGTGTGGAGGTGGGTTAGTGGAAGTGTGGAGGTGGGTTAGTGGAAGTGTGGAGGTGGGTTAGTGGAAGTGTTGAGGTGGGTTAGTGAAAGTGTGGAGGTGGGTTAGTGAAAGTGTGGAGGTGGGTTAGTGGAAGTGTTGAGGTGGGTTAGTGGAAGTGTGGAGGTGGGTTAGTGGAAGTGTGGGGATGTGGGGGTGGGTTAGTGGAAGTGTGGAGGTGGGTTAGTGGAAATGTGGAGGTGGGTTAGTTGAAGTGTGGGGGTGGGTTAGTGAAAGTGTGGGGGGTGGGGGTGGGTTAGTGGAAGTGTGGGGGTGGGTTAGTGAAAGTGTGGGGGTGGGTTAGTGGAAGTGTGGAGGTGGGTTAGTGAAAGTGTGAAGGTGGGTTAGTGGAAGTGTGGAGTTGGGTTAGTGAAAGTGTGGAGGTGGGTTAGTGGAAGTGTGGAGGTGGGTTAGTTGAAGTGTGGAGGTGTGTTAGTGAAAGTGTGGAGGTGGGTTAGTGAAAGTGTGGAGGTGGGTTAGTGGAAGTGTGGGGGTGGGTTAGTTGAAGTGTGGGGGTGGGTTAGTTGAAGTGTGGGGGTGGGTTAGTGAAAGTGTGGGGGTGGGTTAGTTGAAGTGTGGGGGTGGGTTAGTGAAAGTGTGGGGATGTGGGGGTGGGTTAGTGGAAGTGTCGGGGTGGGTTAGTGAAAGTGTGGAGGTGGGTTAGTGGAAGTGTGGGGGTGGCTTAGTGGAAGTGTGGAGGTGGGTTAGTGGAAGTGTTGAGGTGGGTTAGTGAAAGTGTGGAGGTGGGTTAGTGGAAGTGTGGAGGTGGGTTAGTGGAAGTGTTGAGGTGGGTTAGTGAAAGTGTGGAGGTGGGTTAGTGGAAGTGTTGAGGTGGGTTAGTGGAAGTGTTGAGGTGGGTTAGTGAAAGTGTGGAGGTGGGTTAGTGAAAGTGTGGAGGTGGGTTAGTGGAAGTGTTGAGGTGGGTTAGTGGAAGTGTGGAGGTGGGTTAGTGGAAGTGTGGGGATGTGGGGGTGGGTTAGTGGAAGTGTGGAGGTGAGTTAGTGGAAATGTGGAGGTGGGTTAGTTGAAGTGTGGGGGTGGGTTAGTGAAAGTGTGGGGGTGGGGGGTGGGTTAGTGGAAGTGTGGGGGTGGGTTAGTGGAAGTGTGGGGGTGGGTTAGTGGAAGTGTGGAGGTGGGTTAGTGAAAGTGTGAAGGTGGGTTAGTGGAAGTGTGGAGGTGGGTTAGTGAAAGTGTGGAGGTGGGTTAGTGGAAGTGTGGACGTGGGTTAGTTGAAGTGTGGAGGTGGGTTAGTGAAAGTGTGGAGGTGGGTTAGTGAAAGTGTGGAGGTGGGTTAGTGGAAGTGTGGGGGTGGGTTAGTTGAAGTGTGGGGGTGGGTTAGTTGAAGTGTGGGGGTGGGTTAGTGAAAGTGTGGGGGTGGGTTAGTTGAAGTGTGGGGGTGGGTTAGTGAAAGTGTGGGGATGTGGGGGTGGGTTAGTGGAAGTGTGGGGGTGGCTTAGTGGAAGTGTGGAGGTGGGTTAGTGGAAGTGTGGAGGTGGGTTAGTGGAAGTGTGGAGGTGGGTTAGTGGAAGTGTGGAGGTGGGTTAGTGGAAGTGTTGAGGTGGGTTAGTGAAAGTGTGGAGGTGGGTTAGTGAAAGTGTGGAGGTGGGTTAGTGGAAGTGTTGAGGTGGGTTAGTGGAAGTGTGGAGGTGGGTTAGTGGAAGTGTGGGGATGTGGGGGTGGGTTAGTGGAAGTGTGGAGGTGGGTTAGTGGAAATGTGGAGGTGGGTTAGTTGAAGTGTGGGGGTGGGTTAGTGAAAGTGTGGGGGGTGGGGGTGGGTTAGTGGAAGTGTGGGGGTGGGTTAGTGAAAGTGTGGGGGTGGGTTAGTGGAAGTGTGGAGGTGGGTTAGTGAAAGTGTGAAGGTGGGTTAGTGGAAGTGTGGAGTTGGGTTAGTGAAAGTGTGGAGGTGGGTTAGTGGAAGTGTGGAGGTGGGTTAGTTGAAGTGTGGAGGTGTGTTAGTGAAAGTGTGGAGGTGGGTTAGTGAAAGTGTGGAGGTGGGTTAGTGGAAGTGTGGGGGTGGGTTAGTTGAAGTGTGGGGGTGGGTTAGTTGAAGTGTGGGGGTGGGTTAGTGAAAGTGTGGGGGTGGGTTAGTTGAAGTGTGGGGGTGGGTTAGTGAAAGTGTGGGGATGTGGGGGTGGGTTAGTGGAAGTGTCGGGGTGGGTTAGTGAAAGTGTGGAGGTGGGTTAGTGGAAGTGTGGGGGTGGCTTAGTGGAAGTGTGGAGGTGGGTTAGTGGAAGTGTTGAGGTGGGTTAGTGAAAGTGTGGAGGTGGGTTAGTGGAAGTGTGGAGGTGGGTTAGTGGAAGTGTTGAGGTGGGTTAGTGAAAGTGTGGAGGTGGGTTAGTGGAAGTGTTGAGGTGGGTTAGTGGAAGTGTTGAGGTGGGTTAGTGAAAGTGTGGAGGTGGGTTAGTGAAAGTGTGGAGGTGGGTTAGTGGAAGTGTTGAGGTGGGTTAGTGGAAGTGTGGAGGTGGGTTAGTGGAAGTGTGGGGATGTGGGGGTGGGTTAGTGGAAGTGTGGAGGTGAGTTAGTGGAAATGTGGAGGTGGGTTAGTTGAAGTGTGGGGGTGGGTTAGTGAAAGTGTGGGGGTGGGGGTGGGTTAGTGGAAGTGTGGGGGTGGGTTAGCGGAAGTGTGGGGGTGGGTTAGTGGAAGTGTGGAGGTGGGTTAGTGAAAGTGTGAAGGTGGGTTAGTGGAAGTGTGGAGGTAGGTTAGTGAAAGTGTGGAGGTGGGTTAGTGGAAGTGTGGAGGTGGGTTAGTTGAAGTGTGGAGGTGGGTTAGTGAAAGTGTGGAGGTGGGTTAGTGAAAGTGTGGAGGTGGGTTAGTGGAAGTGTGGAGGTGGGTTAGTTGAAGTGTGGGGGTGGGTTAGTTGAAGTGTGGGGGTGGGTTAGTGAAAGTGTGGGTGTGGGTTAGTTGAAGTGTGGGGGTGGGTTAGTGAAAGTGTGGGGATGTGGGGGTGGGTTAGTGGAAGTGTGGGGGTGGGTTAGTGAAAGTGTGGAGGTGGGTTAGTGGAAGTGTGGCGGTGGCTTAGTGGAAGTGTGGGGGTGGGTTAGTGGAAGTGTGGAGGTGGGTTAGTGGAAGTGTGGAGGTGGGTTAGTGGAAGTGTGGAGGTGGGTTAGTGGAAGTGTGGAGGTGGGTTAGTGGAAGTGTGGAGGTGGGTTAGTGGAAGTGTGGAGGTGGGTTAGTGGAAGTGTGGAGGTGGGTTAGTGGAAGTGTGGAGGTGGGTTAGTGGAAGTGTGGAGGTGGGTTAGTGGAAGTGTGGGGATGTGGGGGTGGGTTAGTGGAAGTGTGGGGATGTGGGGGTGGGTTAGTGGAAGTGTGGGGATGTGGGAGTGGGTTAGTGGAAGTGTGGGGGTGGGTTAGTGGAAGTGTGGAGGTGGGTTAGTGGAAGTGTGGGGGTGGGTAAGTGGAAGTGTTTGGATGTGGGGGTGGGTTAGTGGAAGTGTGGGGGTGGGTTAGTGGAAGTGTGGAGGTGGGTTAGTTTAAGTGTGGAGGTGGGTTAATGGAAGTGTGGGTATGTGGGGGTGGGTTAGTGGAAGTGTGGGGGTGGGTTAGTGGAAGTGTGGAGGTGGGTTAGTGGAAGTGTGGAGGTGGGTTAGTGGAAGTGTGGAGGTGGGTTAGTGGAAGTGTTGAGGTGGGTTAGTGAAAGTGTGGAGGTGGGTTAGTGGAAGTGTGGAGGTGGGTTAGTGGAAGTGTTGAGGTGGGTTAGTGAAAGTGTGGAGGTGGGTTAGTAGAAGTGTTCAGGTGGGTTAGTGGAAGTGTTGAGGTGGGTTAGTGAAAGTGTGGAGGTGGCTTAGTGAAAGTGTGGAGGTGGGTTAGTGGAAGTGTTGAGGTGGGTTAGTGGAAGTGTGGAGGTGGGTTAGTGGAAGTGTGGAGGTGGGTTAGTAGAAGTGTTCAGGTGGGTTAGTGGAAGTGTTGAGGTGGGTTAGTGAAAGTGTGGAGGTGGCTTAGTGAAAGTGTGGAGGTGGGTTAGTGGAAGTGTTGAGGTGGGTTAGTGGAAGTGTGGAGGTGGGTTAGTGGAAGTGTGGAGGTGGGTTAGTGGAAGTGTGGGGATGTGGGGGTGGGTTAGTGGAAGTGTGGAGGTGGGTTAGTGGAAATGTGGAGGTGGGTTAGTTGAAGTGTGGGGGTGGGTTAGTGAAAGTGTGGGGGGTGGGGGTGGGTTAGGGGAAGTGTGGGGGTGGGTTAGTGGAAGTGTGGGGGTGGGTTAGTGGAAGTGTGGAGGTGGGTTAGTGAAAGTGTGAAGGTGGGTTAGTGGAAGTGTGGAGGTGGGTTAGTGAAAGTGTGGAGGTGGGTTAGTGGAAGTGTGGACGTGGGTTAGTTGAAGTGTGGAGGTGGGTTAGTGAAAGTGTGGAGGTGGGTTAGTGAAAGTGTGGAGGTGGGTTAGTGGAAGTGTGGGGGTGGGTTAGTTGAAGTGTGGGGGTGGGTTAGTTGAAGTGTGGGGGTGGGTTAGTGAAAGTGTGGGGGTGGGTTAGTTGAAGTGTGGGGGTGGGTTAGTGAAAGTGTGGGGATGTGGGGGTGGGTTAGTGGAAGTGTGGGGGTGGCTTAGTGGAAGTGTGGAGGTGGGTTAGTGGAAGTGTGGAGGTGGGTTAGTGGAAGTGTGGAGGTGGGTTAGTGGAAGTGTGGAGGTGGGTTAGTGGAAGTGTTGAGGTGGGTTAGTGAAAGTGTGGAGGTGGGTTAGTGAAAGTGTGGAGGTGGGTTAGTGGAAGTGTTGAGGTGGGTTAGTGGAAGTGTGGAGGTGGGTTAGTGGAAGTGTGGGGATGTGGGGGTGGGTTAGTGGAAGTGTGGAGGTGGGTTAGTGGAAATGTGGAGGTGGGTTAGTTGAAGTGTGGGGGTGGGTTAGTGAAAGTGTGGGGGGTGGGGGTGGGTTAGTGGAAGTGTGGGGGTGGGTTAGTGAAAGTGTGGGGGTGGGTTAGTGGAAGTGTGGAGGTGGGTTAGTGAAAGTGTGAAGGTGGGTTAGTGGAAGTGTGGAGTTGGGTTAGTGAAAGTGTGGAGGTGGGTTAGTGGAAGTGTGGAGGTGGGTTAGTTGAAGTGTGGAGGTGTGTTAGTGAAAGTGTGGAGGTGGGTTAGTGAAAGTGTGGAGGTGGGTTAGTGGAAGTGTGGGGGTGGGTTAGTTGAAGTGTGGGGGTGGGTTAGTTGAAGTGTGGGGGTGGGTTAGTGAAAGTGTGGGGGTGGGTTAGTTGAAGTGTGGGGGTGGGTTAGTGAAAGTGTGGGGATGTGGGGGTGGGTTAGTGGAAGTGTCGGGGTGGGTTAGTGAAAGTGTGGAGGTGGGTTAGTGGAAGTGTGGGGGTGGCTTAGTGGAAGTGTGGAGGTGGGTTAGTGGAAGTGTTGAGGTGGGTTAGTGAAAGTGTGGAGGTGGGTTAGTGGAAGTGTGGAGGTGGGTTAGTGGAAGTGTTGAGGTGGGTTAGTGAAAGTGTGGAGGTGGGTTAGTGGAAGTGTTGAGGTGGGTTAGTGGAAGTGTTGAGGTGGGTTAGTGAAAGTGTGGAGGTGGGTTAGTGAAAGTGTGGAGGTGGGTTAGTGGAAGTGTTGAGGTGGGTTAGTGGAAGTGTGGAGGTGGGTTAGTGGAAGTGTGGGGATGTGGGGGTGGGTTAGTGGAAGTGTGGAGGTGAGTTAGTGGAAATGTGGAGGTGGGTTAGTTGAAGTGTGGGGGTGGGTTAGTGAAAGTGTGGGGGTGGGGGTGGGTTAGTGGAAGTGTGGGGGTGGGTTAGCGGAAGTGTGGGGGTGGGTTAGTGGAAGTGTGGAGGTGGGTTAGTGAAAGTGTGAAGGTGGGTTAGTGGAAGTGTGGAGGTAGGTTAGTGAAAGTGTGGAGGTGGGTTAGTGGAAGTGTGGAGGTGGGTTAGTTGAAGTGTGGAGGTGGGTTAGTGAAAGTGTGGAGGTGGGTTAGTGAAAGTGTGGAGGTGGGTTAGTGGAAGTGTGGAGGTGGGTTAGTTGAAGTGTGGGGGTGGGTTAGTTGAAGTGTGGGGGTGGGTTAGTGAAAGTGTGGGTGTGGGTTAGTTGAAGTGTGGGGGTGGGTTAGTGAAAGTGTGGGGATGTGGGGGTGGGTTAGTGGAAGTGTGGGGGTGGGTTAGTGAAAGTGTGGAGGTGGGTTAGTGGAAGTGTGGCGGTGGCTTAGTGGAAGTGTGGGGGTGGGTTAGTGGAAGTGTGGAGGTGGGTTAGTGGAAGTGTGGGGGTGGGTTAGTGGAAGTGTGGGGGTGGGTTAGTGTTAGCATTAACAATATTTTAACACTGACATTATTAGTGTCAGTGAAAAGGTTATTGTCAGTGTTTAATAAAAACGCCCCCTTTCATGTTACAGCAGCCTGGTACAACGAGATGATGGTTAACGATACAGTCGCTCTAGTGGTAAATGTTGGGACTTCTAACACTCCACCCTAGACCCACCTTCAGTATGCCACTGAAAACTGCTACCAGAAAATAGTCGTAAAGAGGGTAATGAACTGAGCGTGAGTAGCTTCGAACAATATGAAAACTACATTGGCAGTGTCAGTCATTGTGGGCATGAAGATTATGTGAGGAATTATTGGCACCTTTCACAGAACTGATATTTTCAGTGTCAGTCAGTGTGGGCAGGGATGGTATGGTAACCATTATTTACACCTTTCTTAGAACTTATATTGTCAGTGTCAGTCAGAATGGGCAGGGATGGTATGATAAGAATTATTGACACCGTTCCCAGCACTAACATCCTATTTTTATACACAATTGTGGGATCAAGACGTTGAGCAGCGCATGAGCTGCAGTGGTCAGCGACCCATAGCTGACTGCTAGCGTAAGGGCCAGCGAACCAGAGCTTCCAAGACCCTTCTACACCTCCACGCGGTGATCCTGCAGCAGGGCAGACGGGCTAAGGATGAGGGATCGAAGAGGGAGTGCTAATCCGGTACTCAAAAAATGCTTGCTGAAGTAGGATGTGTTGGACAAAAAGGTGCAAATATCGCAGTCAAGCTGTAAACTACGACACAACGCATTCCGTTCTCTGGACTACATTCTGCTACTTAAGCCCTTTTAGGGTTTGGTAGTAGGAGATTGAGAATGAACGAACGAAGAAGAAGAAGATACACAATTATAACGGTTGATTGACTGTGGTATGGCGACTGACTGAATCACCCAAACTGTTCAGCTCTGGGTTGAGCGTGTTCGTAGTTCTACGTTGATTCCGGTTTTAACGTGGGATTTCACGATGAGGCGAAGAGATGCAAGTTAAATACTTGCACACTTGTGCGAGAATTCTCATTCTTAACCTGCTCTTACTGAGTTTAAATGTAAACTTTATGTGGAAACGTTATACTGATTTCCAAATCATGTCGTATATGTCACATGTTTCAGCACTTTTCTGTATACACTGAGTTGCAACGTTTGAGTCGTCGATTTGAGGAATAATTAGATTTCGTTCAACTTAACTTAACGTCTTTATACTGGTTTAGATGACTCTGCAGAGTCTGTTAACAACCAGTTTCTTGGCGGGTGGTTTAATCGACATGCGAGTCCATCTTATCGTCCTCAACATTGAACACGGAAGTCCTATTTCGCTACCTACAGATCAGGGCAATTTTTACCAGAAATCTCCACATGAAAAAAATCTCGGTCTCCACCGTGGTTCGAACCCGCGAGCCCCGGCACCCGAAGTGGACACCTTACCTAAAAAACTTGTAAAATTCCTAAGACTGAAGTCGCGAAAGAGGCGTTTTATAATTACCTGGGTTTTCTTCTGAGTCTAAATCTGCCGGTCGCGTCGCTCGGTTCGTCTGGTCTAGTCAGGTTCTGACTTTTATCATCCGTTTGCTTCTCTGGTGGCTTTCGAATTAAACCTGCTATTTTAATTTTTGGTTAAAGTCGTTGTCTATCTGTATTCTACTGGCGGAGACATGGCCCTTTCTACACAGGACCGCAGCCTTTCAGGTGATATCAGGACGTTAATTGTGACCTAATATTAACTCCAAACTGGAACTAACTAGCATCGTATATTACAATTTTCCTTCCATCTGGAACTTAAGGATTCGACACGATCTCAGATTGACACTACGCGATCTTAGATTGCCACTACGCGATCTCAGATTGACACTACATGACCTCAGATTGACACGACGCGATCTCAGATTGACACGACATAATCTCATATTGACACTACGCGATCTCAGATTGACACCACGCGATCTCAGATTGACACAACACGATCTCAGATTGACACGACACAATCTCATATTGACACTACGCGATCTCAGATTGACACGACACAATCTCATATCGACACTACGCGATCTCAGATTGACACTACGCGATCTCAGATTGACACGACACAATCTCATATCGACACTACGCGATCTCAGATTGACACGACACAATCTCATATCGACACTACGCGATCTCAGATTGACACGACACAATCTCAAATTGACGCTACGCGATCTCAGATTGACACTACGCGATCTCATATTGACACTACGCGATCTCAGATTGACACGACACAATCTCATATTGACACTACGCGATCTTGAGTCAGGGATTCGAGGGTAACCATGTTAAGTCAAATTTTCCAAAGTCAAAACTTTGATTGACAATGGATAGCTTGGCCTCTACCCCGATTGGTTGGCTCCGAACTGAACTAAACTGACTCCAGACTGATTTCACACCTTTTACTATGACGAGGCACGCCTCATCCCCGTTGCTTAGACATTGCTTCTTAATTTATTCCGCGTTCGATCTTGCTAGCAATCCCTAAACGAGGAGTGTCTTAACACAAAGACTCTGATCTTCAGTCTAGTTAAAATGTTCTAAAAGCATTTTAGGAGAAAAGGCCTCCATACGACTGGCTTGAGGTTCTGAAACTATTGGGTGCTATAGTGGCTCTGAGTCTGTCCCATTTGTGAGTGTTGTTCACCTGACATTGTTGGGGAGGGGGTTCCTTGGTCACTGTTTTCCCTGACCTGACGTGAAGTGAGGACTTCGTCACTATGTTTCCCTGTCACGAGGTGAGGTGAGGACTTGGTCACTATGTTTTCTCTGTCGCGAAGTGAGGTGAGGATTTGGTCACTATGTTTTCCCTGTCACGAGGTGAGGTTAGGTGAGGACTTGGTCACTATGTTTCCCCTGTCACGAGGTGAGGTGAGGACTTGGTCACTATGTTTTCCATGTCACGAGGTGAGGTGAGGATTTGGTCACTATGTTTTCCCTGTCACGAGGTGAGGCTAGGTGAGGACTTGGTCACTATGTTTCCCCTGTCACGTGATGAGGTTAGGTGAGGACTTGGTCACTATGTTTCCCCTGTCACGAGGTGAGGTGAGGACTTGGTCACTATGTTTTCCATGTCACGAGGTGAGGTGAGGATTTGGTCACTATCTTTCCCCTGTCACGGGGTGAGGTGAGGACTTGGTCACTATGTTCCCCCTGTCACGAGGTGAGGTGAGGGCTTGGTCACTATGTTCTCCCTGTCACAAGGTGAGGTGAGACCTTGGTCACTATGTTTCCCCTGACTCTGAGGGAAAGTGGGCGCTTGATCAGTATGTTTCCTCTGACTGTGATATAAGGTGGGAATCTTGTTAGTATGTTTCCCCTGACCTGAGGTAAGATGATGACTTGGTCAGTGTGTTTCCCTTGACCCTGACGTGGCACAGTGTACCTGGTCAGTACGCTCCACTGACCCTGTCGTTAGTCTTGCCTCACAGCCAGGTACAAGCAATGACTACTGATAGACAATTACGACGTGAATTCCAGAACATGCATTATCTAATCCTTTGACCCACAGGAATGAACGCAGCTGTTCGAGCGATTGTTAGAGTTGGCATGTATCTTGGGTGTAAAGTCTTCTATATTAAAGAGGTTAGTGTGCGTCTTGTTTTGTAGCAGTGAGGTTTTCCTTTTTTAAAAATTTTTAAATGGTTTACAATTTTCAAATTTTTACTTGCTTTCATGTTCTGTGTTGCTAGCATTGATTTCTGATGTTTGCTGTGATTGTGAATCATGCATGACTTAAGACTTGTTATGAATAAGAAAATGTATATAAATTAGTCTTCATTGTTTTATTATATACATTCTTGTCTATAATACTAAGACAGTATGTTATTATTTTTGTATTTTTCTTCTGTTAAATATGTTTTGGGTTAATTTGTTTTATACGTTTTGTTGAGGCTGCATAATTTGTAATATCTTGCCCTGTCCTAAAAAATGTGTAAAGGATGGATGCTGTAATGTGTAAAGGATGGATGCTGTAATGTGTAAAGGATGGATGCTGTAATGTGTAAAGGATGGATATCCTAATGTGTAAATGATGGATGCTGTAATGTGTAAAGGATGGATATCCTAATGTGTAAAGGATGGATGTTGTAATGTGTAAATGATGGATGCTCTAATGTGTAAAGGATGGATGCTCTAATGTGTAAATGATGGATGCTCTAATGTGTAAAGGATGGATACTCTAATGTGTAAAGGATGGATGCTCTAATGTGTAAATGATGGATGCTCTAATGTGTAAAGGATGGATACTCTAATGTGTAAAGGATGGATGTTGTAACGTGTAAATGATGGATGCTCTAATGTGTAAAGGATGGATGCTCTAATGTGTAAAGGATGGATACTCTAATGTGTAAAGGATGGATACTCTAATGTGTAAAGGATGGATACTCTAATGTGTAAAGGATGGATGTTGTAACGTGTAAATGATGGATGCTTTAATGTGTAAAGGATGGATATCCTAATGTGTAAAGGATGGATGTTGTAATGTGTAAATGAGGGATGCTCTAATGTGTAAAGGATGGATGCTCTAATGTGTAAATGATGGATGCTCTAATGTGTAAAGGATGGATACTCTAATCTGTAAAGGATGTATGCTCTAATGTGTAAATGATGGATGCTCTAATGTGTAAAGGATGGATACTCTAATGTGTAAAGGAGGGATGTTGTAACGTGTAAATGATGGATACTCTAATGTGTAAAGGATGGATGCTCTAATGTGTAAAGGATGGATACTCTAATGTGTAAAGGATGGATACTCTAATGTGTAAAAGATGGATACTCTAATGTGTAAAGGATGGATACTCTAATGTGTAAAGGATGGATACTATAATGTGTAAAGGATAGATCCTCTAAGTGTAAAGGACGGATGCTCAAATGTGTAAAGGATGTTCAACTCAATGTTTATATTTGTCTTTTTCTCCGTCCAGGGTATCTTCTTCTTCTTCTTCGTTCATCCTCAGATCAAGGTCCCGGTTTCTCTTACAAAGGACACCGTTGTTTGTAAGGCTGTGTCATCTCCATACTGCATTTGTCTCATATATGTCTTACAAGGCCAGTATTGTTCTCTCTTTTCCTGCATGTGCGTGCAGCTTTGTAGGACGTGTTCCACGGCCATGATATGCTCCTCACATGGGCACCTGTCATCTGTCCCAATCCTCATTCTGTTGTAAAGATGACCCTTGAGTCTGTTATGCCCAGTACTCAGTCTGAAGATGATGACTTGCTCTTCTCTAGTCAAGTTAAAGTAGCTGTCTTTTTTTCGGAAGTCTGGGTGTTGATCACCCCATTTTACCCTGAAAACTCAAGGTATAATGAGGATCTCTCTGTAAAATTTTGACCTGAAAGACTCGATTCTTTTTCTAATCGCCTATGACTCGCAGCCATATGCTGGCACAGGAAAAATACAAGCTCTCAAGACTTTCACTTTTGTCGTTTTGTTGGTGTTGTGTCATAATTTCTTCGGGCTGTTCCACCTCTGCGTTGCCATGGCTTCGTCTTCTTCTGATTTCTTTGGAGCAGTCGCAATTTTTCTCTATTCTGCAGTCCAGATAATCAAAATGCGTGCCGAATCTATTTCCTCACCACTTACTGTAAATTTATCGAGTTTTGCCGGTGGTAATTAAATGTGTTTTGTTTATGTTTATAAACAAGTTTTGATCTTTTCTGTATCCGTTTACGGCTGAAAGTAGCTGCTCTAGCCCTTCTTGATAGTATCACTTTGTCGTCTGCGTATCGTAACTCTGAAATTTCGTAATCGCTGAGATACATACGTGATTAATAAATATATATACTTTAGTTTTTTGTTCCTGAGGTTATGTATCGTCAATCTGCATTTTTAACAACGGTTGTGTTGAATAATAATCTCGCTTGTTTAGGGCTATCAAGGGATGGTCGATGGAGATTCGAACATTGAAGAGGCGACATGGTATAGCACTTCAAATATGATACATGTGGTGAGTGAATATGACATGATATACAATATGATACATGCGATGACATGATATGCATTGTGATGAATGTGGTGAATGAATAAGACATATGATACATGTGGTCAGTGAATATGACATGATATACAATATGATACACGTGGTCAGTGAATATGACATGATATACAATATGATACATGTGGTCAGTGAATATGACATGATATACCATGTGATACATGTGGTCAGTGAATATGACATGATATACCATGTGATACATGTGGTCAGTGAATATGACATGATATACCATGTGATGCATGTGGTCAGTGAATATGACATGCATGGCGGACTACACATCAACAGAGATTAGAAAATAAGCGCACAGCTACATAAACATGGATAGTTAGATTGATAGATTGATAGATTGATAGATTGATAGATTGATAGATTGATAGATTGGCAAGCAGAGGGACAGACAGACATACTAACAGACAGACATACTTTATGTGAACATGGACATAAAACTAGCCGTATGTACAGACCGTTGGCTGGACGATTGGTTTGGGCTTCCATCTTTCAATCATCAGGACAAGAGTTCAATACCTCGGTACGACTCAGGTCTCTGTCATCAGAGGTAAAATAATAATAAGGCTGCTACAGCTCAGGACAACTGCAGGGACAAGCGGCATTTATTATTATTCGGCCCCCATAAAGCTGTATGTATAGTATAGCATAGCATAGAATATCATAGAATAGCATAGAATAGTATAGTATAGTATAGTATATATAGTATAACATAGCATAGCATAGCATAGCATAGCATAGCATAGTATAGTATAGTATAGCATAGCATAGCATAGCATAGCATAGCATAGTATAGTATAATATAGTATAGTACAGTATAGTATAGTATAGTATAGTTTAGTATAGTATAGTATAGTATAGTATAGTATAGTATAGTATAGTATAGTATAGTATAGTATAGTATAGTATAGCGTAGCGTAGTGTGGTATGGTATAGTATGGTATGCTATGGTATGGTGTAGAACAGAACAGTACAGTGCAGTACAGTACAAGGTAGAATTGCATGGTGTGGCGTGGCATCGTATGGTACGGTAAGGTACAGTACAGTACAGTACAGTGCATAAATATTGTAGATAAAATGAAATGTGCTTTGTGTACCTCCAGGGCATGACTTCAGAGCCAGTATTGCGTCTGTTCTCATGCGTGTTGTAAAGGAGATTTTCTATGTTATTACATATACAACATTCATAAACAATATATCAAAAAAGCACCCAATTTCATGTTCAGATATTATAATCAGAAAGAGAAACTGTTTGTCACATAGAATAAAGGATGCCATAGAATGAATAAAACAAGTAGATATGGGTGGGACGGATAATTTGTGTTCATGAAAATTAAAATTAAAAATGTTACAAGCGGGGTAGAAAATCAGCACAGAAATTAAAGCCTTTTTCACGTAAAAGCATTCGTTATAGAATAGCGTTTCGGGGGTGGTATCAAAGAGAGGGAGTTTATATAAGAAAACAAAACGATGTCAGTGTATATAATACAAGAAATGTGGCGAAGAGAAGGACACACTAATAATGCAGCTTATATGAAAGAAAATGTTTCAAATTGATTTTTTTTTAAACTCCACATTTCAAATGTTGAGGTACGTCCATCATCTGTCAGTGCCTTTGACTGTTTCCTCTACACAATAATGTCCACTACCACTTAAACTGTTTCCTCTACACAATAATGTCCACTACCACTTAAACTGTTTCCTCTACGCAAGAATGTCCACTACTACTTGATTGATCTGTTTCCTCTACATAAGAATGTCCACTACCACTTAAACTGTTTCCTCTACGCAAAAATGTCTACTACCACTTAAACTGCTTCCTCTACGCAAAAATGTCCACTACTACTTAAACTGTTTCCTCTACGCAAAAATGTCCACTACTACTTGATTGAACTGTTTCCTCTACACAGTTACATAAGCATTGGTGACGTCGGTGATCATGTGGACACATATCTACACTGTGATATCACATACATTATAGGGGACGGCGTGGCCTAGTGGTTAAGTGACACGGCTCACAAACCGAAGGTGCTGTGTTCGCTCCCCAATCACAACACCAGCGATTACCTCAGGGTAGCAACCCCTTATAAAATTCAGGAGAAAGCAAACCCTTACATAAAAATCGTGCCGAAATCGGATGCACTGGGCCGACAGGTGCAAAATAAAAAACATAGCCCAACGCACACCGCCTTGTGGAAAAAGATAAATAAGGCAATACAAAAACAACATACTTTTTGAAATTCTGCTTCTAATACGTCCACCATCATTTCATAGCTGCTAATGTCAGGCCTCGTTTTAATACTCACTATTGCCACCATTAATTGATGTATTTCTTTCTCTCCAGGGAGGCACAGTTATTGGTAGCGCTCGTTGCATGGACTTCAAAGAGCGATGGGGAAGGTTGAAAGCTGCACAGAACCTCATAGAACATGGAATAACAAACCTAATCGCCATTGGTGCTCATCTTATTAATGTTGTCTTTTGTGCCGCATTTTTGTGTGTCTGATATATTTCACCTGTTTAAAAAACTAACTACATTGTTTTCTGGGCTGTTTATTTCCATATGATCAAGCCTCATCAGCCGCTTCCTTTTCTTTGCCAGCAGCTAGTGCAAAACAATCCTACATTGGTGCTGTCATTATAAATTATTGAACAGGCTTGGAGATTGGTATGCGATTGGACATATTTTCACGTCTGCCTAATCCGTCATGTGATCTACACAGCCAATGAAAAGTGAAAACAAAATTCCAATTCCTAGTCGATGTTTCTGTAGGAAGCGAACGATTTTTATTACAAATTAATTAAACTGTGCTGAATGGCTTGGCTTGGCTTCGTTTCGTTCTCAGTCTCACACTACCAAACACTGAAAGATCTTAAGTAGCAGAATGTAGGCAGGAGAACGGAATGCGTTGTGTCGTAGTTTACAGATTGACTGCGATATTTGCACCTTTCGGTCCAACAGTTCCGACTTCAGCAAGCATTTTTTAAGTACCAGGTTAGCATTCCCTCTTCGATCCCAGCTCCTTAGCCAGTCTGCCCTGCTTCAGCCTGTTATCCAGGATCACCGCGTGGAGGTGTAGAAGGGTCTTGGCAGCTTTGGTTTGCTGGCCCTGACGCTAGCAGTCAGTTATGAGTCGCTGATCACTGCAGCTCATGCGCTGCTCAGCCACTTGATTCCAAAACTGTGCTGAATGATGGCGTGATTATTAACATCAGCTTAGTTTCTATCTGAAGGTAACATTACAACTTTGAGGCTAATCCATTTCTCAGCTTGAACTTAAATACTATTCTTCCTCAACAATAGCCTATTTTTTCTACGGATGAATCCTCTAAAGTGTAAAGGATCGATTCTCTTATATCTAAAGGATGGATCCTCTCATATGTAAATGATGGATACTCTTATGTGTAAATGATGGATACTCTAATGTGTAATAGATGGATACTCTAATGTGTAAAGGAGGGATACTCTAATGTGTAAAGGATGGATACTCTAATGTCTAAAGGATGGATTCTCTAATGTGTAAAGGATGTATTCTCTAATGTGTAAAGGATGGATACTCTAATGTGTAAAGGGTGGATACTCTAATGTCTAAAGGATGGATTCTCTAATGGGTAAAGGATGGATTCTCTAATGTGTAAAGGATGGATACTCTAATGTGTAAAGGATGGATTCTCTAATGTGTAAAGGATGGATTCTCTAATGTGTAAAGGATGGATTCTCTAATGTGTAAAGGATGGATTCTCTAAGTGTAAAGGGTGGATTCTCTAATGTGTAAAGGATGGATTCTCTAAGTGTAAAGGGTGGATTCTCTAATGTGTAAAGGATGAATTCTCTAATGTGTAAAGGGAAACAAGTAATGCTACGAAAAGAATACTATTGTAAGCAGAGAATTTAATTGGGAACTGCTTAACAGACCCCACAGACAATAGTGGGCTTGGAGGTGATGGGGAAGACGCTAGCGCTGGATTTGACATTCATTAAGACAATCAATGCAAACCATTATAAACAGTCTCTGTTCTGGAATCGTCAAGGTAAGAGAAATGAAATAGAGAGAAACGATAACACCGACGATAAAGCTAGCTCAGACATTAGTACAAGGGATAAGCAAGAGATGGAGCGAGAGAGGCAGAGAGAGAGAGAGTGAGAGAGAGAGAGAGAGAGAGAGAGAGAGAAAGCAAGAGCTGACAAGAATGGTACCCGTCAGAAAGACTTTACGTGTATTTACTGAAAACATGGACTCCTCAGGAAACGAACCAATTCGGATTGGAAAGATGGCTTACAGTTAATTTCCTGTAGCAACCGTTTTGACATTTTTATTTTTCAAATTATTCCCAGTCCGAGGGTTCCTGATATCACTGGAATGGCTACTGTTTTGTTCCTGATATCACTGCAATGGCTACTTATTTGGCATCAATTACGACTACTAACTGATATCACAATAACTACTGGCTACTGCTGTTATTATCAATAATGCAACTACTGCCGCTGGCCATTACTGCTTGCTATCGCAGCTACAGTTACTATATCATCTTCAAGTGCTGCTACAGTTACTATATCATCTTCAAGTGCTGCTACAGTTACTATATCATCTTCAAGTGCTGCTACAGTTAATGTATCATCTTCAAGTGCTGCTACAGTTACTATATCATCTTCAAGTGCTGCTACATTTACTATATCATCTTCAAGTGCTGCTACATTTACTATATCATCTTCAAGTGCTGCTACAGTTAATGTATCATCTTCAAGTGCTGCTATAGTTAATGTATCATCTTCAAGTGCTGCTACAGTTCCTATCAGTGATTGCCACTACTAACACTGCCACACTTTATACTCATACTACTCCTACATACTACATGTACTGCTTCAATAATTACTAGTAGCTAATACATCTACAATTTATAATCAATACTACATACTACCAATAAAACACCTTAATTACTGCCACTGTCTAGTATTTATAATAATTATGAGCTGCAGTGGTCAGTGACCCATAGCTGACTGCTAGCGTCAGAGCCAGCGAACCAGAGCTGCCAAGATCCTTCTACACCTCCTCGCGGTGATCCTGGATAACAGGCTGCATCCGAGCAGACTGGCTAAGGAGAAGGGATCGAAGAGGGAATGCTAACTCGGTACTCAAAAAATGCTTGCTGAAGTCGGATGTGTTGGATCGAAAGGGGCAAATATCGCAGTCAATCTGTAAACTACGACACAACGCATTCCGTTCTCTGGACTACATTCTGCTACTTAAGCCCTTTCATGGTTTGGTAGCGGGAGATTGAGAACGAACGAAGCCAAGCCATAATTGCTAAAGCCACTACAACTTCTACCAGGGCTGCTACAATTTCTAATACTAGCGTCTACTACTTATATTGCTACAATTAAGACTCATACTACTACTTTCACTTCTGCTGGTTATTACTGCCCATACTACTTCACGGTAGAAGAGGTGCGACTAAGTAAGTACTACTACTACTACTACCACTACTACTACTACTTCAATAAATACTATTACTACTACCACCACCACTACTACTACGACTACTACTACTACTACTACCACTACCACCACTACTACTGCTACTACTACCACTAATACTACTTCTATTAATACTACTACTACTACCACTATTACTACTACCACTTCTATTAATACTACTACTACTACTACTGCTACAACTACTACTGCAATAATACACCTTACGCTATCATAACACTTACTTAGTACTAACACTGCTACAGCTGTAACAGTAACTATTACCATAACTACTACTACACCTACCGCTATAGTTCCTTCAACTGCTGCCATTATACAGGTGGGGATGGTAGCCTGACTGGTGCGTACTGTTTCAGAAAGGAGTGGCCTAGTTTATTGAGAGAGCTGGTGGATAGAGGTAGGTACAACTTGAGCACATGTCTGTGTGTGAGTGTGTGTGTGTGTGTGTCTATCGCTTAGTCCGTTCTTATGTCAACTCGGAAGCTTATGCCGTTTACAGGAAGATGAGAGTCTTAGTCGGTGGCAAAATGGTTAGAGAAATTCATCAGAGAATAAAGGTTCAGTACAGTGACGCATGCATGCCACTCTAGCAAGTGTACGAGTAGAGTAGGAAGTTCCATAACGTCATGATTTCCGTGACAGACTGTTCTCGACCTGGTTAAGAAGTGACACCAGTGTCGATTGAAACAGTTAAACGTATCGTGATGGAACAACGCCGAATGACTGAATAGAATAGTCGCATTTCTGGACATCAGTTAAAGTTCAAAACACCACATCATCCATGTTGTCTTCGGAAAGTGTCTGTACGGTGGGTGCCACAGCAACTGACTCCATAATTGAACAACGATGTGGTGATATCTGTCAAGAACGTTTGCGGCACTTTGGCGGTGACTGTTTCCGAATGAGAATTGTTTCTGGGTTCACTTCCATCATCCGAAACCCAAGAAAGAGAGCAAGGAATAGTGCTACCATTCAACACTAAAACCGAAGAAGTTTCACACACAGCCACCTACATGGAAGGCTATTTAAGACTACAAGCTTAGGGGTAAGGCTGACATCAGTAGCACGTATACAGGTCTTCTCGTGAATCATCTTCGATCTTCAATGAAATGTGGACGCCTGAGTACAGATGTCTTATTGCAAAATCACAATGCTTGGACCGATATTGGCAATGCAGCGGTTAGCCCTAGAAGATCTGCACTTGAGTCTTGCTCATCCACTACACTCGATAGACCTCGGTCCAAGCGATTGCTACGTCTTTGGACCACCAAAAAAAAGGGACGAGGAAGGACTACCAGGCTTCATAAAGAGTTACAACAGGTGGTACTGACTTACTTCCCCTGTCCTGGACAGCACGTCAGACGTCACGTTTCCAGTGTCCAGTCACGGGGATTGCCTTGTCATTCCCCCTCAACATGTCATCCATACTACATGTTTCCAGAAGGTTTGGGCAGATCATCAGGTGGTCTGGGTCTTGTGTTGCTCCACAGACGCTTGTCTCATCATTTGAGAGTCCTTCTTCTTCTTCTTCTTCTTCTTCTTCTTCTTCTTCTTCTTCTTCTTCTTCTTCTTCGTACGCAGTCAGACAGTAACCATTATTTTTTCGAAAAAAGCGGCGGTCATCCTGAGGCTGTCGCCACTGCCATAGAGCTTGTCTTGCAGTTCCACTGGTGATGGCCACATCTGCTCTCTCTGATCCTCGAATGTCGAGCAGTTTTGCAGCAAATGTTCAGCGGTCATTTTCCCAGTACCACACGGACATTCGTCAGTGCCACCTATCTTCAATTTGTTGAATAGGTGGTACCTCAGTCTATTTTGGCCAGTGCGAAGTCTGAAGACAACGACCTGCTCTCTTCGGTTCAACTGGGTCCTTCTAAGTTGATTGAGATCAACTGGGGGGTTGTTTTATGATCTACGATGCTTCAGTAGCGTGTTGGTAGTGAACGGGTTTACTGACTGGAAAGTCATTTCCAGGGGAAGCACCACTGTTATGTTAATTACAATCTACTTAGAGGCTTTTGTCTCTTACCCATAAAGTTACTCACGAATGGGGGTCGGTTCAATTCCCGAAGACTGAAGGAGAAGACAAAAGTGATGCTCTGTACTATTTACCCACTCTTGTTTGCGGATGACTGTGCCTGAACAACAGCTCAGAACGAAATATACAGGAGGGAATGGATCGGTTCTATTCTGTTTGTGACAACTTTGGCTAACAATTAGCACAGAGAAAACTGAGGGCATGTACCAACCAGTATGAGGCACATCGTATAAACAGCCAGAGATTACAGTGAGCGGACATAAATTACATTCGGTTGAAAAATTGGTCTGCCTTCGGAGGCAAGGCTGTCGAGGTCAGTGACTATTGCTGATGACCTGGCTAATAGAATAGCAAAGGCCAGCTCAGCTTTTGGCCGAATGCCCTCAACAGTCTGGGAATGTCGAGGAATCAGCATACTGACTAAGTTGAAGGTCTACCATGCAGCAATTTTACCCAACCTGCTCTACGCATGCGAAAACTGAGAGCTGACTGTCTACACTGGTGACACCAGAAGTCTCAATCCGTTGCAGATGAATTTTTCTGAGATACTGGCACGGCCTTTTCACAAAGAATGAAGTGCTATTCAGAACCAACATGCCAGGTACTCATGCACTTTAGCAAAAAAGTCCAATTGAGATGGGCTGGCCACCTTGTTCGAATGTTAAGCGAAATACTCCCAAAGAGACCTTTGTATAGTGAGCTCAATGAAGAAGAACAGTCGCAAGGACGTCCAAACAAAGCGTTTCAAGGACGGTCTCAAGGAGTCACTTAAATGCTGACAAATAGACATTAGGAATGAAGATGCTGCGCATGCGCTTCAGCGGTCAGCGACCCATAGCTGTCTGCTAGCGTCAGGGCCAGCGAACCAGAGCTGCCAAGACCCTTCACCACTTCCTCGTGGTGATCTTGGATAACAGACTGCAACAGAGCAGACTGGCTAAGAAGAAGAGATCGAATACAGAAGGCTAACTCGGTAGTCGATAACAGACTGCAACAGAGGAGACTGGCTAAGGAGAAGAGATCGAATACGGAAGACTAACTCGGTAGTCGATAACAGACTGCAACTACTAGGCCACGGGTCCCCATTTGATGTATTTGATCCTGGATAACAGGCTGCAGCAGGGCAGACTGGCTAAGGAGAAGGGATCGAATAGGGAATGCTAACCCGGTACTCAAAAATGATTGCTGAAGTCGGATGTGTCTCTCATTTCACCTTTTATCAATCTCTCATTTCACCTTTTATCAATCTCTTATTTCACCTTTTATCAATCTCTCATTTCACCTTTTATTAACATCTCTCATTTCACCTCTTATCAATCTCTTATTTCACCTTTTATCAATCTCCCATTTCACCTTTTATCAACATCTCTTATTTCACTTTTTATCAATCTCTCATTTCACCTTTTATCAATCTCTCATTTCACCTTTTATCAACATCTCTCATTTCACCTTTTATAAATCTCTCATTTCACCTTTTATCAACATCTCTCATTTCATCTTTTGTCAACACCTCTTATTTCACCTTGTATCAACATCTCTCATTTCACCTTTTATCAATCTCTCATTTCACCTTTTATCAATCTCTTATTTCACCTTTTATCAATCTCTCATTTCACCTTTTATCAATCTCTTATTTCACCTTTTATCAATCTCTCATTTCACCTTTTATCAACATCTCTCATTCCACCTTTTATCAATCTCTCATTTCACCTTTTATCAACATCTCTTATTTCACTTTTTATCAATCTCTCATTTCACCTTTTATCAATCTCTCATTTCACCTTTTATCAATCTCTCATTTCACCTTTTATCAACATCTCTCATTTCACCTTTTATAAATCTCATTTCACCTTTTATCAACATCTCTCATTTCACCTTTTATCAATCTCTTATTTCACCTTTTATCAATCTCTCATTTCACCTTTTATCAACATCTCTCATTCCACCTTTTATCAATCTCTCATTTCACCTTTTATCAACATCTCTCATTTCACCTTTTATCAATCTCTCATTTCACCATTTATCAACATCTCTCATTTTACCTTTTATCAACAATTCTCATTTCACCTTTTATCAACACCTCTCATTTCACCTTTTATCAACATCTCTCATTTCACCTTTTATCAACATCTCTCATTTCACCTTTTATCAATCTCTCATTTCACCTTTTATCAATCTCTTATTTCACCTTTTATCAACACCTCTTATTTCACCTTTTATCAACACCTCTTATTTCACCTTTTATTAACTTTTCTTATTTCACCTTTTATCAACACCTCTCATTTCACCTTTTATCAACACCTCTTATTCCACCATTTGTCAATCTCTCATTTCACCTGTAATCCACACCCTCTGGGATCAAGATGCTGAGCAGCGTATGAGCTGCAGTGGTCAGCGACCCATAGCTGACTGCTAGCGTCAGGGCCAGCGAACCAGAGCTGCCAAGACCCTTCTACACCTCCAAGCGGGGATCCTGGATAACAGGCTGCAGCAGAGCAGACTGGTTAAGGAGAAGGTATGGAAGAGGGAATGCTAACCCGGTACTCAACAAATGTTTGCTGAAGTCTGATGTGTTGGACCAAATGTGCAAATATCGCAGTCAAGCTGTAAACTACGACACAACACATTCCGTTCTCTGGACTACATTCTGCTACTTAAGCCCTTTCAGGGATTGGTAGCTGGAGATTGAGAATGAACGAAGCCAAGACAAGCCAAACTACGACACAACGCATTCCGTTCTCTGGACTACATTCTGCTACTTAAGCCCTTTCAGGGATTGGTAGCGGGAGATTGAGAACGAACGAAGTCAAGCCAAGCATCTCTCATCGACACCTATCTATCCTTTTTCTGGTACTGTAATAATCTTTCAGCCCATTTCTCTTCTCCCCACCACTTCCCACATCCCATCCCTGATCATCGATTAACAAAAACCCCCAAACACAACCTGATCTCAGGTATCGTAAGCAATGACAAAGTTGATGGTTGCTCGTACTTGAACATTGTGGGCCTAGTGGGCTCTATCGACAACGACTTCTGTGGGACAGACATGACCATCGGTGTTGATTCCGCGCTCCACAGAATCCAAGAGGCTGTTGATGACATTATGACCACGGCAGTCAGGTCAGCATTTGAGCTCATCAGTTTAGAACTCATCAATGTTGATACCTGTTGAATAATGAGTTACCTGTTTTAGATATTATATATATATTTTTTTATTTTGAAAAATTCTTTATTGCACAATTTTTGAAACAAAATGTTGTGTGATGTGAGGTGAAGTGAGGTGAAATTTCCCATGAGATAAAACGTAAGATGGTGGGAGTTACACTTTGTGAGGTGAAAGGTGACATACATTTATTTGTGAAAGCATAAATGAATGTACATATAAATGAATGCCCAAATAAAATAATGCACATGTGTACTTGCTGATACATACCTATTCATTTTGCACATACGTATATCGTTTCACACCCACAGGCACATATATATATATATATATATATATATATATATATATATATATATATATATATATTTACATGCGCACACACATATATACGTATATGCATACATACCCACTCATGCTTACACCCATGTATACATACATACATACATACATATATACATACATTCATCCATTCGTCTATCTATCCATCCATCCCTCCATATATACATACGTATACACACACACACACACACATACACGAACATGCATGTACACATGTACATACGCCCATATATATGTACGTATATGTACATGAATAAACCTAAGTACCCACATACATATATGCAACATGCGTACATATCCGTACATACATATTTGCTTATACACACACATTTAGAGATTATATGAAACTTGCGATTCTTAGTACTGTACAATAAAAGTGTCATTGTTTGTACTATGCACTAAATTCTAATTGTTCGTATTGTGCGCTAAATTCTAATTGTTCCTATTGTGAGTTTAATTCTAATTGTTCGTATTGTGAATTTAATTCTAATTGTTTGAATTGTGAGTTTAATTCTAATTGTTCGTATTGTGCACTAAATTCTCATTGATCATATTGTGCACTACATTCTCATTGTTCATATTGTGCACTACATTCTCATTGTTCATATTGTGAGTTTAATTCCAATTGTTCCTATTGTGCACTAAATTCTAATTGTTCGTATTGTGAGTTTGATTCTAATTGTTCGTATTGTGAGTTTAATTCCAATTGTTCGTATTGTGCACTAAATTCGAATTATTCGTATTGTGAGTTTAATTCTAATTGTTCGTATTGTGAGTTTAATTCTAATTGTTCGTATTGTGAGGTTAATTCTAATTGTTCGTATTGTGAGTTTAATTCTAATTGTTTGAATTGTGAGTTTAATTCTAATTGTTCGTAATGTGCACTAAATTCTCATTGTTCGTAGTGTGCACTAAATTCTCATTGTTCGTATTGTGCACTACATTCTCATTGTTCGTATTGTGCACTAAATTCTCATTGTTCGTATTGTGCACTACATTCTCATTGTTCGTATTGTGCACTACATTCTCATTGTTCCTATTGAGCCCGCTGCTTATCTGTCAGGAATAAAATTGAGACACACAAGCATCAAGAAACAAACTGAGTTTGTTTTTTAAAAACTAACAAAACAAAAACATTTTAAAAGTGGAATATATTATAAACAAAAATGCATGCAAATAAAATAAATAAATTTGTCCAGCAGACTTTCAACAAAAGTCAACCAAACATACTATGACTTTTCTGTTCACAGCCACAAGAGAGTCTTTGTGTTGGAGATTATGGGAAGAATGTGTGGGTAAGATGCATCGCTATAATTCAACGTGCTCTCAATGCAACGCGCAAATGTTGTTACTGTTGCTAATACAACCTCTATTTTTACCACTGACATTACTGTGCTAGTACTACTACACGTGTGCTGCTATAATTTATAATACTCGTATCACTAGCATTGTGACATGTACAGCTGTAACAATTTATATTATTTCTATGACTGATATTACTGGGTCGGCTACTGCTAATACTGCTACAATTTATATTACTGAAATTACTACTACTGCTATTACTGATATTACTTGGGCTGCTATTACTGATATGACAGGTACAATTTATATTACTGACATAACTGGAAAAGCTGTCGATAATACTGTTGAAAATTTCATTACTAGCACTACTGTTGTTAATTCTGCTGCAATATATGCTACTTCTACGTCTAGTTTTGCTACTGCTGATCCAATCCCATAATTTTAGCTGTTTGTCGGTCACAGTACCATATCCGTTTGTCGTGGTTTGTCTGTCACAGTATCACGTGATCCTCATGATACATTCATATCATAAATACTTATAATTCTTTCTCGTCGTGGAAAATTTAGAAATCCTTAGAATTATGTGTCTTTAAAAGTTGTATGACAAAGACCTTTCCAAAATTGTTTTTTTTACTTTGTGTAAACCATTATTAAAGACATACAGTTGATTTCCGTTTCAAAACTGAATTTGTTTATATTGAATATTTTACGCAGCAATTTTTTTAAATTTTTTAAGTCGATGAAATATGCAGCACAAAGCGATTCAGGGCAACTTGTGAATCTAATCATTGAATGGTAATATTATATATTTAATACAACCGCTATACACGGATATCCCGCCCTTACCTGAGAAACAAATCAGCAAAATGTTGACATTTTTTAAAACAGTTTAATTCCTAAACATAAATGGTTCAGCAAATCCAGAAACATTTGTGAAGTTTAGTAATGCGTAAGTCGAATTCGGAAGGCGGTAATTACGAGTATTCTTCTTTCAAACTTGTATGATAAAAACCTTTTATTTTGATTGTTATCTAAAAATGTCCGTCCTTATTGACAGATTTTTGCTAACAGGACTATAACTGCTGCTCATTTGATTATAAACCATACATATGTATTATCGGGGCTCGAATAAGAGTCAAATAATTATAACCTTGAAATCTTCCAGACATATTATAAGGGTTGATGACGGAGGATTAGGCATGACATGGATTCAGCTAAACCATCTTCTAGAACGTGAAAGCTACAGAAACTTCACAACAAGTATGGACAAGTTAAATAATAGGACAATTAAACCCAACCATCCAAGACAGAAGCAGATTATTGAACAGATTGCTCATAGCAGGTTGACTTGGTTTGTAGTTGTGGCAGATATGTACTCTACAATAACTGACAAGTTTGATTCATTGATATAATAGATATAGTTACAACTTTGCTGTTACCAATAATTTCATTGGCTAGGACGGCGGAATGGTTTGAATAGCAGTTCTGACTTAAACGGTATAGGTTCAAAATCTTGGTTGGATACAGTTTTTTTTGTTGCAATCAGGGATGAAATAAAAGCGCCTAGCCTGTACACAACAAAGGAAAAGAGGCCTTTATTCGGTGGCCCTATATATTTCCCAGTGAACCCTAGCAAAGTGATTGAACACCGTTATGTTAATTTTATGTCCACCAACTTATACTAATTTTAATGACAGTTTTATGTTTACCTGTAATATAACTACTAATAATATTGATGATATATGTTTGTCTACCTCTGATATAACTACTACTAATATTTATGATAGTTTTATGTTTACCTGTTATATATCTAATACTAATATTTATGATAGATTTATGTCTACCTGTTACATAGCTACTACTAATATTTATGAAAGTTTTATGTCTACCCCTTTTATAGCTACTAGATGTCTCCCTTGCTGTCGGCCCCTGGTTTTCCTTATAACTTTAAAACCAATTAACTTAATTCAATAAAATTTGACGTGAACATATCATAGTGGGTGAGAAACATAATTGAACTCATATAAAATGTTGCATGTTGTCACCATTAGCATCAAGGCATGCCTAGCGTTTACACTATGTTCAACAACGCATCAAGAGTTGCATGCTCAGTTTCGAGCAAAAGTTTTTATAGTAATCTCATGAGATTCTTTGGCTTGTTGAGAAACACTTTCCCCTTTCAGCCTGCCCCATAGGGGAAAATCAGGTAGGGTAAGATCAAGCGACGGCTTAGAAATGACACGATCTTCCAAGAAGGAAGCAATTTCTTCCATGCTGACATCTGAGGTGTGGCACGTGGCTCTGTCATGTTGGAAGTAGCCAGTACAACGTTCGACATCGTCCAACTGGTTCACAGTATGTCCATGTCAAATGTGATTGTATCACGTTGATCGGTTTGAAAGTTAAAACCAGGGGCCGACAGCGGGTGAGACGCCCTTTATACACACCGCGCGGGTGCACGCACACACTTACAACATTTAGTATACGCTCATTTTGTTTCTCACACACGAAGATGTGCCCCACACATATTATATTTAATTACGCTGATTGGTTTAAAAGTTATAAGACTAAACCACGTGCAAACAACGAGTGGAGCAACATGTACCACTAATGGCCATGATCATTTTATGTGTACCTATTCTTTAACTGATATTGATTTTTATCATACATGAGTAGATCTGGATTACGAACCTTTCTTGGAAATGCTGGGTGTGTGATATACTGACAGGATCTGCTATACAAGCGTCTCTTGTGATCTAGCATCTGTCCTGTTGTGTTCTCTTTGCGTGACTCGGTGTCTTGACTTTCTATTATGATGTACATTTTTTGTCTGAGACTTCTCGTAGATTGCGTTTGCTTGTCCGAGAGTCCTTACAAGGACTGTGATCTTTGAGATTTAGAAGACAATCCGCTTTAATAAGCTCTGTTGGGCTCAAAGAACAAGCTGTTATAGTTTTGCCTTTATTCCTTATTCTTATTTGGAGAATAAAACATCAGACTGATAATTGAAGAAAGGGAACACTGTACTCTAGTTATTGTAAGTAAGTCGTAAATGATGCCACAGTAGGATTGGGCACAGGACACATATTATCTTGTACAGCAAAGCGTCCTAGAAACCACAGATATAAAAAAACATAAATCTTGACTTCTTACAGGTGAGCTAACTCTAGCGACGATATAATGTTCCTATTGGTGTGATAAAAGGCATTTTCTTGAAAATTAGTTTTCATGGGAGAGAACCATGCCTTTAAATTCAATATTATTTTAATTGCAGTTTCCTCCCTCTGCTTGCCGGCATTTCCAGCGAAGCGACTTCGATATTTATTCCAGAGGATCCCCCAATTGGAGACTGGAGACAAACCATTTGTGATCAACTGCTTGAGGTGTGCCGAATATTTTACCTTGTTTGTAGTGCGTATTGTTACAATCGATGATGAATTTGATGTTGCTACAATTATTGCTGATAATACCTCTCCAATACCCGAGTGGTCTGCCGGGGACTTTGTGTATGACAAGGACAAGAAAAGCACCACTACCTGACAAAGAGCATGCCGTAAGAGGCGACTAACTGTGTGACATGGCATAACACCGGCCATGGTTAGATGATTTGTTTAGAGCATAGATGACGCCTAACAGGCTGCGGGTCTACTTTACTCTAGTGTTTGAGTCTTTTAAGATGAACTGGCACATCGGTTAGCCACCCTCCATAAGCGCTTGTGTATTACACGCAGCGGTGTATTAAGCTGCTCGAGCCTAGCCCGCTAAGCAGGAAACCCTACTCCCAGCTACATCCAGCTCATACCAGAGCTGGGACCTGCACAGGGGCATCTTCTCCTGCAGAAGTACAGGTCAACTAAGTGGGACCTGCACAGGGACATCTACTCCTGCAGAAGTACAGGTCAACTAAATGGGACCTGGACAGGGACATCTACTCCTGTAGAAGTACAGGTCAACTAAGTGGGACCTGCACAGGGGCATCTACTCCAGCAGAAGTACAGGTCAACTAAGTGGGACCTGGACAGGGGCATCTACTGATGCAGAAGTACAGGTCAAATAAGTGGGACCTGCACAGGGGCATCTACTCCTGCAGAAGTACAGGTCAAATAAGTGGGACATGCACAGGGGCATCTACTCCTGCAGAAGTACAGGTCAACTAAGTGGGACCTGCACAGGGACATCTACTCTGCAGAAGTACAGGTCAAATAAGTGGGACATGCACAGGGGCATCTACTCCTGCAGAAGTACAGGTCAACTAAGAACACATTAGGGACTTCAACATGCCGTTTCAATGTCTCCGTTTGACGCAGGCGCCCATTGATAAACATCGGAACATCTCTCGTTGTAGTTTTCGCTGTTTCCCACGTTACAGATCCATACAAAAGGACGTACTTTACATTGGAGTTAAGGATTATAATATTGTTGGTGAATGTAGTGTATGTTGACCTTTATAGGTTCTCCAATGCAAATGAAAGCCCTATCATCTTTTACGTTCTCAATTCGACATCTTCATCTTTACATGCGCAACCAGGGATGATGAGGCTAACGTCTGATCAGGCAAAACACACTGATCAGACAATGTTAGCTAGAGTCAGGAGAAATATACTGGCCAAGACCCTCACCTGACCGGACGATGAGGCTAACGTCTGATCAGGCAAAACACGCTGATCAGACAATGTTAGCTAGGGTCAGGAGAAATATACTGGCCAAGACCCTCACCTGACCGGACGATGAGGCTAACGTCTGATCAGGCAAAACACACTGATCAGACAATGTTAGCCAGGGTCAGGAGAAATATACTGGCCAAGACCCTCACCTGAGGGGACGATGAGGCTAACGTCTGGTCAGGCAAAACACACTGATCAGACAATGTTAGCCAGGGGCAGGAGAAATAAAATGGCCAATACCCTCATCTGACGTCCTCGCCGGGCGTCCTGGAAACGGGCTGTTGTAAAGGATAACGGTCTGGCTAACAAGGTGAGATTCGACGTAATCCCCGTAGTAGTGAGCAACACGGCGATGACGCCAAGCATAGCACAACCGCCATGAGGACCCCGGTCCACCTTCATCAGCACGCTAGGGATGTGAGGAAAGCTACGACAACCTGCCACTTAACGCTGTTTTTAGTGCGCACAAGTTAGTAACCTACTCATTGTGGGCATTCGCAAACAACAACAACCCGCGCAACCAGAGGCGCATCCTCGGGATCGTCTGGCATGACATGATTTCCAACAGTGAAGTAGTTCGACGTACTAAAGGTGCAGGCATTATCTCACCGATTGATCAGAGTCGTCTCTTCCTCTTCGGTCAGGTTGCACGCCTTTCCCGCCAAGTCCAAGCCCACAAGATACTCAGAGAGGCTGTGGGGTCTCATGGAGACATCATCGGGGCCGCCCTTGCAACACCTGGCTAATACAGATCGCCACCTCCCCAACAGAACTGCAGGCCGCCCTGGACGTGGTACTGTAATTTGATTGTCGATCCGTTATGTGGATTGCCACAGGATGGAAGATTCGTGTCTGTTCTGCAGCTCAGGAGATTTCGTCCGTGGTCCTATTCTCCTCGTCGTCTGTTAGACTCTGAATTCTCATCAGCGTTGCAAATAAAGTAGTATGTAAGATGACTATCTTGTGCGTGTTCCTCGCACTACTATATCTGGTTCTACCACTTCCTATGCGAAACATCAATGCCATTACTAGTTTCCTCTCCTGGATAATATGCTCAACATCAGGACTCACGTGGTGAAAGATTTGTCTGTCGAAACTTCTCTCTCTCTCTCTCTCTCTCTCTCTCTTTCTCTCTCTCTCTCTCTCTCGGCTCTACAAATATATCTGCTTTCTTCTTTCCTCTTCGCCATTACCAAGACGGTCCTATTCTCATTACCAGTTGTTCTCCGATCTTCGCTCTAGAATATCAATTTGTCCTCTTGTCTCTTCGCTATCTCGCTCCCAAATATGATCTCGCCCTCTTCGCTTTGGAAACTGGCAATTTGTCTCTCCGATCTTCGCTTTGGGAAACTCTCTCTCGAATTATCATGATCCGGCTCAACTAGCTAGCTACTTACGCCGCTTTTTCCAGTTCTCGTACCTAGGTTTTCTCCTCGAGAGTTCATTAAAATCAATTAATTGCATTCGTCCCTACCGATCATGCTGTAACATGCTCCCATGCGTCTAGGCGTTATGCAAGGTTACGTAGTTTTTAACATCTGCGTCGCTTGGAAACCAACGATGTGTATTCTAAGCATTCCTATGTCCAGATTTGAGTACATCTGGACTGGCTAGCTTGGTTAGTTTTAATTCTATAATAAATAATAAATGGCTACAGATTATCCATGCTCCCACCCGTTCTAACTTTAATAAAACATGTCTAAAATACAATCTCTAATACAATCGACACCGCTAAGATCTATTATAATACTATTGATTGATTGATTGATCTTCCCCCAGTTTCTTTACATTGCTACACAAATAAATGAAGGACTGCCATCTTGTACGTGTTTGTGAACCCAACACAATCAGAGCGAAGTTTGTTACTACATTTATTTCTGAAATGTTGGAACACACACATTAAACAAGTCATAAAAGTGAGCTTGTGAAAACACATTTCCTTAAAAGTTATCTCCAACAAAACAGAACCAGACGTGGCCATATTAGTCAAACTTTAACATCTTCTTTGTTATTCGGTATTGTAATTGTTTTGTTTTGTTGTTGTTTAATGCCCACAATGAGTAAGTTTCCTATTTTATGCGCCCTGAAAGGAATGTTAAGTGGCATGTTGTAGTAGCTTTCCTCACATCCCGAGGATGCTGATTAAGGTGCAACGCGGTCCTCCAGACGGTTGTGATATGAGTGACTTCATATTCGGTGCGCTCACTACTATGGAGATTACATCGATCCGCATCTCGTCATCCAGGCTGCCTTAAAAACAAGCCTGTTTCCAGGGAACGCCGCACGGTAGAGAGATTGATGTCTTGGTCAGTGTATTGTGCCTGACTCTGACGCGACATCCTGGTCAGTGTATTGTGCCTGACTCGGACGCGACATCCTGGTCAGTGTATTGTGCCTGACTGGACTAGAGTCTCAGTTCTCCGTATTTTGTTTTAAAAGTCAACATTGATTCTTTGAACTGTTGAACGGGATCAAGATGCTGAGCAGCTCATGAGCTGCAGCGGTCAGCGACCCATAGCTGACTGCTAGCGTCAGGGCCAGCGAACCATAGCTGCCAAGACCCTTCTACACCTCCACACGGTGATCCTGGATAACAGGCTGCAGCAGGGCAGACTGGCTAAGGAGAAGGGCTCGAAGAGGGAATGCTAACCCGGTACTGAAAAAATGCTTGCTGAAGTCGGAGTGTTGGACCGAAAGGTGCAAATATCGCAGCCAAGCTGTAAACTACGACACAACGCATTCCGTTGTCTGGACTACATTCTGCTACTTACCCTTTCAAGGTTTGGTAGTGGGAGATTGAGAATCAACGAACGAAGAAGAAAAAGAAGAAGAAGAAGAAGAAGAAGAAGAAAAAGATCTGTTGAACTAGATTAAGGGAAATTGGAAATCAATAGTGACGGAAATGTTTGTTTTTTTCAGTTTGAAAGTGTCAGGCATCAAAGCTTGGTACATGAGTATCTTTTATGTTTTCTCAGAAATCAAAGGCTGGAGAAATTCGCAGGACGCACATTGTTCTGGTGGCTGAAGGAGCCATAGACGAGAATGGGAATTCTATCAAATGCAGCGATGTCCAGAAGGTTTCTTCAATGGATATCTGCTAGAATATATACACACATTTTGTTGTTCTTTTTTGTGTGGTTATTTTGGTTCTCGTTCGACTTATTTTCTAGGGCAGAATGAATGGTAGTGGTTCATGCGCCTAACGGACAAGTGAATCCTACTTTATACATCTGGTTGTCTTATCAGGATACACCACACGCATCTCTGCTTTCTCTCTTTATCTTACATGTGGTTTGGCCTGTTGTTGAAATTCCACCCTTTCTTATGACGCTGTTCCATCTGGTATATAGAAACCTTTCATGCCTTGTTGTAATTTATGTTACATTTGATTTTATTTGCATGGATAGTTGAATGGCATGCGTAGTGCAAGCAAAAGTGCAACGCACATCGTCTTAGGAAATAAAGAAATAAGGCGAACGCACACCGTCTTAGGAAATAAAGAAATAAGGCGAACGCACACCGTCTTAGGAAATAAAGAAATAAGGCGAACGCACACCGTCTTAGGAAATAAAGAAATAAGGCGAACGCACACCGTCTTAGGAAATAAAGAAATAAGGCGAACGCACACCGTCTTAGGAAATAAAGAAATAAGGCGAACGCACACCGTCTTAGGAAATAAAGAAATAAGGCGAACGCACACCGTCTTAGGAAATAAAGAAATAAGGCGAACGCACACCGTCTTAGGAAATAAAGAAATAAGGCGAACGCACACCGTCTTAGGAAATAAAGAAATAAGGTGAACGCACACCGTCTTAGGAAATAAAGAAATAAGGCGAACGCACACCGTCTTAGGAAATAAAGAAATAAGGCGAACGCACACCGTCTTAGGAAATAAAGAAATAAGGCGAACGCACACCGTCTTAGGAAATAAAGAAATAAGGCGAACGCACACCGTCTTAGGAAATAAAGAAATAAGGCGAACGCACACCGTCTTAGGAAATAAAGAAATAAGGCGAACGCACACCGTCTTAGGAAATAAAGAAATAAGGCGAACGCACACCGTCTTAGGAAATAAAGAAATAAGGCGAACGCACACCGTCTTAGGAAATAAAGAAATAAGGCGAACGCACACCGTCTTAGGAAATAAAGAAATAAGGCGAATGCACACCGTCTTAGGAAATAAAGAAATAAGGCGAACGCACACCGTCTTAGGAAATAAAGAAATAAGGCGAACGCACACCGTCTTAGGAAATAAAGAAATAAGGCGAACGCACACCGTCTTAGGAAATACAGAAATAAGGCGAACGCACACCGTCTTAGGAAATAAAGAAATAAGGCGAACGCACACCGTCTTAGGAAATAAAGAAATAAGGCGAACGCACACCGTCTTAGGAAATAAAGAAATAAGGCGAACGCACACCGTCTTAGGAAATAAAGAAATAAGGCGAACGCACACCGTCTTAGGAAATAAAGAAATAAGGCGAACGCACACCGTCTTAGGAAATAAAGAAATAAGGCGAACGCACACCGTCTTAGGAAATAAAGAAATAAGGCGAACGCACACCGTCTTAGGAAATAAAGAAATAAGGCGAACGCACACCGTCTGAGGAAATAAAGAAATAAGGCGAACGCACACCGTCTTAGGAAATAAAGAAATAAGGCGAACGCACACCGTCTTAGGAAATAAAGAAATAAGGCGAACGCACACCGTCTTAGGAAATAAAGAAATAAGGCGAACGCACACCGTCTTAGGAAATAAAGAAATAAGGCGAACGCACACCGTCTTAGGAAATAAAGAAATAAGGCGAACGCACACCGTCTTAGGAAATACAGAAATAAGGCGAACGCACACCGTCTTAGGAAATAAAGAAATAAGGCGAACGCACACCGTCTTAGGAAATAAAGAAATAAGGCGAACGCACACCGTCTTAGGAAATAAAGAAATAAGGCGAACGCACACCGTCTTAGGAAATAAAGAAATAAGGCGAACGCACACCGTCTTAGGAAATAAAGAAATAAGGCGAACGCACACCGTCTTAGGAAATAAAGAAATAAGGCGAACGCACACCGTCTTAGGAAATAAAGAAATAAGGCGAACGCACACCGTCTTAGGAAATAAAGAAATAAGGCGAACGCACACCGTCTTAGGAAATAAAGAAATAAGGCGAACGCACACCGTCTGAGGAAATAAAGAAATAAGGCGAACGCACACCGTCTTAGGAAATAAAGAAATAAGGCGAACGCACACCGTCTTAGGAAATAAAGAAATAAGGCGAACGCACACCGTCTTAGGAAATAAAGAAATAAGGCGAACGCACACCGTCTTAGGAAATAAAGAAATAAGGCGAACGCACACCGTCTTAGGAAATAAAGAAATAAGGCGAACGCACACCGTCTTAGGAAATACAGAAATAAGGCGAACGCACACCGTCTTAGGAAATAAAGAAATAAGGCGAACGCACACCGTCTTAGGAAATAAAGAAATAAGGCGAACGCACACCGTCTTAGGAAATAAAGAAATAAGGCGAACGCACACCGTCTTAGGAAATAAAGAAATAAGGCGAACGCACACCGTCTTAGGAAATAAAGAAATAAGGCGAACGCACACCGTCTTAGGAAATAAAGAAATAAGGCGAACGCACACCGTCTTAGGAAATAAAGAAATAAGGCGAACGCACACCGTCTTAGGAAATAAAGAAATAAGGCGAACGCACACCGTCTTAGGAAATAAAGAAATAAGGCGAACGCACACCGTCTTAGGAAATAAAGAAATAAGGCGAACGCACACCGTCTTAGGAAATAAAGAAATAAGGCGAACGCACACCGTCTTAGGAAATAAAGAAATAAGGCGAACGCACACCGTCTTAGGAAATAAAGAAATAAGGCGAACGCACACCGTCTTAGGAAATAAAGAAATAAGGCGAACGCACACCGTCTTAGGAAATAAAGAAATAAGGCGAACGCACACCGTCTTAGGAAATAAAGAAATAAGGCGAACGCACACCGTCTTAGGAAATAAAGAAATAAGGCGAACGCACACCGTCTTAGGAAATAAAGAAATAAGGCGAACGCACACCGTCTTAGGAAATAAAGAAATAAGGCGAACGCACACCGTCTTAGGAAATAAAGAAATAAGGCGAACGCACACCGTCTTAGGAAATAAAGAAATAAGGCGAACGCACACCGTCTTAGGAAATAAAGAAATAAGGCGAACGCACACCGTCTTAGGAAATAAAGAAATAAGGCGAACGCACACCGTCTTAGGAAATAAAGAAATAAGGCGAACGCACACCGTCTTAGGAAATAAAGAAATAAGGCGAACGCACACCGTCTTAGGAAATAAAGAAATAAGGCGAACGCACACCGTCTTAGGAAATAAAGAAATAAGGCGAACGCACACCGTCTTAGGAAATAAAGAAATAAGGCGAACGCACACCGTCTTAGGAAATAAAGAAATAAGGCGAACGCACACCGTCTTAGGAAATAAAGAAATAAGGCGAACGCACACCGTCTTAGGAAATAAAGAAATAAGGCGAACGCACACCGTCTTAGGAAATAAAGAAATAAGGCGAACGCACACCGTCTTAGGAAATAAAGAAATAAGGCGAACGCACACCGTCTTAGGAAATAAAGAAATAAGGCGAACGCACACCGTCTTAGGAAATAAAGAAATAAGGCGAACGCACACCGTCTTAGGAAATAAAGAAATAAGGCGAACGCACACCGTCTTAGGAAATAAAGAAATAAGGCGAACGCACACCGTCTTAGGAAATAAAGAAATAAGGCGAACGCACACCGTCTTAGGAAATAAAGAAATAAGGCGAACGCACACCGTCTTAGGAAATAAAGAAATAAGGCGAACGCACACCGTCTTAGGAAATAAAGAAATAAGGCGAACGCACACCGTCTTAGGAAATAAAGAAATAAGGCGAACGCACACCGTCTTAGGAAATACAGAAATAAGGCGAACGCACACCGTCTTAGGAAATAAAGAAATAAGGCGAACGCACACCGTCTTAGGAAATAAAGAAATAAGGCGAACGCACACCGTCTTAGGAAATAAAGAAATAAGGCGAACGCACACCGTCTTAGGAAATACAGAAATAAGGCGAACGCACACCGTCTTAGGAAATACAGAAATAAGGCGAACGCACACCGTCTTAGGAAATAAAGAAATAAGGCGAACGCACACCGTCTTAGGAAATACAGAAATAAGGCGAACGCACACCGTCTTAGGAAATACAGAAATAAGGCGAACGCACACCGTCTTAGGAAATACAGAAATAAGGCGAACGCACACCGTCTTAGGAAATAAAGAAATAAGGCGAACGCACACCGTCTTAGGAAATAAAGAAATAAGGCGAACGCACACCGTCTTAGGAAATAAAGAAATAAGGCCAATGCACACCGTCTTAGAAAATAAAGAAATAAGGCGAACGCACACCGTCTTAGGAAATAAAGAAATAAGGCGAACGCACACCGTCTTAGGAAATAAAGAAATAAGGCGAACGCACACCGTCTTATGAAATAAAGAAATAAGGCGAACGCACACCGTCTTAGGAAATAAAGAAATAAGGCGAACGCACACCGTCTTAGGAAATAAAGAAATAAGGCGAACGCACACCGTCTTAGGAAATAAAGAAATAAGGCGAACGCACACCGTCTTAGGAAATAAAGAAATAAGGCGAACGCACACCGTCTTAGGAAATAAAGAAATAAGGCGAACGCACACCGTCTTAGGAAATAAAGAAATAAGGCGAACGCACACCGTCTTAGGAAATAAAGAAATAAGGCGAACGCACACCGTCTTAGGAAATAAAGAAATAAGGCGAACGCACACCGTCTTAGGAAATAAAGAAATAAGGCGAACGCACACCGTCTTAGGAAATAAAGAAATAAGGCGAACGCACACCGTCTTAGGAAATAAAGAAATAAGGCGAACGCACACCGTCTTAGGAAATAAAGAAATAAGGCGAACGCACACCGTCTTAGGAAATAAAGAAATAAGGCGAACGCACACCGTCTTAGGAAATAAAGAAATAAGGCGAACGCACACCGTCTTAGGAAATAAAGAAATAAGGCGAACGCACACCGTCTTAGGAAATAAAGAAATAAGGCGAACGCACACCGTCTTAGGAAATAAAGAAATAAGGCGAACGCACACCGTCTTAGGAAATACAGAAATAAGGCGAACGCACACCGTCTTAGGAAATACAGAAATAAGGCGAACGCACACCGTCTTAGGAAATAAAGAAATAAGGCGAACGCACACCGTCTTAGGAAATAAAGAAATAAGGCGAACGCACACCGTCTTAGGAAATAAAGAAATAAGGCGAACGCACACCGTCTTAGGAAATACAGAAATAAGGCGAACGCACACCGTCTTAGGAAATACAGAAATAAGGCGAACGCACACCGTCTTAGGAAATAAAGAAATAAGGCGAACGCACACCGTCTTAGGAAATACAGAAATAAGGCGAACGCACACCGTCTTAGGAAATACAGAAATAAGGCGAACGCACACCGTCTTAGGAAATAAAGAAATAAGGCGAACGCACACCGTCTTAGGAAATAAAGAAATAAGGCGAACGCACACCGTCTTAGGAAATAAAGAAATAAGGCGAACGCACACCGTCTTAGGAAATAAAGAAATAAGGCGAACGCACACCGTCTTAGGAAATAAAGAAATAAGGCGAACGCACACCGTCTTAGGAAATAAAGAAATAAGGCGAACGCACACCGTCTTAGGAAATAAAGAAATAAGGCGAACGCACACCGTCTTAGGAAATAAAGAAATAAGGCGAACGCACACCGTCTTAGGAAATAAAGAAATAAGGCGAACGCCCACCGTCTTAGGAAATAAAGAAATAAGGCGAACGCACACCGTCTTAGGAAATAAAGAAATAAGGCGAACGCACACCGTCTTAGGAAATAAAGAAATAAGGCGAACGCACACCGTCTTAGGAAATAAAGAAATAAGGCGAACGCACACCGTCTTAGGAAATAAAGAAATAAGGCGAACGCACACCGTCTTAGGAAATAAAGAAATAAGGCAAACGCACACCGTCTTAGGAAATAAAGAAATAAGGCGAACGCACACCGTCTTAGGAAATAAAGAAATAAGGCGAACGCACGCCGTCTTAGGAAATAAAGAAATGAGGCGAACGCACACCGTCTTAGGAAATAAAGAAATAAGGCGAACGCACACCGTCTTAGGAAATAAAGAAATAAGGCGAACGCACACCGTCTTAGGAAATAAAGAAATAAGGCGAACGCACACCGTCTTAGGAAATAAAGAAATAAGGCGAACGCACACCGTCTTAGGAAATAAAGAAATAAGGCGAACGCACACCGTCTTAGGAAATAAAGAAATAAGGCGAACGCACACCGTCTTAGGAAATAAAGAAATAAGGCGAACGCACACCAACAAAAAAAAAATCCCATACGCTCCAGCAGCAGTCGAACACATGTTGACATGAATAAGGCCCCTGTAACAGTGCTGGAATGTTTTAAAAGGCGAACAAAGAGGGTTGTATATGAGATCAGCTACATTATTAAGTATGAGACGTGTTCATAGGAAACCGGACCAAACTGCAACAAGTGAACATACGCACGATGCGCATGATGACGTCACTTCTTGTGTAAACAACACATACCAACCTCCAAGTTTGCAAAATTTCATTATCCTCCAACTCATAGTTTCCTCAGCAGACCGTTATAAATATGGCGACTGTGAATCCGTCCAGAGTTGATCAGCCAGCGGTAATTCGGTTTCTAACAGCTAAAGGATGTCGACCAGTCTACATTCATTGTAGAATGCAGGCAGTGTATGGTGACATACATGTGGGTCGAAGACAACAGTGAAGAACTGGACAACGATATTTAAAGAAGGATGTGAGTTAACGAAAGATTTCCGAGACCAGGTCAGGCGCATATTGCTGCGTTAACTCACGTACTTCGACAAGTTACAATATTCAGAAATGAAAGCTCTTTAATAAAATGTTCCCCGCTCGGCGGAATGCATTGTATAATGTTCTGCGCTTAGTGATAAAGCACATCCGACTTCAGCATGATTTTAACAAATTAATTTACTTCTCATACGGGTTTCATGAATCCGAACACAATCAAGTTCGGGTTATGAAACGTGCCACATTCTAAACCCACCGCCCCCCTCTCCGTCCTACCCCCCGCCCTATAAAACAACAAAAATCTATCCATCATCACACCACGCCGCACCCCCCACCCCCACCTCCCCGCCCTATAATCCACTTTGAGAACAGTCAGAACATCAATAAAGTTGTCTTTTTCATGACCTGGTATTCATTTTCCAGGAATAGTAAGCCTGGACTGTGTGTAGGTCAGGTATGACATACCTAGTTATGTGTATCTGGTAAATATCTGGGATTTCAGGTTCTAACTGACAAGATGAAGATGGACGTACGTATTACTGTTCTTGGCCACGTTCAGAGAGGTGGAAACACATCCGCCTTTGATAGGCTACTGGTACGACTCCTTTTTATTGATGTCTTCTTACGTAATCTAGCCACACAACAAACACCTTAGCATCTGTGACAAGCTTATCTTCCATCCGCCATCCAGTAGTTAGATAAACCAATATGGACTCCTCATATTTGTAACACACGGTTACTTCCATTACATACACAAGCCATGGTGGTCAGGGTCAGGCAAAACATACTGATCAGACATGTTAGTCAGGGTCATGTAAAACACACTGATGAGACATGTTAGTCAGGGTCAGGCAAAACATACTGATGAGACATGTTAGTCAGTGTCAGGCAAAACATACTGATCAGACATGTTAGTCAGGGTCAGGCAAAACATACTGATCAGACATGTTAGTCAGGATCAGGAAAAACATACTGATCAGACATGTTAGTCAGGGTCAGGCAAAACATACTGATGAGACATGTTAGTCAGGGTCAGGCAAAACATACTGGCCAAGACCCTCACCTCGGCTTCCTCGTATCCCTCCCTAGGAACGGGCTGTTTTCATGGCAGCCTTTCTAACGAGGTGCGAGATCAACGTGATCACCCTAGTAGTGAGTGACACGCAGAATAAACTGTTGATACAGGCGGTTGTGCTATGCTTGGCTTCATCTGCGTGTGACTCACTACTACGGAGATCACGTTGAGCCTCAACTTGTTAGCCAGACTATTATCCTTGACAACAGTCCGTTTCCAGGACGACCAACAAAAAAGTCAGTTGATGGTCTTGGCCAGTATATTTCTCCTGACCCTGGCTAACATTCTCTGATCATTTGTTTTTTTTAGCATGACTAGACGTTAGCCTCATCGTCCCGGTGTACTAATACGAGATAGGCGTATCAATGGGGGTGACAATTATTTTGAGAAAAAAATAATGGAAAATATTAGTGTGATAATCAAACTCGTATATATTTCTTTTAAAAATAATGTGTGACCTATTTACTGACTTACCTTCGTACGAATACCAAAAGCATAGACACAGTGCCTGAGGCTGACTGGTGATCTCTTAAACCACCATGCATATCCTTCAGGGTACCCGGATGGGAGCTGAAGCTGTTATAGCATTGATGGAGTCAACACCAGACACGCCGGCCTACGTCATCAGCTTAGATGGCTTTGACATTGTCAGGACGCCACTTATGAAAGCAGTGGAACAGGTAAGGGAGGGCTTCTCAACTGGTGTTCTGCAGAACCCTAGGGATTCCACGAGAGAGCTCTAAGGGTTCCACTGGAGGTATTTAGGGGCTCCAAGAAAGGTGGGTCTGTAGGGGTTCTTCCGTGAGAGGTTTTTAGGGTTTCTTCCGAGAGAGGTCTTTAGGGGTTCTTTCGAGAGAGGTTATAGGGGTTCTTCCGTTAGAGGTTATAGGGTTTCTTCCGTGAGAGGTCTTTAGGGGTTCTTCCGTGAGAGGTTATAGGGGTTCTTCCGTGAGAGGTCTTTAGGGGTTCGTCCGTGAGAGGTCTTTAGGGGTTCTTTCGAGAGAGGTTTTAGGGGTTCTTTCGAGAGATGTCTTTAGGGGTTCTTTCGAGAGAGGTCTTTAGGGGTTCTTCCATGAGAGGTTATAGGGGTTCTTTCGAGAGAGGTCTTTAGGGGTTCTTTCGAGAGAGGTCTTCAGAAGTTAAAAGTCAGGTCTGAAATGTTTCTAGATAGTTCGCTAGGAATTCTGAGAGTGGTTTTTAAGAGATTCGCGAGTCGTTCCGCTAGGCGTCTCTAGGAGTTCCGATACAGTTTTCTCGGAATTCCTATATAGGGTTTTAGGAATTTTGTGAACTCTCTTAAGGAGTTCAGCGAGAGATCTCTAGTTCCACGAAAGGTCCAAAGGAATTGTACTAGTTGTCTCTAGTAGCGAGAGGTCTCAACTTCCGAGTGTGGTCTCTAGGAGTTCCACGAAAGATCTCTATGAGTTACACAAGGGATCTCTAGGAATTTCAAGAGTGGTCTAAGAGTTCCGCGAGTCGTCTCTAGAAGTTCCACTATTTGTCTATAGAAGTTGTGCGAGATATCTAGCACATCTGTGATATATCTCTAACAGTTGAACGAGATGTCTCTAGGAGTTCCACGAGTCATTTCCGTAAGTTCCGCGAATCGTTTCTAAAAGCTCGGTAAGTCCTTTCTATGAGTTCTACGAGCGGTCGCTAAAGGTTCTGAGAGTGACCATTGTTGAAAATAAATATAAAATTCGAATGTTAGATATTAGCTGTCGGTTGTGACTAGTGACAGAGCAGCACTTATGTCAGTACGCAAGTGATAGATTATATCCACTAACCCGGTATCAAGATGCTGAGCAGCGCATGAGCTGCAGTTGTCAGCGACCTATAGCTGACTGCTAGCGTCAGGGCCAGCGAACCAAAGCTGCCAAGACCCTTCTACACCTCCACGCGATGATCCTGGATAACAGGCTGCAGCCGAGCAGACTGGCTAAGGAGAAGGCATCGAAGAGGGAATGCTAACCCGGTATTAAAAAAATGTTTGCTGAAGTCTGATGTGTTGTGCCGTAAGGTGTAAATATCGCAGCCAAAACTGTAAACTACGACACAACGCATTCCGTTCTCTAGACTACATTCTGCTACTTAAGCCCTTTCAGGGTTTGGTAGAGGGAGATTGAGAACGAACGAAACCAAGCCAAGCCAAGCCATATCCACTAACCCCAGCAAGGTCAAGACAATAGATTCACATGAGATCTGAAGAACATTGAGATTGCTATGAGGCCAGCAGTGTCGAATATCAAGTAACACCTAGCGATATTTTGGCAGAATAAGCAATCACTTCCATCCCATTAAAGATAAACTTATTCTTATCGTTTTTCAACTTTGAGTAAAATTGTATTTGGTACATATAGTTTATTTATACAGTGTTGAACAGAATCCAACCACAACATACTCCAGAGCTCTAGCTCACACACCCATATGAATCCGTTGATCATCATCTCTTTGAGTGCTCAGCGCTCAATGATTTTAGGAAAATGCTTCTTCCTACGTGGCCAGATACATGTAACACTATGTATGGCACTAGAAAACAACTGATAAACACGTGCAGATATCATTACATGATATTGGACCGTAGTGCGAGAGCCCGGATGCTGCTGGATCCGTATTAACAACAACAACATATATGCAGTGTTAGTACCAAGTGCATTTATGACATTGAGTGATACGTCGTGAACAAAATTTGCCTGCCCCAGAGGGGTCGCGTCTGAAAAGTCCTGGCCTAAATAGAGTCTGTAGTTTTAAAAAAATTCTTTGCAAATTTAGTCGCGAATTCATACATTTGACATTGTTTCCATATCGACAACTAGGCTGTTCTGCTTTCTAATAACAGTGGTACCTACTTACTTCCCTGTCCAAGGCCAACGTCCCACTTAATTCTTCCAGGATTCAGCCACGTGGATTGCTCTGTCACTGGCACTCTGCAGCTCATCCATGCTACAAGTCTCCGGGAGGTTTGGGTAGATCATCAGGTGACCCTGGTCTTGTGTTACTCCACATTTGCAGGTTTCATCATCCCTGTATCCCCATCTTTTCAGGTTTTTCCTGCATCGTGATACACCAGTTCGAAGGACAGGAGATGTCCAGGCGCAGGTTCCTCCTTGAAACTCGGTCAAGAGGACGTGTGTCAGCTGTATCCAACTTTTGATGAATAGATTTCCTGGGCTAGTCTTTAGGGGCTAGGTTGACTGTAAGAAACTTCGTCTTGACTTTGGTCTTGGGCGCTGCAACTGATGTCCGAACATAGAGTGTCTTGGGTCATTTACCTATTTCTCTCTTTCTATCTATGACGCAAAAGTTCTTCGTATCTCTGGTGGCGCTATGCTGATTATGGGGTATATTTTTCAGTTGGTGTAGGTTTTAGGCATCCAGTAACTATTCGGCCTTTCTCATTTATTGCTGTATCTATAAGTTTGACATGTGCAGAGTTCATCCGGACTGGTGCGGCGTACTCAGCTACAGAGAAACATAGAGCGAGTGCTGATGTTCTGAGGACACCTGGCTTTGCTCCCCATGTATTTTCTGTTTTTTCCCCTGACAATGTGAGGTATAGGACAGCGTGCGGGCCAACTTTACTCCCAAATATTTGTCCTTGCCAATTGATCTGCAACTTTCTGTTCGATACGGTTCAGGATCATTCTTTCAGAGACTTTATCCAGATGGCACAGTAGTGAAACCGGTTGGAAGTCCTTAGGTTCTGATGGGGTTTTTCCTGGTTTTAGCAGAGCAACCACATGGTATTTTCTCCCGATTTTATGAATGTGCATGGAACCGATGCGTGTGTTGAAAAGCTGCAGCAGCCAAGTGATGGTTTCTGGTCCAAAGTTTTAAATTTACTGTCCGCAAGTCATCTGGACCAGTTGCTTTGTTGTTTTTCATTTGATGTATTTGATCCCGAATAACAGGCTGCAGCAGGGCAGACTTGGCTAAGGAGAAGGGATCGAAGAGGGAATGCTAACCTGGTACTCAAAAAATGCTTGCTGAAGTCGGATGTGTTCCAACTAGAATAGCATCTCGACCGGGAGATACGCACGGGGTCATCGACCTGGCTTTTATTTCCACACCATCCACACGCTGGGATGTATTAGGGGCACAAGAGAGCGACCACCAGACACCCGAAAGCCAAACAGGTGTTCAAATACACGTACGAACAGGATAATGTAGTGAACAAGCTGGGACAGACGATCGGACCACTAGATCCCCTTTTGTCCAACCCACCCTGGTGGAATCAAGCTGTTGATCGGCCTGGGGAGAAAAGGGTTGGCGTAAAGCCGGAAAGAGAGATACATTGACAAATGGGAAACAGAGCATACTGGCTATACAAAAAATGATGCTTATTACCAGTTGAACAGAAGAGAGCAGGTGGTGGTCTTCAGACTCCGCACAAGCCACAAACGACTGAGGTACAATCTATTCAATAAACTGAAGATAGGTGGCACTGACGAATGCACATCTAGTACATGGGAAAATGACCCCTGAACATCTGCTGCAAAATTGCCCGACATACGAGGACCAGAGAAAGCACACGTGGCCATCACCAGTGCCAACACTAGACAAGATCTGTGGCAGTGTCGACAGCCTCAGAATGACCGCTGCTTTCTTTGAACAAATTCAAGTTGACGTCTGACAGCGTATGAAGAAGAAGTAGAAGAAGAAAAACTTGGCGTGAAATGAACAAACATAGCCTGCACACGACGTGGCGACAGCAGTGGCGAAGTGGCCTGAAGTCCTCAGCCTAAAACCCCTCGACTACTCCAGCAATTGGAGAAAGTCGTATGCTAATTTTGTGTGTTTTTTTAACAGTCATTGTATTAATTCTGGCTGTCCGTACCATAAGAATGCGAGGACCAAGAAGAAGATGAAGAAGAAGAAGAAGAAGAAGAGGACGAAGAAGAAGAAGAAGAAGCAGAAGCAGGTGAAGTATAGCTGTAGAATGTATGGACCTTGAAGAGAAGTAAAACAAAAACAAAGTCTGCAAGCTGTAGCCAGTCTAGTATACATTTCCAAAATAATTTCTTTTGATCGTTTACGGTTAAGTTAGTAACAAGTAAGTACCAAACACCGGTAGCAGTTAGTACCAAGTTTATTTCTATATGATTCTCAGACTAAGAAAGTTGCAGAGATGTTGGAAGACAGAAATTTTGATGAAGTTGTCAAGCTTAGGGGCCCGTAAGATCTGTTTGTAATGTCTTCATTTATCGTTTCTTCTTCCCGTTCTTCTTCTTCTTCTTCTTCTTCTTCTTCTTCTTCCTCTTCTGTCTTATCTTTCATCATCATCTTCTTCCACAGGTCACCATTTATACCCGCTTGTAAATATCTATCACCACTTGTAACAATCTACCACCACTTGTAACAATCTATCACCACTTGTAACAATCTATCACCACTTGTAACAATCTACCACCACCTGTAACAATCAATTTCCACTTGTAACAATCTATCACCACTTGTAACAATCCACCACCACTTGTAACAATCAATTCCCACTTGTAACAATCTATCACCACTTGTAACAATCTATCACCACTTGTAACAATCCACCACCACTTGTACCATTCTATCACCACTTGTAACAATCCACCACCACTTGTAACAATCTATCATCACTTGTAACAATCTATAACCACTTGTAACAATCCACCACCACTTGTAACAATCTATCACCACTTGTAACAATCCACCACCACTTGTAACAATCCACCACCACTTGTAACAATCTATCACCACTTGTAACAATCCACCACCACTTGTAACAATCTATCATCAGTTGTAACAATCTATAACCACTTGTACCAATCCACCACCACTTGTAACAATATATCATCACTTGTAACAATCCACCACCACTTATAACAATCAATTTCCACTTGTAACAATCTACCACCACGTGTAACCATCTATCACCACATGTAACCACCTATCACCACGTGTGACCACCTACCACCACGCGTAATCCCCTACCATCACTTGTAACCAGCTTCCACCACGTGTAACCATTTACCCCTACTTTTAATCATACATCACCACTTGTAGCCATTTATCCCTACTTGTAACCATATATCACCACTTGAAACCTTCTATTACCATGTGTAACCACCTACCACCATTTGTCTGCAGAGTTATATACCAGAACTTGTATTTGTACTTGATGCAGCGTCAAGTGATGTCACATCCGATGCCCACTGCAAGCAAACATTGTGTACGTTGATTGGTCGACTGACTTGCGGCTGTAAAAGCTAATGTCTGGTTTAACATGGGATGTCTTCAGAAGCATTTTCCAGACCTTTTCCTAATCCGTATCTCTTTCTCTCTGCTTCCTTATATCTGTCTTCATCTTTTCCCTTAACCGATGTCACCATGTTGGGTTCTTTCCGTATTTGGCCGCTATCGGCTATTCAGATCTTGTACCACTTGTTACATCCTCCTGGTCAGATCACTCTATCTTTCCTTTGTGCTTAATTTGTTCTTCGGCTTTCGACTGGTAAGTGCCATATGGCAAATTCCTGTTATCCAGATTGTCTTCCTCACGCCTGTATGTGCTCATATTCGCCACCACGAAGAGATGTGATACAAGCCGTTAGGTCTGGATGCCTCGCATGAGGCTTTCCCCTCACGAAGAGATGTGATACAAGCCGTTAGGTCTGGATGCCTCGCATGAGGCTTTCCCCTCACGAAGAGATGTGATACAATCCGTTAGGTCTGGATGCCTCGCATGAGGCTTTCCCCTCACGAAGAGATGTGATACAAGCCGTTTGGTCTTAATGCCCCGCATGAAGCTTTTCCCTCATGAAGAGATGTGTTCCAAGACGCCCAAATTTGGACCACTCGCACGAAGCTTTCCCCTCACGAAGAGATGTGTTCCAAGACGCCCAAATATGGATCACTCGCACGAAGCTTTCCCCTCACGAAAAGATGGGCCCCAAGACGCCCAAATATGGATCTCTCGCACGAAGCTTTCCCCTCACGAAGAGATGTGCCCCAACACGCCCAGTATGGATCTCTCGCACGAAGCTTCCCTCCTGACGAAGAGATGTGCCCCAACACGCCCAGTATGGATCTCTCGCACTAAGCTTCCCTCCTCACGAAGAGATGTGTTCCAAGACGCCCAAATATGGATCACTCGCACGAAACTTTCCCCTCACGAAGAGATGTGCCCCAACACGCCCAGTATGAATCTCTCGCACGAAGCTTCCCTCCTCACGAAGAGATGTGCCCCAACACGCCCAGTATGGATCTCTCGCACGAAGCTTCCCTCCTCACGAAGAGATGTGTTCCAAGACGCCCAAATATGGATCACTCGCACGAAACTTTCCCCTCACGAAGAGATGTGCCCCAACACGCCCAGTATGGATCTCTCGCACGAAGCTTCCCTCCTCACGAAGAGATGTGTTCCAATAGGTCCAAATATGGATCACTCGCACGAAGCTTTCCCCTCACGAAGAGATGTGCCCCAACACGCCCAGTATGGATCTCTCCCACGAAGCTTCCCTCCTCACGAAGAGATGTGCCCCAACACGCCCAGTATGGATCTCTCGCACGAAGCTTCCCTCCTCACGAAGAGATGTGCCCCAACACGCCCAGTATGGATCTCTCGCACGAAGCTTCCCTCCTCACGAAGAGATGTGCCCCAACACGCCCAGTATGGATCTCTCGCACGAAGCTTCCCTCCTCACGAAGAGATGTGCCCCAACACGCCCAGTATGGATCTCTCCCACGAAGCTTCCCTCCTCACGAAGAGATGTGCCCCAACACGCCCAGTATGGATCTCTCACACGAAGCTTCCCTCCTCACGAAGAGATGTGCCCCAACACGCCCAGTATGGATCTCTCCCACGAAGCTTCCCTCCTCACGAAGAAATGTGCCCCAACACGCCCAGTATGGATCTCTCGCACGAAGCTTCCCTCCTCACGAAGAGATGTGCCCCAACACGCCCAGTATGGATCTCTCCCACGAAGCTTCCCTCCTCACGAAGAGATGTGCCCCAACACACCCAGTATGGATCTCTCCCACGAAGCTTCCCTCCTCACGAAGAGATGTGCCCCAACACGCCCAGTATGGATCTCTCACACGAAGCTTCCCTCCTCACGAAGAGATGTGCCCCAACACGCCCAGTATGGATCTCTCGCACGAAGCTTCCCTCCTCACGAAGAGATGTGCCCCAACACGCCCAGTATGGATCTCTCGCACGAAGCTTCCCTCCTCACGAAGAGATGTGCCCCAACACGCCCAGTATGGATCTCTCGCACGAAGCTTCCCTCCTCACTAAGAGATGTGCCCCAACACGCCCAGTATGGATCTCTCGCACGAAGCTTCCCTCCTCACGAAGAGATGTGTTCCAAGACGCCCAAATATGGATCTCTCGCACGAAGCTTTCCCCTCACGAAGAGATGTGTTCCAAGACGCCCAAATATGGATCTCTCGCAGGAAGCTTTCTCCTCACGAAGAGATGTGTTCCAAGAGGTCCAAATATGGATCACTCGCACGAAGCTTCCCTCCTCACGAAGAGATGTGCCCCAACACGCCCAGTAGGGATATCTCGCACGAAGCTTCCCTCCTCACGAAGAGATGTGCCCCAACACGCCCAGTATGGATCTCTCCCACGAAGCTTCCCTCCTCACGAAGAGATGTGCCCCAACACGCCCAGTATCGATCTCTCGCACGAAGCTTCCCTCCTCACGAAGAGATGAGTTCCAAGACGCCCAAATATGGATCACTCGCACGAAACTTTCCCCTCACGAAGAGATGTGCCCCAACACGCCCAGTATGCATCTCTCCCACGAAGCTTCCCTCCTCACGAAGAGATGTGTTCCAAGACGCCCAAATATGGATCTCTCGCACGAAGCTTTCCCCTCACGAAGAGATGTGTTCCAAGACGCCCAAATATGGATCTCTCGCAGGAAGCTTTCTCCTCACGAAGAGATGTGTTCCAAGAGGTCAAAATATGGATCACTCGCACGAAGCTTCCCTCCTCACGAAGAGATGTGCCCCAACACGCCCAGTATGGATCTCTCGCGCGAAGCTTCCCTCCTCACGAAGAGATGTGCCCCAACACGCCCAGTATGGATCTCTCCCACGAAGCTTCCCTCCTCACGAAGAGATGTGCCCCAACACGCCCAGTATGGATCTCTCGCACGAAGCTTCCCTCCTCACGAAGAGATGTGCCCCAACACGCCCAGTATGGATCTCTCCCACGAAGCTTCCCTCCTCACGAAGAGATGTGTTCCAAGACGCCAAAATATGGATCACTCGCACGAAACTTTCCCCTCACGAAGAGATGTGCCCCAACACGCCCAGTATGGATCTCTCGCACGAAGCTTCCCTCCTCACGAAGAGATGTGTTCCAAGAGGTCCAAATATGGATCACTCGCACGAAGCTTTCCCCTCACGAAGAGATGTGCCCCAACACGCCCAGTATGGATCACTCGCACGAAGCTTTCCCCTCACGAAGAGATGTGCCCCAACACGCCCAGTATGGATCTCTCCCACGAAGCTTCCCTCCTCACGAAGAGATGTGCCCCAACACGCCCAGTATGGATCTCTCCCACGAAGCTTCCCTCCTCACGAAGAGATGTGCCCCAACACGCCCAATATGGATCTCTCGCACGAAGCTTCCCTCCTCACGAAGAGATGGGCCCCAACACGCCCAGTATGGATCTCTCACACGAAGCTTCCCTCCACACGAAGAGATGTGACCCAACACGCCCAGTATGGATCTCTCCCACGAAGCTTCCCTCCTCACGAAGAGATGTGCCCCAACACGCCCAGTATGGATCTCTCGCACGAAGCTTCCCTCCTCACGAAGAGATGTGCCCCAACACGCCCAGTATGGATCTCTCCCACGAAGCTTCCCTCCTAACGAAGAGATGTGCCCCAACACGCCCAGTAATGATCTCTCCCACGAAGCTTCCCTCCTCACGAAGAGATGTGCCCCAACACGCCCAGTATGGATCTCTCGCACGAAGCTTCCCTCCTCACGAAGAGATGTGCCCCAACACGCCCAGTATGGATCTCTCGCACGAAGCTTCCCTCCTCACGAAGAGATGTGCCAACTCGAAAAAAAATAAAATAAAGAAGCTAGTCTTATTTCGTGGATATAATTGGATAGAGATAAGTAAACATGGATGTTCTTACGCTTTACTGATGTAGACAAATAGAGAGAACGATCCATATAATCTGAACAAATGAATGTTACAAGTAGAAGATGGCATAGATTACTTACAGAGGAATAAGTATAGAAGGAGGGAGCGATAAGGAGCGAGAAATAGATTACCTACAAAGGAATTAGTAGAGAGTGAGAAATAATTAGATATTTTACAAAAGAATACAGAGAAAGAAAGTGAAAGAGAGATGGATAGAGAAATCGAGACTGAAAGAAATATATTCTTTACAACAGAATAAATGAAGTATATACAAGGGGCTTGTCATGTCTTTACCCTGACCATGAAGAAGTAGGGGAAGAGAGTTGAAATTTGGCACAGTGTTTATTTCTTTTCAATGAAGACACCACATGAATTTATACATTGCTGTCGTTTCTGCGTGACATTGAAAAGTCCTTCAGAATAAAGTAACCTATTTTTCTAACTAAACCAGTTATCACAAGCCAGTGAAACATCTTCGTCACTGTCAAAATGATTTCCTTTCAGCTGTTTCTTTTAAGTTTTGGGAAAAGAAAAAAAGTCTGATGGAGCTAAATCCGGAGAATATGGTGGGTATGAATGAATTTCAAAAATAAAATCGTTGGCTGTTTGCAGCACAAGCCTTGCTTTATGGGAGGGCGCGTTGTCCTGAAACAAAGGCAGAATTTGAGTGCTCGCTATCTCTCGTTTTCTGGTCACAGTCTTTCTTAGTTTGGTAAGGAGATCTTCATAATATTGCCCATTAATTGTGTTGCCATGAGGTAGGTAATCTTTTAATATGACACCTTTGACGTCCCAAAAAACTGTCAGCATCACTTTTCTTGCAGATATCTGTGCTCTTGGCTTGACATATATTGGTGAGCCCGGGGTTTTCCACTGCATGCTGGAAATTTTGGATTCTGGGTCACAATGGTGAACCCAAATCTCATCTACTGTCACCATGGTCGGCAACATGTTTTTCGACTGATACATTTTGAGCAACTGGCCACAGCAATCAACCCTCGTTTGTTTCTGTTCACATGTCAGCAGATGCGGGACCCAGTCGGCACACACTTTTCTCATGTTGTAGCATTGCTCAGCTTCTGGCCAGCTCATCAGCCTTCTCCTTCCCTGGGACCCCGACATGGCCAGGTATCCACAGGAGCACTAATTCCACTCCATAAGAGGTGGACAATTGGTCAATTAATTTGTAGATATTATTAACATCTGGCGACATTCTGTTTTCCAAGGTTTGGAGCGCAGACTTTGATTCTGAGAAAACAACGATCTCCTCAGGCGGCATAGTGCTGCTTTCGAAATCAGAGATTATTCTGCACAAAGCGTTCTTTATTGCTATTATTTCTGCTTCGTAATTGGAACAGGTCTCTCCACGATGGCCATAGATGTAGGGGTGGTCTTCTTGGTGCAGGTTATAGTATTTAATTACAGCACCATATCCAGCATTGATGGTAGCCCGGTGGCAGATCCATCTGTGTATACGTGGATGTTTTGTGGATATGGAGTCTATAATTTCCAAAGTGATAGTTTTCAGCAAAGATGGTAGGGTGTTCCTGTTGGCAGAGGGGTCGGAGAGTACAGTTCTTACTGCGAGGATGGTCGCCTGCTAGCAAGGTGGTTCATCATTGATGACCGCCATAATCCTTCTACTCTCTGGCAGGTGGTGTTTATCGATATTGTCTTTCGCCTTTTTTTTTAGGAAAGATGTCTTTTTTATTCTATGCTTTTAGTGCCAATGTTCTACCATTTTCCTATTCTCCTCCGTAGTGTCCATTCTTAAGTATCTTTCACGCATTTCCACGACAGCGTTCTCGTCTTAGGTTTAGAGGTTCGATGTTGGAGTTAATTTCACATGCATCTGTCGGCGTTGTTTTCATGGCACCGCTTATAAACAGCAAAGCGTTATTTGTACTCTGTTCAGCTTGTGTAAGAGGCTTTTACTTGCAATGGCTTGGAGGGGGAGTGAATAGTCAATCACTGAGCGGACATATCCAATGTATAACTGGCGTAGTGAATCTTGATCTGCCCCCCATCCACAAGTAGAGAGGTGCTTGATGAGTCTGAGCCTAGTGGATGGTTGTCCAATCAGCTTGTCCATATGGGGTTCCATAGTGAGTCTACGGTCAAGCTCGACTCCGAGGTATCTCAGGGTTTTGTCATATGTTCATTTCACTCAGTTCATTTTGACATCAATATTTTTCTCTTTAATCCTTTTATTTAAGCTGAACAGTTTTCTTTTTCTCTACATTAATTTCAAACTTCCAAAACTGGCAATATGTAGAGATGGTTGTCAGATTCATATTCATATTTTTGGTGATGGGTTTCAAATGTGTTTTTTTTTTATCAAATGACCAGGTCATCCGCAAAGAGTGCCGTTCGGCAGGTTATGACATCTGGTAGGTCGTTTATGTACACAAGGAATGATGTACAGCTTAGCGCAGATCCCTGGGGCGGTCCTTCTTCCGGGGTCCTTTGTTTGGATGTTGATCCGCTGAATGTTGTTCGGATTGTTCTGTTATAGAAGAAACCTTTTAGCCAGCTGTACATTCGCCCTGATATTCCAATTATTTGCATCTTGAGGAGGAGGCCATGCCTCCAGACTCGATCGTAGGCTTGTCTCAGGTCAATGAAAGTTGCCAGCACATTGTTTTCGTCCTGAAAAACATCACCCACCTCTTGGGTGAATCTTATCAGCTGGTCCATTGTCTGTTTCTTTCTTCTGAAGCCTGGCTGGTTTGTATTAAGAATCTTGGAGCTTTCTAGCCACCAATGTAACATTTTGTTTATCATTTTTTTCAGCGACCTTGTCTAGGTTTTAAGTCAGGGAGATCGGACGATAGCTTGTTACTAGGTTTGATATTTTGTCTTTTATTAAGACTTGATGTTGGCTTTTCTCAAGTCTGTTGGTAGCTTGCCTTCTCTCCATGTTTGGTTAATGAGGTCAAGCGTGGTATGGAGCTCATCATTTGATAGATTTAAGAACATCTCGTTGGTGATCCGGTCAGGTCCAGCGTTTTGCCTTTCATACATTTTTTTAGGGTAATTTTAATTTCTGGATGACGGAAATACCTGTCACAAATCTCACAGTTAGCTGTAGGTTGTTTTTCCAACATTATGGTGCGTGTTTTGATAGTCTTGTCCATTCTTTCGTGCTTTTTTTTTTTGGGTGTTAACATAAACAAAGCACCTATTAATGACTTCTGCTTTCTGAGAATCACCTGTTATTAATTCTGTGTCTGTTCTAATGGGTTTGGGATTTTTCTTTCTTGTGAACTCCTGAAAGGTTGGATATGAGACCCCATGATTTCTTCCCATCTTTCCGCAAGTCCATCTCTCCCCATTTCTTAGCCCATTCTTCTCTTTTTGCTTGTCTGCTCAGCAATTTGACATTATCAGTGAGTCTGTCATAACTGGTTTTGTTTGCAGGTGTAGGCTTTCTGGGTTTCTGGACTTGCCGTCTTTCTTTCTTTCTTTCATTGACTGTTGCATCTAATTCCGAACTCAGTATTTTGAACTTTGTCCTATATCTTCGTGGGATGGCTTCCTTTGCCGATTGGAGCAATGCAGAAGTGGTTTTAATACAGATCTTGTCTATATCCTGCGTCATGTCGATGTCCGCGAAACGTTGACAAACTTGCCTCCTGAAAAACTGCAAGTCTGCCATTTTGTAATTCCATGGGAGGGATGTTATTTGGTTTCTTACTTTCTCTCTGGTGTTGGTTATCTCAACGTGTATTGGTCTGTGGTCACTACCTGGTGTTGGTCTGTGGTCACTCTCTGGTGTTGGTCTGTGGTCACTCTCTGGAGTTGGTCTGTGGTCACTCTCTGGTGTTGGTCTGTCGTCACTCTCTGATGTTGGTCTGTGGTCACTCTCTGATGTTGGTCTGTGGTCACTCTCTGATGTTGGTCTGAGGTCACTCTCTGGTGTTGGTGATCTCGATGAGTATTGGTCTGTGGTCATTCTCTGGTGTTGGTCTGTGGTCACTCTCTGGTGTTGGTCTGTGGTCACTCTCTGATGTTGGTCTGAGGTCACTCTCTGGTGTTGGTCTGTGGTCACTCTGTGGTGTTGGTGATCTCGATGAGTATTGGTCTGTGGTCACTCTCTGGTGTTGGTCTGTGGTCACTCTCTGGTGTTGGTCTGTGGTCACTCTCTGATGTTGGTCTGTGGTCACTCTCTGGTGTTGGTCTGTGGTCACTCTCTGGTGTTGGTCTGTGGTCACTCTCTGGTGTTGGTCTGTGGTCACTCTCTGGTGTTGGTCTGTGGTGACTCTCTGGTGTTGGTCTGTGGTCACTCTCTGGTGTTGGTCTGTGGTCACTCTCTGATGTTGGTCTGTGGTCACTCTCTGGTGTTGGTCTGTGGTCACTCTCTGGTGTTGGTCTGTGGTCACTCTCTGGTGTTGGTCTGTGGTCACTCTCTGGTGTTGGTCTGTGGTCACTCTCTGGTGTTGGTCTATGGTCACTCTCTGATGTTGGTCTGTGGTCACTCTCTGATGTTGGTCTGTGGTCACTCTCTGGTGTTGGTCTGTGGTCACTCATTGGTGTTAGTCTGTGGTCACTCTCTGGTGTTGGTCTGTGGTCACTCTCTGGTGTTGGTCTGTGGTCACTGTCTGGTGCTGGTCTGTGGTCAGTCTCTGGTGTTGGTCTGTGGTCAGTCTCTGGTGTTGGTCTGCGGTCACTCTCTGGTGTTGGTCTGTGGTCACTCTCTGGTGTTGGTCTGTGGTCACTGTCTGGTGCTGGTCTGTGGTCAGTCTCTGGTGTTGGTCTGTGGTCAGTCTCTGGTGTTGGTCTGTGGTCACTCTCTGGTGTTGGTGATCTCAAGTATTGGTCTGTGGTCACTCCCGATGTCATCGAGGACTCTAATCGAGCAATACGGGTGCATATCGACTGTTACAAGGGTGAGGTCAGGTCTTCTTTTGGTTCCACTGACTCGATGGAGCAGTGTTGGTGGAGTACTGCAACAGGATGAGTTTGGTAGTGAGTTTCTCTATGGCTGCTCCTGTTGCGTTCCTATCTGTATAGCCCCACAAGGGGAGCGACCATTCTTGTTGCCAACAATGATCAGTCTTTTTAGATCAGTAGTATGTGGAATCTGTGAGGTGTGCTCCTGGTGTGTTGTATATTTTAAGGTGTGCTCCTGGTGTGTTGTATATGTTAAGGTGTGCTCCTGGTGTATTGTATATGTTAAGGTGTGCTCCTGGTGTGTTGTATATGTTAAGGTGTGCTCTTGGTGGGTTGTATATGTTAAGGTGTGCTCTTGGTGTGTTATATATGTTAAGGCGTGCTCCTGGTGTGTTGTATATGTTAAGGCGTGCTCCTGGTGTGTTGTATATGTTAAGGTGTGCTCCTGGTGTGTTGTATATGTTAAGGCGTGCTCCTGGTGTGTTGTATATGTTAAGGCGTGCTCCTGGTGTGTTGTATATGTTAAGGCGTGCTCCTGGTGTGTTGTATATGTTAAGGTGTGCTCCTGGTGTGTTGTATATGTTAAGGCGTGCTCCTGGTGTGTTGTATATGTTAAGGCGTGCTCCTGGTGTGTTGTATATGTTAAGGCGTGCTCCTTGTGTGTTGTATATGTTAAGGCGTGCTCCTGGTGTGTTGTATTTGTTAAGGTGAGCTCCTGGTGTGTTGTATATGTTAAGGCGTGCTCCTGGTGTGTTGTATATGTTAAGGCGTGCTCCTGGGATGTTGTATATGTTAAGGCGTGCTCCTGGTGTGTTGTATTTGTTAAGGTGTGCTTTTGGTAGGCTGTATATGTTAAGGTGTGCTCTTGGTGGGTTGTATATGTTAAGGTGTGCTCTTGGTGGGTTGTATATGTTAAGGTGTGCTCTTTGTGGGTTGTATATGTTAAGGTGTGCTCTTGGTGGGTTGTATATGTATAGGTGTGCTCTTTGTGGGTTGCATATGTTAAGGTGTGCTCTTGGTGGGTTGTATATGTTAAGGTGTGCTCTTGGTGGGTTGTATATGTTAAGGTGTGCTCTTGGTGGGTTGTATATGTTAAGGTGTGCTCTTGGTGGGTTGTATATGTTACGGTGTGCTCTTTGTGGGTTGTATATGTTAAGGTGTGCTCTTGGTGGGTTGTATATGTTAAGGTGTGCTCTTGGTGGGTTGTATATGTTAAGGTGTGCTCTTGGTGGGTTTATATGTTAAAGTGTGCTCTTGGTGGGTTGTATATGTTAAGGTGTGTTCTTGGTGGGTTGTATATGTTAAGGTGTGCTGTTGATGGGTTGTATATGTTAAGGTGTGCTCTTAGTGTGTTGTATATGTTAAGGCGTGCTCCTTGTGTGTTGTATATGTTAAGGCGTGCTCCTGGTGTGTTGTATTTGTTAAGGTGAGCTCCTGGTGTGTTGTATATGTTAAGGCGTGCTCCTGGTGTGTTGTATATGTTAAGGCGTGCTCCTGGGATGTTGTATATGTTAAGGCGTGCTCCTGGTGTGTTGTATTTGTTAAGGTGTGCTTTTGGTAGGCTGTATATGTTAAGGTGTGCTCTTGGTGGGTTGTATATGTTAAGGTGTGCTCTTGGTGGTTTGTATATGTTAAAGTGTGCTCTTGGTGGGTTGTATATGTTAAGGTGTGCTCTTGGTGGGTTGTATATGTTACGGTGTGCTCTTTGTGGGTTGTATATGTTAAGGTGTGCTCTTGGTGGGTTGTATATGTTAAGGTGTGCTCTTGGTGGGTTGTATATGTTAAGGTGTGCTCTTGGTGGGTTGTATATGTTAAAGTGTGCTCTTGGTGGGTTGTATATGTTAAGGTGTGTTCTTGGTGGGTTGTATATGTTAAGGTGTGCTGTTGATGGGTTGTATATGTTAAGGTGTGCTCTTAGTGTGTTGTATATGTTAAGGTGTGCTCTTGGTGGGTTGTATATGTTAAGTACTTTCAACGGTCTTCCCCCTATCCAGACTATCACTTCCTGTTTGTCAGTTTCGTCATTGGTTTCAAGAGCGGAAACCTCTGCCTGAATGTCATTCCGGATAAGTGTCACTAACATTTGATGCATTTGCATTGGTACACTGTAAAGCCTGTGATGTGGAGACGGATGTCCTTTGGCAGCATTGTTTCTTGGATAAGTGCCACGCGGATTTCAAGATCCACCAGAAGCTTAGTCAGTTCTAGCTTTTTTTCTTCTAATTTCTGATATGTTGAGCTGGATAATGCGTAGTGAGTGTATATTACTTGGGCCCCTATTAGCATACTTGTCACTGCTCTCCCCAGGTTTGGAAGGGCAGCGCTCGCCTTGGTTACCGAGGTGACGTCCGATCTCGTATTAAGTATGTTTTCTTAGAGGCATCATGGTTGCCAAGGGGGATTATGGACGCGTCTTTTTTAATATCCCTGAAGGGAGACAGTCCAGTGTGTCGGTGTCCCAGGATCGTCACCTCCTGCCAGGGACATATTATTCATCTGGGTCGACTATCTCACCATTCTTCCGTAATTTTTGCCAGCCCAAGGGGTAGAGGTACAATGTCCGCTGGTCTGCATCGCTTCTTCATCAATGGAGATAAATGATAGAGGACAACAAGTAAAGAACAAGACAAGAATGCATTTCACCTATGAATTGGGGATGGATTGGTGCAGCCCAGAGCATGTGGTAGGTTCTGCAGCTACACCTTTAGGGCTCCACCTGCCCCTGAACCCATTTGTTAGACCCCTCTTCACGGACCTGTCCGGCTTGGGTGACCCTGCCAGGAGTAAAACTCCCGCCGACATAGCTCCTTGGATCATTAGGGCACGCAAGCTCTCCAACCTCGGCAAGGTAGGCTTACGTATGGAAAGGGCTAGAGTAATAAATAAGAAAGAAATAGGATTTAGAAAAGGAAACATGGAGAAAGAGAACAAGAAATACGTACATACATACATACATACATACATACATACATATATACATACATATATATATACATACATACATACATACATACATACATACATACATACATACATACATGCATACATACATACATACGTATATTATAGGGGGATAGAGACACATACGAGTGTGCTCCAAATGAAAACTTGAAAAGTGGGATAGAAATGTGAAAAATCATACCTTTGTATTGTAATGTGTTAATATGGTTGATAAGGATGTCAAAAGTGTCCTGCACCTGCTATCATGGTGCAGACGAATAACATGATGTCGAAATTACAGTTTAAAGATGGCCGGCCCGCCATTGGCATGCACCAAAAGAGGAACAGCGTTATATTATCCGTATTTTGAGCAGCGAAGAGGTGAAACCTATAGATCTTCATCTGCGAATGAAGGTCAAGTACGGAGATATATGTCTCTTACTTTTCTCATTTATATCCCACTTTTAAAGTTTTCATTTGAAGCCACCTGGTACAAAGGCTATATATTTCTGTATGAATTAAAAGTATGAAAAGACATAGCAAAGAGTAGACAGACAAGGCAAACCTAATATTACTTTCTTGTTCTGACTGATCAGGTAATGTATCGAATCGCGATGATTACTTTCTTGTTCTGACTGATCAGGTGGTGTATCGAATCGCGATGATTACTTTCTTGTTCTGACTGATCAGGTGGTGTATCGAATCGCGATGATTCACGTGGGACATCCTGCTTGTGGTATGAACGCTGCAGCCAGAGGATTTGTGGGGGTATGTGTCACCAAAGGAGTTGAACCAGCTTTCATTAACGACGGTTGGTATGGGCTCATTAATGACAGGGTAGGTTGAGTTCTCTGTTTCTTGGTGCAGACTGTTTAATGTTTGTGTGTGATGTTTGTTCTAGTCACGTCTATGATGTGTGTGGTTGTTCTAGTCACGTCTATGAAGTGTGTGGCTGTTCTAGTCACGTCTATGATATGTGTGGTTGTTCTAGTCACGTCTATAAAGTGTGGGTCTGTTCTAGTCACATCTATGAGTGGTTGTTCTAGTCACGTCTATGAAGTGTGTGGCTGTTCTAGTCACGTCTATGAAGTGTATTGGCTGTTCTAGTCACGTATATGATGTGTGTGGTTGTTCTAGTCACGTCTATGAAGTGTGGTATTGTTCTAGTCACGTCTATGTTGTGTGCTATTGTTCTAGTCACGTCTATGATGTGTACGTGGTTGTTCTAGTCACATTTAGGAGGTATTTAGTTTTTCCTGCTTATAGTTATCATTGTTGCTAATTTTATCATTATCATCACCCTTCATCTTCATCAGCCTCATCATCTTTATCAACTGTATGATCACTATCTTGTCAAACACTTTCTTCATCACTGAATGTATACTGTTTTGGTTTTAGTGGACTAACATGATTTCATTAACAATTTATCCCGCTGCTTTCCCTGTTTCTCCTCTGATTTTCTCATAGGTAAAGCGTATTGAATGGAATGACGTCCACCATTGGACAAGTGCTGGCGGATCGCTGATAGGGACTTCGTGGTGAGCTTGACATGGGATTGATTCCTTTCACTCCATAAGCAACTGTGCTGGCAGTATTATTTTATTTGTTGTGGTGTACTCATCAGGAAAAGACCCATGAAACGTCATATGTATACCCAAACTAAATTACAAAACTCATCAGCACTCATATTGTGCCAAGGTTTATAATTAATCCATACATCATATACACAGAGAAATAAAACAAAGTAACGGTACAAAACACAAACCACCGTTGAGAGTGATCATTTCACATAATCCTGCCCTGAAATAAATTGAATACCCATCGTCTTTTTTTAATTTATGGTATTCAACAACCAGAGCTCCTAATGAAACGAGTCTTTTTTTGTGGAAATAATTACCCCTTTCATGACAGTGAGTATTTTTGGAAATAACATGTTTCCCATGTTTTAATAAATCTGCCCAGCTTCAACCTAATGCGCACGAGTTTTAAACAGTAATGTCAGCGTTGGTGCGTTCCATATGTAGTTAAAAATTGTGTCAGCAAGTAAATAGGTGTACCAGCACCTTTCACACGCGCCCTCAGGGTGAGGCCCTTCCATTGCACTTTGGTTGGGCTAGCTTCTAAGGGCTCACAAACCTAGCATAGGTACATACAGACGCACACATGCATCCAAGCACTGGTTTATGCATCCTGATATCGCCCAATGGACTACGGTCTGGGGTGGAAAATAGCGCGTCTCCGCCAGTAGAAACTAGTGAGGCAAAAATCTAAGCAACAACAACATATGTGTACCAGATCAAGCGAAGGTGATTAGGGCCGGGGACTTATTCTCTGGAGTACTGGAGAGGTTATAAGCAATGATTCCTAAAGCTAGGAACAACACAACGCCATCGTCAGATGCCTATATATATATATATATCTAAACATGAAAGGAAAATCTATTTCATATAGACAAGTTGATCCAGGAGCATGGTCATATGTGTTTGAGACTGCCACCTTACCATTCACACTTAAACCAGAGTTAATTAGTTTGGGGAAAAGTTACGGGGGGAGTGCCATCTACAATCTGGTCAAATTGGCATTTTGTTTGGTAAATTGCATTTTTTTTGGGACTGTCTGGAAAGTATAATCAATCTTCTTTCAAATACAACTTGAATTTAATGTATAACACCAATATTTCTTAAGATATAGACTGTCAAACAGGCCTATGGTCACTCCCCAAAAATGATGAAAAAAATTCAAAATGGATGTCAGATGCCGCTGCCTGTGGCGCTTCTGGTCGGAGAATGGTCCATTCTTTTATGTTGTCCTCCCATCTCTTTTTGGGCCGGCCTCTTCGTCGTCTGCCATGCACCTTTCCGTGGAGGATTGTGTTTGCAAGACCACTTGATCTCGATATGTGACCGTACCAAGTGAGTTTCCTTCTTTTGACAGTTGCCAAAAGATCCTCGAAAGGCCCAATTTGCTGTTGTAATTCTGTCTCGTATTTCCTCGTTTGTAACTCGATCTTTGTACGGGACGTTTAAAAGTTTTCGGAAACATCTCATCTCCAAGGCCTGTATCCTTCGTTGATGGTCAGCTGTAACTGTCAATGTCTCACACGCATAGAGGAATATTGACAGGACCAGTGTATGCATTAATCTGATTTTCGTGCGTAGTGCTAACCGTTTATCTTGCCAGATTGTGTCTGTGCTATTCTGGCCAACACTTCACATTTTGATCCTTCATCACTGACAATCGACCCAAGATATTTAAAATGGTCAACCACTTCGAGTTCCTAACCGTTAGCTTTTATCTTGCTGTTGAAGCCCGTAGCGTTGTTGGTCATAAATTTTGTCTTTCCAGCGTTTATCTCCATACCATAGTCAAAAGCTGTTTCATCGAGCCTTCTGACCCCTTCCTGGAGTTCTGCTTCTGAACCCGCCAACCCGTCGATGTCATTAAATATATGTTGTGTAGTGCTTCTTCCCTGTCTGAACCCTGCCTGCTCCCCAGCAATAATGTTCTCTGCTTGGGGTTTCAATCGGTCGAGGATTAATCTAAGCATGACCTTGCTAGGGTGGCTAATGAGGCTTATTGTTCTGTAATTTTGGCACAGCTTTAGGTTTCCAGACTTATGTAACGGTATAACTATTGATTTCGTCCATAAGTCCGGCCAGTTTCCTGTCGCCCATATCTTGTTACAGATGTGTGTCAGGCCTTCCACCACTACCTCTCCACCTACTTGTAAGAGCTCTGCTGGTATATTGTCCACGCCGGCCGCCTTCCCTCTTCTCAATGTCTTTACCGCTGCAATTACCTCTTCCTTCGTTATCAGTTGGTTCTCCTCTATATTTGTTGGTGTTGGGGGGAATGTTTTCCCAGGTTACTAGTTTCAAATTATTACTCCTCTAGAATTTAGTTATCACAACAAACAATGGAAGTTTTCAAGCACCCTTAAGAAAATATAAGATAATGTGTACTCTCCACTTAATGCATATGACAGCATCTGTTAGTCACAATTTCAGCTTTTACAAATTGTAATTTTTAAAGAAAAATAGTTTTGTATTAATATTGAGAAATAAAATCAGGTCGTGACGCGAAGATAAGAAAGAAAGTGAATAGGAAACGTAAGTTCTATGGTGATATGTCTACCAAAGAAGCAGATTCGAACCATGTGACAATTTAATTAGTGAACTGTAGGTTAGTCCTGTAATTACGTTCTGGTAAACTTAACAACATCAACATTTAATCTTTCAGATGTCAGTTCAGAAAAGCCCTCTAGATGTCAGTTCAGACAAACCCTCTAGATGTCAGTTCAGACAAGCTCTGCTAGATGTCAGTTAAGCTTTGTTGCATGTCAGTTCAGACAAGCCCTCTAGATGTCAGTTCAGACAAATCCTCTAGATGTCAGTTCAGACAAGCCCTCTAGATGTCAGTTCAGACAAGCCCTCTAGATGATGTCAGTTCAGACAAACCCTCTAGATGTCTGTTCAGAAAAACCCTCTAGATGTCAGTTCATATAAGCCCTTTAGATGTCAGTTCAGACAAGCCCTCTAGATGTAAGTTCAGACAAACCCTCTAGATGTCAGTTGAGACGAGCCGATTTAAATATCAGTTTCTCTGTTATAACAGCCCACCTCCTCTCCTCTTTATCCTTAATTTCTTTCTTAATTGTGGCATTTTCATATTTCTTGACAGTGACCTTTCCTACCCTAACTACCTGTTCCAGAACATCAACTGATAATCTACTCTACCAAAGAAATCGGTGTGCTGTTGTCACAACATGTGTAACGAATCTCTAGTACCTTTATTATCCTCATGTACATAATACGCTATCAGGCGTCAATTTAAAGACAAAGGCTAAAGACAGTAATAATATGCATTTTCCGCGCTTGTAAGACTTCATGGGATGAGCAATTATATTGTTTGATCTTTACTTTGTGACACCCTCGACAGGTGTATCCGATGTCAACAGGCGCTTTTGTCAGTTTGCATCTATTGTCATTGTTTCAACATTCGTTTGTGTCAGTTTTGACATCTAGTCACTGTTTCAACCGGCGTTTATGTCAGTTTTGTCATCTATTGTCACTGTTTCAACCGGCGTTTATGTCAGTTTTGTCATCTATTGTCACTGTTTCAACCGGCGTTTATGTCAGTTTTGTCATCTATTGTCACTGTTTCAACCGGCGTTTATGTCAGTTTTGTCATCTATTGTCACTGTTTCAACCGGCGTTTATGTCAGTTTTGTCATCTATTGTCACTGTTTCAACCGGCGTTTATGTCAGTTTTGTCATCTATTGTCACTGTTTCAACCGGCGTTTATGTCAGTTTTGTCATCTATTGTCACTGTTTTAATAGGCGTTTCTGTCAGTTTGTCATCATTTGTCACTGTTGCAACAGGCGTTTATATCAGTTTTGTTATCTATTGTGACTATTTCAACAGGCGTTTATATCAGTTTTGTTATCTATTGTGACTATTTCAACAGGCGTTTATGTCAGTTTTGTTATCTATTGTCACTGTTTTAATAGGCGTTTCTGTCAGTTTGTCATCTATTGTGACTATTTCAAAGGGCGTTTCTGTTAGTTTTGTCATCTATTGTGACTATTTCAACGGGCGTTTCTGTCAGTTTTGTCATATATTGTCACTGTTTCAACGGGTGTTTCTGTCAGTTTTGACATATATTTTCACTGTTTCAACCGGCGTTTCTGTCAGTTTTGTCATATATTATGACTATTTCAACATGCGTATCTGTCAGTTTTGTCATATATTGTCACTGTTTCAAATGGGTTTTCTGTCAGTTTTGTCATATATTTTCACTGTTTTAACATGCGTTTCTGTCAGTTTTGTCATATATTGTCACTGTTTTAACGGGCGTTTCTGTCAGTTTTGTCATATAGTTTCACTGTTTGTCTCCGACTAGCATTCAGTGCAGCTTGCTTGTGTTTTACAATACCTGGTCCTAAGCCTTCGTTTTGTCCGACTGGGGAGACCGATGGTAGCATGCTGCTGCCGTCATAGTGTGTAGGGGAGATACGACTCACAAGCCACAACATCCACTTCGACTAGACATTTGTGGGTACCGGGTTAGCCTTCCCTCTTCGATCCCTTCTCCTTAGCAAGTCTGCCCTGTTACAGCGTGCTATCCAGGATCACTACGTGGATGTGTGGACAGCTATTGGCAGCTCTGGGCCGCTGGCTCTGACGCTAGCTGTCAGCGTTGTGTCTCTGGTCGCTCCAACTCCTGCTCAGCATCTTGATCCAGATTTCCTACCACAAGAAGGCAAGAAGCAGGCCACGGCATAGGTATAAGGAGCCATTGAATTGGACGTTAAGAAAACGGGGAAGTCGAGGAATTGAACTGATTCTGAGATTATGAAAGAACAGTTTGGCGGTTGTTTGTTGAAAACCGATGCTTCTCTGGAAGTGGAAAGGTTATTGGTTGATTGCCAGACATCATCAAAATATCTACCACACAGCCATTACCCTCATAACTCTAATCGTCGCTACATTCTCGTTTAGTCGTTATATTTCAATAAATCAATCTTCTTATCCTTCTTCGTTCGTTCTTTCTCAATCTCCCGCTACCAAACCCTGAAAGGCCTTAAGTAGCAGAATGTGGTCCAGAGAACGGAATTCGTTGTGTCGTAGTTTACAGCTTGACTGCGATATTTGCACCTTTCGGTCCAACACATCCGACTTCAGCAATCATTTTTTGAGTACCGGGTTAGCATTCCCTCTTCGATCCCTTCTCCTTAGCCAGTCTGCCCTGCTGCAGCCTGTTATCCAGGATCACCGCGTGGAGGTGTAGAATGGTCTTGGCAGCTCTGGTTCGCCGGCCCTGACGCTAGCAGTCAGCTATGAGTCGCTGACCACTGTAGCTCATGTGCTGCTCAGCATCTTGATTCCAATCAATCAATCAATCAATCAAAGTCAGTCGCTCCTCTCGGCACATAGGCTATTGACAACATCCTGCCAGCAAACGCGATCTTAAGCTGCTCTTTCTGCCTCTCTCCACGTTTTCAACATTTAATCTTAGTTATATTGATCTTCTCCGTGTTCTTCCTCTTCTTCTTCTTCTTCTTCTTCTTCTTCTTCTTCTTCTTCTTCTTCTTCTTCTTTTTCTTCTTCTTATTCTGCGTTTGTTCTCAATCTCCCACTACCAAGCCCGTAACAGGGCTTCGCAAGTAGCAGGATGTAGTCCGGAGAACGGAATGCGTTGTGTCGCTAGTTTATAGCTTGACTGGGATATTTGCACCTTTCGGTCCGACACATTCGTCTTCGACGAATCTTCGCCGTGTATTTTTTGGTTTACCTATTATTATCTTCCCTTGAGGATTCCACGTAAGAGCCTGTCTGGCTATGTAGAACGATGTCTTCCGATGCGTGTGTCCTATACAGTCCTACTGTTTAGCTCAATGTGTTGTTTCAGTGGCTTTTGTTGACTCCTTTCCCATAGGTCTTCCTTCCTCACCATGCTCTGTCACACTATGGCAAGTTTCCATCATCAGGACTGGAATCTTTGTTGTACTGTCTTTGTCGTTCTCCATGTTTCCACTCCAACAACAGCACCGAATTGACACTCATCCTCTGGTTGATCAGTTCTGAGACTGGTTGTACTGTTGTCTGAATGGCTCTCTGCATTTCTCTTCATTTCATTTATGTCCCTTTCTGCTTGAGATGTAAAGTTGAGTCTTGTTCGTCCTAGACCACCCTTCCCTTGAATCTTGCCCTTTAGTATCTTCTGTTGAAGACTTTCATGTCTCATATTGTGCCCCAGCCAAATCAATCGACGTTCTTGTAACATATTCAACATTTGTCTTTGTGCACCCACATCATTGAGTACATTGTCATTGGATCTTCTTTCTGTTCAACTCCATCTTTCCATTCTACGGTAGCACCACATTTCAAACGCTTCCAAGCTTTTTCCATCCTTCTTTGCTGAAGTCCGTGATCAGCCCCATACAGTGTAATTGGCCATATATGAGTGGCGATTATTCTTTTCCTCAATTATATCCTGATATGAGATCAAAATGCCGAGCAGCGCATGGGCTGAAGCGGTCAGCGACCCATAGCTGACTGCTAGCGTCAGGGCCAGCGAACCAGAGCTGCCAAGACCATTCTACACCTCCACGCGGTGATCCTGGATAACAGGCTGCAGCAGGGCAGACTGGCTAAGGAGAAGGGATCGAAGAGGGAATGCTAACCCGGTACTAAACAAATTCTTGCTGAAGTCGGCTGTGTTGGACCGAAAGGTACAAATATCGCAGTCAAGCTGTAAACTACGACACAACGCATTTCGTTCTCTGGACTACATTGTGTTACTTAAGCCCTTTTAGGGTTTGCTGGCGGGAGATAGAGATCGAACGCCAAGCCATATCCTGATATTCTTTGAGGTTAATAATTTCTGTTTTTCTCTGAAGCCCTTTTTTTCCATTGCAGTCCTTGTCTTAATGTATGTCTCACTTGACACTGGAGTTGAATATTCTAACATTAGTGTTAATATTGCTTCTCTGGATTGCCATATGTTGTTTGATGTCAGGAATGTCTTTAATGCCTTTTTCAACTTTGGTCATTACATCTGTACCTACGGATTGTGCTGCCCAGCTTGGAAAAAGAAACCTCTTCTTCCAACGGTTGTCACTCCAGCATGATTGGTTCTTTGCTGATAATGTGTTGAGTTTAAGGAGATTAATTTTCTTCATGTTGATATTCAGTTACAACCTGTCTGATTGTTCTTTCACCCTATTAAGTTTCTCTTGCATTTATCCGTTAGATTTTCACACATTTTTTTCATTGTGCAGGGAAACAGCAGAGGAAGTTGGCATTTTGCAGATAGCGCGGAAACTTAAAGAGCACAACATATCAGGGCTTATCATTGTAGGCGGTTTTGAGGTAGGTCAATACATGAGCTTAGGAACCACGTTATCTACACACACTCGTTCTCTTTATTTCTGTCTTTCTCTCTTTCTATCTCTCTCTCTCTCTCTCTCTCTATCTGTGTATGTATGTATGTATGTATGTATGTATGTATGTATGTATGTATGTATGTATGTATGTATGTATGTATGTATGTATGTATGTATGTATGTATGAATGTATGTATGTATGTATGTATGTATGTATGTATGTATGAATGCAGAACTTAAACACTCGTTCTCTTTATTTCTCTTTCTCTCTCTCTCTCTCTCTCTCTCTCTTTCTCTCTCTCTCTCTCTCTTTATCTATCTCTCTCTATCTCTCTCTCTCTCTCTCTCTGAATGTATGTATGTATGAATGCAGCACTTAAACACTCGTTCTCTTTATCTCTCTCTCTCTCTCTCGCTCTCTCTATCTCTCTGTCTCTGTGTCTGTGTGTATGTATGTATGAATGCAGCACTGAATTATCCAGACGAAGTTATTAATGGCATTCACACACCTCCTCTGTACCTTTTACAACACGCGTTATAGCGTCATGTCTAATTTATTTTTCACACATGTAGGATTATACGGTCGGCACTACAGCTGACCTCCTTATATGAATTCTGGTTCACAGCACATATTTACACAAGTGGTTGTTTCTGTCGTGCTTTCTTTTACATGGTGAGGCTGCTATCTTTACTAAAAATCCAACTTAGCTGCCTTTTACAACTTGTGTCGCCATAGGCAGTGGGTCTATTTTTTCCTCCCCGTACGACCCAGGATCCACAAAGAAAAACATGATGGCTTATTTATGTGGTGGCCTTATTCGTTAAACATTTTAACCATAATTTAAAAGTATCTATAGTATGCTATGAGATCTACTCAATAACATGTTTGTAATACTCTCTGTGCTTTGAAATCCGCCCAATAAAATGGTTTTAAATTGTATATGCTATGAAATCGACCTAACAAAATGGTTTTCATAGTCTATGTGCTACGAAATTCACCCAATAATATGCTTTCCATACAGTTTTGCCCTATGAAATCCAACCAATAAAATAGTTTTTATACTCTCTGTGCTATGAAATCCACCCAATAAAATGGTTTTTATACTCTCTGTGCTATGAAATTGACCCAATAAAATGGTTTTTATACTCTTTGTGCTATGAAATCCACCCAATAAAATGGTTGTTATAGTCTCTGTGCTATGAAATTGACCCAATAAAATGGTTTTTATACTCTCTGTGCTATGAAATCCACCCAATAAAATGGTTTTTATACTCTCTGTGCTATGAAATTGACCCAATAAAATGGTTTTTATGATCTGTGCCATGAAATCCACCCAATAAAATGGTTTTTATGATCTGTGCCATGAAATCCACCCAATAAAATGATATTTGTGCTATGAAATCCACCCAATAAAATAGTCTTTATACTCTCTGCGCTATGAAATACATCCGATAAATTGGTTTTTATACTCTTTGTGCTATGAAATCCACCCAATAAAATAGTTGTTATACTCTATGTGCTATGAAATCCACCCGATAAAACAACATTTATACTGTACATGCTATGTCCCACTCAATCAAATGCGCTTGTATATGATTGCAGGCTTTCCAGAGCGCCTATGAAATACACCAGAAACGAAAAACGTATCCAGAGCTGTGTATACCAGTCAATGTAATACCAGCATGCATAGATAACAACGTCCCGGGGGTTTCTCTCAGTCTTGGGTGTGACACTGCCATGAATCAAATATGCAAGGTCAGTGAATGGACTACTGGTCAGTGAATGGACTACTGAGATTGTAACTGCGGGGCTGTAAAACACATTGTTTATTTCCGGCAGCAAAAAAAAAACAACCTTCACAGTAGACACAAAATAAACTGCTCTGTTATCAGCTACTATCAACAACGTTTTGGCATACGAGATCGGAATTTCATCAGATGCTTGTCTCTTAATTCACCTCAAACAAATATTAATATATATTTTTAGCACCGGATATATATTTTTAGCACCAGCTTTTGGGGTAGTGATTTTAACTTGGGGGTGGGGGAGGGTATCAAACTTCGCGTCTTTAATCGGGGTTGCCAATATATCTACATTTAGTCATCAAACTGTGAATGATTATCACAAAAATGGATCATGTATATGCTTGATTCGTAGATGTGCAAATTCATGTGCCCGTAAGTGGTTGGAACGTTTTCAGCACTATGGAATTCCTGTCGACATTGTTGAATTCTGAGCATCTCGAATAATTAAAATTGTGGTATTTGGTCGTCCAATTGTTTCAATCTGTCTGCCTGAAAATGTCCTTCTGTTCCTTCTTAGGGCCCTACATTCTCCAAAAAGATTGATCGCAAACTGAATATAACCATCTTTTCTACACATCTGTCTTTTTCTCTAAGTTTTTATTTATTAATTAAAATAAAATTATATCGACCTATCCTCCCATTAACTCGAAATATAATGTCCCTCAACCGCCATCAGCTGTCAAATACGTGTGATGGGAACCAAGGCTGGAACTCTGTTTGGGGGGAATTGGCTTACTTTGGCTTCGTTCGTGCGCAATCTCCCGCCACCAAACCCTGAAAGGACTTAAGTCGCAGAATGTAGTCCAGAGAACGGAATGCGTTGTGTCGTAGTTTACAGTTTGACTGCGATATTTGCACCTTTCTGTTCAGCACATCCGACTTCAGCAAGCATTTTTTGAGTACCGGGTTAGCATTCCCTCTTCGATCCCTTCTCCTTAGACAGTCTGCCCTCCTGCAGCATGTTATCCAGGATCACCGCGTGGGGGTGTAGAAGGGTCTTGGCAGCTCTGGTACCCTGGCCCTGACGCTAGCAGTCAGCTATGGGTCGCTGACCACTGCAGCTCATGCGCTGCTCAGCATCTTGATCCCGTTTGGGGGGAATTAAGGAACAAGTACCTGTGATCAAGTGTGACGTTTCTAGTCTGTCACCATTTTGCACATTACACAGCAACAGGTGACCACTTAAATTTGTCACTAACATAAACCTGCACCAAGGCATCCGTGTGCTCTTGTAGTGGTGGTTTATGTAGCAATTTGTTTTACACAATAAGGTTGCTAGCCCCATGCACAACTCGCTTTAGACGCATCTAAAGTCATGCTTATATGAACTATTTTGTACCTCTGTGTATTCAGATGGAAGATATATGACTTTAATCTGGTTCATATCTCTACATCTAGGGGACGGCGTGGGCTAGTGGTTAAGTGATACGGCTCACAACCAGAAGGTACTGGGTTCGATCCCCATCACAGCATCGACCGTTACCCCGAAAAGCAAACCCTTAGAAAATGCAGGAGGAAGCAGGCCCTAACATAAAATGAATGCTGAAGTCGGATGCACTGGGTCGACAAGCGCAAAATAAAAACCACATAGAACGCAGACCGCCTTAGGGATTAGAGAAATAATCCGAACGCAACAAAAATATATATATATCTACACCTAACTAATACTTACTTGGAATCCTGATATTCAAGCAGGCAGGTTACGTCTGCTGCCAGGTAGCCGAAGGCCATCTGCAGTACTTTCTTTATTTTGCAATGTTTACTTTCTGCGGCTTACTGTGCCTAAAGGAAGGTAGGTTGGATAGGAATTGCATTACATTTTAGAATTTTGCCTGGACAGCGGCTACAGTCGACTATACACAACATATACACGAGATATCCCTGTTATTGGTCAATCTCCAACATGACAACACGTTGATCTCATCTTCCCTGAGACTGGGGGATGCTTGAAACATTGGAGATTCAAAACCTCACCGTTTCCTGTTTTCGATTCCTGAAGAGTCAACTGCCTTCCCCTCTCAGCAATACCGGCACTCTACCCACCCACTTCATTTAACCCTTTACAGTCCAAATTGTCCATTGCAGTGACAGGTAAAAGGAATGAAAGCCATATAGTCCTGCTTACAGATGCTCTGGCCGTAGTCACAGCACTAAAAAGCTAGAAAAATACTGAACTTAATGATTTAAGAGCAGTACTCTGTCAACTATGCCAGCAGGCCGCACCAAAAAAGGGTAGTGGTGCAGTGGGTTCCATCTCACTGCAACATCCAAGGCAACGAGGAGGCAGACAGACTGGCAAAAGAAGGTGCAAAACTACCACAACCAGATACTAGTATGACGTACGAAGAGTCAAAACGGCTTATTAGAGCTAGATACATGACCAAATGGGAAACCGAACATACTGACTACACCAAAAACGATGCCTATTACCAGTTGAACAGAAGAGAGCAGGTCGTGGTCTTCAGACTTCGCACTGGCCCCAATAGACTGAGGTACCACCTATTCAACAAATTGAAGATAGGTGGCACCGACGAATGCCCGTGTGGTACCGGGAAAATGACCGCTGAGCATTTGCTGCAAAACTGCCCGACATACGAGGATCAGAGAGAGCAGATGTGGCCATCACCAGTGGCAACACTAGACAAGCTCTATGGCAGTGTCGACAGCCTCATGATGACGGCTGCTATTTTCGAAAAAATAATGGTTACTGTCTGACTGCGTGCGAAGAAGAAGAAGAAGTCCATTGCAGTCAGCTAGAGTAGCACCAATACGTCTGATTTATCTGAGACAACATGTCAAACATCAACCATATATTGTTATTTAGCTAAATTTGATTTAAAATATAAGCTATGTCTTAAGGTTAAAAAATTATAATTTTAGTTTTAATGACTTTTATTTTTTGTTAACCATGAAACACATAGAATTACTGTTCTTGTTTTGGGAATTAAGACTAAGGTCACGGTCAGTCACATGGCAGGCAGTTGCCGTCAGGGATGAAGAAAGCTCTGCATGTACTAAGTCGCAGCCTATGTGAGGTGGTGTGGCCAGTTCCCTTCCTTGCCGCTTTTACCTTCGCCAACTCTAATGTCAGGTACCTATTTACAGCTGGGTTTGACTGGAGGATCGGTCGTACCAGGCACGAACCACGGCCTGGTTTTGTTTTCTCTCCGTCCATGAATTTGAACCCCTGGCAAGCTGTAATTCGCTTAGTAAGCCAACTCTCTGTTGACATGGCTTCACACCACACATCAAGACTAACATCTTGTGAATTACGTTGGACTGTAAAGGGCAAATGTATATGTATATGTACAATTGTTATTAATTGCATTATTTGCATTGAGAGGCTTTGCTCAAGTTGTTTCAGGGAGAGCTCTGCAAGAGCAGGGCCACTGGTACACTGAGAACATGTTGGAAAAATGGCTTGCAGTGCTTTCCAACCTCGCTGGAGCATAGGACTATCAGACATGAGACAATACACACTCTGTCCTTTACGCAGGAACAAATCTTGCTAAGTTTTGAGACGCATACATATACAAAACGAGAAACACAATGATATGCACACATAAACAGACAAAAATTCACGTATAAGTATATGATGGAGGAAACAAGAATGTATCGAGGTAATTTCAAAATAGATTAATTCCTTTCTGGTTATGTGTCTGTGTGTGGATGTGTTTCTGTATGTGTATGTATCTGTCTGTATATATGTAGTGTTGTCGTGTCCACTGCCTTTGTGTTTGTTGTGAATCGTTAGTTGTTTTAGTTTGTAAATTGTACCCGAGTGGTTCGCCGGGATCTTTGTGTATGGCAATGACAAGAATAGCACCACTGTCTCAAAGAGAGCATGTCGTAAGAGGCAACTAACTGTGTAACCGGCCATAACACCGCATAACACCGGCCATGGTTAGGGGGTTTGTTTAGAGCAGCATAGATGGCGCCTAATAGACTGCGGGTATACTTTGCTCTAGTGTTTCAGTCTATTAAGATGGACTCGCATATCGGTTAACAACCCTCCATAAGCGTTTGTCCCAACGTAGCGTAGTATTAAGCTGCTCGAGCCTAGCCCGCTAAGCATGAAACCCTTCTCCCGGCTACATCCAGCTCATACTAGAGCTGGGACCTGCGCAGGGGCAGATGCTCCTGTAGAAGTACAGGTCGACTAAGAACTGAGAACCTGTCGAAGACCTTTTGGCCGCAACATGAATTCGTGTTGTTTCTTTCTATCTGGGTAACGGAGCACTACCAGTTTTTTTTAAGTTTGTATCGATAGCAATGTACTTCTGAATTGCACTGTCTGTTCTTCAGATAAAATCTTTCCAAATATTTTGATTGTGTTATTTATTCCCTGGTCCAACCACCCAACCACAACTCGTCGCTACAGGCGTGTGACGAACTCAAGCGATCAGCTTTCAGCATTCAGAAGTGTGTGACTATTGTGGAAGTTGGCGGCGGAAACTGTGGTTGCCTAGCAACACTTTCTGCCATTGCCTCTGGGGCAGATCATGCTTTCATCAAGGAGGAGGACTTTACCATTCGAGATATTCAGGTATTTCTGTTTATTTTTAGCTGTGCTCTAGTTTGGTGAACTCTCGTTATCTTTGTTTGTTTGTTTATGTAAGCTCAACGATTGAGGCTAACGTCTGGTCAGGTAAAGATTGAGGCTAACGTCTGGTCAGGTAACGATTGAGGCTAACGTCTGGTCAGGTAAAGATTGAGGCTAACGTCTGGTCAGGTAACGATTGAGGCTAACGTCTGGTCAGGTAACGATTGAGGCTAACGTCTGGTCAGGTAAAGATTGAGGCTAACGTCTGGTCAGGTAACGATTGAGGCAAACGTCTGGTCAGGTAACGATTGAGGCTAACGTCTGGTCAGGTAACGATTGAGGCTAAAGTCTGGTCAGGTAACGATTGAGGCTAAAGTCTGGTCAGGTAACGATTGAGGCTAAAGTCTGGTCAGGTAACGATTGAGGCTAACGTCTGGTCAGGTAACGATTGAGGCTAACGTCTGGTCAGGTAACGATTGAGGCTAACGTCTGGTCAGGTAACGATTGAGGCTAAGGTCTGGTCATGTAACGATTGAGGCCAACGTTTGGTCAGGTAACGATTGAGGCTAACGTCTGGTCAGGTAACGATTGAGGCTAACGTCTGGTCAGGTAACGATTGAGGCTAACGTCTGGTCAGGTAACGATTGAGGCTAACGTCTGGTCAGGTAACGATTGAGGCTAACGTCTGGTCAGGTAACGATTAAGGTTAACGTCTGGTCAGGTAACGATTGAGGCTAAAGTCTGGTCAGGTAACGATTGAGGCTAAAGTCGGGTCAGGTAACGATTGAGGCTAAAGTCTGGTCAGGTAACGATTGAGGCTAAAGTCTGGTCAGGTAACGATTGAGGCTAACGTCTGGTCAGGTAACGATTGAGGCTAACGTCTGGTCAGGTAACGATTGAGGCTAACGTCTGGTCAGGTAACGATTGAGGCTAACGTCTGGTCAGGTAACGATTGAGGCTAACGTCTGGTAACGATTGAGGCTAAAGTCTGGTCAGGTAACGATTGAGGCTAACGTCTGGTCAGGTAACGATTGCGGTTAACGTCTGGTCAGGTAACGATTGAAGGTAAAGTCTGGTCAGGTAACGATTGAGGCTAACGTCTGGTAACGATTGAGGCTAAAGTCTGGTCAGGTAACGATTGAGGCTAACGTCTGGTCAGGTAACGATTGAGGCTAACGTCTGGTCAGGTAACGATTGAGGCTAACGTCTGGTCAGGTAACAATTGAGGCTAACGTCTGGTAACGATTGAGGCTAAAGTCTGGTCAGGTAACGATTGAGGCTAACGTCTGGTCAGGTAACGATTGAAGCTAAAGTCTGGTCAGGTAACGATTGAGGTTAACGTCTGGTCAGGTAACGATTGAGGTTAACGTCTGGTCAGGTAACGATTGAAGCTAAAGTCTGGTCAGGTAACGATTGAGGCTAACGTCTGGTAACGATTGAGTCTAAAGTCTGGTCAGGTAACGATTGAGGCTAACGTCTGGTCAGGTAACGATTGAGGCTAACGTCTGGTCAGGTAAAGATTGAGGCTAACGCCTGGTCAGGTAACGATTGAGGCTAACGTCTGGTAACGATTGAGGCTAAAGTCTGGTCAGGTAACGATTGAGGCTAACGTCTGGTCAGGTAACGATTGAGGCTAACGTCTGGTCAGGTAACGATTGAGGTTAACGTCTGGTCAGGTAACGATTGAGGTTAACGTCTGGTCAGGTAACGATTGAAGCTAAAGTCTGGTCAGGTAACGATTGAGGCTAGCGTCTGGTCATGTAACCATTGAAGCTAAAGTCTGGTCAGGTAACGATTGAGGTTAACGTCTGGTCAGGTAACGATTGAGTCTAAAGTCTGGCCAGGCAAAGCACACTAATCAGACAATGTTAGCTAGGCTCAAGAGAAATATACTGGCCTAGACCCTCGCCTGGCGTGACGATGAGGCTAACGTCTGGTCAGGCAAAACACATTGATCAGACAATGTTATTCAGGCTCAGGAGAAATATACTGGGCAAGACCCTCACCTGTCCTTCTCGAGGACAACAGTCTGGCTAACAAGGCGAGGTTCGACGTGATTCCCGTAGTAGTGAGCGACACGCAGATGAAACCAAGCATATGCCAACCGCCTGGAGGATCCCTTTCCACCTTCACCAGCACGCTCGGGATGTGAGGAACGTTACGACAACCTGCCACTTAACGCCATTTTTAGGACGCACAAAAGAGAAACATACTCATTGTGTGCATTCACAAACAACAACAACAACAACATGTAAGCTCAGAGTATAATTACATATATGGAGTAGGCTAAATAGTCAAAACTCAGCGTGAGTGTCCGGGGGTCGATTTAATTAATTTAGGGGAACTTGATGTCTGTTAAGACAAATGGTAACACGAGGTCTGTTTGATTGACCTCGTGTACCCGTTTTGAAGCAGATGTTTTTGTGCCCGCATTGGCCTGTTCACCCACACCCACAGGGAAACCTGTGACAAGGATGATGTCGGCGGTCCTCATCGACAACGATGGACAGCTATTATTACTATTTTCACAACTGCTTCTTTAACTTTAGCAAAGATGTTCTTTTGTATATAATATCCGAAGATGAGGTTGTGAGAGAACACTGAGAGATACAGAGCAATAAAATATCAGGAGCAGACAGACTGTTCGACATCAAGAAGGCATTTCAAACTCTCTCAGATGTCAATAGTTGTCCGAAAATTGACGTAAAAGCAAAAACAGTTGGCTTGGCTTGGCTTGGCTTCGTTCGTTCTCAATCTCCCGCTACCAAACCCTGAAAGGGCTTAAGTAGCAGAATGTAGTCCAGAGAACGGAATGCGTTGTGTCGTAGTTTACAGCTTGACTGCGATATTTGTACCTTTCGGTCCAACACATCCGACTTCAGCAAGCATTTTTTTTTGTACGGGTTAGCATTCCCTCTTCGATCTCTTCTCCTTAGCCAGTCTACCCTGCTGCAGCCTGTTATCCAGGATCACCGCGTAGAGGTGTAGAAGGGTCTTGGTAGCTCTGGTTCGCTGGCCCTGACGCTAGCAGTCAGCTATAGGTCGCTGACCACTGCAGCTCATGCGCTGCTCAGCATCTTGATCCCGCAAAGACAGTTGATGAAGAGTGTTCATTGGAAAGGGATGCATGAACAAAGTGTCAAAAGCATTAGCTCCATAAAACGGTGTTTACTTGACATGAAAACAACTTAAGCAGCTTGCTACATTGAAGGACAGGGACAATAAGCGTACATTCAAATTAGACCAATAAAATATGAAAAACTAAATAAGCCAAACATTAATTTATTGTGGCTAAAAATGTTAATACATATTAGCAATTATGAATCTATATAACAAATAGTTCACATATCACTATTTATCTAATTCACTTACCACTATCTTTCCAGCTCACTTACCACCATTCACGCAGTTCACATACCACCATTTATCTAATTCACTTACCACCATCTATCCAGCTCGCTTACCAATATCTTTCCAGCTCACCTACCACCATTCACACAGTTCACTTACCACCCTTTATCCAGTTCGCTTACCACCATTCACCCAGTTCATTTATCACCATTCACCCAGTTAATTTATCACCATTCACCCAGTTCACTAACCACCATTCACCCAGTTCACTTACCACCATTCACCCAGTTCACTTACCACCATTCACCCAGTTCACTTACCACCATTCACCCAGTTCATTTATCACCATTCACCCAGCATACTTACTATCATTCATCCAGTTCACCTATCACCATTTACCCAGTTCACCTATCACCATTGACCCAGTTCACCTATCACCATTCACCAGTTCACTTATCCCCATTCCCCCAGTTCACTTATCACCATTCACTCAGTTCACTAATCACATTTAAATATCTACCAACTACCGAATGTTCCAGAATTTGTCCAAAAAGCTCAAAGACAAACTGGAGTTCTCAGGTGTCCAGTACGGACTAGTCCTAAGGTATATGTCTTTGACCCCACCCACTGTCAGAGTGATTGCACGAATGATACAAGAGGTCTTTTCTCAACGTTTTGTTTGGCGCAAGTTCAAATCGAATGGAAGGTGTTTTACAAGTATGCATAACGACAAAAATAGAAAATATGAAGGACAGTCGCCAAGAGTTTTGATTCTACACATTGTGTTAATTGTTTTCCTTTCTGTGGTGTGCATCTAAAAATAAATCGTCATGCACGCTTGTTTTTGTGTAAGAAAGAAATACGTTTTAACTATTTATATAACCACCCAAAAAATTGTGTTTGTTTTTAGTTTTATGTTTTGATGATGCCCTCCGCCAGACTGGTACAATAATTGTACGTAAGTGAACACAGCTGAAACACATGTCAGCGATAACCCCTCCCACTCTGGGAAGACAAATGTCCAACTTGCGGGGTTGCAGACTTGCAGGAATTAGCGTATGTTTATCAAAACAATTAGGTGTACATACAAGGGTAACAAATATATTTCAATATTCAAATGCGTTACACAACATAAAATTAACTGCGCAGTTGATACAACCTTAGGGGTCTAAGGGTGACCGAAGGGCTGTACTAACTGTTACAAAGTGGTGCCATTTTTACGATTGTACATAAAGGGCAACACAGACAATCAATTGGTCTATCAAGACATTAAGGAGATACGCCTATGAACAAAATGTGACGAGAAATTAAGCTGCGTACTGCAAAATCTTAAATTAAAGGCCATTTCTTTGCAGTGGTCCTAAAAGGTCAAACGAATTCGCCGATGTGCAAATGTCTTAGCATCTATGGACTAAATAATATCAATGTTTTAGCGTCATGGATATTCTAAGGCTGCATGCGAAAAATCATTTGGATCTGACATGCAGTTTAATAGAAAATTGCTTCGGACCTTGTTCATGAATTAAAAGACGTTCTATAGTAGGTCTGTGGGTGATTTCCTTCTAACGGCTTACCAGATCTGTGGAAGCCGCAGAACTGGGGGGGGCGTACTTGTTGACTCTTAGCCGATGCTCCAGTATAGGACACGCCTCTACCTGTGAGGGACTGATTAGTGCAGTGGTAGAGCACTCGCTTTTCATGACAAAGGTATGGGGGTTCAACTTCCGCCACCAGCAGCTCAATTCGGCCCAGCTGTAAATGGGTACCTGGCTGACGGCTAGGGAAGGAAAACGACAGCGAGGAACGGAGCGGGTCACCCCTACCTCGTAAGGCTGCGGCTTAGTACAATAACGGCTCTAACACTTCATACCCGACGGCAGTGTCTGAGATAGGACTACCTTTATCTTTTCAACTTTTGGCTGCGCTAGCAGTATGTACTCTACAACGAGAATGCAGTCACTTCTAGGAGGTATGTGTCAACATCGACGGTCTCACTTCATTCCTTAGATTAGTTCATTGCTTCGCGGTACTTGCGTCTTAATTCACTCTAAACAGAGTTCTATGGGTTCCCATCGTACGCATTTGAGAGCTCATGCATGGCTGATGCATGCTGATGCATGGCTGATGCATGGCTGATGACTGAAATAGGACATTTCATTTCGCGACAGGACAGGTCGACATAATAATCTTATTTTAAATAAATAACTAAAGACATAGATACAGATTAGGTCAGTTCAGGTCAGGTCCTCCCGTAACCGGTGAGGTCGTTGGGGCACACATGAAGACATCCTTACAACACCACGAAACCCTTCTCTGTCAGCGGTCACAGCCTGTGCCTCTTCTGGTCGGAGGTTGGTCCATTATTATATGTTGTTCTCCCACCTCTTTTTGGGACGGCCTCTTCATCGTCTTCCTTGCACCTTCCCATGGAGGATCGTATTTGCAAGACCATTTGATCTCGATATGTGACCGTACCAAGCGAGTTTCCTTCTTTTGATAGTTACCAAGAGGTCTTCAAAAGGCCCTATTGCTGTTGTAATTCTATCTCGTATTTCCTCATTTGTAACTCGGTCTTTGTGCGGGACGTTTAAAAGCCTTCGGAAACATCTCATCTCCAAGGCATGTACCCTTCGCTGAAGGTCAGCTGTAACTGTCCATGTCTCACAAGCATAGAGGAATATTGACAGGACGAGTGTACGCATTAATCTGATTTTCGTGCATAGTGCTAATAGATAAAGATAGAAGTGTAGAATAGATGAAAACCCCTAATCCTAACCCTAAACCTAATTCTAAACTTAATCAAAACCCTAACCAAAGAAACTCATTGGTGAGACTGCATGAATTAGCAGAAACGGAAGTAACATTTTGCGTCCATTCTCGAAGAATGATTGACACTCCCAACAGTTAAAAAGTGGACTATTCTGTGAAGTCACTTCCTCAAATCCGGTGCTAAAAATAGGCATTTCATTTGTTTGGGGTGAATTATCACACATGTACCATTGCTTTTTTTTCCATTTCTTATTTGTCTTGCACTTAACAACATCCTTTAGCTAAAAATATCAACTCTTTAACTCTACTTCACTTATGAAAGACTGCCTTACATTTGTTTCGTCTTGTTCGCTCATGTAAAGTGAAAGGTCACCACCGCCTCCGACCACCGTAACAGGCCGTCTGAATATAAACACTTGCCGCGACGGCTTCATTAGCAATGGTATTATGTGACTGGTTTCTAGCCTCATAAACAGCTAACTTTAGTCCAAATGGCCTTACAGCTTTGTGTTCTTCACAATTACTGTGTATCTGATGGTTTAAATATTTCGAAAGAGAACTGCTTTTAGTGAACTTATTTACTAATATTACAAAAATGACTGATGTCAGTGTTCATGTCACTTTTAAAATTAATGTAAAATAAATTATTATCAGGAAAATATTAAAAATACTTGTGCAGTTTTCTTATTGGCTGATTTAGGAATGAAAATGCCAATGAGAATCTGACAACTGATTTCATGCTGCGTCTGTTTAGTGAGGAGGGACAACCCGAGTTTATGGCCAGGTTCGTATAACTTAGAGGTTTTCAAACTGTGCGTCGCGGCTCCCAGTGGTAAAGGCGTCACGGTGGCTTGGGAAAAGTGTTGGGCTCGATATTATGATATATATTTTTGGGGGTATAATTGCTTATATATGGTATAGAGAGGAGCCACGGTGATTTATGCGCAGGTCAAAGGAGCTGCGGACCAAGACAGTTTGAAAACTTCTGGTATTACTGATTCTCTGCTTTGGCCATTACACAAATTTGACAACGAACTTATGATGGATTGATCTTGGAATAATATAATTCTTATATATATATATATATATATATATATATATATATATATATATATATATATATATATATATATATTTATATATATATATATACACAAATGTGTGTGTATAAGCAAATATATATGTACGGATATGTACGCATGTTGCATATATGTATGTGGGTAAGTAGGTTTATTCATGTACATATACGTACATATATATGTGCGTATGTACATGTGTACATGCATGTGCGTGTTTGTGTGTATGTGTGTGTATACGTATGTATGTATGGAGGGATGGATGGATAGACGGATGGATGAATGCATGTATGTATGTATGTATGTATGTATGTATGTATGTATGTATACATGGGTGTAAGCATGAGTGGGTATGTATGCATATACGTATACATTTATGTGCGCATGTGTATATATATATATATATATATATATATATATATATATATATATATATATATATATATATATATATATGTATGTATATATTTTTATGTGCTTGTGGGTGTGAAAAGATGTATGTATGTGCAAAAATGAATAGGTATGTATCAGCAAGTACACATGTGCATTCATTTATATGGGCATTAATTTATATGTACATTCATTTATGCTTTCACAAATAAATGTATGTCACATTTCACCTCACAAAGTGTAACTCCCACTATCTCACGTCACCTTTCACCTCACAAAGTGTAACTCCCACCATCTCACGTCACCTTTCACCTCACAAAGTGTAACTCCCACCATCTCACGTTTCATCTCATAGGAATTTTTACCTCACATCACACAACATTTTGTTTTAAAATTGTGCAATAAAGAATTTTAAAAAGAAAATTAAAATGATGATGGATTGAACTGAATTCGAATGTATATAGTAATTCTCCCATTTATTCCTCATATAAATACCAACCTTTTTTCCTGTGTTGTTTCTCGGGGGAAGAGGGTTAAGTGTGAGACAGACTAGAACAGAACTTCTGTAACACTGAGAGCGTGTCGTGAGAGAGGGGTCAACCCCTTTTGTGGTTTAACCCTTCTAGAGTAGAAGACTTTCTAGCTCATGGCTTGGTACACCCGCAATTCATAGCGATGAGCAGCCTCCTTAGTTTAAAGAAGGCTCTAGAGACATTACCCTAAATATGATACAAGAATAAAACGTTGAATAACTGGTTTTCCTGGGATTCGAAAAATACTGAGCAAATAACTCTTGCTTCTCTCACCTGCATTTTATATTATTCTTTTATTCCCCTTCTTTTCTATTTAGTTTTAAATTGTCATTAAACTTGTTTCATTTTCTGCCTACCACTCGTCACAATTTTCTGTCCATCACTCGTCATAATTTGTTTGTCCACCACTCGTCAAAATTTGTTTGTCCACCACTCGTCATAATTTGTTTGTCCACCACTCGTCATAATTTGTTTGTCCGCCACTCGTCAAAATTTTCTGTCCACCACTCGCCACAATTTTCTCCCTACTTCTAGCCACAATTTTCTGCCTACCACTCGTCACAATTATCTGCCTACCACTCGTCACAATTCTCTGCCTACCCCTAACCACAATTCTCTGCCTACCACTCGTCACAATTCTCTGCCTACCACTCGTCACAATTATCTGCCTACCACTCGTCACAATTCTCTGCCTACCACTCGTCACAATTATCTGCCTACCACTCGTCACAATTCTCTGCCTACCCCTAACCACAATTCTCTGCCTACCACTCGTCACAATTCTCTGCCTACCCCTAACCACAATTCTCTGCCTACCACTCGTCACAATTCTCTGCCTACCACTCGTCACAATTCTCTGCCTACCACTCGTCACAATTCTCTGCCTACCACTCGCCACAATTCTCTGCCTACCACTAACTACAATTCTCTGCCTACCACTAACTACAATTCTCTGCCTACCACTCGTCACAATTTTCTTCCCCTTGTTCAAATATTATGTTTCTCAGATATCCTCCCTTCAATTTGTTATCAATTGTCCTTTAATCCTTCTAATTTCTTATTTTTGTCTTATTCTTCCTAAATTGTCTTTTCTCTATTATTTTTCCAATCTCCATATCATTCTTTCTTTTGTCATTCTCATATTATTCTTATTTTTGTTCTCTTCTAATTTGTTTGTATTGTACTTAACCTCTTTCTTCTGATGTTTGCATAGGCTCATTCACAATAGTAAGCATGCATTATGCAATACTAACATTTCCTTAACAGAGCGGCCATATTAGGTTACACACAAGAAGGCTTCCTGACATCACCCCATGACAGATATTCCGGTGTAAAAAATGGGTGCAGGAGCACTGCTTGGATAATACTCACGATGAAAGCGTGTGGTGCCAAGAAGGGAAGTAAGTAATACTCAATATCAAGATGTTTTAGGGATGTAAGTAATACTCAGTATAAATATGTTTTAGGGATGTAAGTAATACTCAATATCAAGATATTTTAGGAATGTTAGTAATACTCAGTATAAATATGTTTTAGGGATGTAAGTAATACTCAATATCAAGATGTTTTAGGAATGTAAGTAATACTTAGTATAAAGATGTTTTAGGGATGTAAGTAATACTCGGTATAAAGATGCTTTAGGAATGTAAGTAATACTTAGTATAAATATGTTTTAGGGATGTAAGCAATACTCAGTATAAAGATGTTTTAGGGATGTAAGTAATACTCGGTATAAAGATGTTTTAGGGATGTAAGTAATACTCAGTATAAAGATGTTTTAGGGATGTAAGTAATACTCAGTATAAAGATGTTTTAGGGTTGTAAGTAATACTCAGTATAAAGACATGTTTAGGGATGTAAGTATTACTCAGTATAAATAAAACATGTTTTAGGAATGTAAGAAATACTCAGTATAAAGACATGTTTTAGGGATGTAAGTAATACTCAGTATAAAGACATGTTTTAGAGATGTAAGTAACACTCCTAATCAATTGACAATTTTCCATACCGAGGGAGGGAGGGGGGGAGGGGGGAGGCGCCCGGGGTCAATGGCTGCAGTCGCCTCTGTGATCACTACTCGATGTGTGTGTTCTTGGGGCTTGGCTTCGTTCGTTCTCAATCTCCCACTACCAAACCCTGAAAGGGTAAGTAGCAGAATGTAGTCCAGAGAACGGAATGCGTTGTGTCGTAGTTTACGGCTTGACTGCGATATCTGCACCTTTCGATCCAACACATCCGACTTCAGCAATCATTTTGTGAGTACCGGGTTAGCATCCCTCTTCGATCCCTTCTCCTTAGCCAGTCTGCCCTTCTGCAGCCTGTTATCCAGGATCATCGCGTGCAGGTGTTGAAGGGTTTTGGCAGCTCTGGTTTGCTGGCCCTGACACTAGCAGTCAGCTATGGGTCGTTGACCAACGCAACTCATGCGCTGCTCAGCGTCTTGATCCCGTGTGTGTTCTTGACGTGAACAGTCTGTCGCGTAACTCATGCTGGTTTAAATTTTCTACTCCACTCATATTAGGCTGCGTGGCCTAGGGGTGAAACTCGCTCGGTTTTCACAATCCCAGCGTTCCGGGTTCGATTCCCACTTGTGTTCAGTTTGGCAGAAACTGAGTTTATTTGTCGGAGCGTAGCTCTTCCGCGTTCGGAAAGTATTTGCAACCTATAGTACTGCGCACTTGCCAAGAAACGTCTAAAATAGGTGGCGGTTGTAAGAAGCTACGTTCTGTAAAGGACATGCGACTGACTTTTACTCCACTCACACACTTGCTGAAGTGAAAGACTTGCACCACCGTAACACAATGTAGGAATAAACAGTGCATTATCAGCTTCCTTAATCAATCATCAACCATCTGTTAAACGATGACATTACAATGGATGAATCAGCCCCCCCCCCCCCCCCCCCCCCCCGCTGACTACAGTAGATACAATCAGCTGTACGTCGAGCAAGATGGGATGTCTGTTAAGATAGAACGGAAGTGTGTACAGCCAACAGGGTACATAAAAAAACAGAATTGATATCCTTCGCCATTTTCTGAGAACCTTCATTTATCGAATTTCAGTAGGTTTCACTCCTTCTGTAGGTTTAACTCTGTAGGTTTCACTCTTTCTGTAGGTTTAACTCTATAGGTTTGACCCCTTCTGTAGGTTTAACTCTGTAGGTTTCACTCCTTCTGTAGGTTTAACTCTGTAGGTTTCACTCCTTCTGTAGGTTTCACTCCTTCTGTAGGTTTAACTCCTTCTGTAGGTTTAACTCCTTCTATAGGTTTAGCTCCTTCTATAGGTTTAACTCCTTTTGTAGGTTTAACTCTGTAGGTTCAACTTCTTCTGTAGTTTAACTCTGTAGGTTCAACTCCTTCTGTAGGTTTAATTCTGTAGGTTCAACTCCTTCTGTAGGTTTATCTCCTTCGACGCTCAAAAATTGGATAAGAGAACACTGCTCCTATATGGGGCATGTAAGTAGGCGGCCATCTTTTAACTGCAGTCATGACATCAAGTTGTTCGTCTGCACTGTGATGGCACGTGCAGGACACTCTTGACATCCTTAGCAACCATATTAACAAGTTACAATGCAAAGACAAGGTTTTTCTTCTTTCTATCCAACTTTTATGGTTTTAATTTGAAGCCCCCTCATAATACTCACTATGAAGATATGTTTTATAGCATAAGTAATACTCGCTATCAATAAACGTGGTGTTAAACGGGGATGCTAGTTATACTAAACGGGGATCAAGATGCTGAGCAGCGCATGAGCTGCAGTGGTCAGTGACCTATAGCTGACTGCTAGCGTCAGGGCCAGTGAACCAGAGCTGCCAAGACCCTTCTACACCTCCACGCGGTGATCCTGGATAACAGGCTGCAGCAGGGCAGACTGGCTAAGGAGAAGGGATCGAAGAGGGAATGCTAACCCGGCACTTAAAAAAAGCTTGCTGAAGTCGGATGTGTTGGGCCGAAAGGTGCAAATATAGCAGTCAAGCTGTAAACTACGACACAACGCATTCCGTTCTCTTGACTACATTCTGCTACTTAAGCCCTTTCAGGATTTGGTAGCAGGATATTGAGAACGAACGAAGCCAAGCCAAGCCAAGCCATACTCAACATCAATACAATGTGATGGCAAACAGGGGTGTTAGTAATGCTCCTCTGGAAGATCTGTTAATGACAGTAAGTTTATAGCTCTTCACTTTTTTTAAATTTGTTTATGGCTCCAAATTAAAACATATTAAATGGTGTAGAATCGAAGTATACAAGCCCTGAACTCCCGCTTGGAATGCATTGCCACGGGAGGTAGTAGAGGCAGTGGACAGTTAATGCATTTAAGAATAAATTGAATGCGCATAGCTTTTAGAGCAAGGTGATGTAAATGAAACTGGTTGTATACAGACTCTGCAAAGTCTTCTAAACCAGTATAAAGACGTTAAGTTTAAGTTAAGTTAAAGTTAAGTTAAGTTAAGTTAAGTTAAGTTAAGTTAAGTTAAGTTAAGTTAAGTTAAGTTAAGTTAAGACAAAGATGGTAAAACAGACCCTTGAGTACCATAGAGACAATCCTTATAAATGATATATAAAGACTATCTGAGCCTTGCTAAACCAGGGCAGCCAAACGTCCTACTCACAAGCCTTGTTTTGGAATGTTCAGAAGGGATGATTACCTAAGACTAGAGGCGTCAAACCTTTAATGACTTGTAGGGATTTACTGTAGTGGAGGCGTCAAACCTTCAATGACTTGTGGGGATTTACTGTAGTGGAGGCGTCAAACCTTCAATGACTTGTGGGGATTTACTGTAGTGGAGGCGTCAAACCTTTAATGACTTGTAGGGATTTACTGTAGTGGAGGCGTCAAACCTTTAATGACTTGTAGGGATTTACTGTAGTGGAGGCGTCAAACCTTCAATGACTTGTGGGGATTTACTGTAGTGGAGGCGTCAAACCTTTAATGACTTGTGGGGATCTACTGTAGTGGAGGCGTCAAACCTTCAATGACTTGTGGGGATTTACTGTAGTGGAGGCGTCAAACCTTCAATGACTTGTGAGGATTTACTGTAGTGGAGGCGTCAAACCTTTAATGACTTGTGGGGATTTACTGTAGTGGAGGCGTCAAACCTTTAATGACTTGTGGGGATATACTGTAGTGGGGGCGTCAAACCTTCAATGACTTGTGGGGATTTGCTGTAGTGGAGGCGTCAAACCTTTAATGACTTGTGGGGATTTACTGTAGTGGAGGCGTCAAACCTTTAATGACTTGTGGGGATTTACTGTAGTGGAGGCGTCAAACCTTTAATGACTTGTGGGGATATACTGTAGTGGAGGCGTCAACCCTTCAATGACTTTTGGGGATCTATTGTAGTGGAGGCGTCAAACCTTCAATGACTTGTGGGGATCTACTGTAGTGGAGGCGTCAAACCTTCAATGACTTGTGGGGATCTACTGTAGTGGAGGCATCAAACCTTTAACGGCTTGTGTGGATCTACTATAGTGGAGGCGTTAAGCCTTTAACGACTTGTGGAGGAGTCAAACCTTTAACGATTTGTGTGAATCTAGTGTAGTAGAGACGTCGAACCTTCAACGGCTTATGTGGGCGTCAAACCTTCAAAGGCTTGTTTAGATCTACTGTAGTGGAGGCATTAAATCTTCAATGGCTTGTGGAGGCATCAAACCCTCAACGCCTTGTGGAGGAGTCAAACCCTTAACGGTTTGTGGAGGAGTCAAACCCTTAGCGGTTTGTTCAGATCTACTGTAGTGGATGCATCAAACCCTAAACGGCTTGTGGAGGAGTCAAACCCTCAACGGCTTGTGGAGGAGTCAAACCCTCAACGGCTTGTGGAGGCATCAAGCCTTCAACGGCTTGTGGAGGAGTCAAACCCTCAACGGCTTGTGGAGGCATCAAGCCTTCAACGGCTTGTGGAGGAGTCAAACCCTCAACGGCTTGTGGAGGCATCAAACCCTCAACGGCTTGTGGAGGAGTCAAACCCTCAACGGCTTATGGAGGCATCAAACCCTCAACGGCTTGTGGAGGAGTCAAACCCTCAACGGCTTGTTCAGATCTACTGTAGTGGAGGCATCAAACCTTCAACGACTTGTGGAGGAGTCAAACCCTTAACGGCTTATGGAGGCATCAAACCCTCAACGGCTTGTGGAGGAGTCAAACCCTCAACGGCTTGTGGAGGAGTCAAACCCTTAACGGCTTGTTCAGATCTACTGTAGTGAAGGCATCAAACCTTCAACGACGTGTGGAGGAGTCAAACCCTTAACGGCTTGTTCATCAAACCTTCAACGGTTTGTGGAGGAGTCAAACCCCAAACGGCTTGTTCAGATCTACTGTAGTGAAGGCGTCAAACCTTCAACGGCTTGTATGAATCTTCTGTCCTACCATAGGAATGAATGAGCTGATATTTTGACATTGAAAGCACCCGATATTGGAAACAAGAGATGTATGTAGTGGGAGAGGAGAGAGGGCATACTTGAATCAATCATTCTTCTCCTTCTTCTCTTGTCCTACTTCTCTTGTCCTACTTCTCTTGTCCTACTTCTCTTGTCCTACTGCTCTTCTCCTTCTTCTCTTGTGCTACTGCTCTTGCCATACACCGTCGCAGAGTCGCAGGATGCGTAGATGTCTTGTTATCGCCAAGTGGGAGGCTTGTACTGTCGTTAGGTGTAACATCCTGAGAGTGTCAGAAACACCGACGTCGTGGTCTACCTCTTGCTCGTAGACCGGAGACCTGAATATAACATGCTCTCGCTACAGGATGATTAAAATGGATTCTGAACCACTTTATTGTTCAGGCGCCAATGTAACCACTAACGGGGCTTGTCCCCACTGTCTGCCTCAGCGTGGTGTTCCGGGTTTGGTGACGGATTGCCTTTCCTGATGCACTTCTTACACAGCGCATCTTACAGCTCTGGTTCTTGTGTTTATGTGCTTCCAGTATGGACCAAGATGGACATTTGTAACACAATATATGAATAAACAATGCATTATCAGCTTCCTTAATCAACCATCAACCATCTGTTAAACAATGACACTACAATAGATGAATCAGCCACCCGCTGACTACAGGAGATAAATCAGCTGTGAGTCGAGCAGGATAGGATGTCTGTTAAAATAGAACGGAAGTGTGTACAGCCAACGGGGTACATAAACCAACGGTACTGATATCCTTCGCCATTTTCTGAGAACCTATGGGTATGTCTGTAGTGCAGTGATATTCTTTCTGGGAAAAAAAAAACTACAATGTAACTTAAGAAAGTAACTACGTCTGACATTGACATAAAAGAAATCTAGTGGATGCTACATTACCTCCATAAAGGCCACCAGAGTAAACAAAAACACAAATGCAATACACTTAAAATAATGCGTGAGAAACTCCGATCATACGTTTTGATTTTTTCAGCAAATGTGTTTACAGACCAGCCAGAAACCATCACCGTAACAACCACCATACGAGGAAGAGTGGAGTTTACTCCTGTTGATCAGCTTGCACAGGAAACAGACTTTGTGTAAGTAGACCAATGGCACCATGTGGCAATAGCAACGGAAGTAGATATACGTACGCAAGTTGTTAATACAGCAATACAGCAGCAGTTGGATCAGCAAAATTGTAGCAGCAACACTAACAGTAGCTGTAGTAGAACATACGATTTATGCAGCTCAGTGAGTTATCCGTTCACTTGAGTCGTGGGGAGTTTAATTTGTCTTTCTGGGTGAATTGTATGTGTCCTTGTAAGCTGGTGTCGTTTGTAAGCCGGTGTCCTTGTAAGCTGGTGTCGTTTGTAAGCCGGTGTCCTTGTAAGCTGGTGTCGTTTGTAAGCCGGTGTCCTTGTAAGCTGGTGTCATTGTAAGCTGGTGTCGTTTGTAAGCTGGTGTCCTTGTAAGCTGGTGTCCTTGTAAGCTGGTGTCGTTTGTAAGCCGGTGTCCTTGTAAGCTGGTGTCGTTGTAAGCGCATGCCGTTGTAAACGTATCTCGTAAGCCGGTGTCGTTCTACGCCAGTGTATATTGTAAGCCGGTGTCATTGTAAGCCGGTGTCGTTCTAAGCCAGTGTATATTGTAAGCCGGTGTCATTGTAAGCCGGTGTCGTTCTAAGCCAGTGTATATTGTAAGCCGGTGTCATTGTAAGCCGGTGTTGTTGTAAGCCGGTGTTGTTCTAAGCCAGTATATATTGTAAGCCGGTGATTTGTAAGCCGGTGTTGTTGTAAGCCGGTGTTGTTGTAAGCCGGTGTCGTTGTAAGCCGGTGTCGTTCTAAGCCAGTGTATATTGTAAGCCGGTGTCATTGTAAGCTGGTGTCATTCTAAGCCAGTGTATATTGTAAGCCGGTGTTGTTGTAAGCCGGTGTTGTTGTAAGCCGGTGTTGTTGTAAGCCAGTGTTGTTGTAAGCAGGTGTTGTTGTAAGCCAGTGTTGTTGTAAGCCAGTGTATATTGTAAGCTGGTGTTGTTGTAAGCCAGTGTTGTTGTAAGCCAGTGTTGTTGTAAGCCAGTGTTGTTGTAAACTGGTGTCATTCTAAGCCACTGTCATTGAAAGCCAGTGTCATTATAAGCCGGTGTTGTTATAACTAGTGTTGTTGTAAGCTAGTGTCGTTGTAAGCTGGTGTCATTGTAAGCTGGTATCATTGTAAGCTGGTGTCATTGTAAGCTGGTGCCATTGTAAGCTGGTGCCATTGTAAGCTGGTGCCATTGTAAGCTGGTGCCATTGTAAGCTGGTGTCATTCTAAGCCAGTGTCATTCTAAGCCAGTGTCATTGTAAGCCAGTGTCATTCTAAGCCAGTGTCATTGTAAGCCAGTGTCATTCTAAGCCAGTGGCATTCTAAGCCAGTGTCATTCTAAGCCAGTGTCGTTGTAAGGCGGTGTCGTTCTATGCCAGTGTCGTTGTAAGCCAGTGTCATTGTAAGCCAGTGTCATTCTTAGCCAGTATCGTTGTTCTAAGCCAGTGTCATTCTAAGCCAGTATCATTGTTCTAAGCCGGTGTCATTGTAAGCTGGTGTCATTCTAAGCCAGTGTATATTGTAAGCCGGTGTTGTTGTAAGCCGGTGTTGTTGTAAGCCGGTGTTGTTGTAAGCCAGTGTTGTTGTAAGCAGGTGTTGTAAGCCAGTGTTGTTGTAAGCCAGTGTATATTGTAAGCTGGTGTTGTTGTAAGCCAGTGTTGTTGTAAGCCAGTGTTGTTGTAAGCCAGTGTTGTTGTAAACTGGTGTCATTCTAAGCCACTGTCATTGAAAGCCAGTGTCATTATAAGCCGGTGTTGTTATAACTAGTGTCGTTGTAAGCTAGTGTCGTTGTAAGCTGGTGTCATTGTAAGCTGGTATCATTGTAAGCTGGTGTCATTGTAAGCTGGTGCCATTGTAAGCTGGTGCCATTGTAAGCTGGTGCCATTGTAAGCTGGTGCCATTGTAAGCTGGTGTCATTCTAAGCCAGTGTCATTGTAAGCCAGTGTCATTCTAAGCCAGTGGCATTCTAAGCCAGTGGCATTCTAAGCCAGTGTCATTCTAAGCCAGTGTCGTTGTAAGGCGGTGTCGTTCTATGCCAGTGTCGTTGTAAGCCAGTGTCATTCTAAGCCAGTATCATTGTTCTAAGCCGGTGTCATTGTAAGCTGGTGTCATTCTAAGCCAGTGTATATTGTAAGCCGGTGTTGTTGTAAGCCGGTGTTGTTGTAAGCCGGTGTTGTTGTAAGCCAGTGTTGTTGTAAGCAGGTGTTGTAAGCCAGTGTTGTTGTAAGCCAGTGTATATTGTAAGCTGGTGTTGTTGTAAGCCAGTGTTGTTGTAAGCCAGTGTTGTTGTAAGCCAGTGTTGTTGTAAGCCAGTGTTGTTGTAAACTGGTGTCATTCTAAGCCACTGTCATTGAAAGCCAGTGTCATTATAAGCCGGTGTTGTTATAACTAGTGTCGTTGTAAGCTAGTGTCGTTGTAAGCTGGTGTCATTGTAAGCTGGTATCATTGTAAGCTGGTGTCATTGTAAGCTGGTGCCATTGTAAGCTGGTGCCATTGTAAGCTGGTGCCATTGTAAGCTGGTGCCATTGTAAGCTGGTGTCATTCTAAGCCAGTGTCATTCTAAGCCAGTGGCATTCTAAGCCAGTGTCATTCTAAGCCAGTGTCGTTGTAAGGCGGTGTCGTTCTATGCCAGTGTCGTTGTAAGCCAGTGTCATTGTAAGCCAGTGTCATTCTTAGCCAGTATCGTTGTTCTAAGCCAGTGTCATTCTAAGCCAGTATCATTGTTCTAAGCCAGTGTCATTCTAAGCCAGTGTCATTCTAAGCCAGTGTCGTTGTAAGACGGTGTCGTTCTAAGCCAGTGGCGTTGTAAGCCAGTGTCATTGTAAGCCAGTGTCAGTCTAAGCCAGTATCGTTGTTCTAAGACAGTGTCATTCTAAGCCAGTATCATTGTTCTAAGCCAGTGTCATTGTAAGCCAATGTAATTCTAAGCCAGTATCGTTGTTCTAAGCCAGTGTCATTCTAAGCCAGTATCGTTGTTCTAAGCCAGTGTCATTCTAAGCCAGTATCATTGTTCTAAGCCAGTGTCATTGTATGCCAGTGTCATTCTAAGCCAGTATCGTTGTTCTAAGCCAGTGTCATTGTAAGCCAGTGTCATTCTAAGCCAGTATCGTTGTTCTAAGCCAGTGTCGTTGTAAGCCAGTGTCATTCTAAGCCAGTATCGGTATTCTAAGCCAGTGTCGTTGTAAGCCAGTGTCATTCTAAGCCAGTATCGTTGTTCTAAGCCAGTGTCGTTGTAAGCAACTGTCGTTGAAAGCCAGTGTCATTATAAGCCGGTGTTGTTATAACTGGTGTCGTTGTAAGCTGGTGTCATAATAAGCTGGTGTCATTGTAAGCTGGTGTCATTGTAAGCTGGTGTAGTTGTAAGCTGGTGTCATTGTAAGCTGGTGGCATTGTAAGCTGGTGTAGTTGTAAGCTGGTGTCATTGTAAGCTGGTAGCATTGTAAGCTGGTGTAGTTGTAAGCTGGTGTCATTGTAAGCTGGTGTCATTGTAAGCTGGCGTAGTTGTAAGCTGGTGTCATTGTAAGCTGGTGTCATTGTAAGCTGGTGTAGTTGTAAGCTGGTGTAGTTGTAAGCTGGTGTAGTTGTAAGCTGGTGTAGTTGTAAGCTGGTGTCATTGTAAGCTGGTGTCATTGTAAGCTGGTGTCATTGTAAGCTGGTGTCATTGTAAGCTGGTGGCATTGTAAGCTTTTGTCATTGTAAACTGGTGGCATTGTACGATTACTCTCATGTCATCTATCTATCTCCCATGCGATCTCCCTCGTCTCCAGATCATCTTATGTTATAAGTGGGCAGTAGGAGCTGATCATTCTGCATTCGCACGAGATGGCTAAGCCATCATATGTTGTCTAGAAATGTATCCAGCACAAATGCTAGCTTACATCATACTCCTAATGTCCTCGTTCTTCATGGTATTCACCCTCTCCAATCCCCCTGTGGAACCATTGACCTGTCTTTGATATTGCTTTCCATGGGTCTCAATGTTCTTTCTGTTAGACCTTGTATAAGGACCAAGTCTGAGACGGGTAACAGGGAGTTGCTACAACTATACTGTGTATCAGTTGTTCAGTTGTCAAGCTGATGTTTGGTTGGGTAAGAACTGGCGTCGATTGATACATCACCGAGAATGTTCTCTGCCATCATGTTTATATTTCTCTGTCAAGCCTTCCATATTCTGTACAAAAAATACTTTCCCACATATTTTTCTAGGGTTCTTCAGGCGGTTGTGCTATGCCTGCCTTCATCTACGTGTCGCTAACTACTACAGAAATCACGTCGATTGCCCACCCCATTAGCCAGGCTGCCATGAGAACAGTTCGTTTCCATGAACGACCACTAGGAAGTCGAGGTCGGGATCTTGGCCAGTATAGTTTGCCTGACCCTGACTAACATGTCTTCTGATCAGCATGTTTTGCCGGACCACACGTTAGTCGTTCTCCCCTAAACGATATTCATAAGCTTGCTTGTGTTTCAGTGATAAGTTGTATTGAGTTATAGTACAATCCATCCTAAATTCGGTTTACGTTAATTGAAGCCTTACGTGCAAGAGTGGCGAGCCTGCATGGTTTATTAATATTGTGTCAGTTGAGTCCATATTCTTCTTTTTAGGTTGTCCTGGTGAGGCTGTTTCTGTTTACATTGTATGGTTCTTCTTCGGCGCCCTCCAATCAACACGTAAGCCCTAGAAAGAGGGGCGCAGTAGTCGAGCGTTAGGGCGCTCACCTCTCAAAGATATGAACAAAAACGATGGACGATCGAATCCAGCAAGTATATAGCGACCCCAGGTCTCAAGGGAGATGGGGCAAGAATGCCTGCATCCTGAGTTACCTCTAGTTGTCTTGACTTATGTCTTGCTACTGGTCCAAGGTAGCTCGGGACTAGAGAGTGAGGTTGAAAACCAGCACAGTTTCATCCTCACTAAAATCCAAATACAACAGGAGTTACATTATAAAAATAAATATTTTGATATTGTCGCCATTTCGCTTGCGATTGCCAACTGAGAAGGACAGAAGGTTTAGCATTGCGGCTAGGTTAAAATGTCAGTCGCTATCCAGAAAGCATGGTTTAGTCAGCTGTGATGGCACATTGTGTACCGATAAGCAATAATCAAAATCATTCACTAGCCACAACAATAGACAAATCAGGTTTATCTTGTTTGTGTATGTATTAATGTTCACCGATTATAAAGTACAAATACTTTTCTATAATAAAATCCGATTTCCATTTTTCCAGAAATCGCCGACCAATGAACCAGTGGTGGATGAAACTCAGGAATCTGCTCAACATCTTGTCATGGTCCCCTATTGACAGTGAAAAACAGGCCTTTAGATCGGAATTTAAGCCCGATTCATTTGAATCACTTTAATGAATCATATGTTGTGTATGATATTGTGGGTGGGATGAATCCTATTTGTGAATTTATGAATGAAATGTTGTGTGATATTGTGGGTGGGATGAATCCTATTTGTGAATGAAATGTTGTGTGATATTTTGGGTGGGCCAAATCCTATTTGTGAATGAAATGTTGTGTGATATTTTGGGTGGGCCAAATCCTATTTGTGAATCACATGTTGTGTGTGATGATCTGTGTGTTTAGGGAATATTATTTATGAATCATATGTTGTTTGTGATACTGTGGGTGGGCTGAATCCTATGTATGAATCATATTTTGTATGTGATATTTTTAGTGCACTGAATCCTATTTATGAATCGTATGTTGTGTGTGATTTTGTGTGTGTGTAGGGAATCCTATTTGTGAATATATTGTGTCTGATTTGTGTGTGTGTGTAGTGAATCCTATTTATAAATCATATGTTGTGTGTGATTTGTTGTGTGTGTAGTGAATCTTATTTATGAATCAAATGTTGTATGTGATATTGTGGGTGGGCTAAATCCTAATAGTTTAGATGAGCATACATTATTGTTGTCCTGTTTTAATTTAACAGGACCATAGGGCCACCACTGTAGTTGGCCTGTTCAAGAAAACCTGTGCCAAAGCACTGCATGCTCTTGCATTGCTTGTTTCTGAAGCAATGTTTGACATTATGATGTTGCTAATCGCATATACAACCCTCTTTAGTGGTCTTTGAAAATGTGCATGTAAAAGCAGTGGGCTTCACGGCAAGGGGTTCTGAGATCCATTCATGGAGGAAGTGTATGCCATATCAATCAAAACCTGTTCAGCTCCCTGTGAGGCATAAGTATTCAACAAATACGTGTCATGTCATCAAATTTTGACCTGTCCATATCTATTGAAGTTTATGTGGGTGTATATATCAATCAATCAGTCAATCATTAAATCAATCAAATCCTGTTTAGATCCATATGGAGCATGAGTATTCAACAAATACACGATAAGTTATTGATAAGTCATTGATAAGTCATTGATAAGTCATTGACCTGTCCCTACATATTTAAGTTTTGTGCCTTGAAGATTCTACAGGATGGGATAGTCAACTCCATACCCGGCCACTACTGCTTGACAGGTTACAGTGTTACTATTCTTGACGTCTTATTTGTGCGCCAATAAGACGTATGTATATACTTACCAGAAAATGTGGCTATAACGACTAAGCGTCAAAGTACAATATTTATTAAAGCTCAGTTTTAAATTAGACGAAACACTGAGCTCCACGTCTGGTGATGACTCTCTGAGAATGGAAATGTCAAGATGGGGATTAAACAGAAGATATTCTCGCCTACATCTTTGTTGTTTCCTTAGCAATCGTTGTTTGTTGAGCAATAACATTGTTATTTCTTGTTGATCAGGCATTCTCAACCTGGTGCTCGTGAGCACCACAGTGTTCTTTAATGACATTTGGTGCTCGGGTCATGCAAGTAAAAAAAAGTGCTGGCGAGCACCAACGCTCATGAGACCCATTTTTTTTCATTCAGACTTTGTTTTGCAAACATAAACAAATAATTTTGTTATCCATCCATTATATTTTAGGCGACCTGAAAGTTGCTAAGTTGCGAGTTTGCTGCCAGTAAACGTATTTACCACTCTGTTCTATTTCGCAATGCTGACTGGATTCGTGGATTTCCCTGATACTAGTCAGGGTCAGCGTTGTGTTGCATCATGTACTTATCGCTGAAATATTTGTTTGAAAAGGAGAAATTCATAAAAGATACAAAAAGGGTCAAAATACTGCGCAGTGTTTCTCTCAAATGTCTGGCTATGTGTGGAACGACCTACCTGTGCGAAAAGCTCTCTCACTTATGAAATACCATAAGAACAAAATACGATCACCATTAACTGATTCACATCTGCAAGACAAGACTGTTTACGTAGAGCTAGCTACAGGCGACTTCTCCTTGAACATCACTGTACTTATGAGTGGCTTTCAAGCTGAAGAATATCATTAACCCGGTGAGTGTTTTGGCTTGGCTTCGTTTGTTCTCATTCTCCTGCTACCAAACCCTGAAAAGGGCTTAAGTAGCAGAATGTAGTCCAGAGAACAGAATGTGTTGTGTCGTAGTTTACAGCTTAACTGCGATAATTGCACATTTTGGTCCAACACATCCGGCTTCGGCAAACATGTTTTGAGTACCGGGTTAGCCTTTCCTCTTCGACCACATCTCCTTAGCCAGTCTGCTCTGTTGCCGCCTGTTATCCAGGACCACTGAGTGAAGGTGCAGAAGTGTCTTCGCAGCTCTGATTCGCTGGCGCTGACTCTAGCAGTCAGCTATGGGTCGCTGACCGCTGCAGCTCATTCGGTACACAGCATCTTGATTTTGGGTTTAAAAATGTATTATTTTTCTAAAATGAAACCCAATAGATTGCATGGTGCTTGCTTACTTAATATTACATTTGAACGTTGTTCACAATCTTAAAACGTTGAAAACCTCTGTTGTATACCATTGTTTTAAATTCGGGTCTCATTTCACGTCACAAAATTCCAAAATGTATCGCTAAATTAATAGAGAAAAATGGAATACAAATGTCATCATCAAAACCGTTTATTTGAATGTTGAGCATAGTTTTTCAACAAATATGCGGCAAGTCTTTCTGTCCCGTGTTTCATAGACGCGTTCAACACAACATATTGTCAATAAAGTTGGTTATAAACTTAAACTTTTAGGAAATCCATGTAAATTACAAAAATCACAAACTGCTCTATTTGGAAAATCGATACTGAATCCTCTGATATTGACGAAGAAATATCAGATTGGGTTAACTTGATATTTGTGCAAAAATATTCTGAGCGTCCGCTCAGCTTATTCTTCTTCTACTTCGTACGCTGTCAGACGTCAACTTGAATTTGTTTGAAGAAAGCAGCTGTCATCCTGAGGCTGTCGACACTGCCATAGAGCTTGTCTATTGTTGGCACTGGTGATGGCCACATGTGCTTTCTCTGGTCCTCGTATGTCGGGCAATTTTGCAGTAGATGTTCAGCGGTCATTTTTCCTGCACCACAGGCTCATTCTTCAGTGCCACCTAACCTCAGTTTATTGAATAGGTGATACCTCAGTCTGTTGTGGCCTGTGCGGAGTCTGAAGACCACGACCTGCTCTCTTCTGTTCAACTGGTACTTGCATCATTTTTTGTGTAGCCAGTATGCTCTGTTTCCCATTTGGCCATGTATCTGGCCTTAATAAACCTTTTGGACTCTTCGTAGGTCACGCTAGAATCTGGTTGTGGTAGTCTTGCACCTTCTTTTGCCAGTCTGTCTGCCTCCTCGTTGCCTTGGATGTTACAGTGGGATGGAACCCACTGTACCACTACTCTTTTTGGTGCGGACTGCGCTCAGCTTATACGTGTAAGAGGGCAGTGAGGTCAGGATGGGGATTATAAAACATGTATTTATTCGTTCACTGAAACGGACACACGTGTTTCACCATTCAAAAAGTTAGTAGATGAACATTTGTTACATGTGTATGTTAACTTAACTTAACTTAACTTAACTTAACGTCTTTATACTGGTTTAGAAGACCCTGCAGAGTCTGTATACAACCAGTTTCATTTACATCACCTTGCTCTAAAAGCTATGGGCATCTAATTTATTCTTAAAAGCATTAACTGCCCCTGCCTCCACTTCCTCCCCTGGCAATGCATTCCAAGCATTCACCACTCTCTGACTAAACAAATATTTCCTAATATCTAATCTGGACCTCTCTTTAGTCAACTTGTAGCTATGCCCTCTTGTTATTGTGGATGGTTGTATTAAAAAAAAACTTGTTATAGTCTAATATATCGATTCCTCTGATCATCTTATAAACTTGTATTAAGTCACCACGAATTCTTCTCTCTTCTAGACACTGAAGGCCGGTTTTTTTAAGTCTTTCCTCATAACAGTAATTCTGGAATCCCACTATCAGTTTTGTCGCTCTTGTTTTGTATTCTTTCCAGCATGTTTATATCCCGTCTATGAGTTATAACAGGAGGCATGAAGTCAACGCCAATTGTAGAACTTGAAAAGATTACAAATATGCAATCCATGACTGACAGAAGAGACTGCAGAGCCCAGCAGCAAGCAGAGAAATCCAGAAGACTGACAGACCACCCAATGCATCAGAGACTAAATAGATTTGGAAATGGGAAACTAAAGAGGAGAAACTTTGCAGAAATAGCCAAAGCAAAGATGAGCGAAGACCCTATGAACACCATAACAACACCAAAGCCCATCCCTACTGTACACAAACCCACATAAAAGCAGCATATCATTCCGGAGGTGGTAGAAAATATATCAGGTATTGGAAACAAGAACAGCCAGACTGAACAAGAAAGAAGAGACATAACCCTGAGGTACATAGCGGAAAACTACCCAAGCATGGACTGGACCCATGCATACACCGACGGTTCTGTAACAAACACAACACAGAATGGAGGGAGAAGGGTATTCCTGAGCCTAACAAATGGTAGAAAAATAACACTGTGGGTGGCAACTGGACAATTCTCAAGCAATTTCAGAGCGGAGGCAGAGGCACTGAAGGCTGCAGTAAAAGCAATGCTGACAGGCGAAAGCAATGAAAGCCAGATAGTCCTGTTACTTAACATAACTTAACTTAACATCTTTATACTGGTTTAGAAGACCCTGCAGAGTCTGTATACAACCAGTTACATTTACATCACCTTGCTCTAAAATCTATGCGCATCCAGTTTATTCTTAAATGCATTAACTGTCCCTGCCTCCACTACCTCCCCTGGCAATGCATTCCAAGCAGACACCACTCTCTGACTAAAAAAATATTTCCTAATATCTAACCTGGACCTCTCTTTAATCAGCTTGTAGCTATGCCCTCGTGTTATTGTAGGTGGCTGTATTTTAAAAAACTTGTTATAGTCTAATTTATCCATTCCTCTGATCATCTTATAAACCTGTATTAAGTCACCACGAATTCTTCTCTCTTCGAGACACTGTAGGCCGGTTTTTCTGAGTCATTCCTCATAACTGTAATTCTGGAATCCCACTATCATCTTTGTCGCTCTTTTTTGTATTCTTTCTAGCATGTTTATGTCCCCTCTATGATAAGGACTCCACACCTGTACACAGTACTCCAATCTAGGTCTAACTAAAGCTTTATACAGTTTAACGATCACTTCCTTGCTCCTATGTTTAATATTTCTTTTTATCATACCTAACATTGCATTTGCCTTTTTCACTGCTACCTTAACTTGCTCACTCACCTTTCCTGTATGATCTATTATAACCCCTAGGTCCCTTTCCTTATCTATCTTTCTAATATTGTTTTCTCCCATTCTGTAATTATGTTCCATATTGGATCTACCCATGTGGATGACTGTACATTTATCTACATTAAACTCCATTTGCCAGCTTACAGACCATTCTCGAATTTTATCTAAACCCGACATCAATATATCCACTTCCGCTTTAGATGAGACACTACTGCATAGTTTTGTGTCATCAGCAAATTTTGCAATCATGGATCTCATATCAATGTCCAAATCATTTATATATATCAAGAACAAAATTGGTCCCAAAACCGAGCCCTGTGGCACACCACTTTTCACTTCACTCCACTCAGAGTACTCCTTATTTATGCCCACCCTCTGCCTTCTTCCCGTTAACCAATTTTCAATCCATTTGGCAACTTCGCCACCTATTCCATGTGATTTTAACTTTCGAAATAATCTTTGATGAGGTACTCTATCAAAGGCCTTTGCAAAGTCTAGATAAATAACATCCACTGGCTCCCCTTTATCTATGATTTTAGTAACCTCCTCCACGAATTCTAATAGATTTGTTAAGCATGATCTCCCTCTAGTGAACCCATGCTGACTATTTCTAATTAGATTAAATTTGTCTAAATGCATTACAATGTTTTCTTTGATTATTGACTCTAACAATTTACAGACTATGCTCGTTAAACTCACCGGTCTATAATTTGCCGGATCTGATTTTTTGCCTTTTTTGAATAAGGGGATCACTCCTGCATCTTTCCAATCCCGTGGAACAATCCCTTTTGTAAGTGATTGAGAACATAATATAGCCAATGGTTTTGCTAGTTGGTTTCTAATTTCATACAGCAATTTTGGGTGAATACCATCTTGACCTGGACATTTATTCACTTTCAACCCCTCCAATTTTTTAAAAACCATTTCCTCTGTAATACAGATTGAACTTAATCCCGCTGCATCCTTGTCTCTTTGAAAAATATCTATAGGCTCTGGGATCTCGGAGCAGTCCTCCTTTGTGAAGACTGTGCCAAAGTACTGATTGAGCAGATTAGCAGCCTCCCTATTCTCACTTATTATTTTCCCTGTACTGTCTATGAGAGGGCCTACTTTGTCTTTCGTTCTTTGTTTATTTCTAACATAAGAAAAGAAGCTTTTACTGTCAGTCTTGATCCTCTGAGCAAGTTTTTTTTCAAAGTCTATTTTTGCTGTTTTATTCGCTTTCTGAGATATGTTCTGCTTGTCCAAATATTTTACATATGTTTCTTTTGATTTACCTGCCTCTATATATTTTTGCCATGCTTTATTTTTTGCTCTTCTACATTTCACTTCAAATCTAGTTATCCACTTTTTACGCTTGGGGTTTACCTCCCTACATGGAACACATTCCTCTTTTAGCGTTTCTAGAACTGTTTTAAAACTTTCCCACTCCTGTTCAACATCTGTTCCTACAATAATATCTTTCCAGATTATGTGGTTCGCTGCCTCTTTCATCCTCTTAACATCTGCCTTAGAGTAGTCGTATGTTCGCGTGTTTATGTTTACTTCTTTCCCTGCAATAAGATCCCAACGGATGATTTGATGGTCACTTGAGCCAAACAGTTCCCCAACGGTAACGTTTTCAATCATATTTTCCTCTGTGGTAAAAACTAGGTCGAGTATGTTTTTGCCTCTGGTGGCTGCTTCTACATGTTGAATTAAAAAATTGTCAGTTATGCACGTAACAAAAGGTTTTGACTCTACAAGTGCTTCTGCCATATCCCATTTTATTTCTGGATAGTTGAAATCTCCCATTAATAATAATTTCCCTTTACTTGCCTTTGCTATACTACTAATCAGCTCCTCATCATCCTCTTTTTGACTTGATGGACATCTATAGCACACTCCAATCACTGTTTTTTCACCCCCACTTTCTATTTCTCCCCATACACTTTCATTTTTGTTACCACGTGATAAATAATCTTTGATCGTTATATTAACAGAATTTATACAGTATAATAAAACGCCACCTCCCTTAGTCTTGTCTCCAATTATCCTATCTTTCCTTAACATTGTATATCCCTCAATTTTAAGTTCACTATCTGCAATCTCCTCATATGTCCATGATTCTGTTAACCCTATTATATCTGGTTTTTCTTCTTCTACATACAGTTCCAATTCTTCTCTTTTATTTACTATGCTTCTCACATTTGCATAAAAACATTTTAGTTTGTAATGTTGTTGGTTTTCCTCTTTTTGCTTCTGCTTTATCATTTTAGTGTTTGCTTTTCTACTATGTATTTCACACTTCCCTGACACCAAATTACCCCTTTGACTACATCCTCTATAGCACCCTATTGTAGGCCTATCTTTAGTCTCATACTTCATAGGCCTTACTAGTTTAAATTTCTAACACAATGATAGAACATATACTTTGCTACAACATGCTGTCCTAACTCATTTAGATGTAAACCTCCCCTATCTAACATTTTACTTTTGTCTACTTTAACATCAATAAATTCCATTCCCATGTCCGCACACATCACCTGTAACCTAAGGTTGATACCTATTATTTTGCTATCTAGATAGTCTGACCCATCTGCTCTGTCTAAAATGCCCATCATTGTGACCTTTCTAAACTTTTTTTCCTTAAGTGTTCTCATAAGACTTTTATATTTATACATAATTATTTCTGTACCATCTCTCTTTACATTATTTGTACCTGCCAATACTACCACATGACTGTTTCCTTTGTCATCTAACCTCTTTATTCTCCCCTCTATGTCCTCTATTTTTGCTCCCCCAATATCCATTCTTTCAAACATGTTGTGTTGTTTAGACAAATGTCTGCCAACCTCTCTCACCATTGAATCTCCTAACCAAAACTGACCCCTCACCTATATGTGCATACTTCTCTCCAAAGCTCTCTGCCCTGTGAGCTGTTTCCTCACTCAAATCTCCCTTACTTCCTTGACTACACCTTGACTGCAGCTTCTTTAAAATTTCCTCCATTTTCACTTGTTTCCCTTCTATTTCCATCTGCCTCTTTTCTATCTCCTCTAATCTCTTCTCATTTTCCCTTATATTGCACTCCATTTGTGCCTGCCTTTCTTCAACTCTACATATCCTACATAAAACGGTTCCTTCATCTTCCAACGTTGTAGTAATACTAACATTTTCGCCACACATATCACATAATCTGACTTGGCCTTTCCTCGCAGCAGTTCGTCTCGTCTTAGTGGCCATACTAATTTTGCTATTTATTTCCGTTAGCCAATAAGTTATATTAATACCTAATAAAATGTATACTTCTTAAAGCAACGCCAAAAAAGGAACAAACAAATGTCGCTGGTATTTACCTTTCTACAAAGTATCAAAACGACTAGGCCTAGTGTTACTTGAGTGTTACTACCGCTCACTGTTCCACGCTATTTAATTCTGTTACAGATGCCCTGGCCGTGGTTACAGCACTGAAAAGCCAGAAAAATACTAACTTGATGATTTAAGAGCAGTACTCTGTCAACTATGCCAGCAGTCTGCACCAAAAAGAGTAGTGGTACAGTGGGTTCCATCCCACTGTAACATCCAAGGCAACGAGGAGGCAGACAGACTGGCAAAAGAAGGTGCAAGACTACCACAACCAGATTCTAGTGTGACCTACGAAGAGTCCAAAAGGTTTATTAGGGCCAGATACATAGCCAAATGGGAAACAGAACATACTGGCTACACAAAAAATGATGCCTACTACCAGTTGAACAGAAGAGAGCAGGTCGTGGTCTTCAGACTCCACACAGGCCCCAACAGACTGATGTACCATCTATTCGATAAACTGAAGATAGGTGGCACTGACGAATGCACCTGTGGTACAGGGAAAATGACCGCTGAACATCTGCTGCAAAACTGCCCCACATACGAGGACCAGAGAAAGCGCATGTGGCCATCACCAGTGCCAACACTAGACAAGCTCTATGGCAGTGTCGACAGCCTCAGGATGACAGCTGCTTTCTTCGAACAAATTTAAGTTGACGTCTGACAGCGTACGAAGAAGAAGATATTGACCTAATTGCTTCCTAACATTTTCAAGAACACTCATCACAAGCATCTGATTTCCATTGCGGAGATGTTACGTTCAAGGGCAGCCGTCAGACTCCAAGTCTCACACGCGTAGAGGTATACCAAGGTGACCATTGTATACATTAAAGTCAGCTTCGATTGAAGGTTAATGTTCTTGTCTTTCCAGATTATTCGTAATTTTTATCAGGACGACCATGACCATTGCTGTTCTTGACTGGATCTCCGCTTTAGACTCCTCCGTCTTCATTTCTGCTCCAAGATATTTGAACCGCGTGACACATTCCAGAGGTTCACCTTTGACCATAATCGGATTTTAAATACTCTCTGGGTTGTTGACCATGTATTTTTCCCTGATCAAGTACAGGTTAAAAGAATTTCTATTGTACTTTGACCAGCTCTGAAACCCAGCTGTCCTTCCGCAATAATTCCTTCTGCTCTTGGAGTAAAAGAAACTGCAGTCTTATAAACCAGTATAAAGATGTTAAGTTAAGATTCAACTTGCGTCTAAGTTATATATTGTCAGCAATCTCACTCTCGCCCTGAACTACTTTGGTCCAGTGACAGCACAGGATGTAGGTTTTTCCTCAGGCTCGAAAATAGACAGGAAGGGAGGTATAAAAGAAAAGTTGGCTTTTCGAAAAGCATCAACAGACCGACTCTTTAAAGCTCATCATCATGTAGCATGTCCTTTGTAGAACGTCGCTCCCATCACAGTCTGTCTGAAAGAAACTCGTTCCCTTGCCAAAACTCCAGCTTCCGCCACTGTCATACTCAGGCACTCCTGGATATCTTGGTGCCATCGTCTTCTTGGTCTACCCCTTCCTCTTTTGCCTGGCACCATACCTTCCATCACCGTCCTCTGAAGACCGTTGTGTCTCTTGATGTGACCAAAGTATTTGCATTTTCTAGCCAAAATGGAATTGATAAACCAGTTCTCCTCTATGCTCAACTCTTGCCGAATGTCTACATTTGTTCTTTTCTCTGTCCAGGGTATTCTGAGGATCTTTCTGTAACATTTTGACTCGAAGGATTCGATTCTTTGTCTAGAAGTTTTGGTAATCGTTCATGCTTCACAGCCATAAGCTGCCACAGGAAAAACACAGGCTCTCTTTAAAGCTATGAAACGATAATTCCTTAGCAAAAGGGAAGTAAGTAAGAAAATTATAAATACCGCCCTAACTGTGCACAAATTGTCACTTACGGATGTGAATCATGGACAATGACCACACCCCCGAAGAACCAGATCAATTCCTCTAAAAATTGATCTGAGAAAAGTGGTCTAAGTAAGAAGAAGTTGTAAGGTCCACAGACAGACAAAACGAGATGAACTCGAAACCCAGCCATTGCAGACGCAGGTGTGGTTTGGCCATGTCTGCAGAATGAAGAATATCGGTTATAACAGCATTCATGGGAAGCAAAGAGCTAGGATTCATACTCACTGAACGACTGGGATAACAAAACCAAAGTCTATAAGTCACTATAAGAGATAGAAGACTAGACAGGAACGAGGCCAAGAGGATGATAGGTAATGAAAGTCGTGCATTCATCCTGGAAAGTCTACACCACACGGTAGAACTGGCTCGACTAAATAAGTAACCACTTTCTTATGCTGTCCAAACCCCACTTGTGTGTTCCATACTCATCTTGTTCTGAGCTTTTTTTTAAAGCAAAGATATAATTAGATCCTGCATCAATTTCTTCTCACATCTCTTTGTCAAGACTTATTTACCACCATCTTGGATGGCACTGACAATAACTTAACGTCTTTATACTGGTTTAGAAGACGCTGTAAAGTATGTATACAACCAGGTTCTTTTACATTCACTTGATCTAAAAATAACTATCCAATCTATTCTTGAATGCATTAATTGACCCTGCCCCCATTATTTCCTGTGGCAATACATTCTCTATTCTCTGACAACAACAAACAATATTTCTTGTTATCTAATCTGGATCTTTCTTTGATTAATGTGTGGCTCTGCGCTACTGTTCTTGTGGGCGGCTGTAGTTTGAGAAAAAACAAACTGTTATAGTCTAATTTATCCTTTCCGTTGATTATCTTCTAAGTCTTTCCTCAAAACTATCATTCTGGAATCTCACTATCAGTTTTATTGCTCTTCTTTGTATCCTTTCCAGCATGTTTATATCCCCTCTACGATAAGGACTCCTCACATATACACAGTACTCCAATCTAGGTTTAACTAATGCTTTATTCAGTTTAGAAATCACTTCCATGTTTAATATTTCTTTGTATCATACCTAACAACTGGACTTGCTCACTCACTTTACCTGTATGATATATTATAGCCACTAGGTCCCTTTCCTTGTATATCTTTATAATATTATTCTCTTCCATTCTGTACTGATGGTCCATATTGGATCTACCCATGTGGATGACTGTACATATATCTACATTAAATTATATTTAATTGCAGAAAACGGTTAGGGAGAACAACAATGCGACAATATTGCCAGGACGACACAAGATCGACTTTAAGACCAACCCGTCCAGACAGAAACTCAGAAGACGTGACAGGTGACGATGTCATTATTGCCACGTGGAATGTGAGAACATTAAGACAGATGGGGCAAACCGAACGAACTCTCATATGAAATGCTCAGGTATAGATGGAATGTACTAGGTGTTTGCGAGACAAGATGGACTGGTTTTTGGAGAGACGAGCACAGATGAAGGTCATATATTCTACCATAGCGGGGAGGAAAGTAGTCATCGACTGATCTGGTCCATAAAAAGAACAAAAACACAGTGCTAGAATACCACCCCATATCCAGTAGGCTCATAACTATAAGATCGAGGGCAGCACCCTTTAGCATAACGGTGGTATAGGCATATGCCCCCACAACAGACTACGAGGAGGACGAGGTGAGTGTTTGTATGACCTGTTACAGAAGTGCATCAACAATACCCACAAGAAAGACATCCTCATAGTGCAGGATGACTGGAACATGAAACTTGGCCGGACACATGCGGACCCTTTTGTAACAGTGTTTCAAACGTAAGAGGGCATAAGTTATTGGAGTTTGTAGAATACAATCATTGTTTGCTTGCGAATACGCTGGTGAACCATAAACAGTCTAGAAGAACCACATGGCACTCACCCAGTGGGGAACACCATAATCAGATAGACTACATAATGGTACAAACCAGATTTCTCTCCAGCAAACAAGGCCCAAACAAGAAGTTATCCAGGGGAGGACATCGGCAGTGACCATGATCTGCTTATGCCTACATTTCGTTTCAGCCTAAAGAACATAGCCAGACCACAACAACCAAGGATTAGGTATGACCTTGATAGACTGAAAGATCCACTAACTGTGGAAGTGTTTCATGATAGCCTGAGGAACAATCTTAACCTAGCAGCAAGCACTGACTCAGATACAGAACGACAGGATGTACAGTCTATGCTAGAAGCCTTCAACACTATACTCAAGAATGCGCCGAGACAATACTGGGATGGTACAAACGGAGGTCTAAACCCTGGGTTTCGGAACATATATTACTACTGTGTGACACTAGGAGAGCTCTCAAAAATGATAAAACCACAACACACAGAACGAAAAAATACAGAGCTATAAACAAGACTATAAGAAACGACAAGGCGTGAGCAAAGGTGGAGTGGATAATAGATCAGTGCACACAAATTCAAGACCACATTGTCAAGAAAAATGGTAGAACAGCTTACCAACTAGTTAGAAACCTGACAAAGAAGTTCAGGCCCACAATAAGAACAATTCAGGATGAGGCAGGGAATACCATGACTGCGGAAAAGGATGTCATGCAGAGATGGACGGAATATTGTTCCCAGTTGTACAATATCAAGTCCTCTATGAATCCTAGTGATGTAACCCCCAGCAGCCCAACAAGAAGAGGAAGATAACTCGAGCATCATGTGTGAAGAAGTTGAGGTGGTGGTTAAATCTCTTTAAAAGGATAAAGCGGCCGGAGTGGATAATTTACCAGGCGAACTATTAATTCTTGGAGGGATAGTGGTGATAGATTTTCTAACAAAAATCTATAACATGATATGGCAGACGGCAGGATGACTGACAAGCTGGACACAATCATTGATCATAGTGATAGGAGAAAGGCCCACATAAAATCATGGATCATTGTGATAGGAGAATGGCCCACTTAAAATCATTGATCATTGTGATAGGAGAATGGCCCACATAAAATCATTGATCATTGTGATAGGAGAATGGCCCACATAAAATCATTGATCATTGTGATAGGAGAATGGCCCACATAAAATCATTGATCATTGTGATAGGAGAATGGCCCACATAAAATCATGGATCATTGTGATAGGAGAATGGCCCACATAAAATCATTGATCATTGTGATAGGAGAATGGCCCACATAAAATCATTGATCATTGTGATAGGAGAAAGGCCCACATAAAATCATTGAGATAGGAGAATGGCCCACATAAAATCATGGATCATAGTGATAGGAGAAAGGCCCACATAAAATCATTGTGATAGGAGAATGGCCCACATAAAATCACGGATCATAGTGATAGGAGAAAGGCCCACATAAAATCATTGATCATTGTGATACCAAAGAAGGGTAACCTCTAACTGCGTCAGAACTACAGAACCATCAGTCTGATTAGCCACGCCAGTAAGGTTAACAGACTGCAGCCACGAGCAGAAGAAATTATTGTGGAAGGACAAGCGGGCTTCAGAGCTGGTCGCAGCACAATAGAACACATTTTTAACCTGCGCTAGATCAGTGAAAAATACACTCAGCACAAACAGAGATAGTACCAGGTCTTCATTGACTTTAAAAAGGATTTTGATACAGTGGGACATGAGACCCTGTGGGAAACTCTGCGCAAGTGCAAGATAGGATGTCCGACCATACACGTTATTGAGAAACTATACTCCGATGTCAGCAGTGCGGTTTACCTCAACGGGACCCACAGGTGAATGGTTCCGCACGACAATCAGCGTTCGTCAGTGGTGTCTCCTCTCTTCGACATTTTTCAATGTTTTTCTAGAACGTAATATGTCAGAAGCATTGGATGAACACGTAGGGACGATCAGTATAGGTGGACGCATACTCTCCAACCTCCGGTTTGCCGACGACATTACGGTCTGGCTGGAACAGAGCTTGAATTTGCGAGCCTATTCGCAAACCTGGACAATGCTGCCCAGAAATTTGGGATGGAAACCAGTGCAGAGAAGAGTAAGATTATGGTCAACGACCCAGAGGGTATTTAAAACCCGATTATGGTCAAAGGTGAACCTCTGGAAAGTGTTACGCGGTTCAAATATCTTGGAGCAGAAATGAATGCGGATGAGTCTAAAGTGGAGATCCAGTCAAGAACAGCGATGGCCATGGTCGCCCTGACCAGACTGCGAATAATCTGGAAAGACAAGAATATTAGAATTAAATCGAAACTGACTTTAATGTAAACAATGTTCACCTCGGTATACCTCTATGCGTGTGAGACTTGGACCCTGAAGGCTGCCATAGAACGTAAAATTGCGCAATGGAAATGAGATGCTTGCGAAGAATTCTTGACAATTCATATCTAGATCGCGTTACAAACGAGAGTGCTCTTGAAACTGTTAGGAAGGAGTTAGGTCAATATAAAAAACCTGACTTTAGTAAAACACAAAAAATGGGCATGGTATGGACATATATCACGATCGGTGGGGCTGACCAAGACCTTCCTGCAAGGCACTGCCCGTGGGAAGCGTGGGAGAGGGAGACCAAAAAACAGAAGGGAAGACAGCATAAAAAAGTGGACGGGAAGGCTGAAAGCTGAAACTAATTCCCTGACGAAAAATCGAGACGTATGGCGGGAACTGGTCGACAGACTGCAATAACGGTGCCTCAACGACCTTCAATGTTATGGGACTGATGGTGATGCTGAACATTGAATTTGCCTTTTTTACTGCTAACTGAACTTGCTCACTCACTTTACCTGTATGATCTATTATAGCCCCTAGATCCCTTTCCTTTTTTAAAAATCTAATATTGTTCTCTCCCATTATGTTCCATATTGGATCTACCCATGTGAATGCATATTGGATCTACCCATGTGAATGACTACATTTATCTACAGTAAACTCTGTTTGCCAGCTCTCAGACCATTCCCAAATTTAATCTAAATCCGACTTCAATACATCCACTTCTGCTTTAGCTTAGATAAATCTGCATAGTGTTGTGTCATTCGTGAATTTGGCAACCACGAACCCAATATCATTGTCGAAATCGTTTCTATATATCAAAAACAAAATTCTTCAACTTGCGTTATTTTGATCCTCCCAATATAGTCCTTAACTACAATGCTTTAAATGTCTGGAAATCCACTGATAAATATTCATATGTGATTACTTATAACAACAAAAGAATCAACACAGCAAACAAATTAGGTTCAGATACATTTTATTGTAAATGGGTGTCCGGGCTTCATCTCCTATCCAGCAGATTCATAAGCCTAATATAAAATGAACCGGCCTTTGGACACAGAAATGTGCTCTTACATCTCAAAGTTTACAATAATGAAAAACACTGAATTTGACAGACTTTTATGAAGCAATTTAAAATTAAATGGACAATTTTGAGAGAGATATCCATTATTAAGGAAAGATAGTCGGCAAGAGAACACAAGGAAAAGTTTTACAAACACATAACAACTGCGGTTGTATGACATGATTGCTGGGGTTGCAAATTGTAATGAAATGCTCAAGCGGCGATAGGTTCTGGGATATAGATTATCAACCACTAGGCATGTCGATGATCAAATGAATTAATCTGGCATTATGTGATGGGCAGGAGTAGCTGGCAGAGTGGATTGGATGCTTGTCTTTTGATTTATGAGGTCGTGTGTTCAAAACCTCCGTAAGATACAGATCTTTTTTTGTCTGAGATAAAATAAATACCTAGCCTGTAGAGTCCGTGACAAGTGCACAGACAAGCAGCCTTTATTTCTCAGACCTATTAGTCCTCCCGTACACAATAACAATGGGGATAAATAGAGCAATGATCAAATTTTTTTAATTAAACGGACTGCAGTAGAACTGAATACACAATAACTGAAAAACAGATAAGGTTAAACTGCAGGTTTTTGTCATGTGTAGTGTCAGATATGTACTGATGGATAAGATGTAACACATCATATTGTTGTCATGTGTACAGTGTCAGATATGTACTGATGGATAAGGTGAAACACATCATATTGTTGTCATGTGAACAGTGTCAGATATGTACTGATGGATAAGGTGAAACACATCATATTGTTGTCATGTGTACAGTGTCAGATATGTACTCATGGGTAAGGTGAAACACATCATATTGTTGTCATGTGTACAGTGTAAGAGTGGATTCTGTGGCAAAGTGGTTAAGCCGTCGGCCTTGTGATCAGGTGGTGTGGGTTCAACTCCGTCTTTTTCACGGGTGCTTGATGCGGAGTCCCCTGCATCTCGTAGTCGCCCCCTAGTCATCTTGTCCTTGACTTGCCACTGAGATCAGGCTGGCTCGAGACAAGAGAGTGAGGATAAAAAGTAGCGCAGTTAATCCTTACTAAAAGTAGCGCTAGAAAATAAATTATGCCATCATCGTCTATGAATGTACGGCTGCCTTTGCCTTTTTTTTTGTACAGTGTCAGATACGTACTGATGGGTAAGGTGAATGACATGATATTTTTGCCATCACGTGACATTTAAAAAAATTAACTAATTTAATGCCCAGTATCGTTTAGACTAGATCGCTGGTTTCTGTTTGGCCCTTTTTGTTTGTGCTGTTTTCTGTTTGGCCTTATTTGTTTGTGCTGTTTTCTGTTTGGCGCTATTTGTTTGTGTTGTTTTCTGTTTGGCCCTTTTTGTTTGTGCTGTTTTCTGTTTGGCCTTATTTGTTTGTGCTGTTTTCTGTTTGGCGCTATTTGTTTGTGTTGTTTTCTGTTTGGCCCTTTTTGTTTGTGCTGTTTTCATTTGCCCAATCTATGATAAAGACCTCTACAGTTCTAATTGCTGTACATATGTGTTCTGACACATAACTGCATTTTAACCTTATTTATTGACCAGATCTCATTAATCTGGCAGTACATGTCTTCAAAATATAATTTAAGAGCAGTATATACACAAATATAAATCTGGGATATGTTAAATCTCACCAATATGTAACCCACTAAGTGAATCCTGAGACAAACAATATCATCCTACAAGACAGGGGCGATCGACTCCAACCAGGCGCGTGCACAGATGGAGGATAGTGGAACGACCCCCAGGTATGTGGTATCAGCTGCGAAATAAACCAATTATTGGATGAATAAGCAGTCACGAACCAAACGACGGTATATCCCAACAGGTCGGGGCGAGGCAACAGGTGGCACTGCTGTCCCCACTAAAATACCCCAGGAGTTCTTCTATCATTCGTTTGGAGTATGTCTACATCTGCAAAGTTGACTCTTGTATCGTTTGGAGAATGTCTACATCTGCAAAGTTGTCTCTTGTGTGGCTTGGAGAATGTCTACATTTGCAAAGTTGTCTCTTGTATCGCTTGGAGAATGTCTACATCTGCAAAGTTGTCTCTTGTATGAACCTCACTTTTTTTTGCAGTCACACATAGATCCATATAGTTTTCCTTCCAGTGTTGTTTCTCTTGGCCAATATGTTCGCCTCAGTATCTCATACTCTAGACAATCCGGAAGTATATGCTCCGCAGTCTGGGGTGCCTGTTCACATTCTTGAGTTGCCAATCCTAAATTGAGAAATTGAGTATACGGAGTCGGTTGTGTCCTTTTCTTTAGGCGCAGAATGACAATCTGCTCTTGCCTACTTATATTGTGATAGTCATCTTGTATTTGTATTGGAAGCTCACTCATTGATTTAATCATCTTTTTCTTTTGACGGTAAGTAACTGGTACATCTGGTTGCTCGTCTGCATCACCTTCCCTCGCCAGTGTGTCAGCTCTCTTATTTCCTGGTATTCCGCAGTGAGACTGTATCCATTGCACCGTGATTCTGCGCTGGTTGCTCAATGTTGACAATAAAACTTGTAGATCTGACAGCTTCCTGGATGATAGTGCTTGAAGCACTAATTTTGCGTCTGTCAGAAATACCACAGGATGCGGGCCAAGGTTGGTGTTCGGCAATTTTTTTGTTGCCAATTTCATCGCTTGTATCTATACATCGTAATTATGGCATAATTTCTCTGTTGGTGCTGCAACTGCTTCCATAGTGTTATTTGGGTATTCAATGTTCACTCCTGCTCCTCCATTCTTTACTGCATTCTGTGCTGACCCATCTGTGTATACTCAGACCCATAGATCCTGTGGATACTCTTCATCCAAGAAACTGAGAGCATTTGTCTTACGTTGCACACTGTTCTGTTCCTCCTTGCCTAGTATTCCTTGAATGGTTGTTTGTATCCGTACTGATAGTCTATGCCCTATGAGTTTTAAGACAGGTATATCAATCAAGCGAGATAGAGCCGCTATAAGCTCTAGCCACCGAGGAAGGACACCACGGCAAACAAACCAACCTGCTGCCTTGCAGGTATCATCGGGAGATGAAGTGGCTACAGGAGGCAACCCAGAAGAAATTACACAACCTGGCCTGCCGAAGACGGAGTGTGTTAGCTAAGGTGTAGATACTCAGGAAGATTAGGGCACACATACACTTATGAGTTTTGATCATAGAGACAATCCAAACTAACGCTATGGTGTCGCTCCCATCAGTCACAACTGGGGAGGAGTGGTGCCAGGACTTCAGCCTCAAAGGTACCCACCCAAGCAACCGGTGCCTCTGCTAACCTGATGGTCAGGGAAGGCAGAGTAGTAAGAACTAAGATGCCAGACCTGGCCAGATGGAGCAGACCACTGATGCAAAAACTATGGGGTCACCGCTCAGACCTGGAAAGGACTATGGACTTCATCCTGGCAATAGGACTGAAGATTTAGCATGATCAGAAAAACCTGAACGTAGAAAAGGAAGAAACAATTTGATGCAGCAGCAACTGACATACTATTGGTTAGATTAGGGCTAATACTTTCAACAAATTATGCCACAAAAATAATAGATAAATGAGATTGTGAACATTCACAAAGCACAATTATCACATCAATTTTTTTCCAATAGGGTTCACTTGCATAAAAGTGGATTTCAACAAGTAATTTTATTTTTTTTAAATTCATTAATGTGCACAGTTTGCACTTTTTTTACATTTTTTTTAAAACCACTTCTACTTCTTCTTTCAACTTTTTCAGACGTAACCGTCAATACAGGGCAGGTTCTCAATATTCCATCTTTGGTATCAGACGTTTGTCACTTTTAACTTAACGTTTTTATACTGGTTTAGAAGACTCATCAGAGTCTGTAGACAACCAGTTACATTTGCATTGACCTGCTTTAAAAGCTATGCACATCCAATCTATTATTAAATGCATTAACTGTCTCTGCCTCCACCACTTCCTGGGGTAATACATTCCAAGCATTCACCACTCTCTGACTAAAAAAATATTTCCTAATATCCAATCTGGACCTTTCTTTAGTTAATATCTGCGCCGTCTTGTTCTCGTAGGTGGTTGTATTTTGAAAAACGTGTTATAGTCTAATTCAACCTTTCCTGTGATTATCTTATAAACCTGTATTAAGTCACCTCGAATTCTTCTCTTTTCTAGACACTGTAGATGTTTGTCACTTTTGTATCAGATGTTCAGTGATCCTTCTACCAGACCAACAGTTGCATTACTAATCATATCTTACACTGCTACAACAATTCCCTCCTAAATAAGCTGTCTTCATAATTAACGACTAACCATAATATTCTTTCAATATTTGATTCACAGCATTTGTCTAAACAAAACTTGCAATTGTAGATTACAATAACTCTTCTGAAAGTTAGCATAAATAAATAGACTGGCAGTGCCGAGATATTCTGTGTGATCAAGGATGATACTGACATGAAATATAAGCAAAATCATAATAATTTAAACACCGCAATAATTTACAATGTGGCCCATAAAAATTCAGTTTCAAATCATAACTGAACTGTATGTGTTTAACGTGAAAATGAACCTTAATTATTAAACAATTTTACAAATGAAGGAACAACAACTTTTTGCATGAAAAATTAATAATTAGTAAGAAATATGATTGAAGAATATAATGTCAAATGTAGACACATACAAGATGAAAATATTCTCCATTCCATAATTTAAATATACAACACAACGCTAAAAGTATGCATTCTTCAAGTACTTACTTTTTCAATGTTAACTTAGAGAATGTTCATAAATAAGAGATTCCAGGTGAGTTTTATAACTTATTGAAAAACTCGCAAATGTTAACACTAGATTTAAAGAATTATTATTTTACATAGAACAATTCAAAACTCTCAGATAATTTAATGTAGCCTTCTGTGCTAGAATGACAACCGTACCATGAGTAGAAAAACTAGTTTATCCAATCTGAGCCAGTCTTCTATCATCGCAACATGCACTGAGATTGGCTCGGCTATTATTACTTGAATTTTATGAGTTCTTACAGCTTCAGGGACAGCATCAGAAATGAGAGCAGGGGTGCCGGCCATTGTGTGTTGGTAAAAATGTAAGTCTGTAATCAATCTTCCTCACTCACTAAATTTGTGATGGCCATTGTCTATCACGAGCTGAAAAGTATGGCTACACTAGGTACAAGTAGGTCGGTGACTGTGCATGTATTGTACACTATATGATAGTTGCCCATAGCAAGCAATGATGGCGACAACATCAGACAGTTTTGTCTTGATGATGTAACTTGCGCTGTATTTGGATTATATTGATGAAGAAACTGCGCTGGTCATCAACCTCTGGTCCCGAACTACCTTGGGACAGTGGCAAAACATAAGTCAAGATGACTGGAGATAATTCAGGATGCAGGCACTCTGGACTCAACCCCTTTGAGACAAGGGGTCGCTTGAAACCTGTGAGGCTCAAACCCACGCCGTTTCCGTTCATTGCTTTGAGAGGCGAGTACCTTACTTCTCAACCACAGTGACCCCAGGTACACTATATATTTAATTCATTTGACTTAGTCGTTCCACTTCTACGATAGCACATAGAGATCATTGTTTCTCATCAAAGATTACTTAGAAAGTTAAAATCACATGGAATAGGTGGGGAAGTTGCCAAATGGATTGAAAATTGGTTAACCGGAAGAAGGCAGAGAGTGGGTATAAAAAAGGAGTACTCTGAGTGGTGTAAAGTAAAGAGTGAAGTGCCACAAGGCTCAGTTTTGGGACCAATTTTGTTCTTGATATATATAAACAATTTGGATATTGATATCGGATCTATGATTACAAAAATGCTCTGATGTCACAAACCTATGCAGTAGTGTCTCATCTAAAGCAGAAGTGGATATATTGAGGTCGGATTTAGATCAAATTTGAGATTGGTCTGCGAGTCGGCAAATGGAATTTAATGTAGATAAATGTAGTCATCCACATCGGTAGATCCAATATGGAACATAATCACAGAATGGGCGAGAACAATATTAGAATGATAGAAAAGGAAAGGGACCTGGGGTTATAATAGATCATACAGGTAAAGTGAGTGAGCAAGTCCAGGTAGCAGTGAAAATGGCAATTGCAATGTTAGGTATGATAAAAAGAAATATTAAACATAGGAGCCAGGAAGTGATAAAGCTTTAGTTAGACCTAGATTGGAGTACTGTGTACAGGTGTGGAGTCCTTATCATAGAGAGGATATAAACATGCTGGAAAGAATACAAAAAAGAGCAACAAAGCTGATAGTGGGATTGCAGAATTACAGTTATGAGGAAAGACTCAGAAAAACCAGCCTACAGCGTCTAGAAATGAGACGAATTTGAAGTGACTTAATTCAGGTTTATAAGATGATCAGAGGAATGGATAAATTAGACTATAACAAGTTTTTAAAAATACAAACAACAACAAGAACAGGAAGGCATAGCTAGGTACAAATTAACTAAAACATGGTCCAGATTAGATATTAGGAAATATTTTTTTAGTCAGAGAGTTGTGAATGCTTGGAATGCATTGTCACAGGAAGTAGTGGAGGTTGGGACAATTAATGCATTTAAGAATAGATTTGATGCACATAGCTTTTAGAGAAAGGAAATGTAAATGAAACTGGTTTACAGACTCTGCATAGTCTTCCAAACCAGTATAAAAACATTGTTAAGTTCCCTACCTTGCTGCATTGCTTTTCCTAACTTAAGAGCAGAATCCGATACCCATTTCAGAGATGGATAATCTGTGCACTGTGACAGTCATGAAATTGGTCCCTTTGTTGTGAAAGAACACTGCTCTAACTTCTCAGCCAATCATATGCCCAAATAAGGTATAAGAATGTGATACAAACAGGCATATTAGGCAGTTTAATTGTTCTAAATCTGTCAAACTGGCTCATATAATTTTTGTGTTCACTATACCAGTAGCACTCAATCTTTTTCTGTGGGTGATCACAAAGTCCTCATGGCGGGAGACCACATTGAAATATTGTTTGATTGGAAAGTCCTCATGGTGGGAGACTACGTTGAAATGTTGTTTGATTGGAAAGTCCTCATGGCGGGAGACCACACTGAAATATTGTTTGATTGGAAAGTCCTCATGGCAGGAGACCACGTTGAAATATTGTTTGATTGGAAAGTCCTCATGGCGGGAGACCACACTGAAATATTGTTTGATTAGAAAGTCCTCATGGTGGGAGACCACGTTGAAATATTGTTTGATTGGAAAGTCCTCATGGCGGGAGACCACATTGAAATATTGTTTGATTGGAAAGTCCTCATGCCATTATGTAATACAATAAAGTGTACAAAATTAAATGTTAATTTACAATTTTAGAAAAGGCATGTATTAGTTACAATTTTATGCATATTTCAAAATGTTTGATATGGCTGGAAATCATATGTAGGATATATTGAAGCAAACACAGGATACAAAAAAAGTATTAACAGAAAAAATGTAATTACATAAATTACAGTTTTAATATGAAATTTGAGCTTGAATCTTGGGAATTCTGCTTCAGTCGTGGATTGGTATTTAGAATCTTTTCTTTAAGATCATCTTCATTTAGATGAATGTTTGGTCTTCATTATGAGATCATAAAAGGCAGTTTCACTAAACATGTCACTAACACCTTTATAACCCATCCAGACCTCAAGTTGGATTGCAACCCAAGGATTGAGCATTGCTGCACTATACCTGTTAAACAAACGATTCCAATAACACCCGGTTCCCCACCTTAAAAGTGAGTCAGAAAATAAAACCATCTAGTCCAATAATAATTTAAATGCTAGAAATTTAAAAAAAATATATAAACTTGTTCTTTTTCACGTACTACTACCGCTGTCATGTTTTCTCAACTTCCTGTTCGCACCACTGTTTCTTCATTCATTCTTGCTCACTTTTGTCCATGCAGTGACGCTAAACTGTTCAATGTCTTCTCTGTTTTGTCCCATCTTTATCTTCTTTATCAAGCAATCTTACCTGTTGTAATAGTGCACTTGAGCATTTCCCTTCTCATAGCATGCCACTACGTGCTCCTAAAATGATTTCATCTTGAATGATGTGTGAAATGCATAAACTCCAATGGTACGGCCGGCACGATCAAATGGATATATGATACTCTAGTGTGCAACTCCTGACAAGAGAATTAGAGGTCACCCTAAGATATGCTGGACAGGTGATGTTCAGAAATGAACATGCAAAACATTGAAAGTCACCAAAACACTGGCGGTGGGCAGACTGAAGTGGGGACAGTTGGTTTATAATGTAGTAAGATGTGATGTCCCTATAGCCTTGTAAGTTATGGCAGAAATAAGCTGCCTTTGTGCTCTGGTTGCTCTCCGCACATTTTCATGAGCCCTATTAGCCGTTGAATGAGATTCATAACTCTCTTTGTAAAACTATAACGACTTCAGCGATACACCCATCTGTGTCCAGAATTTGCTTCCACATGAGACATTCCTTTCCACATAATTCAGCAAATCATTATTACTCGCCATTTGCAATCTGTATATAGAATTATTAATATTCTTCTGGAAGGTATATCCTTGAGTCTAGTTTAAATCAAATTCATTGTCATATGACATGCTGCTATCTGACAGGATCGTCTGTGGCACAATCTTCCATTCTTCAAATGAACAAATATCCCCTGAGTAAACCACACCTAATGATGACTCCTCCAAGTGAAGAGCTCGAATGTACAATAAGTTGTTAAACATTAAAAACCACCTAGAACTGCCATTCCAATATATTGCAGATGGTATGAAATAGTAAAAAGATGACATATCGAAGAACGTAATGACAAAAAACACAACATAAACACTGTTGTCAAATCAGAAAATTAATGAAAAACAAATTTTGTAATTTATTTTGTCCTTTTTGTGGCCATGTTTGAACAGGGGACATAATTTTAATTGTATTTTAATGTTATCACTTAGACATCTAGTACAGGCAACGAGAGAGCTAACATTTTGGCTTCACAAGCTCCCATCATGGGCACATTAGAGGGGCAGTGACATTTTCAAATCAATCAACAACTGTTTGTTGGATGAGGACACCGAAATAGATGAATCAGGAATCCCCAGACTGCAAAGTTTTGAGAGACTGAGCACCTATTGGTATGCCTGGAGTGCAGTAGCATCGATTCTTAGAACAAGAAAAATATTAACACAGCATCCTGTCTCAAGAGTTGCATATCAGATCTGCCATTAAGCATCTTCTGTATCTTGGAATAGGTCAAGTTACTTCCAAAACATGTTTGTTTTAAAAATAGAATATTCAACAATTGTTCACAAATTGACAGTCCTTTCTAATATAAATGAGATTTCTCCTTCATTTGTTTGTTTGTACAATAAAATAATTTGAAATTGATTTTTTTACACCTAAAATTGTGCCCCTGTCATGTCTGACAAACTTGGCTTATCAAATCAATATAGAAACAAAGCACCTGTCATGTCTGACAAACTTGGCTTATCTTACATATAGAAAAAAAGCAACAACAGAGGTTACAGGAAATATGGGCATACAAAAATAAATGTGATTGTTCGTTTGGAGGACTTGTAGGCACAAAACAAAATATATGTGTTTGTAGCATCAGATTGATCATATGTCATAGATGATGAAGCTTGTTAGCTGATGTGCTATGGCAGGGATGGTGAAACAGTGGTGCACATGCCAAAGTGGCATATGCACAATATTGTTGATCTTATGCTCTTCAGATCAGGGGAAAAAATGTGAACATCAAACCAACATCGTGGTGATCTGCGCAAGAACGTTCTCTATGCCAGGTTGTCGTGACATCTTACCATTGAGTAAACAATTGTTTTCATGCAATTATATGTTTTAAATTGAATATCTATAGTATAAGAGAAGTGTATAGTTTTATGTACATTTTTTTTCTGCAAGCTAAAAGTTACATTTTCTTAAATCAAGGATCCTATTTTTAAATGTTCATGAACAAATGCATTTTATAGTATTCTCTTCCTTTTAAATTACGCTTTTGCCAAATAAAATGTCAGAGAGACAAAAATGATATAACGTGCAAAGTTCTGAGGAGCAAAGGAGGGTAGTTTTTTAAAGTCACTTTGGCATGTATCCTTAAAGGTTTCACCCCCCCCCTGCAATAAATATATGTCATGAGTAATCAGGTGCTGAGTTCATCAGAGCAAAATGCATACACTAAACCAATAAAACTCGTAAGAGAACAACAAAACATTTTACCGAAAATCCATGCTAGCAAATTTATTTATTCTTTGTTCAACAATAGACAAAAGTTTAAAGGTCTTATCAAGTACAATATGGGATCAAGATGCTGCTGGCGTCAGAGCTGCCAAGACCCTTCTACACCTCCACGCGGTGATCCTGGATAGCAGGCTGCAACAGAGCAGACTGGCTAAGGAGAAGGGATTGAGGAGGGAATGCTAACCCGGTACTCAAAGAATGCTTGCTGAAGCCAGATGTTTTGGACCGATAGGTGAAAATTTCGCAGTCAAGCTATAAACTACGACACAACGTATTCCGTTCTCTGGACTACATTCTGAAGCCAGATGTGTTGGATCGAAAAGTGAAAATTTCGCAGTCAAGCTATAAACTACGACACAACGTATTCCGTTCTCTGGAATACATTCTGCTACTTACGCCCTTGTCAGGGTTTAGTAGCGGGAGATTGAGAATGAACGAAGCAAAGCACAATATAATTTTAACTTTACACAAAAACAAACCATATTTCTTAAAATATCAAAATATTTGTAAAATTCATGGGTTTAAAAAAACAGTTGACTACCTATTTTCATTTTGTGGTAGAGAAAAAAAACAACGGAACTATCATTGATCACCATAAAAACGGATTATCAGTCCATGCATTTTAGATTCTGTTATGATCCTCAGATGGTAGACATCTGGGAATTTTGTATTACATACATACATGATTTGAAGAGAAAATATATTTGTTACATTTTAGTTACAAACTATAGAGAACAGAAAAAAAACCTTTCAAAACAAAATATGGCTGTACACAGAAGAGAAATGTTAAAGAATTAAAGAACAAGTTATGACTCAGAAAAACCAACCTACAGTGTCTAGAAAATTTAAGAATTTGAGGTGACTTAATACAGGTTTATAAGATAATCAACAGAAAGGATATGTTGGACAATAACAAGTTTTTTTAAAATACAACCACCTACAAGAACAAGAGGGCCATAGCTAAAAATTAACTAAACAAAGGTCCAGATTAGATATTAAGAAATATTTTTTTTGGTGAATGCTTTGAATGCATTGCCACAGGAAGTAGTGGAGGCAAGAACAATTAATGCATTTAAAAATAGATTGGATGCACATGGCTTTTAGAGCAATGAAATGTAAATGAAACTGGTTGTTTACAGACCCTGCACAGTCTTCTAAACCATTATAGAGAATAGTGAGGAATGTTAGTAACAAGGTAGTAAAGTGTCGTGCTGATTACATGAACTGTCATGAGTGATTAGACCATAAAGGATGAAATTATGTCACAATTAAAGAATGCATGTGTTACAAATAATGAGACCATCTGCTGTTTGTGAGTGACAAATTCATTATGAGCAAGTAAAAGTACGAATGAAAATTGTGAAATATATGTCATGTGAATTGGTTCCAATATGAATGGCTAAAAGTCTGAATGAAAATTGGAAGTATCTGTCATGAAATGATCTATCTACATCAGTTTAGTAACCACTGACCTATATTTGGTAACTTTGTGACTAGGCCAGTTAGTCACGTGCTCACTTTCCAAATAATAAAAACCTGCCAATAAAAAAGGCTGACTTTTTTCTCAAGTCACTTCCTGTTTCTTATCTGAAGGTATTCACCAATGTTCATTAGGTGAAGGTTTTTACTGAATTAGAGAGGGAGGAAGACTAACGTCTGGTCAGGCATAACATACTGATCAGACATGTTAGTCAAGGTCAGGCAAAATATACTGGCCAAGACCCTCACCTCAACTTCCTCGTAGCCCTCCTTGGAAACAGACTGTTTTCATGGCAGCCTGGCTAATGGGGTGAGGGATCGACTGTATGGTATAGAAATGTGAACAATAAACAAAAGTTGGAGAACAGAATTGATGCCTTTGAAATGATCAATTGATGAACAAAATCAAAGTCTGACAGTAAAGATATTTTGTTAACATCAAAAGACCCACCTTGCTGAAAACAATACTGGTAGGTAAAGTGGAGAGCAAATATACCAGAGGCAAACAATGCTATAATTGGGAGCATAACATCAAACGTTGGACAGAGAAAAGCCTGGCAGACTGAACCATAAAAAAAAAATTGATAGAGAATGTTGGAGATCTATTTCCTCATAGCTGACATTTGATGTGGATATGACATTTGAACTGAACTGAGGGGTGTCAAACACAAAGTCCATCAAGTGATCTCGTCATATCCATCAAGCCATGTAGTGCTGTCCACTAAGCCATATCGAGCTATCCACAATGTTATTGGAGCCAAAATTTGGGATAAAAGACAAATATGTTAAGATAATAATACAGGACTCCTGCACTAGATTATCAATAGTAACTATGAATCTTTTTGTGTACTTGGTTGGGTGTAAACTTTTTGTTATTAAGATCAGGAATGAATGAACAGCCATTAGTCAAAATAATTTATGAATAAATAAGTGTAAGATCTGAACACGCAATAACCAATGATAAATCACAATTTTGTTGTTTAAACAGTGAGCAGAATACTGAAACATACAAAACATGAAATATTAAATTGTATCTGAAATATGTATCGTAGTTCTCTCCCTAACTCTGCCCACTCTTAATAGTGCATTTTTGAAAAGTGACATGTATTAATCTCCTCTGAAAATGTTGACCCAAAAAACTCTTTAAATTCTCGACCAACATTAATGTTGGGTAAAAATGGATAATGCTGTCAACAGCAGATTCTGCCATCAGGGTGAAATTTTACGGATTTTATTGTACAAAGTCTCAACATTGGGAGGTGGATGGCCAGTTTTAATTTTTGCTGTCCTGTCTTTCCTAGCTCTGATTTATAAGAGCATTGAAGGGAGGCAAAACACAGGTGATAATTTAGTCTTGTGCAGTCAAAGAAGAGTTCTCCCAGTGCTCTGAAATTGACCCAGGGTAAAGATTTTTTTTAAAAACAAAAAAAACTATACAATATAATATTCAAAGTTTTATATGAGAAATCTATGGGTGATTTTAACATATACCATATTAAGATCAGTCATATGGTTTTGTACATGTGAAAAAGTTGAGCTCAAATTGGTCTACAATAGAACAGATTCACCTTGTATGTTTAACTCAATCCGCAAAACATTGGTTTATACTGTTGTATTCAGAGTACTGCATCCTCAAAAAACAGGAGCAGCCTGACATCTTAAAATTGGTGTTGCATGAGATGTAGATTACACATTTCATGACAATGGAAAATGTATTTAAAATCATATAGCAGCTAACAAATGTTGATTTCAACTCAAAATGTTGGAGTTTTTGTGGCATTTTGGGATCACTTGCAACTTCTAAATATTTCAACATAACTTTCAGTGTGTATGACTTATACCATTTGATAATACACTAAGTGATATCATTTTACTATCCAAAATCTCAAACGCAGTAACTATTAATGCAAAAGGATATTTTTAATTTCCACGAAAACAGACAAGCTAACATATCTTGATTTTGTGAAGTGTGTTAGTAATTTTGATTTGAATCTACGAGATAAGAGATTTATGCCTTTGGTAGGTATTTATCTTCGGCTGTCTTCAGTTCATCGTCCTTGGTGAGTCGGAACAGTTCTTTCACTGTGGCAATCTGCGGACAATATGAAAATGTTCTGGAATAATTAGCATTTGTAAACGGATTCTAGTACCTTATGTGTACTGTTCAAAACTGAAAGAAGAGGAGATATTAACACACACATTGGGAAAAAAACAGAATTACATGACATTTCATGAAAAACTTACAGAATCACTAAAAACATCTCATGAAAAACTAACAGTCATTAAATATCTCAAACAAAACTAAAATAGACACTAAACACTGTAGAAAAACTAACACAGACATTAAACTCTTAAAAACACAGCTACTTTAGAAAAACCTTATAAAACAAAAAACAGTTGACAACTTTAAACATACATACCTTTGATTCAACACCAGCAGAAAAAACAGTTGACAACTTTAAACATACATCCCTTTGATTCAACACCAGCAGAAAAAACAGTTGACAACTTTAAACATACATACCTTTGATTCAACACCAGCAGAAAAAACAGTTGACAACTTTACACATACATCCCTTTGATTCAACACCAGCAGAAAAAACAGTTGACAACTTTAAACATACATCCCTTTGATTCAACACCAGCAGAAAAAACAGTTGACAACTTTAAACATACATACCTTTGATTCAACACCAGCAGAAAAAACAGTTGACAACTTTAAACATACATACCTTTGATTCAACACCAGCAGAAAAAACAGTTGACAACTTTAAACATACATACCTTTGATTCAACACCAGCAGAAAAAACAGTTGACAACTTTAAACATACATACCTTTGATTCAACACCAGCAGAAAAAACAGTTGACAACTTTAAACATTCATACCTTTGATTCAACACCAGCTGAAAAAACAGTTGACAACTTTAAACATACATACCTTTGATTCAACACCAGCAGTACTTTGTTCCTTGAAGATTTGGGCAGTTAACTCTTGCATTGCTTTGACTGATGCTCTGACAGAGTGATTTGCCCATATGGCTAATGAAACTTGTTCATTCTTCCACACTTGCATTGGTGTCTTGTAGTATGTTGTTGGTACCAACACTACTGGTCCCTGTACACATTTAATGTCAACATTTCAAAAGCTATCAATTTAAATTTCTTAAAACTGAACCAATCTGTAGAAAAAAAACCTATTTAATATAGTAGGTGGCAGTACAATCCTGGCATTCTTCCTCTCCTGTGATCATTGATCATTTAGTCTGGGACTCCGGATTCTTAAATAAAGTCTGCTGTCAATTTCAGGGTCTCAATACCGTACTATAGTTTCTCCTGTACAGAATCAACATCTCCTGGCAGTTTCACCTACCTAAGCACTACCCTCACCTGAGTGGCGAATATCAAGTCTGAGGTCAATAACAGGATTGTAAAGGCAAGCTCTGGGTTTGGAAAGCCTCCAAGCAAACGTCTGGAACCGACATGATATCAGTGGTGCCACCAACAACAACAAAAAAGCGTATCATGCTGTAGTGTTAACCACTCTGCTGCATGCCTGTGAAACATGGATGGTGTATAGCAGACACACCACTTTCACTTGAGCTGTCTGCGCAGGCTGATCAGGATCAGGTGGCAGAACAAAGTGCCTCTCTGACCCCAGGATCAGGTGGCAGAACAAAGTGACTAACTCTGACCTCAGGATCAGAACAAAGTGCCTAACTCTAACCTCAGGATCAGAACAAAGTGCCTAAGTCTGACCTCAAAATCAGAACAAAGTGCCTAACTCTGACCTCAGGATCAGGTGGCAGAACAAAGTGCCTAACTCTGACCTCAGGATCAGGTGGCAGAACAAAGTGCCTAACTCTGACCTCAGGATCAAATGGCAGGACAAAGTGCATAACTCTGACCTCAGGATCAGAACAAAGTGCCTAACTCTGATCTCAGGATCAAGTGGCAGAACAAAGTGCCTAACTTTGACCTCAGGATCAGTTGGGCGAACAAAGTGCCTAACCCTCAAGTTCTTAGCAAGACTAACATGTTGAGCATCCATTCACTTCTGCAAATAGCTCAGATTAGGTGGACGGGACCATGTTGTTCACATGCCAGACGAGCTCATCCCCAAGCAACTGCTATATTGTGAGCTGACAATGGGCAGACTCTTACAGTGGTGGAGGGGGGGGGGGGGGGGGGGAAAGAGAAGAAGCGCTGCAGACTCCTTGAAAGTGTCTCTAAAAAGCTTCAACGTTGATGTCACATCCTGTGAGTTGCTTGGAAAAAAACTGGATGTGGCAGGGTTGGTCTTTATACCCATAAGAGAACACATTTTGCAGCACAAGTCTGATGCTCCATCTTCGGTTAGATGGGCAGCTATTATTCTCCTTGAGGGGAGTGGGCCAAGTAACATCGGCTGGTGGTACATATCTTGAATTTGGTGTACAGATGGTGTCTCATTCTGTTGCGGTCAAATCGGAGACGATGTATGAGTACCTGGTCTTTTCTGAACGGTTGGTAGTATCCGTCATCTGTATGGTGTTTGGGGTTTTCTTCCTGCCACTTTGCATTGTACTGCCCTTTATTATGGCTTTTTCTTTTTTATAGTTGACCAGATATTCTTCCTGTATAAGTTTTGCGTTGAATCCTGGTATTGAATCAGACATATCACTGCCTGATGTCAGGTAGTATAAGATATAATTTGTTCTGTAAATCCATCTGGTTAGCCTTAAGAAGATGTCATCCTGTGTCTTCCCTAGTTTGCCTTTCGGACTCACATTTGACTATTATTAGTAAGTTTGTGGGTAGTTTCCTTCTTGTGGCTTACTAGCCTGGGGAAGGTGCAGTACCAAGGCGTCCAGCCTTCAGGCTTTTCTCAGTTGACGTGTAGCCTACCTGCAGTATTGGACCTGTACTCTGTCTTTGGCACTGCTGACAACTGTTAAACTCTCAATGTGTCAAGTCCTGCTACAGGACATTTCCCACATCACCTCTAGAGTGTACAGTATCATTGCTCCCATACCACAACAGGCCCAACTATATTTCAACCAAAATTTTAAAATAAAAAAAGAGCAGATAATGGAATCTCAAATAGCAATGTGCCCACAAATATGACAATCATTATTACAAAACAAACACTGGCATGGCAGAAATGTGCTCGCAATTGTATTATTGTAAGTAATGTACTTACTTGCATATTTGAATCCTGGTATTCTTCTTCTTCTTCTTCTTCGTACGCAGTCAGACAGTAACCATTATTTTTTCGAAAAAAGCGGCGGTCATCCTGAGGCTGTCGCCGCTGCCATAGAGCTTGTCTTGCAGTTCCACTGGTGATGGCCACATCTGCTCTCTCTGATCCTCGTATGTCGGGCAGTTCTGCAGCAGATGTTCAGCGATCATTTTACCGGTACCGCACGGGCATTCGTCGGTACCACCTATCTTCAATTTGTTGAATAGGTAGTACCTCAGTCTATTGTGGCCAGTGCGAAGTCTGAAGACAACGACCTGCTCTCTTCGGTTCAACTGGTAAAAGGCATCGTTTTTGGTGTAACCAGTATGTTCGGTTTCCCATTTGGTCATGTATCTGGCTTTGAATCCTGGTATTCAATCAGGCAGTGTTGCCTGATGTCTGGTAGCCAAAGGCGCCTTGAATCGGTGTTTGTCCTTCTCCCTGGAGTACCATGATGGTCCAAGGTCATTGTGCAGATTATCTCTCCATCTCATTTGGCGGGCATCTTTTATGGCCACCAGAGACGAAAGATGGCCTGGTGCGGGCACGTCGCGAGGTCCAACGGAATTCCCAACTCGATACTCTTTAGATCCGTACCGGGACAGAGAGGGTGAGGACGTCCAAGGAAGAGATGGGTGGACAACATCGCTGAGTGGTCAGGCCTTCATCACGGTGAGATACGTCAGGCGGCGACAGACAGAGAGAGCTGGCGTGGGATTTTCATGTCTTCATGTGTGCCCCAACGACCTGATGGGTTATGGGATGAACTGAACTGAACTGAAGAGAGACCCTCTCCTCGTCCATCTATCATCAGTCATGCAGACCACGTGGCTGGTCCATTTGTACTTTTGCATTGATGCAGTCGACGACATCTTGAAATTCTGTTTGGTTGCGGATGTCGGTATTTCAGATATGGTCTTTTAGAGATATTTAGGGCTTTTCATTCCATTATTCTTTCTGTAATTTGAAGCTTCTCTGCGTCTGATTTCGGCAGACTCCAAACCTCACACCTGTACACCATTGCTATTGAACACGTGAGCCTTGGCCTTGACGTTCGTCATCTTCCGGAGTATTGGTTTAATGTGGTTGAAGCTGAGCTTTAATTTAGATATAATCAGAAATAGCTGATTTGACCATACAGCTTGGCAGTCTGGTAGAGAGCTTATGAAGCGTTATTCTTTTAAACAGTAAAAAGTTCTACACCTGTTTTTCCACACAAGATATCGTAACACGAATTCAATTAGTCAATCAAAACCTTTCTTTTATGTACAGTACAAGTCTTCAAGAAATACATGCCATCCTCTTGTCCTGTGTCATCTGTTATAGCTCTCTTTAAGTCCTCCTGTCCTGTGACATCTGTTATAGCCTTCTTCAAGTCCTCTTGTCCTGTATCATCTGTTCTTACTCTCTTCAAGTCCCCCTGTCCTGTGTTATCTGTTCTTACTCTCTTCAAGTCCTCCTGTCCTGTGTTATCTGTTCTTACTCTCTTCAAGTCCTCCTGTCCTGTGCCATCTGTTCTTACTCTCTTCAAGTCCTCCTGTCCTGTGTTATCTGTTCTTACTCTCTTCAAGTCCCCCTGTCCTGTGTTATCTGTTCTTACTCTCAAGTCCCCCTGTCCTGTGTTATCTGTTCTAGCTCTCTTCAAGTCCCCCTGTCCTGTGTTATCTGTTCTAGCTCTCTTCAAGTCCCCCTGTCCTGTGTTATCTGTTCTTACTCTCTTCAAGTCCCCCTGTCCTGTGTTATCTGTTCTAGCTCTCTTCAAGTCCTCCTGTCCTGTGTTATCTGTTCTTACTCTCTTCAAGTCCCCCTGTCCTGTGTTATCTGTTCTTACTCTCTTTCTCCTGTCCTGTGTTATCTGTTCTTACTCTCTTCAAGTCCCCCTGTCCTGTGTTATCTGTTCTTACTCTCTTTCTCCTGTCCTGTGTTACCTGTTCTTACTCTCTTCAAGTCCCCCTGTCCTGTGTTATCTGTTCTTACTCTCTTCAAGTCCCCCTGTCCTGTGTTATCTGTTCTTACTCTCTTCAAGTCTTCCTGTCCTGTGTTATCTGTTCTTACTCTCTTCAAGTCTTCCTGTCCTGTGTTATCTGTTCTTACTCTCTTCAAGTCTTCCTGTCCTGTGTTATCTGTTCTTACTCTCTTTCTCCTGTCCTGTGTTATCTGTTCTTACTCTCTTCAAGTCCTCCTTATTTTCACCATGTTTTCTAAACCCTATTGATAGTGGACCCACTTTTGTTTTGGGTGGTTGAAATATATTTTTTACCTGTCCATTTCTGTTGAAATTTCATCTTTTTTGTTTTAGTGTTCACCTTATTTTCTCTATTCCCCAAGGCTGTGTGCGTTTCAATGTGGTTTTTATTTTGCGCCTTCCGGCATCCGACTTCAGCATGCATTTTATGTAAGGGTCAGCTTCCTCCTGCATTTTCTAAGGGTTTGCTTCCCCGGGGTAACGGCCGGTGCTGTGATGGGGATTGAACTCAGCACCTTCGGATCGTGAGCCGTGCTACTTAACCACTAGACCACGCCGTCCCCTCCCGTTGACATTTGTTATGCTTATAGTATTTCTAGCAAAATGCCAGACTGGTTATAGTATTACTATTCTGTGTTGCTTTTTTTAGCAAAAAAGAGCGACAAAGCTGATAGTGGGATTCCAGAATTACAGTTTTAAGGAAAGACTCAGAAAAAAATGGCCTAAAGTGTCTAGAAGAGAGAAGAATTCGTGGTGACTTTATACAGGTTTATTAGATGATCAGAGGAACAGATAAATTAGACCATAAAAAGTGTTTTTTTAATACAGCCACCCACAAGAGCAAGAGGGCATAGCTACAAATTAACTAAAGAGAGGTCAGATTAGATATTAGGAAATATTTTTTTAGTCAGAGAGTGGTGAATGCTCGGAATGCATTGCCACAGGAGGTAGTGGAGGCAGGGACAGTTAATGCTTTTAAGAATAAATTGGATGCGCATAGCTTTTAGAGCAAGGTGATGTAAATGAAACTGGTTGTATAAAGATTCTTCAGAGTCTTCTAAACCAGTATAAAGACGTTAAGTTGAGTTAAGTTAGCGTTGACAAGAATTACCTCATTTTAAATAACTACAATTATTTGTTTGTTCATGAGCATAATTTCTCACCTTGTTCTGCCAAGCTTTCAAAAAATCTAGGATCTCTGTTGGTTCCTTTAACTTGCTATGCATGAGTATAGCAGTGGCACCAGCTTCCAGGTAGGCATCAGCACGCTTGAGTGCCTCATCCACCCCCCAGCCTGCTATCAAAGCCTCAACACGTGCCACTATATTAAAGTCTGGATCCCTCTGTGTGTCCTTCATGGCCTAGTGAAGATAAATATTGACAAATTATTTCCACTGCAGGCACATGTCTGAAAACATGGTGTGGGCAGCCACAAGACTTTGTCTACCCTGTTTCAGCCCTCATAAGACTTTGTCTACCCTCTTTCAACCCTCACAAGACTGTCTACCCTGTTTCAACCCTCACAAGACTTGTCTACCCTGTTTCGACCCTCAAAAGACTGTCTACCCTGTTTCAGCCCTCACTGTCTACCCTGTTTCGGCCCTCATAAGACTTTGCCTACCCTGTTTTGGCCCTCATTAGACTTTGCCTACCCTGTTTTGGCCCTCAAAAGACTTTGTCTACCCTGTTTCAGCCCTCACTGTCTACCCTCTTTTAGCCCTCACAAGACTTTGTCTACCCTGTTTCGGCCCTCACAAGACTTTGTCTACCCTCTTTCAGCCCTCACAAGACTTTGTCTACCCTGTTTCGACCCTCACAAGAATTTGTCTACCCTCTTTCAACCCTCACAAGACTTTGTCTACCCTGTTTCGGCCCTCACAAGACTTTGCCTACCCTGTTTTGGCCCTCATAAGACTTTGTCTACCCTGTTTTGGCCACATCCTTTCAAAATGTAAAATGTAATATTTTTTGTACTCATAATTCATTAAAAAAATGAAACAGAAAATGTCAAAAGCTGTAATATTATAATATACGTCATATAAGTGTAATAACAATAATAACACGTGTAATATGTACATGTATAATGATAAATGTTAGAGAAGACGAGAACATTGACAGTTTTGATACATTTACAATTGGAGGTTATGAGATTCCAGAGTTACGATACGTAGACGACGCAGTGATACTATCAAGAACAAGAAGTGCAGAAGGGTTAGAGCAGCTACTTTCAGTCGTAAATGGATACAATAAAAATCAAAACCTGTTTATAAACATAAACAAAACAAAGATAATGACCTCCGACGAAACATGATGTCAACATAACTTTACAGTGGGTGGTGAGGAAATAGTTCAGGTCATGGTGCATCTAGGCTCCAGAATTGACAAAAATGGCGCCTGCTCGAAACAAATCAAAAGAAGACTAGCTATGGTAATGAAGAGGCTAACAGTCTGAAGAAATTATGGCAGAGCACCAACAAAGCAACAAAAGTGAAAGTCTTGAGAGCCTGTGTTTTTCCTGTGGCAGAATATGGCTGTGAACCGTGGACGATTACCAAAATTTCTAGTCAAAGAATCAAATAATTAGAGTAAAATGTTACAGAAAGATCCTTAGAACACCCTGGACAGAGAAAAAGACAAATATAGACACTCGGTTAGAGTTGAACATAGAGGAGAACTGGTTTATCAATTCTATTTTTGGTCAGAAAATGTTAATATTTTGGTCACATCAAGAGACAACTAGGTCTTGGGAGAACAGTGATGGATGGTATGGTGCCAGGCAGAAGAGACAGGGGTAGACAGAGAATACGATGGCACCAAGATATCCAGGAATGATTAGGTATGACTGTGGCGGAGCCTAGAGTTTTGACAAGGGAAAGAGTTTCTTTCAGACAGACTGTGATGGGAGCGACGTTCTATAAAGGACATGCTACATGATGATGATGCTGTAAATAACAAAAATGTTTGTTAAAAAAAAAATTATATAAATTTGATATATTGGTATAATATGAAGAACAGAGGAAGCACACGTGGCTATCACCAGTGCCAACACTAGACACGCTCTATGGCAGTGCCGACAGCCTCAGAATGACCACTGCTTTCTTCGAACAAATTCAAATTGACGTCTAACAGCGTATGAAGAAGAAGAAGTAACCTCCAAATCATATTGTAAAATGTGACTAAAGAAGATTGTACATGGCAACTTCATCATGTATAACAATTGCAAATGTTTGGATACAGGCTTCCTGTAAGGAGGCCAGATTTAGTAGTGGTTCTATGCTTTACTTGCAGTCCGAGTGGTCTGCCGGGGTATTTGTGTATGACAAGGACAAGAATAGCACCACTGCCCCACAGAGAGCATGTCGTAAGAGGCGATCGTGTCATATGGCATAACACTGGTGGTTTGTTTAGAGCAGCATAGATGGCATCTAACAGGCTGCGGGTCTACTTTGCTCTAGTGTTTGAGTTTATTATGATGGACTTGCACATAAGTTAACCACTCTCTGTAAGCGTTTGTCCCAACTCAGCGGAGTATTAAGCTGCTCGAGCCTAGTCCGCTAAGCAGGAAACCCTTCTCCCGGCTACATCCAGCTCATACCAGAGTACAGGTCGATTAAGAACTAAGAATTTGCAGCAAAAGGTTGAATCATCATTATCATATGTTCATATATCTAACACAAATGTATACATCAAACAAACAAAAAATGACTAATTTACTGTTTATTCCCGTCACTGAGACTCACAGAAAGTATTTATAAGGTCAAAAAAGGTCATTTACAGCCACAGTTGCTCCACAGACTAACATTTTATTTCACCTTCGATATAAAACCTGTACCTTTCCTAGGTTTTTAACGTACGCTTTCATTGTCAGAATGTGGACATACAAACTCTTTGGTCAACCACTTCTCCAAAAGTATGGTCTTCTCCATTTTCTTCTTGTCCCTTTTTTACTCCAGTTGTAGAAAAGGACCACCACTAAACTGGACCTCCTTTAGGAAGACTGGACCTCCTTTAGGAAGACTGGACCTCCTTTAGGAAGACTGGACCTACTTTAGGAAGACTGACTGGACCTCCTTTAGGAAGACTGACTGGACCTCCTTTAGGAAGACTGGACCTCCTTTAGGAAGACTGGACCTACTTTAGGAAGACTGACTGGACCTCCTTTAGGAAGACTGGACCTACTTTAGGAAGACTGACTGGACCTCCTTTAGGAAGACTGGACCTCCTTTAGGAAGACTGACTGGGCCTCATTTAGGAAGACTGGGCCTCCTTTAGAAAGACTGACTGGACCTCCTTTAGGAAGACTGACTGGACCTCCTTTAGAAAGACTGACTGGGCCTCCTTTAGGAAGACTGGACCTCCTTTAGGAAGACTGGACCTCCTTTAGGAAGACTGACTGGACCTCCTTTAGAAAGACTGACTGGGCCTCCTTTAGGAAGACTGGACCTCCTTTAGGAAGACTGGACCTCCTTTAGGAAGACTGGATATACTTTAACAAGACTGGGTCTCCTTTAGGAAGACTGACTGGGTCTCCTTTAGGAAGACTGGACCTCCTTTAGGAAGTGATTGGACCTCCTTTAGGAAGACTGGGCCTCCTTTAGGAAGTGACTGGACCTCCTTTAGGAAGACTGGACCTCCTTTAGGAAGTGACTGGACCTCCTTTAGGAAGTGCCTGGACCTCCTTTAGTTAGACTGGACCTCCTTTAGGAAGTGATTGGACATCCTTTAGGAAGGCTGGACTTCCTTTAGGAAGACTGGCTGGACCTCCTATGGGAAGACTGGACCTCCTTTAGAAAGACTGAACCTACTTTAGAAAGACTGGACCTACTTTAGAAGGACTGGACCTCCTTTAGAAAGACTGTACCAAAGCACATTTATGCTTTTGTAGTGGTTTTTATTGAAATTTATTTTACATAAGGACGTAGCTGACCATATCCACAACTTGCTATAGCTACTTTTAAAAATAAAATTCATAGAGGTGGAGCAGTAGCCCTATTCTTTCCTCCCCATTTAGAGATCGCGATCCAACCAGGGAAAGGAAACAGTATTTTATATAAATAGATTGGGTGCTGGTGCGTGCCACATAAGATATTGTTGCTGGCCACAGGTCATCCATATATACGAGGGACAGTCAATAAGTAACAGCAATTTCAATATTATTAACATTTTTACAAGAGTGCCCAGACATTTTTGGTGTCTTATTTTTCTACCTAGTTCCCATACCTGTTAACATACTTTGTCCACCTGTCAACTATCTTATGGGAGATAGACGAATAAAAATAAACTGGAACATTTAAAAACTTCTCAAGTAAGAAGATGCTCAAATGAAAATAAACTGGAAAATTTTAAAACTTCTTAAGTAGACAGATATATCAAAAGAAAATAAAAGAATATTTTAAAACTGTTCGCGTAAGAAACTAGACGAATGAAAATAAACTGGAAGATTTTATAATAAAATAATCAATGAGCATGGGGATTCCTTGGCGAAGTGGTTGAGCCGTCGGCCTCGTGATCAGGTGGTGTGGGTTCGACTCCAAACTCCGTCTTTTTCAAGGGTGCTTGATGCGGAGTTCCCTGCATCGCATAGTCGCCCCTAGTCGTCTTGTCCGTGACTTGCCACTGAGGTCGAGCAGCACGAGACGAGAGAGTGAGGATAAAGAGTAGAGCAGTTAATCCTTACTAAAAATAGCGCTAGCAAAATAAATTATGCCATCATCGTCTACGATGGACAGCGGCCTTTGCCTTAACAGTTTTACAAGAGTTCCCAGACATTTTTGGTGTCCCTGTGCCTGGTAGATTTTAAAACTTCTCAATTAAGAAGATATTCAAATGAAAATAAACTGGACAATTTTAAAACTTCTTAAGTAGACAGATATATCAAATGAAAATAAAAGAAGATAAAACTGTACACGTAAGAAACTAGACAAATGAAAATAAACTGGAAGATTTTGTAATAAAATAATCAATGAGCAAGGTGAAACAGGTGAGAAGTGTAAAAAAAACAAAAACAAAAAAAAAAACAAAAAAAACAAAACAAAAAACAACAGGTTGTTGAAACTGCAGATGGACAAATGTTGTACCTGTATTTTCAGTGCAAACTCTTTGATATCTGCCAATGGTTGTGCACGGCCATCTAAAAGGGAGTTTGTTTTGGGGAACAATTTATCCTCAACAGCTGCACCTGGAAAATGAAGGTTAAGATCAAAGTAAGGCTTTAACCTCAGGTAAGAGCAGACAAAATGTTCTGTACTTTCCCTAATAAAATATTTGTATGGTCACAGTAGTCCCATAACAGACAATGTCAGCTGGGATGAAGTGTATATGAAGTGTACTTCATTATATGAGGACCCAGCTTATTTATGAGGTGGGGTAGTCAGTTCCCTTCCTCACTGCCTCTCCTTCCCTAACACTAAGCAATGTACCCATTTACAACCAGGTCGACTGGAGTGTGCAGGTAATTGTCCTTGTTAGAAAACCCAAAGAGATTTATAGACCTGAGGAATAAAAACTGCTTGCCCATATATGCACCCATATATTGCCCCTATATGAATTCCTACACACTTGTGCCCCAGTAACAACTTCTACTTTGCGACTACCTTTACCTTTCATGCCCTGATATAACCAAAGGGACATTGTTTGTGGTTGAAAACCATGTGCCTCCTAAATCAAGACTTCAACTTACAGACACACAATCAACATTACATACCAGCAACGCCCCGATCCTCCAACTTGCGCACCAGGCGGCGTGCATTGTTAAAGTTGCCATATCCAGTGTCTGCATCAACCAAAATTGGCACTGAACAGGCATCGTTCATGAACTCTAGAACTTCCAGGACCTGTGTCCAAGAGGCCTCATTACTGTCTCTCACTCCAAGCTGGGTTGCAATAGACAGGCCACTAGCCCATATTGCCTTGAAGCCTGAATAGATATTGACAAGGTATGAAGAAGCATGTTCCCACATTTTTGTTACCTATTTGTTGGCTATCTACTTCCTGTTCATATAAATAGTTGAATAGCCTAATCTTACACTCTTGAGGGAATGCTGCTGAGTTCCAGATTGGGCAAAGACAGCTAAAATCTAGTTTTGTTTATCCTGTTATCAACCATTGATATCTTGATTGGTTCCAACATGGTCTATATAACTCAATATATACTTACTTCCTTTCTGTGTCCGACAACCTCACAAAGTATTGGACCAGAAATCTGCTTCCCTAGAAGCTCTTTCATTGGCTGTCCTGAGCTCCACCAAAGTACAAGGTTCTGGCATTCTTGGGCAGGTATACAGTTGTTTGGGGTATTGGATGGCTCCTCATTCACAGACATCTTCACCTGCATATCCCCATTTTTTTCAACTTCAATCTACACTCCCTTTCGTAATCTGTCCAGGGCTCTTCACACCTGGTATGGTATATTATTCCCTGTCACAAGTTCTTCATTGATCTCCATCCATCCCCCACCATAGCTCTGATGTCATTTTTTGGTGCGGTTTTGCTCGGGTTCCTTGTCTGTTAACTGTACAGCGTGTAGAAAGCTTTCTCCTGATTTCAGTCTTCCCTCTTCTGGATTATATCTAAAAAGGGGGAATCTCTGATCACAGGGCTGCTTTTTTTATTGACTTCTGTCGCAATACATCTCCTGATTTCTGCTGGTGCGAAGCCAGCGATTGCATAAACGTTTCCATTTGGTGCTGGCTTAAGGCACCCTGTTACAATGAGATATGCCTCATTTGCTACAACATTGACATGTCTCGTGTGTGCCAACTCATTCCATAGTTGTGCATCATATTATGTCATAGAAATGCACAATGCGAGGGCCGATGTGCACAACACTGTTGGCGATGCTCCCTGTGCCGTGTTTGTTAGCTTATGCAGTATGTTAATACGTGCACTAACTTTTTGTTTCACTGCCTTACAGTGTTCCTTGTAGGACAATGTGCAATCCATTGTAATTCTTAGGTACTTAGGTGTATCGTTATATTCAAGTTCATGCCCTTGCCAACAAATATGGATTTTTCTTTCTTGCTTTTCTGTTCTTCAGGTGAAATGCACATACCCGAGTTGTATTAGGGTTCATTTTGAGATGACTCATAGTACTCAGCCAATCTGGGAAGGGCTTTAGTGAGTCTGAGCTCCACTTCCTTGAAATACTTTCCCTGAGCAGCAGCCGCCATGTCGTCTGCATATATGAACTGTCTAGTGCCTAGATTGATTGGTTGATTATTTATTTAAACATTGTATAGCGTAGGTGTCAGAACACTTACCTTGCGCCAGACCATTTTTTTGGTTCCTCCAGCGACTACTTTTATTTTGCAATGTTTCATAAAATCATCTATTCTGCAGTAGACATTTAACTACCTGTGTCAGCCACCAATCATTTGTGACCTTGTATATCTTTGATAGGAGTAGATGATGATTTACTGTGCTGTATACTGTTGTGAGGAAAAAAGCAAAGCCACTCCTATCACTTGCTTACGCTCGTTGAGTTGGGTTAAGGACTTTACCACGGCAAAACTTTTTGGGCCTAAATCCAGTCTGTTCCAGTTTATCTTCGATAATCTTTGATATTCAGCCCAAAACATTTTTCTCTAAAACTTTATTGAGGTGACATCAAATGACCCATGTCTGACATTTTTAGCTTCTGTTGACATTTCCCCTGGTTTAAGCAGTGCTGGCTTTCCTCCAGCGTTTTGGTATCTGTAGACTTACTACACATGAGTTCATTAAATCCAGCATCCCCTGCTTGGTTTCCGGGCCAAACTGTTTAACTTGCTCTAATCGCAGTTTATCAATTCCAGCTGCCTCAATTGATTTTCATTCCATTTATGTCTTCAAGTTCTCCAATGGTGAAAGGTGTTCTCAGCATATTCCGTCTTCATGTTCTCCGATGGTGAAAGGTGTTCTCAGCGTATCCCATCTTCATGTTCTCCGATGGTGAAAGGTGTTCTCAGTGTATCCCATCTTCATGTTCTCCGATGGTGAAAGGTGTTCTCAGCGTATCCCGTCTTCATGTTCTCCAATGGTGAAAGGTGTTCTCAGTGTATCCCGTCTTCATGTTCTCCAATGGTGAAAGGTGTTCTCAGCGTATCCCTTTAATTTCTTCTTTCCCTTATAAATTGTGATTTGCCTACACGCTCTTCAGTGTTACCATTTTGTAACAGTTGATGGGCAATTTGGTTAGGTGAGATTAGCGTCCTGGTACTTGCATTCACACCAGGGTCTTGATTAAATTTTTAATGAATTTCCACGGATAACAGACTATTTTGTTTTACATCAAGCTCCTCCGATAGCCTACACCATCTATCCTTCCTAGAGTTTGATATCACTTTCATGAGTGCTTTCCCCGACACGGTCATCTTTTCAGCAACGGATCTTTTTCATATGCACCCTTCTATCACTCTAGGAGAATTTTTGAGTCTTTGTTAAGCCTGGAAATGTATTGTGTCCTACAATTTCTAGAAAATGTATCTTCTTGATATTTGCCTCGTTAGAATCAATATAGGACCCCATGATTGGTTCCAACATGACCTATATAATTCAATATTGGACCATTTGACTGGTTCCAACATAATTCAATATTGGACCATTTGACTGGTTCCAACATGAGCGGTATAATTTAATATAAGACTATTTGACTAGTTCCAATATGACCGATATAATTCAATATTAGACCATTTGATTCACAAGGTGCAAAGTCGCTAGTATCAGGACCAAAGGCAACATACTGACCAAGACCACACCTCACATCCACACCGTGCACCTGGAAATAGGTTGTTTTACAGCAGCCCAGCCAACAAGGTGGAGATCAACACGATCTCCATGGTGATGAGTCTACTGAGAAGCCTCACATTGCACTACAACCAGTATGGTCCACGCTCCTTTTCTTCATTATGTCCAGGGATATTTTTTTTTTTTTTTTTTTTTTTTTTTTTTTTTTTTTTTTTTTTTTTTTTTTTGCGTTCGCTTTATTTCTCTAATCCCCAAGGCGGTGTGCGTTGCACTGTAGTTTTTATTTTGCGCCTGTCGGCCCAATGCATCCGACTTCAGCATGCATTTTATGTAAGGGTCTGCTTCCTCCTGCATTTTCTAAGGGTTTGCTTCCCCGGGGTAACGGCAGGTGCTGTGATGGGGATCGAACCCAGCACCTTCGGATTGTGAGCCGTGCCACTTATCCACTAGGCCACGCCGTCCCCCGTCCAGGGATATAAATAGAGTAACTTCCAACCGTTACCAGGCAAAACGTATCAAGAGTGATGAACTAGCTAAGCACGAGTAGCTTCTGAGAACAACAAACTGACTCACACACCTGCTTCCTCTGCGATACAAGCACTTATGCCGCTATGTGCTTCCATCATGAACTCTAACTCTGGTGACAGCAACATCTGTCGAAGTTTAGTTGATTTCTGATGAAAAAAAAAAAGAAAGTTTGACAAAGCATGACTACATGATAATTTGCTGAAGTTGCTCAAACATGGACACTTACAAAAGCAATGGAGAACAAACAGAGTGACCCAGGCCTCTCGCTAGAACCGCATAGTGAGACGCTCTCCGCACCCAGCACATGAAGAACCTCCACAATTTTGACCAATGGCAATTGTCATTAGAAAGCAATGCAGTGTTGGTAAACCACATACGCAGAACAAAGGACATATATTGGAGCAGCTCAACTGGTCTGGTTCCCTGGAGGCGGAAAGACTGCGAGTTAGACCTCCAATGTGTTGGTTAGACTCCCTTGCACTCCACTACAGTATCCACGATACATTAGAAGCAAAGGTTACTACTAACTGGATCTCCTATACTTTCTGCAGGGTAGAAGAGGTTTCACCCTGGGGGCAACTCTGCTCTCTCCTCTTACCTCACTCTGTTTCATTTGACTCTGTCCTACAGTAACACTCTTGCACAATTTTCACACGCGCCCTCATGGTGAGGCCCATCCATTGCACTTTGGTTGGGCTAGCTTCTGAGGGCGCACAAACCTAGCATAGGTACATACAGAAGCACACATGCATCTAAGCACTGGTTTATGCATCCTGATATCGCCCAATGGACTACGGTCTGGGGTGGAAAATGGCGCGCCTCCGCCAGTAGAAACTAGTGAGGCAAACATCTAAGCAACAACAACAACTGGATCTCCTAGAACTGCTGATGTGGCATCTAACATTTCAAGATCAATGTCATATTTACACAGACAATCTTCCCCATCTGGTATTCCCATATAAGGTATTTTATTCCTCCGACTTTTAAGGTCAGACTGCCGGCACCATGTTACATAGCATCTACGACATAACATACTAAGGAAAGCATTACTTTGAAAACAAATTTACATTTTTGTACATTTAGAATTCATATTTTCCAGGACAATTCACCCATTACCCTCCAGCATGTTACACAATTCTATGAGGAACTTTTCATCCAGCTATTTGCATGGCTCCTGCATTTTTTAACTGGCACCTGGATCTTCAACAAATGTGTCACCCCCTATCCTAACTGCCGGGAATATTTCTCAGGTGGTCACCATTTGTATTTTGTTTCAGTTGTTTACACTGCCTTCCTTCTGAACAAAGATGGACTTGTCACAGGCAACAAATACTGTCTACACTGTCTTCCTTCTGAACAGAGATGGACTTGTCACAGGCAACAAATACTGTCTACACTGTCTTCCTTCTGAACAGAGATGGACTTGTCACAGGCAACAAATACTGTCTACACTGTCTTCCTTCTGAACAGAGATGGACTTGTCACAGGCAACAAATACTGTCTACACTGCCTTCCTTCTGAACAAAGATAGACTTCTCACAGGCAACAAATACTGTCTACACTGCCTTCCTTCTGAACAAAGATAGACTTCTCACAGGCAACAAAATACTGTCTACACTGCCTTCCTTCTGAACAAAGATGGACTTCTCACAGGCAACAAAATACTGTCTACACTGCCTTCCTTCTGAACAAAGATGGACTTCTCACAGGCAACAAATACTGTCTACACTGTCTTCCTTCTGAACAGAGATGGACTTCTCACAGGCAACAAAATACTGTCTACACTGTCTTCCTTCTGAACAGAGATGGACTTGTCACAGGCAACAAATACTGTCTACACTGCCTTCCTTCTGAACAGAGATGGACTTGTCACAGGCAACAAATACTGTCTACACTGTCTTCCTTCTGAACAGAGATGGACTTGTCACAGGCAACAAATACTGTCTACACTGCCTTCCTTCTGAACAGAGATGGACTTGTCACAGGCAACAAATACTGTCTACACTGTCTTCCTTCTGAACAGAGATGGACTTGTCACAGGCAACAAATACTGTCTACACTGCCTTCCTTCTGAACAAAGATAGACTTCTCACAGGCAACAAAATACTGTCTACACTGCCTTCCTTCTGAACAAAGATGGACTTCTCACAGGCAACAAAATACTGTCTACACTGCCTTCCTTCTGAACAAAGATGGACTTCTCACAGGCAACAAATACTGTCTACACTGTCTTCCTTCTGAACAGAGATGGACTTCTCACAGGCAACAAAATACTGTCTACACTGTCTTCCTTCTGAACAGAGATGGACTTGTCACAGGCAACAAATACTGTCTACACTGCCTTCCTTCTGAACAGAGATGGACTTGTCACAGGCAACAAATACTGTCTACACTGTCTTCCTTCTGAACAGAGATGGACTTGTCACAGGCAACAAATACTGTCTACACTGCCTTCCTTCTGAACAGAGATGGACTTGTCACAGGCAACAAATACTGTCTACACTGTCTTCCTTCTGAACAGAGATGGACTTGTCACAGGCAACAAATACTGTCTACACTGTCTTCCTTCTGAACAGAGATGGACTTGTCACAGGCAACAAATACTGTCTACACTGTCTTCCTTCTGAACAGAGATGGACTTGTCACAGGCAACAAATACTGTCTACACTGTCTTCCTTCTGAACAGAGATGGACTTGTCACAGGCAACAAATACTGTCTACACTGTCTTCCTTCTGAACAGAGATGGACTTGTCACAGGCAACAAATACTGTCTACACTGTCTTCCTTCTGAACAGAGATGGACTTGTCACAGGCAACAAATACTGTCTACACTGTCTTCCTTCTGAACAGAGATGGACTTCTCACAAGCAACAAATACTGTCTACACTATATTTTTATCACCTTATCTGTAATTATGTTCCATATTTGATTTATCCATGTTGATGACTGTACATTTATCTACGTTAAACTCCATTTGCCGGCATTCAAACCATTCTCGAATTTTATCTAAATCCAACCTCAATATATCAATTTCTGCTTTAGATGAGACACTACTGCATAGTTTTGTGTCATCAACGAATTTTGCAATCATGGATTCGATATCACTGTCTTAATCATTTATATATATCAAGAACAAAATTAGTCCCAAAACCGAGCCCTGTGGTACTCCACTCTTTGCTTCACACCACTCAGAGTAATCCTTTTTTATACCCACTCTCTGCCTTCTTCCTGTTAACCAATTTTCAATCCATTTGGTAACTTCCCCACCTATTCCATGTAATTTTAATTTTCTAAATAGTCTTTCATGAGGTACTCTATAAAGTAGCCAATGGTTTTGCTAGTTGGTCTCTAATTTCAAACAGCAATTTTGCATAAATACCATCTTGACCTGGACATTTATCCACTTTCAACTCCTCAAATTTAATAAAAATAATTTACAATGTAATACAAATTGATCTAATCTCCCTGTATCCATGTCTCTTTGAAAGATATGTATAGGCTCTTGGATCATGGAGCAGTCATCTTTTGTGCAGACTGTGCCAAGTACTGATTGTGTAGATTAGCTGCCTGGCTTTTCTCACATTATTTTTCCTGTGTAACAGATCTTAGCTGTACAGACAAAATATAGGTAGGAGCTTAGACAACCATTTATTTATTTCTTCTTCGTGGGGTTTAAGTTAGTGTAAATGAACTCAGTCCCGCCAGAATTTGAACAACCATATCGAACCAGGAACCAACAGAAAGACGTGGGGATCATTACCTGAGAACACTTTCGAGAGAGACGGTGAGTGAGAGCAAGTGGCGGAGAGAATAGACTTGACTTCAGAGACAGAAAGAGAACACTTCACAGAGCATTACGAGAGAATCACAGAGCGAGAACATTTGACTTCAGAGATTACATGAGATAGACGCAGACAGAGAACATCTCAATTCAGAGATTACATGAGATAGACACAGACAGAGAACATCTCAATTCAGAGATTTCATGAGATAGACACAGACAGAGAACATCTCAATTCAGAGATTACATGAGATAGACACAGACAGAGAACATCTCAATTCAGAGATTACATGAGATAGACACAGACAGAGAACATCTCAATTCAGAGATTACATGAGATAGACACAGACAGAGAACATCTCAATTCAGAGATTACATGAGATAGACACAGACAGAGAACATCTTAATTCAGAGATTACATGAGATAGACACAGACAGAGATCATCTCAATTCAGAGATTACATGAGATAGACACAGACAGAGAACATCTCAATTCAGAGATTACATGAGATAGACACAGACAGAGAACATCTCAATTCAGAGATTACATGAGATAGACACAGACAGAGAACATCTCAATTCAGAGATTACATGAGATAGACACAGACAGAGAACATCTCAATTCAGAGATTACATGAGATAGACACAGACAGAGAACATCTCAATTCAGAGATTACATGAGATAGACACAGACAGAAAACTTCTCAATTTAGAGATTACTTGAGAAGACATTTTAAAGAGACGCTCAGTGGAGGGCAGACAACGGAGAGATTTGCAGTTGAGGCAGATTTGAGTTGAGATGTAGGCGACGGCGAGAGGCAGTTGATATAGACACGCAGCAAGCAAGGTAACTACTTTCATTTTATGTAGTGGTCGTGATTACAAGTAGTCAGTAGCTTATAGAAGCAGTCATCCCATTCATCATATTGACGCAGTCCCACTGATCATGTCGACATCACCTTGATCACGTGAAGGTAAGTCGTCAGTCGCAGCTAGAGGCGGTTTCCCAGTGATCCCATGGATCAGATTTGATGCAGTATATCGACCACGTTGCGACCACTTTGATGTTACTACCGACAAGAGGAGCAAGACCACGGACGTCAGACTGGGTTCAGAACCTACGAACTTTACCATCAGCGGCAATCCGCAACTAAGTTCGATCGCAGCAGGTCAGATTAGCATACCAGATGAGGAGAGCAGATCAGCAGTCCAGATCAGGAAAATACGGTATCGTGACGTATAAATGGTGAGAGAAAGAATTTATAGTTGGCAGTGTTTCTTGATTAAATAATATGTTGTATTGTGTTAATATTTAGTGTTATTTAACAGAATCGAGCAAACCCCTTTACCGTCTGCGATAGAGCTCCATCAAATCGATCGGATCTGGTACACCCGTGCTATCTATTAGAGAGTCTACTTTGTCTTTCCAAATGTCACGATATTTTTTTACCAAGTCTAATTTGTTGGCCACAATTAAAAATGTCAACGGAATATCTTGTGTAATTCAATACTTTAGGTGTCTTTAGTGGTGTCTATAAATATTCGTCTTCGTTTTCCACTTTTTATAAAGAGTTATATACGTTCTTCTTGAGTAGCAATGTGGTAAGAGCGCTTGTTTCTGAAGGCAAAAGTTTCGGGTTTAAATCCTGGGTTCTATACAATCCCAGGTGTAAATGGGAACCTGATTTATTGTTATTAGAGGTCACTACACTTTAAGAAAAAGGTGAGACCTCTCATCGCCATCGGCAGTGTCGGATAATTGTGGGCGTACTTGATCTAATTTGATAGTGTGTCTGTCACTTGTATGACTTTCGACCTGGCACGTTCGCTTTATGACACTTTTTTTTTTCAATCGAGTTAGCCCTCGCGTCTTTGGTTGCTGTTGTAAAGACAGATGGATGATTTGGAGAATACGTTTGAATTTTTTTTTTATGGTACACTACCAATGACTTATGGGGTTTAATCTACCCTGAGTATTCTAGGTTAGGGACCGAAGACGCAGTGAATGAATTAACCGCGGCTCCTGGCTGCTTGGGTCAGGGTAAGCGAATCAGAGCTGCCAAATGGAGACATTACCCTATTCAGCCTCAAAATTGCGGCTCTGAAAACAGATTAGAGCCGTGCAGTCTGTCTGAGACAATAAGGATCGAAGAGGGAAGGTACTCCGGTCACAAAAGCCTTGCTAAAACTGGATGTATCGTATTAAGATATCGCAAGCCCACTGTAAGAAGATCCGTCCATTTTTTACGGCTTCAGTGACTAACAACACGTCCGTTCTCCTGCTACTATAAATATTTCCAGCGCAAGAAGGCAACTAGCACGACTAGTATACTTTGTGAAGCATTTACAAACAGCTGAGAGTTTACGCCCTCTAGATTTCCACCCCCCCCCCCCCCCCCCCGACACTGACGGTAATTGGGACTCGTCTAAATGTTTCAAACTCTGTTCTGGCTATAGGCTGTCTTAAACTGTCCAATGTCGTTATGCCCAGGTTCATGACCTGCAATAGTGCATAGACTACACAAGTTATCATAGGGTAATCGAATATGCCACTCGTAGGGCGTAATTTTAGCTGCAGCCAATACATGACTCATCTGAATATGTTGATTATTCAAGACACCAGACATTAAGTCGAAGAGATACTGTTAGGGGAGATATGAAACCAGGAAGATATAAGTCAAAGAGACACTGTTTGGAGAGATATGAAACTGGAGAGATATTAGTCAAAAGAGGCACTGTTATGGTAACTATAAAACCGGAGAGATATTAGTCAAAAAGACATTTTTGAGAGATATGAAACAAGGAACATATAAGTCATAGAGTCACTGTTAGGGGAGATATGAAACCCAGGAGATATAAGTCAAAGAGGCACTGTTAGGAGAGATATGAAACCCAGGAGATATAAGTCAAAGAGGCACTGTTAGGAGAGATATGAAACCCAGGAGATATAAGTCAAAGAGGCACTATTAGGAGAGATATGAAACTTAAGAGAAATAAGTCAAAGATGCACTGTTAAGAGAGATATGAAACCCAGGAGATATAAGTCAAAGAGGCACTGTTAAGAGAGATATGAAACCCAGGAGATATAATTCAAAGAGGCACTGCTAGTGGAGATTTGAAACCCAGGAGATATAAGTTAAATGGACACTGTTAGGAGAGATATGAAACCCAGGAGATATAAGTCAAAGAGGCAATGTTAAGAGAGATCTGAAACCCAGGAGATATAAGTCAAAGAGGCACTGTTAAGAGAGATATGAAACCCAGGAGATATAATTCAAAGAGGCACTGCTAGTGGAGATATGAAACCCAGGAGATATAAGTTAAATGGACACTGTTAGGAGAGATATGAAACCCAGGAGATATAAGTTAAATGGACACTGTTAGGAGAGATATGAAACCCAGGAGATATAAGTTAAATGGACACTGTTAGGAGAGATATGAAACCCAGGAGATATAAGTTAAATGGACACTGTTAGGAGAGATATGAAACCCAGGAGATATAAGTTAAATGGACACTGTTAGGAGAGATATGAAACCCAGGAGATATAAGTTAAATGGACACTGTTAGGAGAGATATGAAACCCAGGAGATATAAGTTAAATGGACACTGTTAGGAGAGATATGAAACCCAGGAGATATAAGTTAAATGGACACTGTTAGGAGAGATATGAAACCCAGGAGATATAAGTTAAATGGACACTGTTAGGAGAGATATGAAACCCAGGAGATATAAGTTAAATGGACACTGTTAGGATATGCTTCGAGTATAAATGATGAATACAGTGGACAACTGAGAAAAGTACAGGATTATCAAGATATATTCATCATAACTCTCCTCTATCTTCTTACATCCCACTCTGTTTCACTTCTCTGTCCAACAATCACACTCTTACACAACTCTAACACACGCCCTCAGTGTGTAGCCCTTCCATTGCACTTCTGTTGGGGTTGACCTTTTTGATTGTCCTAAATAACATGGGCACATACATACGCACACACGCATCCAAGCACTGGTTAATACGTTTTGATATTGTCTAAAATGACTACAGTCTGGGTGGAAATAGGCGTGCATATCTGCGCTACTTGTTATCCCCACTCTCTCGTCTCGTGCCGCCCGACCCCAGTGGCAAGTTAAGAACAAGACGACTAAGGGGCGACTACGAGATGAAGGCGACTCCGCATCAAGCACCCGTGAAAAAAGACGGCGGAGTCCGGAGTCGAACCCACACCATCTGATCACGAGGCTGACGGCTGAAACACTTCGCCACGGAATCCCCTTATCAGAACTATCTTAGAGCAATCTAAGGAGGAGCAAACAACAGCATATGTCAGCGGTACAGGGTTTGAATAGCATAGACCGAACAGTCATCATCATGTAGCATTCCTTGTTGATCTTGGTATAATGTTTCAATGAGATGGACTATATGCAAAGGAAACCCCATTTCCTTCATGATTCTCCACAGATTTTGATGTTTTACCGTGTCGAAGGCCTTAGTGTAATCAATGAAACATGTGTACAGGTCTACATTAAACTCTCTACATTTTTCAAAGATTTCCTTAAATTGAATATGTGGTTCCGGGTCCCTCTGTCTTTCCTAAAACCTGCTTGGACTACGTGAATTTCAGATTCAAACCTTTTCTCTATCCTTCTTAATAGGATTTGCAAGAGTATCTTGCTAGCATGGCTGATCAGTGCGATAGTTCGGTAGTTCGTGCACAGCTTCAGGTTGCCTTTTTTGGGGAGGGGAATATACATTGATTTCTTCCATGATTCTGGCTACTCTGCACTGTGCCATATCTGTTTACACAGCTTGTGATACTCAAGCACATGCCCCTCCTCCTGCTTGTATTAGCTCTGCCGGGATATCATCGCATCCTGGGGACTTTCCCTTTTTCAGGCTTTTAATTGCAGAGCGTACTTCTTCCAATGTTGGTTCAGGTTCTGAACTGTTCAGACCGAACAGTACTTTGATAAATATTAAAGCATTATCGAATACCACAAATGTATAAGAATTGTAGCATGATTTCATATGAAGAAGTCATGTGTGGAATAAACCACAAAGGCAAATTGCCATACCCATTTACATTTCAAACGGGAGGACTATCAGGGATAGCGTCTATCTAAAAAAATCGTTCTTATGGCATGATCATGAGCTGTGTGATACGATACGCAGAGGGGGGAGATGGAGAGAGGGGGGAGAGAGAGAAGAAAACTTGAATTCAATAGACATTTGATAAGCAGCTGGAATACCTCGATTTCGAAGAGGATGATCAAATCAATCAGAAAGCCACCAACAGTAACACCAGACGATTACCATAACATGAACAGACAAGAGCAAACTTGTGTTGCGCTTTAGAACAGGACACAACTGACTCCGCGGCCACATGTACACAAAAATGAAGATTGGCAACTCAGCCATGTGCACATTCGGACAGGCGCCCCAGACTGCAGAGCACATACTACAAAATTGCCCCGAATATGATATACAGAGAAAATCTCCCTGGCTCATAGAAACAACACTGGAAGAGAAACGTTATGGACCTTTGTGTGAACTACAAAAGACAATGAAGTTTATACATATAGACAATATTTTAAAGCGAACGAAAGAAGAAGTGGTGTAATTTATTTATTAATTTTTTTTTTTTTTGCGTTCGCCTTATTTCTCTATTCCCAAAGGCGGGTGTGGTTTACACTGTGGGTTTCTATTTTGCGCCTGTCGGCCCAGTGCATCCGACTTCAGCATGCATTTTATGTAAGGGTCTGCTTCCTTCTGCATTTTCTAAGGGTTTGCTTCCCCGGGGTAACGGCCGGTGCTGTGATGGGGATCGAACCCAGCACCTTCTGGTTGTGAGCCGTGCCACTTAACCACTAGGCCACGCCGTCCCCAGAAGATGTGTATGATGCCATATTAGCAGCAATACATACCAGAGAACAAAGATCGACATATGAAGCAACAAAGCTGTGATTGCATATAAGTGTGAACAATAACAAGAAAATGAGAATAAATCACAAACAAAGAGACCGCATACGGACTAATGTTGTGAGCCGTGCCACTTAACCACTAGGCCACGCCGTCCCCAGAAGATGTGTATGATGCCATATTAGCAGCAATACATACCAGAGAACAAAGATCGACATATGAAGCAACAAAGCTGTGATTGCATATAAGTGTGAACAATAACAAGAAAATGAGAATAAATCACAAACAAAGAGACCGCATACGGACTAATGTTGTTGTTCAATGCCCACAAGGAGTAGGTGTACTTTTTTGTGCGTCCTGAAAAAAACGTCAAGTGGCGGGTTACAGTGCCTTTCGTCACATCACTAGCGTGCTGATGAAGGTATACTGGGGTCCTGCGTGCGGTTGTGGTATGCTTGGTTTTATCTGCGTGTCACTCACTACAACAAGGATCACGTCAATCCCTCACTTTGTTACCCAGGCTGCCATGAAAACTGCCCGTTTCTAGGGAAGGCTACGAGATTTTGTAGTTTACAGTAAGGGGTACTGGGATCCGCACGAGGAGGTCACGTGAATGGTTGACCTATGTCCTATAACAGCAAAGCAGTATAACAGATTGCAGTTGTTGGTTCAAACCCAGAATGCCCTTATAATGTTGGATTATATTCCTGGTTACCATCATTGTACTTGTAATCGTCATGACATATCAAATGTTGGATTATATTCCTGGTTACCATCATTGTACTTGTAATCGTCATGACATATCAAATGTTGGATTATATTCCTGGTTACCATCATTGTACTTGTAATCGTCATGACATATCAAATGTTGGATTATATTCCTGGTTACCATCATTGTACTTGTAATCGTCATGTCATATCAAATGTTGGATTATATTCCTGGTTACCATCATTGTACTTGTAATCGTCATGACATATCAAATGTTGGATTATATTCCTGGTTACCATCATTGTACTTGTAATCGTCATGACATATCAAATGTTGGATTATATTCCTGGTTACCATCCTTGTATTTGTAATCGTCATGTCATATCAAATGTTGGATTATATTCCTGGTTACCATCCTTGTATTTGTAATCGTCATGTCATATCGAATGTTGGCTTCAGCCATGGTCTGTTTTAGTTATTAGAGAAAGCCTTGCTTCAGCTATGTTTCAGTACCCAAACGTAAACACAAAAAGAGAATTGCCATGGGAGGCGTGCAAAAATAACGTGGGATCAACGTACCTTTGTCTCATAGGTAGAGCTCAAGACAACGGACGAAAATGGGAAACCTTGGAGAAATCCTTTGCTTCTAGAGAATCACTATAGGAAAAGTACTGTGACCTTTGACCCGTTACTTCCTGTATAGCGCGTGTCATCGCAGAAATTCCCGTTTTTCATCAATCATTGCTGTGTCTTGTTTCGTACATGGATATTGTCGCTGTAACAATTTATTTAATCGAATTTATTATACAGTATTAAATGCTTGCACTGAGCTTTAAAAGCTTTGGATATTTGTTCAATATGTCTGTTTCTCTATCCTTCCCCCCACATCCCACTCCCAACAAATTAAGGAACACATGACTAAACAAGTGACAATCGATCGCAATTAATGTGTAATCAACAGGATGGCCATTTACACGGACTAAAACTGGCGCCCCCACCCTTGTGTATGTACTGGCAAGCAACACAAAGCTATTTAGAAGCCTTGAAGAGCTCACCGCTGCAGCAACCTTTTTTTTCCAGAGAACAAGACTTCACGTTTAGACGTAATTTTAAAACAAAAGTGGCGAAAAGAAGCAGAAGATTAGCAATGGTTTTACATAATGTGATTGTTAGCCTCATGCATAACCATCTTTAGTTGCCTTTTACGACATGCTTGGGAGGTCGGTGGTTCTATAGTTTTCAACCAAGGTACCACTCGGATACAAGGAACCGTTGGACACCATAAACGAAGCCTGCGTCAGAGCACTAACGTCAATGCAGTACAGTTTCTGCACTACATTTCACATGAACAGATTAACGGGTACACCAAACTGTCACATTTTATGACAAGTTTGGTAGGCTGTGTTGTGGGTGTGTTCTGTGCTGTACATGTCCATGTCGTGTTCTGTGCTGTACATGTCCATGTCGTGTTCTGTGCTGTACATGTCCATGTCGTGTTCTGTGCTGTACATGTCCATGTCGTGTTCTGTGCTGTACATGTCCATGTCGTGTTCTGTGCTGTACATGTCCATGTCGTGTTCTGTGCTGTACATGTCCATGTCGTGTTATGTGCTGTACATGTCCATGTCGTGCTATGTGCTGTACATGTCCATGTCGTGTTCTGTGCTGTACATGTCCATGTCGTGCTATGTGCTGTACATGTCCATGTCGTGTTCTGTGCTGTACATGTCCATGTCGTGTTCTGTGCTGTACATGTCCATGCCGTGCTATGTGCTGTACATGTCCATGTCGTGTTCTGTGCTGTACATGTCCATGCACCTGGATCAACACGTTAATCAACATCTGAGGGGAAATAAATGGCGAACACACGTCTCCTGACACAAACACACTCAAAGTCTCGGTCACGCCCTTACTGTCACATCTCATTTACATAAACAGTCCGTTGACGTACATGTTTCCCAAGTGTAGACAAATAATAAATTGCCTTTGCGGTGCGTGTTTCTACAGTCATTCTTAACATGAACATATACATAAAATGGCGTATTAGGAATGGCTTTCACTTATCGTGTTGTTCGAAACTGCTCGTGCGGAGTCGGGTTAACCTCTGACGACGATTCTTTCGAAGCGGTTTACAGTGATTCGTCCTGCATTCCCGAGGTGGACCAGTTGTAGTGCAATGGGAGACTCCTTCACTTAGCTCGTCTCTATGGGGATTACAGTGCCGATCCCCACCTCGTTGGTCAGACTGCTGTGAAAAAACATGTGTCCAGCAGCACGATCGAGGACGTGAGATGGAGATCTTGATAAGGTTTCACCTGGCCCTGATCACTCTTCGTTCCCACCTTGTGGGTTGACGTGGGTGGGTGGGGGCGCATCAATCAACACACTCATCATCAACACATCCATCATCAGAACATCCATCAACACACCCATCCTCAACACATCCATCAACACATCCATCAGCACATCCATCAACATACCCATTATCAACACACCCACCATTAACATACTCACCATCAACGCACTCATCATCAACAACATCCATTATCAACATATCCATCATCAACACACCCACCATCAACACACCCATCATTAACATACCCAACATCAACACACCCATCATTAACATACCCCCCATCAACAACATACCCATCAACACACCAACCATTAACATACCCATCAACACATCCACCCTCAACACACCCATCATCAATATACCCATCATCAACACACCCATCATTAACACACCCATCAACATACCCACCATCAACACACCCACCATCAACATACCCACCATCAACACACCGACCAATACACCCATCATCAACATGCCCACCATCAACACACCCATAAACACACCCAACATCAACATACCCACCAACACACCCATCATAAACATACCCACCATCAACACACCCATCAATATACCCACCATCTACACACCCACCATCAACACATCCATCAACATACCCATCATCAACCTACCCACCATCAACACACCCATCAACATACCCATCATTAACACACCCATTAACACACCCATCAACACACCCATCCTCAACACACCCATCATCAACATACCCATCATCAACATACCCATCATCAACACACCGACCAACACACCCATCATCAACATGCCCACCATCAACACACCCACCATCAACACACCCATCAACATACCCATCATCAACCTACCCACCATCAACACACCCATCAACATACCCACCATCAACACACCCATAATCAACATACCCACCATCAACACACCCATAAACACACCCACCATCAACAACATAACCATCAACAACATTCCCATTCTTTTAACCATATCCATATCCATTCATCTCCAAATGTATTAGTGGTTATTGCTTTCGTAGCCGTATCGCGGTGTTTGTTATTACATCCGAGCATCTGCTACAAACCGAGACATCTGTTGGTGAATGTCTGCTTGTATACCAAGTAGCAGCTGTCGGTGTGGGTAATTTTCGAAACAGTCAGAACTTAGTCGTCCTTCGTGTACACCGTTTATACCATGGTGGTGTATACGTCCTTTGTTTATTTATACTTGCAATCGAGTGTACAAGCAGGTGATTGGTCTGTTGTGTCTTTGCATGACAGAGGGCCGTCTCCTTTTGGCATTCATGCAGGCCACTACTGAGAAAGAACTTCGTCACCTTTATAATTTATTTATTTATTTTGCCTAGGCAGCGGCTAATCGGTTCATTTCAATTTTCAGCTGTCAAGGGTTCTTCTAAGTGAATATAGTGTACACAGAACCTCCGAGTTTATCACCCATCTACGTCAGAGCTAGGCGTCCGAACTCACTTCTCGTCAGACCAGAAGACGCGTGATATTTACGGTATTCGAAAACATACCATTTCACCTTTTCATTTCTTGAAAGGCAAGAACATTACCTCTCAGTTATAGGGAAGCCCTTCTATGAAACTGAAAGCATAAATGTGTTACTTCAATTGAAAAAAAAAAATAGAATCTCTAATGGGTGTTGCACCACCTGAAATACGAAGTTTCGCGTCAGAAATTGAAAGAAACAAACAGGTAAACGACACAAGGCACGCTATGGTTGAACACCAGGTGCACAAGACTGAACTCTAGACGAAGCTACTTATGCTCAACACAACCCCTACAGCCTAGTCCCGGAAAATGTCGCATCGAAAAGAGGGAATGAAGACCCTGCAGAGTCTGTATACAACCAGTTACATTTACATCACCTTGCTCTAAAAGCTATGCGCATCCAGTTTATTCTTAAATGCATTAACTGTCCCTGCCTCCACTACCTCCCCTGGCAATGCATTCCAAGCAGACACCACTCTCTGACTAAAAAAATATTTCCTAACATCTAATCTGGACCTCTCTTTAGTCAGCTTGTAGCTATGCCCTCGTGTTATTGTGGGTGGCTGTATTTTAAAAAAAACTTGTTATAGTCTAATTTATCCATTCCTCTGATCATCTTATAAACCTGTATTAAGTCACCACGAATTCTTCTCTCTTCGAGACACCGTAGGCCGGTTTGTCTGAGTCGTTCCTCATAACTGTAATTCTGGAATCCCACTATCATCTTTGTCGCTCTTGTTTGTATTCTTTCCAGCATGTTTATATCCCCTCTATGATAAGGACTCCACACCTGTACACAGTACTCCAATCTAGGTCTAACTAAAGCTTTATACAGTTTGGCGATCACTTCCTTGCTCCTATGTTTAATATTTATTTTTATCATACCTAACATTACATTTGCCTTTTTCACTGCTACCTTAACTTGCTCACTCACCTTTCCTGTATGATCTATTGTAACCCTATTACCTCGGGATCGAGCTGCAGGAAGAGCCTGCGCCTGGGCACTACTTGCCTTACGCAACATGGAAGTCACTATATAGACTCCGAACTGGTGTATCTTGATGCAGGAAGAACTTCAAGAGATGGTGATACTTCTTCGTCCTCGTTCATCTTCAGACCTCAACTTCAATGACTCTAACGAAGGCAGCAGTCGACTCAAGGTTCTGTACGCTTCAGTACAGCTTCTCGTGGAAGGACACTGGATGTTGCCAAATTGGACAGGACAGGACAGGACTGCAAAATATGTTCTGCCTTCATGGGGGCTGTGCCGCAGGCACAAAGGTCTATAGTGCCAATCTTGAACTTGTTGTACAGATGGCATCTAAGTCTGTTGTGACCTGTGCGTAGCCGGAGAATTATCACCTGGTCTCGCCTGGAGAGTTGATGGTAGGCATCGTTTTCTATGTGGTCAGGGTCGTCTTTTTTCCATTTTGCACTGTACGTTGCCCTGATGAATGCTTTTGTCTCATTGTATGTGATTTCTGTATCACTCTGCTGCAGCATTCCTCCCTCTCTGGTGAGTCTGTCCGCCTTCTCGTTGCCTGGAATGTCGCAGTGGGCTGGTATCCACTGGACTATGCTTTCTATGAAGCACTGGGACAGGCGTTCGAGCGAGTCTGCCAGAGCACCGAGTTCATTTTTGTGCTGGTTCTTGAGTGCCATTAACACTGGGAAAATGATCACCTGATTTTCTGAGATGGTGATACAGGGATGATGAGATATGCGACTGTGGAGCAACACAAGACCCGAACCATCTGATGATCTGCCGAAACCTTTTGGAAACATGCAATATGGATGACATGTTGAGGGAGCACAACAGAGTAACCTTCGTGGCAGAACATTGAAAACATGATGTCTGACGTGGTGCCTAGGACACAGAAGGCAAGTAAGTTAATGCTCGAGCGGTATACGGGTTCAAACGAATAGGACCACTGTAACCTTCCAACCAAGTAGTAAATATAGTTACACATGGGAACAGCAATATTATCATGTAAACCCATTGCTGTTGAAACGACCGCTGCAAATGCTCGGATGCAGACTTCATGTAAAGGAAACCAGTTGTAGTGATGGCTCTATAATTCACCTGGAGCAAACATGTCATTTCAATCAATAAATGTGCCAGTCAGTCGGGTATAGAGATGCACCAAGATAAAATAATCTAAGGTTTGACTAGAGAATGTTCCAAAGTTAATGGCTTGTTCCCACTTGGAGGTAGCTCAATGGAAACCGGCTATGATGACAACAGAGCTTGGGTGTGTCCACTTATGGCTTTAATAATCAGATTTCTTCGTCAGATCTCCAATCAACACATGTCAAGACAGGCCGCCATATTTCTTATGTTTCATGCGCACTTTAATGTCATTTCACATACCATTCCTTGGGCATTATTTGTTGGTCAAATTCCCTCCCGAAACAAAAATCCATTTTGTCCTCAATTTCTGTGTGCGTGTTATATTCAAAACATCACGCGGGCCAAAAAACCAGTGGTTTGCGGGCCGAATGCTGGCGTACAACTGTCAGTTTGACAGCCTGGGTCTAACATAAACTCTTAATGCTAATATTAATAGGTCAAAGTTATTTATAGAGAAATTCTATTTGCAGAGCAAAGCTATGTTAAGGGCAATGCTATGTATAGGACACTGAAGATACGTTTCTGGAACTTCTGCGAACAGTGACCCTGTGTGTGGGAACTCCTAGGATAGAGCCACGTACATGAAGCTCTTGAGAATGGTGGCCCTACTTTTTTGTGGGAACTAGAATAGAGCCAAGTACATGGAGCTCTTGAGAATGGTTGTCCTACTTTTTGTGGGAACTAGAATAGAGCCACGTACATGGAGCTCTTGAGAATGGTTGTCCTACTTTTTGTGGGAACTAGAATAGAGCCACGTACATGGAGCTCTTGAGAATGGTGGCCCTACATTGTGTGGGAACTCCTAGGCTGGACGGTGCAGTATTCCAACAAGTATATACGGTACCTACTCTTTCCCCCTTCAAACAATAATTGTTATAAACATGTGCAGCTAAAAAGCAGTAGAGTTATGCTTCCAGAAGTCGTCTTGGTTATTTGTTGTGATCTGGCATACGAGCCTTACCTGATACCAATATAACGAATATATTATATTACGATATATCATCAACACGTGCTACGCCGACCAAGCGCAGGAAGAAAAGGTGAGGGTTGGAGGGGAGAGAGAGAGAGCTAAGTGGTGTTTATCAATTCTGCTGTTGGTCATCTTCAAGTCACTTCTTATCCTAAACAGTGACAGACAAAGTGGTCAGTGAACACGCCTGGCGGGTGTCTTTAAAGGCAGCAATAAATTATCTTCACTTCGTTCAGTATCTATCCATATTTCGTACAGTTCCCCAGATCGGATTCATGATTTCCATTTCAGCTGCTACGGTTCATCGTCAATTTGTCTTAGGTCGACCTCGCCTTCGTCTTCTATCGGGGAAGCCCATGCCATAGCGATGCTAGTGATGATGTCAGGTTCTTTTCAATTTCAACATCAACCATGCTATGATGGCGTGCATGTCTACATGGTTACTCGCGGCAACTAGTTCTCGACTGAAGCTAGGCCAGACAAGTATAACTCTTTTTTAGACATGTTATGTGCAAAGATACCAATATTGACGTTTTTTTTTCTGTTACTCTCCAACACACTGTACCATAATAAAGTCCAGCAAGTATGCAACTCTTGTGTATTCTTAGTTTGGTGCTTCTGGTGCACTGGAAGCCACCTTCGGTGGAATGATGTTAAGCCTAAAATCTAAGGTGCTGGGGAAAGCCACAAGAACAACCTTGATCTAAGATGTTGTCGTTTGTAAATACCCACAATGAGTCGGTTACTCTTTTGTGCCCCCCCCCCCCCGAAAAGGATGTTAAGTGGATGGTTGCAGAAGCTTTCCTCACATCCGGAGCGTGCTGATGAAGGTGGTCCGAGATCATCTAGGTGGTTATGTTATGCTTGGCTTAATTTGCATGTCACTCACTACTTCGGGGATCACGTCGATCCATCTCCCCGTTAGACAGGTTGCCATGAAAACAGCACGTTTCCAGGAAGGGCTACTAGGAAGCCGAGGTGAGAGTCTTGGTCATTATGTGTTATCTGACCCTGACTAACGGCCAGTATGTTTTGCCTGACCCTGACTAACATGTCTAATCAGTAAATCGTGCCTGACCAGACGTTTGTCTTCCTCCCAAAGATGCTAAATAAACGTATCTCTGACCAGCAAGAGCGAACAACTAGGCATCTCTAGTACATCAACAACAACACTGTATTCAACCAGCTCTTATCAAATCATGAATCAAATAAAGACGATTCCTTTGTTTTGAAGTTGCCTTTATCCATGAGCCTCTCTCCACACATTCTCTTATCAGTCCACTTTATTGTCTAAGAGATGACACATTAAACAGGTACAATACATACAGGTGTGATATCTACATTAAATACTGTATACATAAATACCGTCTGACAAAAGTTATTACTGTCGCCAGGTGGCGTCAGGGTGAGAAACAACAACGTCGTAGTTAATGTGAGAACAACATGACAGGATCAAATAACAAAATGAATGGATACTCTCATGATCATTTAGCTTCACCTGCGGGACTATAATAAATGAAGATATGATAACAGAAAAGAGAAAGACCAGGTAGCAGTTATACTGGTGTCTTGACATAAATAATACGACAACGCAGGTTTAGAGCAGCCAACGCAAAATACTTGTCACAAGAGCGGAAAATTCAGCTCACAAAAATATTAAAATAGCTCGATCAGACGAAGAGAATGTAAGCGCCTACAATAATAGAAGATATTGCTACAAAGGAAGAAAAAAGCCAAGTGACAGATGGGGTAACAGAAATACAACGATCGATAGCATAGGCTTACAACAGCTAATGCAACACACATAGCTCTGGACAAAAAAAAGTCAACTCACAACAAGATGAAATGACTCAGTTAGCTCATGAGCATATCATGTGATCAGATACAAATTAACTTCTATAATAATAGAAGATACGGCTACAAGGGAATAGAAAGCTCACAATCTAGATGGACACACGGTGTTGCAACAGCCAACACACTTGGTTCAGAACAGAGCGTCAGGGTACTTGCGACTTAATTCACACCAAACAAAATAAATATATATTGTTATCACCGAACTTGGGTAGTGACGTTACAGAATAGTCAACTTTTGAACTGTTGGATGTGTCCAACATTCTGCGAGAATTGACGAGAATAGACGAGAATTTCCGTTCCTGCATCCTCTTATACCTGCCGTCTTAGCAATGAAGTGCTTGAATCGGTCAACGTTGGTCCATGATAAGGAGAGCAGCATCCAATTTCTACAGCCGCAGCATGCATTATCCATGCTTTCAGACGATGTAATACCAACCATGCTTTCAGACGATGTAATAACAACCATGCTTTCAGACGATGTAATACCAACCATGCTTTCAGACGATGTAATAACAACCATGCTTTCACACGATGTAATAACAACCATGCTTTCAGACGATGTAATAACAACCATGCTTTCAGACGATGTAATAACAACCATGCTTTCAGACGATGTAATAACAACCATGCTTTCACACGATGTAATAACATCCATGCTTTCAGACGATGTAATACCAACCATGCTTTCAGACGATGTAATAACAACCATGCTTTCACACGATGTAATACCAACCATGCTTTCAGACGATGTAATAACAACCATGCTTTCAGACGATGTAATAACAACCATGCTTTCAGACGATGTAATAACATCCATACTTTCAGACGATGTAATAACAACCATGCTTTCAGACGATGTAATAACAACCATGCTTTCAGACGATGTAATAACATCCATACTTTCAGACGATGTAATCTTCTTCATCGTACGCAAGACGATGTAATAACATCCATACTTTCAGACGATGTAATAACATCCATACTTTCAGACGATGTAATAACAACTATGTTATCTAACGCTAACTATAACCTTGCTCCTAACCATAACTCAACCTAATCCTAAGCAAAACTGAATATAACCATCGTTTCTACACTTATATCTTATTTAAAATAATCGACCTGTCCTCCTCTTAACCCGAAATGGAATGCCCAGTTACGCTCAATGGTAACCTAGTGAATCTGTTTGGAGTGAATTAAGACGAAAGTACCCTAGTCAGTTCCTCAAAAGATCAAATTGCTCGGCTAGTTTATGAACATGTAATGTGGTTAGCTACAAATGAGCGCCTATAATAATAAATGTAGGCTAGAAGGGAAGAAAAAGACCGCGCATCAGGTGGCGTAATATGAAACCATACAATCGATAACACGGGCTTACAACACACTTGCCAGGGAGAACAAAATGCAGCTCTGTTGACTTTTCACAAGAAATGTGAGCTGGAAAAGTGAAGTACATAGTAATAAAGATCATAAGTATTATTATCCTGCTATTTTGGTATGATTTATGTAGGCATATGTTGTCAACAAATTTTTACAGCCCCATCCACAACCCTCCTCAATCCCATTATACGACATACTTGGCTGAGCACAGAGATTCCATGCTCTTCAAAAATCTGGCCCTTGTGATGATCATAGTTGAGTCAATTAGGTTAGAGACAACATAGAGACACAGGTCAGTAAATAAAGTAGAGACACGGGTCAGTAAATAAAGTAGAGACAAAGGTCAGTAAATAAAGTAGTTATAAGTCAGTAAATAAAGTAGTTATAGGTCAGTAAATAAAGTAGAGACACAGGTCAGTAAATAAAGTAGAGACACGTCAGTAAATAAGGTAGAGACACGTCAGTAAATAAAGTAGAGACACGTCAGTAAATAAAGTAGAGACACGTCAGTGAATAAAGTAGTTACAGGTCAGTAAATAAAGTAGAGACACGTCAGTAAATAAAGTAGAGACACGTCAGTAAATAAAGTAGAGACACGTCAGTAAATGAAGTAGAGACACGTCAGTAAATAAAGTAGTTACAGGTCAGTGAATAAAGTAGTTACAGGTCAGTAAATAAAGTAGTTACAGGTCAGTAAATAAAGTAGAGACACAGGTCAGTGAATAAAGTAGTTAAAGGTCAGTAAATAAAGTAGTTACAGGTCAGTTAATAAAGTAGAGACACAGGTCAGTGAATAAAGTAGTTACAGGTCAGTAAATAAAATAGAGACACAGGTCAGTAAATAAAATAGAGACACAGGTCAGTAAATAAAGTAGAGATACAGGTCAGTGAATAAAGTAGTTACAGGTCAGTAAATAAAGTAGAGACACGGGTCAGTAAATAAAGTAGAGACACAGGTCAGTAAATAAAGTAGTTACAGGTCAGTAAATAAAGTAGTTACAGGTCAGTAAATAAAGTAGAGACACAGGTCAGTGAATAAAGTAGTTACAGGTCAGTAAATAAAGTAGTTACAGGTCAGTAAATAAAGTAGAGACACAGGTCAGTGAATAAAGTAGAGACACAGGTCAGTAAATAAAGTAGAGACACAGGTCAGTAAATAAAGTAGTTACAGGTCAGTAAATAAAGTAGAGACACAGGTCAGTAAATAAAGTAGTTATAGGTCCGTAAATAAAGTAGTTACAGGTCAGTAAATAAAGTAGAGACACAGGTCAGTAAATAAAGTAGAGACACAGGTCAGTAAATAAAGTAGAGACACAGGTCAGTAAATAAAGTACAGACACATTCAGTAAATATAAAGTACATAACCCATAGGTCTGCCTGGATCGCAGAGACGTCGATTATTAACAGAATAGAAAATGTCCTCAGTAAAAATAAATGCATGTATATAATCTGTAATATGTGAAAGCGATTGTCTGGTTTGTGTGATGGTTAAAGCCCTTGCATTTCGTGTGAAAATGGACCGTCCATACAACCTGGCTTCACTCTCTCGTGGCCGATGACTGTTCTTACTAACCAGAGAGAAGGTAAGGTTCAAGACCTGGCATTCTAAAACCAGAATGCTCTGAGTAGGTGTAGTCTGTAAGACATATGCAGCAATTCATCTGGGAGAAGGAAAACTCTGGTTTTTACCCACTAGCCTCTAAAGGCTAGGGAGAGTCGACCAGAGCTAAAGACGCGCTCAGGTTAGGGGGTGGCCGACTAGCGCTAAAGACGTGCTCAGACTGGGGAGATTCGACCACAGCTAAAGACGTGCTCAAGCTATGGAGAGTCGACCAGAGCTAAAGACGTGCTCAGGCTAGGGAGAGTCGACCAGAGCTAACGACGTGCTCAAGCTATGGAGAGTCGACCAGAGCTAACGGCGTGCTCAAGCTATGGAGAGTCGACCAGAGCTAACGGCGTGCTCAAGCTATGGAGAGTCGACCAGAGCTAAAGACGTGCTCAAGCTAGGGAGAGTCGACCAGAGCTAAAGACGTGCTCAGGATAGGGAGCGTCGACCAGAGCTAAAGACGTGCTCAAAATCAATGAGCTGGATCAAAATGTTGAGATCAGCTGTCAAAGGTGGGACTCAGTGGTCTCGAGGTAAGGTGTTCGCCTCGGGTGGTAAGGGGCACAGTTGGCTCTAGGTAAGGTGTCGCCTCGGGTGGGGGACCCAGTAGTCTCGAGGTAAGATGTTCGCCTCGGGTGGGGGACCCAGTGGTCTCAAGGTAAGGTGTTCGCCTCGGGTGGGGGACCCAGTGGTCTCGAAGTAAGATGTTCGCCTCGGGTGGGGGACTCAGTGGTCTCGAGGTAAGGTGTCCACCTCGGGTGCCAGAGATCGCGTGTTCGAATTACAGGGAAGACCGGAATTTTATTCACGTGGATCTTCTGGTAAAAATTCCCCTGATCTCTGGGTAGTGAGATCGGACTCCCGTCTTCAGTGTCGAGCACGTTAAAAATTCCTTGGCAGTTGGAAATCGAAAAGAGTAGGCTTAACGCCCGATGCCCAGACAACATTCAAATTAAAAATCTACCAAAGTTATTTGTACCTTTCCCCAGGTGATTAGTTTAGAGCAGCTATAAATTGCGCCTAACTGGCTGCGGGTCTACTTAGCTCTAGTGTTTGAGTCTATTAATATGGACTCGCACATCAGTAAAAACCGCTCTCCAAGAAACTGGTTGTATACAAACTCTGTAGAGTCTTCTAAACCAGTATAAAAACGTTAAGAGGTTAAGTTAAAAACTACAAAACGTACTTTACGCCAAACAACCAAAATAAACAGAACAAGAAGCGAGCATAGAATAAAAGAGGTCTACCAGCTGACACTTAGAATCAATCAAACAACACCGATAATAGTTACCTTGACGTCCGTTTTTGAACAGTGTTTACTTCTCTGGAATGAGATACATGGGGCAATCACTCCTGCTGAAAACAAATAACGATCAATTATTCATTACCGGTGAATTGCATAACGTGAAACAAACACATCAAGATTATATAAAATGGGCAATTGTGACTGCATACTCGGAAACTACATTATGTATCTCTTGATTGGAGATCGGGTCTTCTTGTTGGAGAGGTAGGAAAGAACGCCCACCGCATCCATTTAGACAAATAAAGGTCACGGTAGAACGAGTGTAAATAAGGTCCTCGATGATGAAGTGTTACGTCTCTGTACGAGGTCACAGCGTTTTGATTGGTGGGGTCATGGAACAGTTCATTACATGAGGTCACGTTTGTTTGATTGGTTGAGTCACCGACCAGTTCATTGTATGTGGTCACTGTTTTTACTTGGTGATGTGACCTGTCGTGTCTGGAACACTATAACAGTATGATGGTAGGTCCCAGCAAATCGCGACTGGGAATTAAATCCTGTACTTTAGCAGTAAAGAACCTCTGTTGTAATAGTTAACTAATGAGAGTTGTGAGCGGGGCTGGCAACATCAACGCAGTGCTACAGAAAACCGGTACTTTTCAGGTAATTCACCCCAAACAGAGTTCCCCGGGTTCTCATTGCACGTATTTGACAGCTGATGATTAGCGGGACATTCCATTTCGGGTTACGGGGAGGACAGGTCGAAATATTTGTATTTTAAATAAATAAGTAGAAACTTAGATAAAGACAGATGTGAAGAAAAGATGGTTATATTCAGTTTTGCGACCAATTTTCTGCCTGGAACAATAAAGGGCCCTAAAATGGAGCAAATGGAAATTTTCTGGCATGCAGATTAAAATTTTTTTTTTAAATTATTTTTTAAAAACTGTCATACGCCATTTTTCCCATTGCTATGGTAGTCGAAAGGGTTTTACAAGCTGAGAACTATAGGCCGCTTAGCCACTGCTGTCGCCACGTCGTGTGCTGGTTATGATTGTTTCTTTCACCGACAACAGAAAAACAACATATGCCATGCCAGGGATTCGAACCGCTGCCCTCCTTCGGCCACGCGCTCCTCATTCATTGAAATAATTGGACGACCAAACAGCAAAATGTTAATTATTGAGGTGGCAAGAATAGAACAATGTCGGCAAGAAAAGAGCTGAAAACATCTAAACCATTTACAATGATGCGTCGACGCCACATGAACTCGCCCATGTCAAGAATAGACCTGCGTCGACGCCACATGAACTCGCCCATGTCAAGAATAGACCTGCGTCGACGCCCCGTGAACTCGCCCATTTCAAGAATAGGCCTAAGTCGACGCCACATGAACTCGCACATGTACGTATCAAACATCGGCTTGTGTGTACCCTTTTTTCGCTTGTCATTGACAGTTTGATTATTAAATTATTGACAATCCCGCTACAGACGCGATGTTTGACACCCCTACATTTAAAAAGTGGACTACACTGTGACGTAAATACCACAAAATCAATCCTAGAAATAGATATCCGGTGCTGAAAATATATATTAATATTTGTTTGGAGTGAATTAAGGGACGAGTACAGAAGGATGATTATGGTTTACAATAAGTCGATACACTCACATCGTACATTTATTTTTATAAAGACAAAGCCAGTGCCATAACATACACTGTCGTTTGAGATATAAGCGGAAGAGACTGTATGTCTGTAGAGTTGAGTCATCTGGGATGTTGCCAATGCCGGCTGAGATTAAGTGTTAACAAATGTAGGTCTATAACGTTGGATTGATCAACGACTGCATCTTGGATTGGATGCTGACACTGGAATTGATGAACTGGCAATCAACAGTCTGCAGACTTTGATCATTTGATTCGCATAAGAGGAAGGATCAGCGCATAAGAAGAAGGATCAGGAGTAACTACAACCAGCGGGCTACTAAAGTAGTAAGTAGCATGTCCTTTACAGAACCTCGCTTCTGACAAGCGCCAACCTATTTGGCTGTTATACGTTTCTTGGCCAGTGCAGTTCGGTGGGTTGCCATTACTTTCCGTATATGGAGCAGCGAGAGGAAAAACCGATGTCTGCCAAATTGAACACGATTGTGATTTGAACCGGGTGCGTTGAGATTGTGGAACGGACGCTTCACCCCTAGACAACTCAGCCTCTTAGACGGAACCACGAATATCGACACTCTTTGCCGTTTGCTGAGGGAGGTTGGGCACATATTGGTTTGCTATTAATGCAGTGACGTCGATTCTTAACCTACCAGCACACAATCTAATCGACATTCCAACAGGAGCTCACCAGCAGAACGTACAGGCACAATGCCCCAATACTATCTGGTTCACCGACCAATCAATCAAAACCGTAGTTTGTAGTCCCCTTGTCCTAGCGCTGTAACAACAATAAAACTAGGTCAGTGTACAGCATGGTTACCTCGGTCGCTGGGGCCAACAAGGTTATATGATAATGTGAAAACACAAACACAAAGTTTGAAAATGGACGTACACAAATTACAAATAAAATGGATTGAAAATGTACATATATTCATTACATATAATATGAAATGAAAATGTACATATACACATAAATACAATGAATTGGGGGGAAGACAAACGTCTGGTCAGGCACAACATGCTAATCAGGCATGTTAGTCAGCGTCAGGCTAAATATTACTGCTAAGACCCTCATCTCGGCTTCCTCGTAGCCTCCCTGGAAACAGGCTGTTTTCTTGGTTGCCTGGCTAACGAGGTGGGGGATCGACGTGATCCCCGTAGTAGTGAGCGACACGCAGATGAAGCCAAGCATAGCACAACCGCCTGGAGCACCCTGGTCCACCTTCATCAGCACGCTAGGAATGGTTGTTTTTTTTCCGTTCGCCTTATTTCTCTAATCATCAAGGCGGTGTGCGTTGCACTGTAGGTTTTTTTTTTGCGCCTGTCGGCCAGTGCATCCGACTTCAGCATGCATTTTATGTAAGGGTCTGCTTCCTCCTGCGTTTTCTAAGGGTTTGCTTTCCCAGGGTAACGATCGATGCTGTGATAGGGACCGAACCAAGCATCTTCGGGTTGTGAGCCGTGCCACTTAACCACTAGGCCACGCCGTCCCCTGCTCTGATGTAAGACAAGCTTTTGCAACCCGAAAGGTGGGATGGCATCTAACGCAGTTTGTCGTGCCTTTTCGATAACCACAAGAGGTCGTATGGACAACACTCAGCGTATGAGTGAGTCTGGCATCTCTCCCCAGCTGTATTAATCTCATCATAGTAGCATCTAAAATTCCCACACGCCAAATTCGTGAAGGTGAACCGGCAGAACTAACCCGTGAAATACGACACAGGTATAACCGTAGCGCCATTCAGCCGTCGTCCAGACCAGGATAAACGGATGGAAGAAATCACAAAAAAAGAACGAAATAAGTCCAGACGGAAAACAACACCACATTTCCGTGAACACAAGTGTAAGTCGTCGACTAGTGTGAATTCCAGGCAAATCCGTGGTCTAGCGGCATCCAGAATGATCCAAAACAGTAGAGAAATGTAGACTCCCAGCCAGTTATGGCGCCATCTTTGCCAGATTTATATATATATATATATATATATATATATCTACAACAGCAACAACAAACAACAGCACGCACAGATGATAGTTGCATATAAAAACAGCGCATATGAATGAGAAGTAGTATCCCGCTTATACGAACAGAGTTTGTCCGTTACGCTGATATGTCCATTAAACTGAACTCTTGTTTTTTTTAACGAACAACGCATGTTCGTAATGTTAATTTGTTCGTAAATCTGAATTCAGACTTTCTTTTTAAACTTGTAAATGCATTTTGGCAGCCAAGAAAAGCAAATAAAGCACTTGGTGTCATTTGAAAAGGCGCGCGAAAGCGAAACAAGAATAAAACATAAATAAAGATTTACCGATAACCTTCAAATATTTAGATTTTTGCCAAAGGTGTGAGATGAATGTATATTTATTTGTATATGTGCAATTTCAATCCATTTTATATGTAATGATTAGGGATCAAGATGCTGAGCAGCACATGAGCTGCAGTGGTTAGCGACCCATAGCTGACTGCTTGCGTCAGGGCCAGCGAACCATAGCTGCCAAGACCCTTCTACACCTCCACGCGGTGATCCTGGATAACAGGCTGCAGCAAGGCAGACTGGCTAAGGAGAAGGGATCGAAGAGGGAATGCTAACCCGGTACTCAAAAAATGCTTGCTGAAGTCGGATGTGTTGGACCGAAAGGTGCAAATATCGCAGCCAAGCTGTAAACTACGACACAACGCATTCCGTTCTCTGGACTACATTCTGCTACTTAAGCCCTTTCTGTGTTTGGTAGCGGGAGATTGAGAACGAACGAAGACGAAGAAGAAGATATGTAATGATTGGAGATGTCGATGTGTTGAATGTAGTAGTCAGTATTAAATCCTTAGATAACATCCTTATATAACATACTTAGATACCATCCTTAGATAACATCCTTAGATAACAATTCTGGGCCAAAAGGCAGGAGATCAGAAGGCCGATGGACTAATAACGAGATGAGTGAATGTGTTTTATTTTTGAAGGTTTATTTGAGGGTGATCTTACAGGCGCTGATTCGATCAAAGGGTGATCATGGTCAGGTGAAACATAGTGATAGAGGTCAGGTGAAACAGTGATCAAGGTCAGGTGAAACATAGTGGTCAGGAACAGGTGAAACATAGTGGTCAGGAACAGGTGAAACATAGTGGTCAGGGTCAGGTGAAACAGGGGTCAGGTGAAACAGTGATCAAGGTCAGGTGAAAGTTATCAAGATCAGGTGAAAGTTATCAAGGTCAGACGAAATAGTGATCAATGTCAGGTGAAACAGTTATCATGGTCAGGTGAAACATGGTGATCATGGTCAGGTGAAACATCAAGAACACAAACAGCATCAAGAACACAAACAGCATCAAGAACACAAACAGCATCAAGAACACAAACAGCATCAAGAACACCACCAACTTCAAGAACACCACCAACTTCAAGAACACAAACAAAACCAAGAACACCAACAACAACAGTGACTAATGATGGTAGCTGTGTATGTTAAACGTTAAAGTGGGGACTGACAACGAATGTGAAAATTGTTTATTTAAAAGTGAATGCAAAATAGTTTCAAGGCGGTCGTATCGGATGTTCGTATAGTATGTCACTACTGTACATGTATGCAGATAAAAATAAAAGATCAACTACTGCTGCAGGTACAGAGCTTCTCCTATCTAGGTCATATAATAACAGAACAAGGCAGCTGTGAAAAAGAAATCATAAAGAGAATAGGTATGGCCAAATAGTATTCAGAAACATGCGACACATACTGACATCCAAACCGATAAATAAATCATAAATTGAAAATGAGAATTGTGAGGTATTATGTATGCTCGTCACTACTTCGTGGCGCAGAAATACTGGCATTGGTTAACAAGTTGGAAAAGTGTATTGAAGCCTTCGAAATGTGGGTATACAGAGAATTTGGGTCGCATTTCTTGGAAAGAGAAGAAAACAAATGTAGAGATATTGAAAAAATTAGTGGCGAAAAGAAAATTAATGGCCGAAATCAGGGTTAGACAGTTAAATTATGTTGGACATATACCATATTCTTGTTAAAGATCATACTAGAAGGTAGTGTGGAAGGTAGTCGTCCGTCGTCCAAGAGGCAGACAAGATTATAAGTGGATGGATAACAGCAGGAGATGGACTGGAGAAAGCCTGTCAGATTACACCATTGCGGCAAGAGATAAAACGGTTCTGAGGTATGGGACAAAAGGTATGGGACAAAAAACAAATATTGAATATGATACGAAGATTGACATGGCGGGGGCACATTATGCGACATGATAGTCTTGTATAGAAAATATTAAACGGCGAGATCCAAGGGAAAAGATGAAGGGGTAGTCAAAAGTCACCTTTACACCTAAGGTATGCAGACATTAAAGTACGAACCTATGCTGAAAGAGAGCTGTAGAGGATGTGGTCAAAGTGAGATACTTGTTCATACAATTTTACAATCAGTCTTAGGACTGACCAATTAGTCTTAGGACTGACCAATTAGTCTTAGGACTGACCAATTAGTCTTAGGACTGACCAATTAGTCTTAGAACTGACCAATTAGTCTTAGGACTGACCAATCAAAGGATAGGGTTAAAACGGAGAGACGCTCAGACAACCTTACAGCCAGTCTCAGGACTGATCAACCAGAGGATAGAGTCCAATGGAGAGACATGCTCAGACAACCTTACAACCAGTCTTGGAACTGACCAACCAGAGGATAAAGTCCAATGGAGAGACATGCTCAGACAACCTTACAAACAGTCTCAGACAACCTTACAACCAGTCTCAGACAACCTTACAACCAGTCTTGGAACTGACCAACCAGATGACGATGATTATGCCGGCAGCTTAACATGTTTCGCTTGAAACAGTTAGTGTGTTACAGATATAAATATTGTAGCATGGTGTAGCATATTTTAGCATTGTGTACCATATTGTAGCATGGTGTAGCATATTGTGGCATGGTGTAGCATATTGTGGCATGGTGTAGCATATTGTGGCATGGTGTAGCATATTGTGGCATGGTGTAGCATAGTGTAGCATTGTGTAGCATATTGTGGCATGGTGTAGCATATTGTGGCATGGTGTAGCATTGTGTAGCATAGTGTAGCATTGTGTAGCATATTGTGGCATGGTGTACCATATTGTAGCATGGTGTAGCATATTGTGGCATGGTGTAGCATAGTGTAGCATTGTGTAGCATATTGTGGCATGGTGTAGCATATTGTAGCATTGTGTAGCATATTGTGGCATGGTGTAGCATATTGTGGCATGGTGTAGCATATTGTGGCATGGTGTAGCATATTGTAGCATTGTGTAGCATATTGTGGCATGGTGTAGCATATTGTGGCATGGTGTAGCATAGTGTAGCATTGTGTAGCATATTGTGGCATGGTGTAGCATTGTGTAGCATATTGTAGCATGGTGTAGCATATTGTAGCATGGTGTAGCATATTGTAGCATTGTGTAGCATATTGTGGCATGGTGTAGCATATTGTAGCATGGTGTAGTATATTGTGGCATGGTGTAGCATATTGTAGCATATTGTAGCATGGTGTGGCATATTGTAACATGGTGTAGCATATTGTGGCATATTGTAGTGCACACGGGTACATGTGGGAGAATGGCATCGTTATATTACAGGGAAAGCAACTTATAACTTTGTAAACATTAACATCTTTATAATCGTATTATATACAACCATGTCCCATTTAAATGTCAATGCGGAGAAAACATATGATACAAATAAGCAATAAATATATATATATACATATATGTTTTCAACAAGGTGAAGTTAAACCGCGCAGACTATTTTGGAAGTCAAGGTGACACTCTGAGATTGACGTACAAAAGTTGGGCGTTGACACGAAACAGCAATGCTACCAATCCCCACGTGTTCGATCCCTAAAGGCCATATTGCTGTCAAGTCTTAAATATAGGACTGGTACAGGGCGTCAAATCTTATCTTAGAGGACACATACATGTTGCGGTCGTCTGCGCACATTTTGTATAGTATCAATTGAAATTAAAGAAGAAAAATTTGTCAAAATTAAAACGTGTTCTAGTTTGTCAATGGTGTATGTTTCGTCACAGAGACAACAAAAATACTACCCGTGAAGTAGCGAAGACATTAGGGCGCATGAATACCAGCGGTTGATTCGTTTAATATGGCAACCTGTAGGTCTTTGACCTCTTCAATTGTCCGGTCCAGTGTATATTTCAATGAAATGTGATGTAGTTTAAACCGCCAATTTTCTATGCGCGTGGTATAATAACTCTGTATTGCAATAGGTACGTCTGTCAATACGTCTGTTAATACGTCTGTTAATACGTCTGTCGGTCGGCAGTTCGGTAAACCTAGAATCCTTCAATTGTCGGTTTCAACATAGATTTCAATAAACGGGTGCAATGTTTCACGAGTCAGCCGCCATTTTCACGCGCAGATTATATCCCAGCGTACAGTGCGCGTGTACACGCACTGCACATAGAACCGTTGATATAGTGGAAAGATTATGGTGGGACCACAAACGCTTAATTCAATCTGGTGATGATATAGAGATGTAACTATGTGACACGTGCAAACCGTTAATGTTAAACATCTTGTACTTTACAGGGGTTGGCCATGCAGAACAATGAATGAGATGGCAGCTGTCAGCGGTGCATAGCTGGCTGATTGTATCGGGGTAAGGGAACCAGAGCTGACAAAGACCCTTCTCCGCCTCCAAGCGGCGGTCCTTGAAACAGGCTACACTAGTGGGAAGTCAATAGTGGGAAGGCAAAACTGGTATCTAAAAAAGGCCAGATAAAACCGGACGTGTAGGGCCGAAAGGGGCAGTTATATCACTGATCCGCTGTAAACTACGACACAACTCCTTTTCAGGAAGAGCGCCTAATTAGAAATACTTTACTGTAACCTAAGAGGTCATTATGACATCACATCTCAAAGGCAAATTCCGCCGTCCATCGTAGATGATGATGGCATAATTGATTTTGCTAGCGCTATTTTTAGTAAGGATTAACTGAGCTACTTTTTATCCTCACTCTCTCGTCTCGAGCCGCCCGACCCCAGTGGCAAGTCAAGGACAAGACGACTAGGGGGCGACTACGAGATGCAGGGGACTCCGCATCAAGCACCCGTGATAATGACGGCGGAGTTCGGAGTCGAACCCACACCACCTGATCACTAGGCCGACGGCTTAACCACTTCGCCACGGAATCCCCATCACATCTCACTATATTATGAAATGACCGTTTCCGGTTCTGTCTGTCTATCACCATTGTTCCTGTCTCGACTAAGACTTTTTCTGTCATTTTTGTGAATATGATATGTTCGGTGTACTTGATGTCTTCCTGATTTGAACGTTGGTATGGCTGGTCCATTGTGTGTAGTGACAGGCAGCATACTTGAGGTTGACACATAACTCCTGGTAATTAATCAGGTAAGATTTATCGATGCCAGGTAGCGAAACACTGCTTGAATCTATGTCTGTCCTTCGTCCTGGAGTACCATAATCGCTTAAAGGGGTAGTCAAGATCATCTTCCCTTTTGGTTGGCGTGGCCGGTTGTAGTTGTATGGCCACCAGAAAGGCACATTTGCTCTCATGTATACATAGGAACACTGATTGGATTAATTAATTGCTCGTTTAAAAAGTAAAGAAAAGTAACCCATAGCATTACTGCCGTAGGGGTGTTAGCGATCTCACATAGGGTGGTAGCCATCTCTTCTCCCTCGCAGATTTTACTTCCCGGACTGAACCCGTACCCATTTAAGGCTGGGTCAACCCAGGTGCCGTTGCGGTATGAAAAAAAAGTCAGCCCCATCTGGGGAATGAACCCATGACCCAGAACCGAAGCCAGCTCGCTAACCACTGCAATGCGCGGCTCCTTACTCGTTTAACTCCAGTTAATTGATGTATTTGTCCAGCACGGCGTTTGTCTGTCATCCATATTAAACTGAGCATGTATTCACAAGAATGCAATGGCGGTTTCTAACAAATGGTTTTTACATGCTGAGATTACCCCCATGCACACTGCTCGTTAGTCACCTTCACGACATGCGAGGAATGTCATTGTAGTCATATTATATTTTCCCATGTATCATTCGGACTGGGCTTCCTTAATGTTTGTGAACAAAATTGCTTCAATTTACAGACTACGAAAAACAACGCTTTGGGATACATGCATATCGCCTGAATGTCGTATTGATTGGAAATATTGTGGTTGGAGAACAACCAGTAGACTTTATAAGAATTAGATGCAGATAGAAACATCGACATATCTTTTGTAACATGACTGAACATGACTTCGAAGTCTTGAAGAGATCTCCACTTCAGCAACCTTTCTCCAGAGAACTGGTCGCCACGTGCAGACGTGGCGAGAACAAGCATGGCGAACGAGAAGGAGAAGATTATGCGGAGGAAGTTGGGGGAATGTAAGTGTAATCAAATATGCGGAGGAAGTTGGGGGAATGTAAGTGTAATCAAATATGCGGAGGAAGTTGGGGGAATGTAAGTGTAATCAAATATGCGGAGGAAGTTGGGGGAATGTAAGTGTAATCAAATATGCGGAGAAAGTTGGGGGAATGTAAGTGTAATCAGTCTATCCCAGATGGTTACCAATGCAAATCTTTAGCAATTAAACACCTCTACTTTTATTATGGCGATATTTCAGTTCATATCTGAGATAATCTGCTGACGCGACTTACCTTTCGGTGTGGGTTGGCCTCTAAGCTGGCCTGTATACTAGTTTAGACGTTGGGCTTAGGATCTTATTGGTTTTAAGGTGGGCTAAGTTTGGATCTTATTGGTTTTAAGGTGGACTAGGCTGAGAGTTCATTTGTCCTTAACAAGTAATATATTTTTTTTGTATGTGATCAATATATATTTGTTGGCAAAGGTACGGCATTCAACTCCCAATACCAATCAACCCAGTTGTAAATGGGTACCTGACTTACGGTTAGGGAAGGAAAAGGCAGCGAGGAAGGGAACTGGCCAACCAACCTCACAAGCTGAAGCTTAGTATAGTGAAGTCTATAACACTTCATTCCGGGCCAGCGGTTAAGTCTGCTAAGGGACTTCCTCCTCGTGTTCATATAAAACTGTAGCTGTCCTTTTCTTCATGTACAAGTGTGTACGCAATTCCAGTTGTCTCGATTTCTTGTATCGTAAAGTTATTTTATATTGCGGTCAACGATAGTCTCTGGACAACAAAGCCAAATCATCAACAAAATTCAGATCATCACGTTCTCGACGACACTGTCATCCCCGTAGTCTTGCATTGAACTACAGTCAGGAGATCCTAGGTTCACCTTCTTCAGTATACCCCGGAACGTAAGAAGACACAAAAACAATTTTAAAAACTACGTCAAAAGTGAAAAACTAGGTACGAGAAGTTTCTAAAACAAGCAAGCAAACGCAAACATACATGTTTAGAAGTTTATATACTCTCTTGTTCTTTAGGTTGATTGTCTTATTATGTCATTTGTCTTGATAAAGTCAAGTCCGTCTACCACAGAACTGATATTTGTGAATGTGTTTTATGCTTGGCGGTGCGCACTTTGTGTGTGCGATCTGATTGACATCAAGTATCCATTGGTCTTGAACGTTTGAGATTATATTGACGTCAGGTGAACTAGGAATGGCCGTCATCCGGTAATATTTTTAAAGAAATAGAGATAAGAAATGCCCCCATAATGTGTAGCTACTTGTTGAACTACAGATGAGAACGTTTGAGATAATACTGATGTCAGGTGGACTAGGAATGGTGGTTATCCACTTATATTTTTAAAGAGAAAGGGAAATAAGCAATGCCCGTTCACACAGTATGTACATATTTGTTGAGCTACAAATGAAAATGATAAAACAGCTGATCATATCTTGGACATAAAATAATGGAGGATGGTTGACTCGAAACACATATCAAGATAATGAGGATGCCAAAGTTATTTTCACCAACACGAGTCACATATTAACATCCGAACAAGTATCTCACAAATTGAAAATGACAATGATCAAGTGTTTTGTATACTCGTCACTACTACAGGAGCGTAGACAAGGAACAGATAGTTGGATGAAAGAAGTGATGCCTTCGAAATGTGGATAGATCGAAGTGGACATCTCATGGAAAGATATGATAACAAATAAAGAAGTCTTGGAGAAATGATGAGAGAGAGAAGAGAACTGAGGAACGACGGACGGTTGGCTTGGCTTCGTTCGTTCTCAATCTCCCGCTACCAAACTATGGTAAAGCTTAAGTAGCAGAATGTAGTCCAGAGAACGGAATGCGTTGTGTCGTAGTTTACAGCTTGACTGCGATATTTGCACCTTTCGGTCCAACACATCCGACTTCAGCAAGCATTTTTTGAGTACCGGGTTAGCATTCCCTCTTCGATCCCTTCTCCTTAGCCAGTCTGCCCTGCTGCAGCCTGTTATCCAGGATCACGTGGAGGTGCAGAAGGGTCTTGGCAGCTCTGGTTCGCTGGCCCTGACGCTAGCAGTCAGCTTTGGGTCGCTGACCGCTGCAGCTCATGCGTTGCTCAGCATCTTGATCCCTCCGTCGGATAGTTAAGATATGATGTTCACAACAAGATAAAACACCTTACTGGAAAGAATACCGGAATGTAAGGTCGAGGACAAACGTGCCAGACGTAAACACTTCTATAACTGTGTGTGTGTGTGTGTGTGTGTGGAAAGGAGGGGGAGGGTAACATCAACAGATTGACAGGGAACAGCCTGGCAGACTGTACCATCAAGGCTAAAGATAGGACGTTTGAGACCAAATGCAGCCGACCTTCGATACGAAGATATCACATTAACTGAACCAGTGCACATACAGTGGTCGCGTTGTTGACAAGAAACATCTCTTATTTCTTGTGCTAGGCACGTACCGGTATTATTAGATGTGGAGACTTGGTTCTGCGGCTATTGGAATATGAAAACGACTGCCAGCAATACAGTGTGGACAGCAACGAGTCTAGCCGGCGTTTAGATGTGTTGTTGAATGTCCACAATGAGCAAGTTGACTCTTTAGTTGGCGCTGAAAAGAGCGTTAGGTGGGGGAAGGGGGGCGTCGAGGTAGGTCCCTTTTAGCGTGCTGATGAAGCTATACCGGGGTCCTTCGACTACGCTGGGCTCAGCTATGATCAGGTTGACGACCAGGGCAACTCGTCCTAATTAAATCCAAGGACAGGGGACGCCGTGGCCTAGTGGTTAAGTGGCACGGCTCACAACCCGAAGGTGCTGGGTTCGATCCCCATCACAGCACCGGCCGTTACCCCGGGGAAACAAACCCTTACAAAATGCAGGAGGAAGCAGACCCTTACATAAAATGCGTGCTGAAGTCGGATGCACTGGGCCGACAGGCGGAAAATAAAAACCACAGTGCAACGCACACCGCCTTGGGGAATAGAGAAATAAGGCGAACGCAAAAAAAAAAAATCCAAGGACAACCTCAGACATACCCCATAAACATATTAACAAACACATACATACATGTCGTCTCTCCATCTGCTATAGTATCTTCCTCGTGCCTTGTAATCCACTCTTCTTGTGCTATAAGCGTGGAGTGGCAGTTGATCTTCTGTCACACATTTGTGTAAAAGTCTTCGATGCCTTCAGAGCCCATCAGTGTCCCAAATATGGTTACAACCTCCGGATAATGCACCAGTACTCAAACGTGCAATGAAGTTGGTGACCACTGATGTGTGTATTCATAATCTCATTCACTTCGGGATCAACCACATCCAACTCTAAATATCTAAAGTAGACCATGAATCAACATTGGTGCTAGACGCAAGCAATCAGCTGCATTAGAACAGAGTACAGTAACCCCGGCTTAGCAGTACATGAGCTGTAGCGGTCAGCGACCCAAAGTTGACTGCTAGCGTCAAAGTCATCGAACCAGAACTACCAAGACGCTTCTCCACCTCCACGTGGTGTTCCTGTATAACATGCTGCAACAAGACAGGCTAGCTAAGGAGAAGGGATCGAAGAGGGAAGGCTAACCCGGTACCCAAATGTGTCATGCTGGGGTCGGACCGGAAGGTGCAGGTATTGCAGTCAAGTTATAACCTACGATACAACGCATTCCGTTCTCGAGACTACATCCTGGTACTTACAAAGGCCTTTCAGGGCTTGGTAATGGGAACTTGAGAACGAAAGAAGAAGCTTTACAAATCATAATTGCATTCGCTTTCTCCCCGTTTCTACACCACAAGCAGCTTCAAATCTGTTTCAGGTCCAGGCACGTAATTATGGAAACCCGTTTGAACATCTATTGTCAATATCGCTAGTTTATGTAACCTTAGATTGTCACGTCCGTAGTACACCAAACACTGGTCTAATGGTCTTGGCAAACATGTTTGATTATTTCCTAGACCTATCATGACTCCAGAAGTGGTTAGACAATATCCGGGTCTAGAACGTCTTATTCGCTACTGACCCAAAGTTCATCAGCTTCACATCTCTTCAGTTACAACTCTCGGAAATATCCAACTCTCCCCTATGTCATCTGTGACAATTATCTCCCCTGTGTCATCTATGACAATGATCTCCCCTATGTTATCTGTGACACTGATCTCACCTGTGTTATCTATGACAATGATCTCCCCTATGTTATCTGTGACACTGATCTCATCTGTGTTATCTATGACAATGATCTCCCCTATGTTATCTGTGACACTGATCTCACCTGTGTTATCTATGACAATGATCTCCCCTGTGTTATTTGTGACACTAATCTCCCCTGTGTTATTTGTGGCACTGATCTCCCCTGTGTTATTTGTGACACTGATCTCCCCTGTGTTATTTGTGACACTGATCTCCCCTGTGTTATTTGTGGCACTGATCTCCCCTGTGTTATTTGTGACACTGATCCCCCCTGTGTTATTTGTGGCACTGATCTCCCCTGTGTTATTTGTGACACTGATCTCCCCTGTGTTATTTGTGACACTGATCTCCCTTGAACTATCTATAACACTATTCTCCCTGTATCATCTGTTACATTGCTCTCCACTATACCAAATATGACATTGCTCTCCTCTGTAACATCTATATCATTGCTATCCCATGTACCATCTATGCCATTGGTCTACCATGTGTCACCTATGACATTGCTGCTGTATCCAATTAATTTTGTTATTTCACCCAATCATGTATATCTCCATTTAAATCTCTGCTAACAAATAATAATGAGATAATAGAAGAGCAGCCAAGATGGCGCCTAACCAGCTGCAGGTCAAGCTTTGCTCTGGTGTTTTAGTTCATTATAGATACCGCCAGGTCATGGATTTGACTGGAATTCACACAAGTTGACGACTTACACCTGTGTCCGTGAATACGCGTTCCTGCTTTCCATTTGGATTAATTAGTTCGTTAATTTTTGGGGGTGTCTTTTCTCCGATTATCCTGGCAAGGTCATCGGTAATGTGTAATAGCATTCCAGTTACCCTGCGTCGTATTCCCACGGTCTAATGTACGTGGCTTAACTTCACAAGATTGATACCCTTCGCCTTATTTGCAGACAGTGTTTGTTTTGGTGTGGCTGACAAATGAAAATATGGGACAGTTATGAACTAAATGACATCGCCCAGGAGAGATTGGTCCTTGCCCGGTAAGCAAGATGTCCAAAACACATCACTGACATGCTGAGGGATGTCCCTATGACTTCTGGCAGTTACGGAAAGAACAAGACACAAATTGATTGTATACAGACTGCAGTCTTCTAAACCAGTATAATGACACTAAGTTAAGTTAACTACTTCTGTAGATGTGTATACAGACTCTGCAGTCTTCTAAACCAGTATAATGACACTAAGTTAAGTTAACTACATCTGTAGATGAGCGACAAAGTAAGTTAGATAACAAATAAAATATTGTGGATGCATAATAAACATACATTGTTGAAAATAATATTAGTTTAAAGAAAAGTAGAAGAGGAAGAAATTGTTATAAGTGCGAAAGAAACATGAAAAGGTGGGCAAGAATAATCTTTGCAAGCATAACACTAAGCCAAGAACAAGAAAATGGAGATTCTCTATAGCTAACACTTCATGTGCAAATGGCACAAGATCTGATCATTACTTTAGTTTTTTAACATGTGCATGCAGTTAAGTTTACAAATTTAAGACAAACTATCAGATAAGATGCCACTAATGAGATGGAAATTAACACAAGCAAGGATTGCATTGGCAAATAAAAAAGGCCAGAGAAAAAAAAATTCCTAAATAAATATGATAGAACTGAGAAAAAGAATAATCATATATGACCAATTGTGCTGTATGGGCCCGAAACGTGGATGACAAAAGCTTGCATGTGTTTTAAATGTGGTGCAACTGTAGAATGGTGAGTTAGACAGATGGAAGATTCAATGCCGTCATTGGGGTGGACGCATAAATACAAATATTGAAAATGATTGAGTTGACTGGGACACAATATGCCACATGAAGGTCTCCTATAGAAGATACCAGGGTGCAAGTTCCAGGGGAAAAGAGGAATTTGGAAACAAAGACTCACCATAAACATCTCCGGCATGCAGATATAGAGTACAAACCTATGTTGAGATGAAGAGAGCAGCAGAAGATAGAGTGGGTCAAATGGAGAGACATGCTCAGACAACCTTACAACCAGTCTTAAGACTGACCAACCAGAGGATAGGGTCAAATGGAGAGACATGCTCAGACAACCTTACAACCAGTCTTAAGACTGACCAACCAGAGGATAGGGTCAAATGGAGAGACATGCTCAGACAACCTTACAACCAGTCTTAAGACTGACCAACCAGGTGATAGGGTCAAATGGAGAGACATGCTCAGACAACCTAACAGTCTTAGGACTGACCAACCAGGTGATAGGGTCAGATGGAGAGACATGCTCAAACAACCTAACAGTCTTCAGACTGACCAACCAGGTGATAGGGTCAAATGGAGAGACATGCTTAGACAACCTAACAGTCATATTCTATTATTATACTATCTTGCCACAAGTCATATTCTATTATTATACTATCTTGCCACAAGTCATATTCTATTATTATACTATCTTGTTTGCTTGTCTAATTTTTTGCTCCATATGAAGCATAGGTTGACCACCTTATAAGAAAACTATCAAAGCACTCACAAGCACAATCGCAATGGTTATTTCTGTATCAGTTCAATTTACATGATGATGATGTAAGCCCAATACACAACCCACTATAAGTTTTCTTGTAGAACATGCTTAGAAAGTTACAGTTACTCTATTCTTTCCTATCTGGGAACCTCACTGGTGAAAAATAAAATATATGTAATATTTTTAAATGACTACTCAAAGGTAGGAAAACCCCCCCAGGATGTATATTAATGTTGATGAAGAGACGAGTGTATCATCGAGATATGAGAGCCAGTATCCTGTGTCAAACAACTTGCACGACAATAAAGAGAAGCCAAAGATAATACAATTATTTGAGCAGGATATAAATGAAATATCATGTTGAGTTTATTAAAGTGGGGCTTGAACATCGCTTCTACTTCTTTGCACACACTCGTTTCATTTTACTCTGTCCAACAATCACACTCTTACACAACTTTCACCCGCACCCTCAGGGTGAGGCCTTTCCAATACACTTTGGTTTGGCTGGCTTCTGAGAGCGCACAAACCTCCCATAGGTACATACAGACGCACATATGCATCCAAGCACTTGTTTATGTGTCTTAATATCGCCCAATTGACTACGGTCTGGGGTGGAATAGTCGCGCCTCTGCCAGTAGAAACTAGTAAAATAAAACAAAATAAAAAAACAAAGTCACCTTTTATGCAGATTACACACAAATGGTTTATATTCTAACAAAATTATAAATGATGCTCCAACTGTCAGCTCCAAACAAACAGTCGTTAACCACAAATGGTGGCCTACATGGAGGCAGCCTCTCTCTCATGCAAACCACAACAGACCAATCATATGCTCGTCTACCCACCCAATTAAAAGTTAACAAAGGTAAGAAACCAAACAAACCTTAAAAATTACAAACTGGCAAAAATGACAGGCTACGATTTTTGAAGCACGGAATCTGTTTAGATTTTTGGAACATCACTGTCAGAAGTATAAATGGATAGGAAAATGAACTCATGGAAGAAATCCAAATTGGAAATTCCAGCTCATACATAAACTAAGACAAACGGCCAAAGGAATGATGGATCTTGTGTAATATGCTTCACTACAGTAGAGTCCCTACTATCGACATGGCCAAAGGAGAAGTGGGCTGTATTGTGTCCAGGAGTCAAAAAGACAACATCTAGAGATGGAACATTTTTTTCTAAACACATGGTACTGGGCCTTAAAGAAGGCAAGATAGTCAACATCGTCATTGTTTATGCCCCGAAGGAGAGGAAACAAGCAAATGATAAAAACGAGTTCTTTGAACTGCTTGAAAAGACAGATGATTATCATAACGCATTATCCTCCTTGGAGATTTCAATGCCCGAGTTGGAAAAGATCATTCTCAATGGGATAAAGTGATTGGGAGATATGTGGAAGATGGTTTAAGTGGTTGGGAGATATGTGGAAGATGGTTTAAGTGATTGGGAGATATGTGGAAGATGGTTTAAGTGATTGGGAGATATGTGGAAGATGGTTTAAGTGATTGGGAGATATGTGGAAGATGGTTTAAGTGATTGGGAGATATGTGGAAGATGGTTTAAGTGATTGGGAGATATGTGGAAGATGGTTTAAGTGACAATTGAAGGCGACTCCTGAGATTCTGCAGTGAGCAAAATATGCTTTTTAATGTCCCTGGCAAAGTCTACTCTAGGATACTGAATCAGAGACTAAGATGCCTAGTTGAGCCCCAATACAGTTTCAAAGAAAATCTAAGTACTCAAGACCTTATCGTCATACTCAGACAACTGGGTGAAACAGGTTTTGAGTACGATGATTAACTGCACCTGTTTCTTGGAAATAGAAAAGATCGTCTTCTTCATTCTTAATCTCTCGCTACTCAAGTCCCAAAATGGGATTTGCAAGTTGTAGGATGTTGTTCAGAGAACGAAATGGGTTGTGTTGTAGTTGACAGCTTGACTGCGATATTTGTACCTTTTGGTCTGACCCATCCGACTTCAGCAAGCATTTTTGGGTACCAGGTTAGCCTTCCCTTTTCAATCCATTTTATTTAGCCAGTCTGCTCTGTTGCAGCCTGTTATTCAGGATCATCGCATGGAGGTGTAGAAGTGCCTTGAAAGCTCTGGTTCGCTAGCAGTCAGTTATGGAATTCTTCTTCTTCTTCGTTTGTTCTCAATCTCCCACTACTAAACCCTGAAAGGGTAAGTAGCAGAATGTAGTCCAGAGAACGGAATGCGTTGTGTCGTAGTTTACAGCTTGGAAGCGATATTTGCACCTTTCGGTCCAACACATCCGACTTCAGCAAGCATTTTTTGAGTACCGGGTTAGCATTCCCTCTTCGATCCCTTCTTCTTAGCCAGTCTGCCCTGCTGCAACCTGTTATCCAGGATCACCTCGTGGAGGTGTAGAAGGGTCTTGGCAGCTATGGTTCGCTGGCCCTGACGCTAGCAGTCAGCTATGGGTCACTGACCATTGCAGCTCATGCGCTGCTCAGCATCTTGATCCCAGTTATGGAATTCAATAAGGTTCTGTGCAGCAGGCTCTGTGACTGCCTCAAAAGGAAGAAACTACAAAAAGATAGAAAACCAAACGAGTAGGTCAAGATCACCAACGGCGTAAGACAAGGTAACATTATATCATCAGACCTCTTTGTACTGCTCATGGATGATGTTATCAAAGTCTGTAAGGAGAGGTCCAGTGGGGTACTGGAAGATGAGATCAGTCTATCAGAGCTGCTGGGAACTGAGACACTAGTCTGATCAGGCACAAAATACTGACCAGGACATCACATCAGGGTCAGGCACAACATACTGACCAGGGCGTCACATCAGGGTCAGGCACAAGATACTGACCAGGACGTTACATCAGGGTCAGGCACAATATACTGACCAGGGCATCACATCAGGGTCAGGCACAATATACTGACCAGGGCGTCACATCAGGGTCAGGCACAAGATACTGACCAGGACGTCACATCAGGGTTAGGCACAACATACTGACCAGGACATCACATCAGGGTCAGGCACAACATACTGACCAGGACATCACATCAGGGTCAGGCACAACATACTGACCAGGGCGTCACATCAGGGTCAGGCACAAGATACTGACCAGGACGTTACATCAGGGTTAGGCACAACATACTGACCAGGACATCACATCAGGGTCAGGCACAACATACTGACCAGGACATCACATCAGGGTCAGGCACAACATACTGACCAGGATGTCACACATAGAATGGTCAGCTCCGCATGTCAGAAATGAGATATCTATGGAAGGTAGTCCAAATAACAAAAAAGCCCAGCCCTTGTAGACTTAAGGGAAAGAAAATGAATGTCGATGGTTTAGCCATGACTGCAGAATGAAAGAAGATCGGTATTCACGAGAAGCAAAGAGTTAAGGATCCAAACTCCGAGGTCAAATCCAGTCCACTGGGATGACACCATAAGACAATCTATAAGAGACAGTCGACTAGACTGGAACAAGGCAAAGAGGAAAACAGCGGATGAAATGGTATTGCGCTCTTTCTGATAATCCTCTACAGCCCAGAGTAGAAGATGGACGACTAAGTAGTACTAATGTTCTTATAGATACACTATCAAATTGATAGTGGTGTTCTGACATGGCTCAAGAGAGATAAGACCTTAGTGCCTGCATCCTGAGTTACCTCCAGGCGCCTTGCCACTGGTCCAAGGTAGCTTGGGGCAAGAGAATGAGGTTGATGACCAGAGCAGTTAATCTCTCACTATATTCGTAACATAGAGCAAGTTACATCATCAAGACAAAACAAAACTAACTACATATGACATGTATAATGTCACACAAAAATAATTCAGCCAGTATCAGGGTCAATCCCAGACTGACTGCCACACTACAAAAACAGGCCTGGATTTAACCAAAACGACTCAAGTCATTGAATGTGCCCTGAGAACAGGATCTTACAAGTTAATATAGGTTTTCAGATTGTCAGAGAAAGAAAAGCAAAACTAAATCCATGGACATTGAGATAAGAAAGGGCCACCAATATTGTGATTGTCTTCGGGTACCCCTGGGACATCTGTCCTGGTGTAGCCCTAACTAAAGAAAAGGTGGTTAAAGTTTGAGACCCCTGGTTTCTCACTGACACTAACACGTACCTCTCCCCCCCCCCCCCCCCTTTACACTTTCTTGGCTATCGATTACAAACAGACACAATATAAGTGGAAGGAGGGGGGGGGGGGGGAGAGAAAAGTCGCCGTGTAATCTTTGGTTTGGTTAATTGGTTTTATTCCATAAGATTATGTCGCATTTAGTGATTTACCACCAACAACTTTGAAATTAGAAAATTGCTTCATTCGTTGTCTTCTGGATTCTTTAAGCATTGTACGCATTCTTAGACATTTTTTTTAAAAATCGTTCATTATGCGAATCTACAGTTTCAAACAGTTCTAATATATATGAGCGTGTAAAACACCTTTCAGGCTTTCTCTAATCCCCTAAAATGTGCTGGCTTCGACATGATAAAAGTGGGCCATGACTGCAGCCCAAGCCATTAGAGTGTTTAACAAGGCTAAACATGTTTGATATAGATTATGTTCCTTGTATCACCATGTGCCAGCATTTTATTGACGCGTGGCGAAGACATGTTCCTAGTCATTGTCGATGATCTATGATTCACTTTCACAAATAAATAGCACACATAAATCTTCAGTACCACTTGGCTTTCCTGAACTCAACTACTGGCTCCTTACTTATTAATTAGGATATTTGTGAATGATGCCCGATACCTGGCGCTCATACAGCCTAAAACATAAATAAACTGGACAGCATACAAAAAGTACACTCTAGTTTAACTAGTTAGTACTAGTAGAAGCGCAGTAGTAGAAAACAATGCTCCAAAATCGTGTAGACTACTCACCTCTCGGACCAGACTGCAAAATATGTGTCGAGGACGATCTCAGAACAGAGGAAAGAACACATCTACTGATTCCAACTGAAGCCGTTGCCATTGTGATGTTGTTTTCTCTTCAATTTAAATTTAAAAAGTTAGCAGCTGTAGCGTAGGGTCTATTTGTGTTCACTTTCTAGCTAGTCGGCAAAAGTCAAGATCGGGAACGCTAGAAATACGTTGGTTAAAATAATATGAACTCTTATGCCAACTTATGGGAAATTGAACAGGGCTTAGGCCTTTATAGCCGGCAACTAGTGCAGTTTGACTGCCTTAATGGGCACTATTTCGTTTGAAAATATACTAGCTGGGCTGAAAATAGACACGTGTAATCTATAATATGGAACCGGCTTGGAGTGTGAACACGACTGTGTAAGCTGCTACCGTGCTGGAAGTCCGAGTCTCAGTCCAGGATCAGGCAATATCAGACTAGAACAGACTAGAGACAGACAGAATATCGTAACAGTCAATGGCTCTCGGGGCTTGCTACCGACCAGGCATGGCCTGATGAGAGAGTTCAGCCAATCACAGACTCAGATTTAATCAAAATCACAATGACGGCGTCTATTTGTGTCTGGGGTATCCCCCGTCAAGCCAATGGAATTGAAGGGATTAGAAACACCATGTTTTCCCCCTCATCATCATCATGTGACATTGCCTATCCTGGCTAGTAGTTGAGCGCTGACAATCGATATTCTCCACCACCATCTGCATGTCAGTGTTTCTGAAAACAAAAAAGGTTTTTTTCCGAGACATCTTTCCTGTCCTCACGAGATTTATACGGTCTATGGTTTTGTCATGTTTTAACATTTGTTATCTCTGATTTCGCATGTATATGCATGGTATGACTTGGCTTGGCTTCGTTCATTCTCAATCTCCCGCTACTAAACCCTGAAAGGGCTTTAGTAGCAGAATGTAGTCCAGAGAACGGAATGCGATGTGTCATAGTTTACAGCTTGACTGCGATATTTGCACCTTTCGGTCCAACACATCCGACATCAGCAAGCAGTTTTTGAGTACCGGGTTAGCATTCCCTCTTCGGTCCCTTCTCCTTAGCCAGTCTGCCCTGCTACAGCCTGTTATCCAGGATCACCGCGTGGAGGTGTAGAAGGGTCTTGGCAGCTCTGGTTCAATTGCCCTGACGCTAGCAGTCAGCTATGGGTCGCTGACCACTGCAGCTCATGCGCTGCTCAGCATCTTGATCCCATATGCATGGTATAATGTTGACGTTATTAACGACAGTACCGCGTCAGAGAAACATTTCTAATCAAATTTGGATTAGTTGATTTACTGTATTTTAAATTGAATCCGTAGCTAACTGAGACGATAGTCGGGTCAGGCACGACCTACTTACCAGGAAGTGACGTCAGTGTCAAACACTTACCAAGACCACTATCTCGCTTCCGTGTAGCGTTCCCTGGATACAGGCTGAATTCAAGTCAGTTTGGCTGACGAGATGTGGATTTACGTGATCCCCGAGTAGTGAGTGTCACGCAGATAACGCCAAACATTGCACAACCGCCTGTCGGACCACGGTCCCCCTTCATCAGCATGCTCGGGATGTGGGAAAAGCTACTACAACCCGCCACATAACGTCCTTGTCATGGCGCACAAAAGAGTAAGCTTATTCATTGTGTACATTTAACAACAACAGGATCAACAAATTGAATCCATACTGATTGTGGAATACTAAACAGCTCAGGCCTATTTCATAGGGAGGTCAATGCTAACCCAGTCAAGTTGTTTGTCTGTGACGAGCTCCAGGCCGCATACAACTCTCTTCTTACCTCACAAAAGGTAAAGGCCGCCGTCCATCATAGACGATGATAGCATAATTAATTTTACTAGCGATATTTTAAATAAGGATTAACAGCGCTACTTTTTATCCTCACTCTCTCGTCTTGTGCCGCTCGACCCCAGTGTCAAGTAAATGACAAGAAGACTAGGGGGCAACTACGAGATGCAGGGGACTCCGTATCAAGCACCCGTGAAATAGATGACGGAGATCGGAGTCGAACCCACACCACCGATGGCTTAGCCACTTCGCTACGGAATCTTACCTCACACTGCTTAATTTTACCCTGTCCAACATTCACACTCCAAAACATCTTTCATACGTGCCCTCAGGGTGAGGCTTTTCCCTTTAATTTAGGTTGGGCTGACCTCTGAGATCGCCATAAGTAGCATAGGTATATACAGACACACACACTGGTTAATACGTCCTGATAACAGACACACACATTGGTTAATACGTCCTGATAACAGACACGCACACTGGTTAATACGTCCTAATATCATCTAAAAGGCTGCCGCCATGTGTGCTTCCAGCAGTAGAATATAGAGGGGCAAATCATTTATTAAATGCTGCAGCTGTCACTCCAGTAGAACAATGGGGGTCACTGTGACTGGTGATGTCACGCAGAAGCCCTGCCTCAAAACATGCACGCACTCATGTGAGAATGACTTATGTAGCATGTAATATTAATATGAATGAATTGTACCAGAGCCGGTTGATTTGATGGAGCTCTGTCGCAGAGAGTAAAGGGGTCTGCTCGATTCTATTGCACTCTACACTCACTCTAAACAAATTCAAGTAACGCTAAATATAAACACAATACAAGAGATTATTTATTCGGGTAACACAGCCAACTATAAACTCTCTAACAACTTAAATTCTTTCTCTCACCATCTATACGTCACGATACCATATTCTCCTAATCTGGTCTGCTGCGATCGAACTTAGTTGCGGATTGTCACTGATAGTAAAGCTCGTAGGGTCTGAACCCAGGTATAACGTCCGTGGTCTTGTTCCTCTTTGTCGGCGGTAGATCAAAGTGGTCTCAACGTGGTCAGTAAAGACTGCATGAAATATGACCCATGGGATCACTGCATAACTGCCTCTAGCTACAACCGATGACTTACATTAACGTGATCAAAGTGATGTCGACGTGATCAGTGGGACTACATCAATATGATGAATGGGATGACTGAAGACTGCCTTTATAAGCTACTGACGACTTGTAATTACGACCACCACATAATATTAGGGTAGTTACCTTGTTTGCTGAGTGTCTATCTCAACTGCCTCTCTCCGTTGCCTACATATCAACTCAAATCTGCCTCAACTGCATATCTTCGTCTCCTGCCCTCCGCTGAGCGTCTCTTTCTAAAGTGCCTCTGTCTCTGGAGTGAAATGTTGTCTCTGTGGTTCTCGACTTAAATCTGCCTCAACTGCATATTTCCGTCGCCTTTCCTCCACTGAGCATCTCTCTCGAAAGTCGTATCATGTAATCTGGTTCTCAAGTCTTTTCTCTCCGTCGCCTACACTCCACTGAGCGTCTCTTTCCAATTCTGTCTCAAGTAATGATCCTCACGTCTCTCTATCCCGGAATTTATATTCGATCTGCCTCCCATATCACGTGATTTCCAAAACAGCACGCGTTTTTTCCCGTCTGCTTCCATTATCCCCCATCCTATTCGCCTGGTTTCCAGACGACGCGGGTTTGTCGGCGGCAACAAGTCTACGCGTCACTAACCACTATCGTTCCAGGTGTTGACACCTGGCCTGTAACTTACGTCAGGTTACGAATGGTTCCTGTTGGCTGCTCAAATTCTGGCGGGACTGAGTTCAGCTGCCTTGACTCAAATCCCACGAAGAAGAAAGAAATAAGAAGGTTGTCTAAGGTCTTACCTATATATTGTCTGTACAGCTAAGATCTGTTACAAAATATTATAGATTTATTGAAATCAAACGGTCTTGCAAATACGAGCATGTACGGAAAGGTGTAAGGCAGACGACGAAGAGGCCGTCCCAAAAAGAGGTGGGAGGACAACATAAACGAATGGACCAATCTCCGACCAGAAGAGGCACAGGCAGCGGCCGCTGACAGAGAAGGGTGGCGTGGGGCTGTGAGGGTGTCGTCATGTGTGCCCCAATGACCTGACTGGTTACGGGATGACCTGATCTTATGCTGAATGCACAGACCCCTCCCCTGCCCTAAAGATGTGCATTTGATCGTTGTAAGTTTACTGGTAGCTTCCTACTTGGCCTAGTGAAGGTGTGGTTATGGATAGGCTTTTTCCTGTTGTTAATTAGCCTACCCTACAGGATAGGACTTTGTTAGTGCCTGGTCTCTGTAGGGCTCTCATTGTGCTCGGTCTTACTTAAAGGGCAAGACGTATCTAGCAGCATATGTGTGCGCGTGCAGCTTTCGAGGATGTGGTTGGCGGTCATGGTATGCCCCAAAATGGAAATATGTCGTCTGCTTCAATCTTCATTGTGTTGTAAAGAGGACTCTTGAGTTCATTATGCTCTGTTCTCAGTCTGGTGACGACTTGCTCTTCTTTAAATAAATCACAATAATTGTCTTCTTTTCGAAAGTAAAGTTGCTGATCAGTCCATTTCCCACAAAAGTTGGCTGTGATTTTGGTCTTGGCCTCATTATATGTGATGCTCAGGTCTGTTTGTGTGGAAGCTCCTCCACACTTTGCTAGTGTCTCTGCAGTTTACTTGCCTTTGATATTTAGTGTGAACAGAATGTGTCACCAAACAACCCATACTTAACAAATGAAAATATACTAATAGATTTTTGTTCAATTCCCCCCCCCCCCCCCCCCCCCCCCCCCAAAAAAAAAAAACACCTTATTATTGGTCACCTTTTCTGAAAAGACATGCAATGGTTGAGGATTGGTCGAATATGAAATATCTTTAACAGTTGCAGTACCAACAGGGACATTCTGCCATAATTACGATGCAGAGATACAAGCGATGAAATTGGGGACAGAAAAATTGCTGAACACAAACCTTGGCCCATATCCTGTAGTATTTCTGACAGATGAAAAAGTAATTCGCGCTCTATCATCTGGGAAGCTGTTAGATCTACAAGTTTTATTGTCAACATTGAGCCACCAGCGCAAAATTACGGTGCAGTGGATACCGTCTCATTGCGGAATACTAAGAAATGAGAGAGCTGACACACTGGTGAGGGAAGGTTCTGCAGACAAGCAACCAGATGTACCAGTTACATACCATCAAAAGAAAAAAAAATCAATGAGAGAGCTTCAAACACAAATACAAGATAACTATCACAATATAAGTAGGCAAGAGCAGATTGTCATACTGCGCCTCAGAACAGGACACAACTGACTCCTCAGCCACATGTACACAAAATGTAGGATTGGTAGCTCAAGTATGTGTACATGTGGACAGGCACACCAGACTGCGGAGAATATACTTCAGGACTGTCCAGAGTATGAGATACTGAGGCGGACATACTGGTCAAGAGAAGCAGCACTGGAAAGCAAACTATATTGATCTATGTGTGAACTGCTGAAGACAATAAGGTTCATACAAGAGACAACTCTGAAGATGTAGACATACTCCAAGCGATGCAAGAGACAACTTTGAAGATGTAGACATACTCCAAGCGATGCAAGAGACAACTTTCCAGAAATAGACATACTCCAAGCGATACAAGAGACAACTTTGAAGATGTAGACATACTCCAAGCGATACAAGAGACAACTTTGAAGATGTAGACATACTCCAAGTGATACAAGAGACAACTTTAAAGATGTAGACATACTCCAAGCGATGCAAGAGACAACTTTCCAGAAATAGACATACTCCAAGCGATGCAAGAGACAACTTTCCAGAAATAGACATACTCCAAGCGATGCAAGAGACAACTTTGCAGATGTAGACATACTCCAAGCGATACAAGAGACAAATTTGCAGATGTAGACATACTCCAAGCGATACAAGAGACAAATTTGCAGATGTAGACATACTCCAAGCGATACAAGAAACAACTTTCCAGATGTGGACACACTCCAAACGAAACAAGAGACAACTTTGCAGACCTGGACATACTCCAAGCGAACCAAAGGAGAAGAAAGAGCTAAGTTGAAAATCTGACAACATGAGGATCTGTTGGGCATTCAGACGTCAATATACGTTTCCCGTTTTCTTCATATGTATCGTGTCTTTGACACTTTATTGGTACTCGCGTCTTAATCCAAACAGAGTTCCCTGGGTTTCCAACGGAAGTAATTGGACATCCCATTACGGGTTATGGGGAGGACTGGTCGATATAATTTAAAAAAAATAAATAAGTAAAGACTTAGATAAACATAGAAGTGTAGAAAAGATGGCTATATTCAGTTTTAAGAAGAGTTTGGTTTATCTTTAGGGTTAGGTTTAGGGTTAGGCTTACGGCTGCGGTTTGGGTTAGGGTTATGGTTAGATTTTTAGGGTTAGGGTTATGGTTAGGGTTAGAAAACATGGTTGTTATTACATCGTCTGATAGCATGGATAATGGCATGTTGTTGTGGAAACTGGATGCTTCTCTCCTTATCATGAACAATGATACGGGTCCACTTTAAAATTTGAGACCACTAATCTAAGGGGACCAGTTGCAATGGTCCCTCTGTGTTTAGACTGGAACATAAAATGTGACACGAATATTAAAAGTGTAAATTGTAAACACGAACTTCAAACCTCAAGTCAACAATATTTGTTCAACAAACGTCAATCATTCTTGTGGTATATGTCTCACCCCCCCCCCCCCCCCACCTCCAGGCAATATATTATCATAGTCTCACACAGTCAGTCTGACTCGCAGTCAATATAGTATCATAGTCTGACTAGTTGTCTGTTATGATTAAAAAGCTATCCCTGAAAATAATACTTCATTGATTTCTCCAGATCTATGCTAGCTAGACAGCGGCCAATAAATACAGACATGAAATATGACAGTTCAACATTAATGTGACCCGCTCTTCTGTCCATAAATACATACATGAAATATGACAGTTCAACATTAATGTGACCGGAACTTCTGCCCATAAATAAAGACATTTCTGTTAGTTCAGTATTTCCCCTTTCATTTTGACTAGAAACATTCGTTCAAGCACAGAACGAGTACTTTCGGTTACGATGAGGCATGTTCATCATCTTGATGGTTCGGCAGCTGCGTTGGTAAGGACCGGATCATTTTATATATTGTATTCTACCTGCCATAACATTCATTTTTATTTATACGAGGCGTGTTCAAATGAAGCCGGACTAAACCAACAAGTGAACATACGCACGATGCGCATGATGACGTCACTTCTGGTGTAAACAGCACATACCAACCCGTCAAGTTTACAAAATTTCATTATCCTCTGACTCATAGTTTCCTCAGCAGACTGATGGAAACTAGGCGGGTGTGGTACGGGATCCGTCCAGAGTTGATCAGTGAGTGGTGGTTCGGTTTCTAACAGCTGAAGGATGTCGACCAGTTGACATTCATCGCAGAATGCAGGCAGTGTATGGGGACAAAAGTGTGTCGAAGACAACATTGAAGAACTGGACAACGATGTTTAAAGAAGGACGTGAGTTAACGAAAGATCTTCCAAGACCAGGTCAGATGCATATTGTTGCGTTAACTCACGTCCATTAAGATGAACTCGTACATCGGTAAAAACAGACCTCCAAGAAGCCTTAGACGCCTCTGACGACACGCTCTCTGTGAGGCAGTGTGGCTATTCTTGCCCTTGTCACACACAAAGACCCCTGGCGGACATGTTCAATAACAATGACGTCAAAGATAAAAGCTTACTCACCAATGAGATAACCATTGCATTCAATTGTTACAGGAAATTTTACAAACAGAAACAAATAGAATGAATATCAGGAGACATTAGACATGTTTTTAAAACACTCAACTCGACAACAATATTAATAAGAAAGAAATCCAGTACTAATCGGTCTAGATTGGTCTAGATTAGTCTAGATTGGTCTAGATTGGTCTAGGCAACAACATTCCTCCATGAGGCGACATCAGGCTCTGAAGGCACCCCCCCCCACCCCTTTCCACCCCCACCCCCACCCCCCCCCCCCCCCTTTCCACATTTCAGAGATTTGAAATGGATAATTTTAGCTCACATCCAGCGATGATAAGGCCAAACTTCTACTCTGCCCTTCAGTGGTCATGAGAAAGTCCAACATTTTCCTCGACCCAACAGCGAGGGTGATGGAGGGAGGGTGAGGTTCCACCAACCTCCCTCTTTTCTTCCCCAACAACCAAATTCATCAAGATTGTGTTTATTTATCTATGTCTATTTGCAGTACACATTAGGGAAGTAAAAGGCGAAGAGGAGAGGAACTGGTCAACCTACCTCGTACATGATGTGAAATTAGTATACTGGAGTCTCTAACTTCTTTCTCCGACAGCAGTATAACTCAGGTTAGGTCATTCTAGTCAGGTCGTTGGGGCACACATGAAGACATCATCACAACCCCACGCCATCCTACTCTGACAGCAGCCGCTGCTTGTGCCTCTTCTGGTCGGAGATTGGTCAATTCTTTTATGTTGTCCTCCCACCTCATTTTGGGACGGCCTCTTCGTCGCCTGCCTTGCACCTTTCCGTGGAGGATCGTATTTGCAAGACCATTTGATCTCGATATGTGACCCTACCAAACGAGTTTCCTTCTTTTGGCAGTTGCCAAGAGGTCCTCAAAAGGTCCTATTGCTGTTGTAATTCTATCTCGTTTTTCCTCATTTGTAACTCGATCTTTGTACGTGACATTTAAAAGTCTTCGGAAACATCTCATCTCCAAGGCCTGTATCCTTCGTTACAGGTCAGCTGTAATTGTCCATGTCTCACAAGCATAGGGGAATATTGACAGGACCAGTGTACACATTAACCCGATTTTCGTGCACAGTGCTAACCGTTTACCTTGCCAAATTTTGTTAAGTCCTGCAAGCGCCGCAATTGTCTGTGCTATTCTGGCCCACACCTCTCATTTTGATCCTTCATTACTGACAATCGAACCCAGATATTTAAAACGGTCAACCACTTCAAGTTCCTGGCCATTAGCTTTTATCCTATTGTTGAAGCCCTCGGCGTTGTTGGTCATTTTGACTTTCCAGCGTTTATCTCCATACCATAGTCAAGAGCTGTTTCATCGAGCCTTCTGACCCATTCCTGGAGTTCTGCTTCTGTGCTTGCCAACCCGTCGATGTCATCTGCAAAACGAAGGTTGCAATCGTTCGGCCCCCTATCTTGACAGTACCAACGTGACCTCCAAGTGTCTTACTCATAATTTTCTCAAGGAATATCCTAAAAAGAGTTGGAGAGAGTGTACAACCCTGTCTCACACCCACTGATGTGCGAAACCAGTCCCCTCGCCTCCTATTCACAAGAATTGCGCTGGACGCCTTGTCATACAGGTGTTCAATGACCTTTATAATATTTCCTTTGATTTTATACATCCTCATGGTTGCCGATAGCGATTTATGCCATATCCTATCTTGAAACCAACAAACACCTGATAGTTTTTGCTGCTGTTCTAGATATTTCTCGCTTAGCAGCCTTAAATTAAATATCTGTTGTGCAGTGCTTCTTCCCTGTCTGAACCCTGCCTGCTCCCCAGCAATGGTGTTCTCTGCTTTGGGGTTTCAATCGGTCGAGGATTAATCTAAGCATGACCTTGCTAAAGTGGCTGATGATACTTATTGTTCTGTAATTTTGGCACAGCTTTAGGTTTCCAGACTTAGGTGACGGTATAACCATTGATTTTGTCCATAAGTCCGACCAGTTTTCTGTCGCCTATACTTTGTTGCAGATGTGTGTCAGACCTTTCACCACTACCTTCCCACCTGCCTATAAGAGTTCTGCTGGTATATTGTCCACGCCAGCCGAATTCCCTCTTCTCAATGTCAATGTCCAGGTCAAACTCTAGTCTAGTCACATCTTTCTTTGCGACTCTCTTCAATCGCAGACGCATAGGCATCATAACAAGATCGTGGTAGCTTCCTATATCCCCTCCGTATTTCCAAATTACAAAATAAAAACACACATGACCGTTTGAAAACATTCCAAATATTTGTTATCTTTTTTTTTTAAACGGAGTAATGTCTTCACAACTAATTGTTGTTTTTATTGTAAAATTTCGCACGTTTTAGAGCTGCCTTGTAATAACATTACAATTGAAAGTTCAAAGATCACACCCTGCTTATACAATTGGCTTAGCTTGGCTTGGCTTCGTTCATTCTCAATCTCCCACTACCAAACACTGAAAGGGCTTAAGTAGCAGAATGTAGTCCAGAGAACGGAATGTGTTGTGTCGTAGTTTACAGCTTAACTGCGATATTTGCACCTTTCGGTCCAACACATCCGACTTCAGCAAGCATTTTTTGAGTACCGGGTTAGCATTCCCTTTTCGATCCCTTCTTCTTAGCCAGTCTGCCCTGCTGCAGCCTGTTATCCAGGATCACCGCGTGGAGGTGTAGAAGGGTCTTGGCAGCTTTGGTTCGCTGGCCCTGACGCTAGCAGTCAGCTATGGGTCGCTGACCACTGCAGCTCATGCGCTGCTCAGCATCTTGATCCCATAAAGGATTATGTAAAGTAAAGTAAAGTATTCCATAGCATTACTGCCGTAGGGGTGTGAGGTGTTAGCGATCTCACATTTCAAAGGCTCGGCTTTATGAGTGCGGTAGCCATCTCCTCTCCCTCGCCGCTTTTACTTCCCGGACTGAAGGCTAGGTCAACCCGGGTGACATTGCGGTCTGAAAAAAACATTACCGCCTCAACTGGGAAATGAACCCAGGACCACTCAGATGCGAAGCCAGTGCGCTAACCACTGCGCTACGCGGCTCCCAAAAGGATTTTGAAAACATATGAAATGCGCGGCTTATTTTGGATTTATTCCCCTTTATTAAATAGTGCCATTCAAGGGAAAGAACTAAAAGACGTGTGAGACGGCGGTGCCCATTCAATGATGGGTAGGGCAGATTTCTCGACTTGTCACAGTCAATGATTGAAGATCCGACTGTGCGATAAATTGACATTGGATAAATCGGGATAAGTACAGACATGGAAGATAACAGCTTAAAGGTTCACGCTTTGTTGTACAGACTGCTATTTTTAACGTTGAATGATTCAACGATGACAGAAGTAGATCTGTCCTTTTGTTTAGCTGGAAGTTTAATTAGAAAAACTACTATAGTCACGGGCTACATTCTCTTCTGTTGTGGGGAGCCGACATCACCATCATGCTCGGGTCCGGGGATCAAGGTGCCGAGCAGTGCATGAACTGCGGTGGTCAGCGACGCAAAGTTGACTGCTAGCGTAATGGCCAGCGACTCATGTCCACCTCAACCTGTTGATGCTGGATAACAGGCTACAACAGAGCAGACTGGCTAAGGAGAAGGGATCGAAAAGGGAAGGCTAATCCGATACCCAAAAATGCCTGCTGAAGTCAGATGTATCGTACCGAAAGGTGCAAATATCGCAGTCAAGCTGTAAACTACGACACAGTGCATTCCGTTCTCCGGATACTTGCAAAAACCCTTGTCAGGGCTTGGTGACGAAAGTTTGAAAACGATCGACCAACAAAAAGAAGATACGCGTGTCCTGTCTATAGATTGTCATTCTATGTCAGTAAAGGACGAAGACAACTACGGTTGCCGTATCTCCTTGATTGGAGTTACTTCTACTGCAGGTCAGTTATTAAAGGTGCCTATCCCTTGTGGGGGAAATCAGAAACGAAGATATTAGGAGACATATAGGTACAACACCAGCGCTAGACCTCATCAAGAGACAGCAAACGAAATGGTTCGGACACGTGCCCCGAAAAACAGAAGATGGTATTAATAAGAAAGTAATGCTATACAGATACAATGAATACAAAGCCAAGGGCCGACTACGCAAAAGATGGAAAGCAGAAATAACCGAAGCAGTAAATCTCCCAGTGTACAAAGCACATACTAGGGCCAGGTCAAGAAAACCCCTTCACAACCTGACGCTGGAAGTCACAAGCACATACTAGGGCCAGGTCAAGAAAACCCCTTCACAACCTGACGCTGGAAGTCACAAGCACATACTAGGGCCAGGTCAAGAAAACCCCTTCACAACCTGACGCTGGAAGTCACAAGCACATACTAGGGCCAGGTCAAGAAAACCCCTTCACAACCTGACGCTGGAAGTCACAAGCACATACTAGGGCCAGGTCAAGAAAACCCCTTCACAACCTGACGCTGGAAGTCACAAGCACATACTAGGGCCAGGTCAAGAAAACCCCTTCACAACCTGATGCTGAAAGGCACAAGCACATACTAGGGTCAAGTCAAGAAACCTCTTCACAACCTGACACTGAAAGTCACAAGCATATACTAGGGTCAAGTCAAGAAACCTCTTCACAACCTGACACTGAAAGTCACAAGCATATACTAGGGTCAAGTCAAGAAACCTCTTCACAACCTGACACTGAAAGTCACAAGCATATACTAGGGTCAAGTCAAGAAACCTCTTCACAACCTGACACTGAAAGTCACAGGCAGGACAACAATGGACACGAAGAAAGAAGATCCCTTGTTTTGACCCAAACCTCATTTTGAAACGTTGCAGTATGTGTATTGCCAGTTCACGTTGCTGTTGTTGAATGTCCACAATGAGCAAGGGCGTTAAGTGGTAGGTTGTGGTAGCTTTCCTCACATCAGGAGCGTGCCGATGAAGTTGAACCGGATCCTCCAGGCGGTTGTGCTATGTTTTACTTTATCTGCGTGTCATAAAATACTTCAGGGATCATGTCGAACCCCTACCTCATTAGCCAGGCTGCCATGAAACAGGCTGACTCCAGGGGGACGTGTTGAAGTGAGGTGGGAGTCTTAGTCAGTGTACTGACTAACATTGTCCAATGAGTGTTTTGTCTGACCCTGACTTGCATTGTCCAATAAGTGTTTTGTCTGATCCTGACTAACATTGTCCACTAAGTGTTTTATCTAACCCTGACTAACATTGTCCACTAAATGTTTTGTCTGACTCTGACTAACATTGTCCGATCAGTATGTTTTGTCTGACCCAGACTAACATTGTCTGATCAGTATGTTTTGTCTGACCCTGACTAACATTGTCCACTAAGTGTTTTGTCTGACCCTGACTAACATTGTCCGATCAGTATGTTTTGTCTGACCCTGACTAACATTGTCCGATCAGTATGTTTTGTCTGACCCTGACTAACATTGTCCACTAAGTGTTTTGTCTGACCCTAACTAACATTGTCCGATCAGTATGTTTTGTCTGACCCTGACTAACATTGTCCGATCAGTATGCTTTGTCTGACCCTGACTAACATTGTCCGATCAGTATGTTTTGTCTGACCTTAACTAACATTTTCCGATCAGTATGTTTTGTCTGACCCTAACTAACATTGTCCGATCAGTATGTTTTGTCTGACCCTAACTAACATTGTCCGATCAGTATGTTTTGTCTGACCATGACTAACATTGTCCACTAAGTGTTTTGCCTGACCCTGACTGGCATTGCCCGATCAGTAAGTTCTGTCTGACTAGACGTCAGTCTCCTATCCCCAACCGGCCCATCGATTTTAGTGTAATCCTCTAAACGACGGTCGTTGATCAAGCTATCTGGGAATGACACACACATCCATTATTCAATGACCCCAATATTTGTGCTCTCAACGTCAGGCCTGTAAACCCCAGCACGACCAGAACAGTAGGCCCACATGAGCTGTTGAAGGCCTGGGTCCTTTATGTCTGCTATCCATTCATGCTGTAGAGATCCTTTTTTTACCTTCCAAAGCACGGATTCAGCGTCAGAGACGGCACTGTCATTATTTGAGGATATTTAATATAGGCCCACATTTAACGGAGACGCCCACATTTAACGGAGGGGCCCACATTTAACAGAGGGGCACACATTTAACGGAGAGGCCAACACAGTGGCTAGTGTACTGGCCTCCCAGTCAAGCGCTCCTGTGGTCGATCCAGCCACATAAATTTGGTACCAGAAACAATCTGGGAAGTAAAGTTTGCCGACGTGATGCTGACCACATCATCCACTAAGTGCAGTGGGTCACCAAATAATATGGGCCTAACACCTATGTCCTATACCCTGCATTTTACTTTGACTTTACACATTTAACGGAGTGTGTGTGTGTGCGTGAAAGGGGGTGAAGAGAAATTACGCACTGAGTTAAACAAAGGGCATGGTTAAGCTGTGGAGGGCCACTGGGCTCCACTAGTGGTATTTGCCCCTCCCCCCCCCCCTCTCCCTCTTTGGTAATATTTTTTCTAAAATTTCTAACAACGTTTATGGACTGGTGTTAGTTTTATTTGTAGAGTTGTCTGTTAGTGTGCTGGCATTGTGTGACAGATTCTGTTGTGTTGTCAGTCATAATTGCCCGCTGTGGGAGTGAGCGTTGCCATCTGAAACGTGTGTTGACCCGCGACAAGTTATCACGTGGTCAGCCGGCCCTTGTTCAACACACGTCAATTCAAACTTGTGGCTGCCTTATTTAGTTTTTCCTGACATCCACCACGCAGTTCAACAGGCGGCACTGAGGAACAGGACCGAGGGCGATCTACCTGGGTTGGGGTCACAGCACGAAGTACTCATCGGCGTCATTCCGCCATAATTCGGACTTGCGTCACGGCAGGCCAAGCTCGGAAAAAATGACTAAATTCCAATAGTTTAGGTGTAGCGGTAGGTAGAGTTAGGTTAGGTAATTCCTGGATAGGAGTGAGTGAGTTGTGAATAGAAGAGTGCCAGTGTAGTAAGGAATAGAGCATTTGTTTATCACTAAGTTTATTGTGTTAGCTTCCTTTTGGTTAAGGTGGATAGACGAAGAGCGGCCTTAGATGCGTTAGATAGAGCAAGATCCTGTTCTGTCTGCTACAATTGTCACCTCTTTTATTATTATTGTAAACAATGTTTTTAGTTTGAACATTATCATTATGGTAATAAAAAAAAAAACACGCATGCATACACCCCCCCCCCCCCCGCCGCCCCCCCCCCCCCCCCCACATGAGAGTTATGCAGTAACCATCACCTGGTACAAGTTATGCACTGCCACAAATCACATTAAATGGACAGATCTTAAAAGATGTGTTCACGTTCACACATCCGAGTAGTCCACTGTCAATCTGGACGACGAGGTGGAAACAGAATAATGGAAGCCAGTAGAATGGTTGAATGCGCGCGACAGTATAAAAGCGGGTCATTATCGCCAAGACAAAGCTCAAGGTCTACAGAGCTGCTATCCTCCCAACCCTGTTATACGCATGCGTGAGTTGGATTGTCTATGCGAGACACGCAAAAAGATTGAACCACTTTCACACAACCTGCCTGAGACGTATACCCCGCATCCGTTGGAAGGACTATGTTCCTGGCATTGAAGAATGCAGACATGCCAAGCAGCAATGCATCCCTTCAGGGGGCACAGCTCAGACTCAGATGGACTGGGTACCTTGTGCGCATGTCAGACACAGGACTGCCGAAGAGACAGCTGTAGAGTGAGCTTAGGGAAGACTGGTAAAAAAGAGGTCACCCAAAAGAGCGTTTTTAGGACAGCCTGAATGAAACTCTGAGATGTCACGTGACATATGATGAAGACAACTGGGAGAGCATCGCAGACAACAGAACGGCCTGCAGAAATAGAGGAAATGTTGGTGTTGCTGAACTGAAGGGGAGAGTCACCAATGTGCAGACGGCGCACATCAAACGTCTGATCCATAAGGAAAGAGCAGAGAAACTATCCTCGACGGCCTAGTGTGCAAACAGTCCGTGCCCGCATTGGACTGATAAGCCACATGAGGTTCAGCAAACACTGGGCCCAAACATGACAGTAGGTGCAGAAAGAAAACATATACAACAAAGATGGTGTCGGCGGTCGTTATCGACGGATAGTTATGTAAACAAACAACAAATCTGAAAAACATGTGTTTTTTTTTTGGTTTTCTAACAGTAATTTGCTCAATAATTCACTAAATAAAATCGGTTTTTCTGAGAAAAGAAGGCTCGGTGTGCATCAGTGCCAATTTGTTCCGTTTATTATCCTTCATGGTGATTGGTTAGCCTTGTTTTGTGAAATCATCTATTAATATTATTGATTTCCACACAACAAAGAGTATTCCATTCTCCCGACCAGTTTAATTCAGTAGGAGAACAAAACATGGATTGTCAGCAGGTTTCAAAACGCATTCCGTTCTCCGGACAACATCCTGTTACTTGCAAAGCCCTTTTCATGGCTTGGTAGCGGAAGATTGAGAACGAAGAGGAAGAAGAAGTATGTCAGTAAGGAGATTTTCCTCATGACTTCTGGTTTGCAAACCTATAAAATGTCCTGCTAATATTTGACACATCATCATTAGACGGAGGACACGTTCACATAAAGCTAGAGGAGACGTCCACATAAAGCTAGAGGACACGTCCACATAAGCTAGAGGAGACGTCCACATAAGCTAGAGGAGACGTCCACATAAGCTAGAGGACACATCCACATAAAGCTAGAAGACACGTCCACATAAAGCTAGAGGACACATCCACATAAGCTAGAGGACACGTCCACATAAAGCTAGAGGACACATCCACATAAGCTAGAGGACACGTCCACATAAAGCTAGAGGACACATCCACATAAGCTAGAGGACACGTCCACATAAAGCTAGAGGAGACGTCCACATAAAGCTAGAGGAGACGTCCACATAAAGCTAGAGGACACATCCATATAAGCTAGAGGACACGTCCACATAAAGCTGGAGGAGACGTTCACATAAAGCTAGAGGAGACGTCCACATAAAGCTAGAGGAGACTTCCACATAAGCTAGAGGAGACGTCCACATAAGCTAGAGGAGACGTCCACATAAGCTAGAGGACACGTCCACATAAAGCTAGAGGAGACGTCCACATAAGCTAGAGGACACGTCCACATAAAGCTAGAGGAGACGTCCACATAAGCTAGAGCATACGTCCACATAAAGCTAGAGCACACCTCCACATAAAGCTAGAGCACACATCTCCAATTACAAATTTAGCATTCAAACCATGAGAATACAACAAGCCAATCACCAGTTTACCTGCACACTTCGCTGCAACTGTAAACTCTTCTTCTTCTCCATACACTTTCAGACATCAAGTTAAATATATCTAAAGAAAGCAGTCGTCAGCCTGAGGCTATTGGTGTCTCCATAGAGATTTCGAGGAACGGTATCGGTGATCGTCATATGTGCTTTCTATTTTTGTTGTATGTTGGACACTTTTGGCCTGCAAGTATATACAGAAGGACCTCTACACACCAAAGGGTGACTAAGAAGAAGGAACTTAAGAAGTCATACAAGACCAGGGGTGACTAAGAAGAAGGAACTTAAGAAGTCATACAAGACCAGGGGTGACTAAGAAAAAGGAACTTAAGAAGTCATCCAATACCAGGGGTGACTAAGAAGAAGGCACTTAACAAGTCATACAATACCAGGGGTGACTAAGAAGAAGGCACTTAAGAAGTCATACAAGACCAGGGGTGACTAAGAAGAAGGAACTTAAGAAGTCATACAAGACCAAGGGTGACTAAGAAGAAGGCACTTAAGAAGTCATACAAGACCAGGGGTGACTAAAATGTGTGTAATAATAATAATTTATTCTTGGTCTTTACATTATAGACAAATAAAAGCACTGAAAGTTGCAGGCATTGACACATAAAAACCAAAAAAGTCAACAAAACAAACAAGGAACAACAACAGTTTAAGTAATACAACAAATGTTTGACACAATATAATGTCAATGCTGCACAGGGAGCTAAGTCACTAGTCTCAGGGTCAGGTAAAACATGCTGACCAAGACCTCACCTTAAATCAGGATCAGGTGAAACACTGACCAAGACCTTGTCTTACATCAGGGTCAGGTGAAACAAACTGACCAAGTTCTTGTCTTACATCAGGGTCAGGTGAAACACGCTGAACAAGGTCTCGTCTTACATCAGGGTCAGGTGAAACATGCTGACCAAGATCTCATCTTATATCAGGGTCAGGTAAAACATGATGACCAAGATCTCACCTTAAATCAGGGTCAGGTGAAACATGCTGACAAAGACTTCATTTTACATCAGGTTCAGGTGAAACATGCTGACCAAGATCTTGTCTTACATCAGTGTCAGGTGACACATGCTGACCAAGATCTTGTCTTACATCAGGGTCATGGGTGAAACATGCTGACCAAGATCTTGTCTTACATCAGGTTCAGGTGAAACATGCTGACCAAGATCTTGTCTTACATCAGTGTCAGGTGACACATGCTGACCAAGATTTTGTCTTACATCAGTGTCAGGTGACACATGCTGACCAAGATCTTGTCTTACATCAGGGTCATGGGTGAAACATGCTGACCAAGATCTTGTCTTACATCAGGTCCAGGTGAAACATGCTGACCAAGGTCTTGTCTTACATCAGGTCCAGGTGAAACATACTGACCAAGATCTTGTCTTACATCAGGTCCAGGTGAAACATACTGACCAAGATCTTGTCTTACATCAGGTCCAGGTGAAACATACTGACCAAGATCTTGTCTTACATCAGGTCCAGGTGAAACATGCTGACCAAGGTCTTGTCTTACATCAGGGTCAGGTGAAACATGCTGACCAAGGTCTTGTCTTACATCAGGTCCAGGTGAAACATACTGACCAAGATCTTGTCTTACATCAGGTCCAGGTGAAACATGCTGACCAAGGTCTTGTCTTACATCAGGTCCAGGTGAAACATGCTGACCAAGATCTTATCTTACATCAGGTCCAGGTGAAACATGCTGACCAAGATCTTGTCTTACATCAGGGTCAGGTGAAACATGCTGACCAAGATTTTGTCTTACATCAGGTCCAGGTGAAACATGCTGACCAAGATCTTGTCTTACATCAGGGTCAGGTGAAACATGCTGACCAAGATTTTGTCTTACATCAGGTCCAGGTGAAACATGCTGACCAAGATCTTGTCTTACATCAGGGTCAGGTGAAACATGCTGACCAAGATTTTGTCTTACATCAGGTCCAGGTGAAACATGCTGACCAAGATCTTGTCTTACATCAGGTTCAGGTGAAACATGCTGACCAAGATCTTGTCTTACATCAGGGTCAGGTGAAACATGCTGACCAAGGTCTTGTCTTACATCAGGTCCAGGTGAAACATGCTGACCAAGATTTTGTCTTACATCAGGTCCAGGTGAAACATGCTGACCAAGATTTTGTCTTACATCAGGTCCAGGTGAAACATGCTGACCAAGATCTTGTCTTACATCAGGGTCAGGTGAAACATGCTGACCAAGATTTTGTCTTACATCAGGTCCAGGTGAAACATGCTGACCAAGATCTTGTCTTACATCAGGTCCAGGTGAAACATGCTGACCAAGATCTTGTCTTACATCAGGGTCAGGTGAAACATGCTGACCAAGGTCTTGTCTTACATCAGGGTCAGGTGAAACATGCTGACCAAGATCTTGTCTTACATCAGGGTCAGGTGAAACATGCTGACAAAGACTTCATTTTACATCAGGGTCAGGTGAAACATACTGAACAAGACCCCACCTCACAATCCAAGCCATCCAGCTGGAAACCGACTAGCCTGGCCAATGAGGTGAGGATCAACACTGTAATCCTCATAGTGATAAGTCTAGTAGAAGCCACGCACTGTACTACAGCTAGAAGGACCCATGTCCACCCACTTCAGTATGCCTTCGGATGTCAAAATATCAGGTTAATGTCTATGGCAAGGTATATCACTATTCCTGCATCTGTCAAAAGCTGGATAGTTTGCACATTTCAAAGACTGGTAAGACACCTCATAATACTCATATTTTAAACTACACAGCTTCTGCCATGTCTTATGGTCGATGTAAAAACAATCAATGCTTAATATGTTTCAAAGCAAATAAAATCCTATAGAACAATTTTCTTCATGTTTAGAATAAACAAAATATTCTGAAAGAGCTGTTCACAATAAAAACACAAAATATCTCAGAGCTTTTCTTGTCTTTAAGTACATAATATAACCAAGCAATGTTTGTTGGAATATCTATTGGTGCTTGTTTTGTTTTAACTTAACATATTTATACTGGTTTAGAAGACTCCACAGAGTCTGTAAACAATCAGTTTTGACACAATCAAAACATGTCACTGTGATCACATGTTTAAAACATTATTTAAAACATCTGGCATTGATGTTTTTAAAGTTTAGATCAAATAAAACACCTCACAGCATGCTTTCTTGCTTAAAGCAGACAAAACATCTCACATTCCTGATAATTTTATAAACAGATACAACATATTGTGCTCTCCTCCATTTCTAAAAAAAAGCTGTGTTTATCTCACATTACTCTCCACTTTAAAAAATGACAAAACACCTCGCAGACTTCTCCATATAAAAAAAAAAAAGTTGTGTTTATCTCACATCTCTCTTCACTTTAAAAACCAACAAAATGTCTCATACTGACAGTTCTTCATGTTTCAAGCATTAAAAATGTCTAGCAAAATGCTTTCATGAAGGCGTCGTAAGAGAGGAAAACGGTAACTCTAGTTGTGGCCCTATATTCCATCTGTAGTGAAAAAAGGGCAGAAGACTTCTCACATTTAGAACATTAAAAACACCTAACATAGCTCTTCCTGTTGAAAATTGAAATACGATCTCCGTGTAGTTATCAATAAATACTATTTCCGAGTAGCTATCAATAAATACTATCTATCCAGCATGGCTGCACGTAAAGCAAAATAATATGTAAAAATTCTTTGAAAAAATGGGCTTGTTAGCAAAACAAATGACAGTTTACAGCCATTGTAGGGGTCATCATGGACAAATAAACTTCAGTGGTTTTGGGAATGTTATTTATAGTCTTCTTCTAACAGAATAACCACTGTGGTGTAGAAGTGCTTGCCGTAGATTTTATTAAGAGAAAATGAAGATTTTCTGAATGAAAACTAAAGATTACAGCTGACGAGGTATACAAATTACAACTGTAATAACAGTAAACCTATAACAGGCTAGTATAGTCAGGGTCAGGTCATCCTGGAACCGGTGAGGTTGTTGGGGCACACATGAAGACATCCCCACAACTCCTCGCCACCCCTCTCTGCCAGTGGACACTGTCTGTGCCTCCTCTGGTCAGATGTTGGTCCATTCTTTTATGTTGTCCTCCCACTTCTATTGGGACGACCTCTTCGTCGTAGTCTGCCTTGCACCTTTCCATGCAGAATCGTATTTGCAAGGTAATTTGATCTCAATATGTGGCTGTACCGAGCGAGTTTCCATCTTTTTACCATTGCCAAGACGTCTTCAAAAGCCCCAATTGCTTTTGTATTTCTTTCTCGTATTACCTCATCTGTAACTCAGTCTTTGTATGTGACGTATAGTATAGTATACAGCTGTAAAAACACAGTAAACCTATAACTGACTAACACATATGATATTAGTATGCAGGAGACCAACACAAGACACAACGAATCCCAGACATCATACTCAAACAGGATATGACTAAGCACTTTTGGAAGTGGTGCATGGTTCTTGCAATATTCTACTTCATTTTGTTTTGGAAAGCTTCTTACAACGCAATAATGGCATACATATATCCAGCCGGGATCAAAATGCTGAGCAGCACATGAGCTGCAGTGGTCAGCGACCCATAGCTGACTGCTAGCGTCAGGGCCAGCGAACCAGAACTGCCAAGACCCTTCTACACCTCCTCACAGTGATCCTGGATAACAGGTTGCAGCAGGGCAGACTGACTAAGGAGAAGGGATCGAAGAGGGAATGCTAACCCGGTATTTTAAAAATGCTTGCTGAAGTCGGATGTGTTGGACCGAAAGGTGTAAATATCGCAGTCAAGCTGTAAACTACGACACAACGCATTTTGTTTTCTGGACTACATTCTGCTACTTAAGCCCTTTCAGGATTTGGTAGCGGGAGATTGAGAACGAACGAAGCCAAGCCAAGTCATATATCCAGCCTGGTTCCTAAGTATTGGAGGTAGCTTCTACGTTTTGGAGATGGCTACACAAATTTTAAGAAGGAATGACCAGGGTTGCAAAGGAATAGAGGATGCACAGACCATATCTTCTCCTTCAGAAACATAAACAAACAATGCACAGAATGGCAAAGGTAACTATACATAAATTATGTTGATTTTGAAATTGTTTTTCAAAAGCTTAAACAGAAACAGCCTATGGATAATACTGAGGGTATCCTTAGTCAAGTTGCTTTAATAATTAGAAGTCTTTATACCTATTTGACCATGCAGACTGATACCATTAACTGCTATGCCATGTACCCTCGAGGGATAGCAAAAGAGAGTCTGACCTAAAACAACCTGGCGCAGAACTATGGAAATCATGAACCAAAGCTGTGGCACAGTACAAAGATGGCCTCAGACCATGTGAAGTGGAGGGAGTTTGTTGTTGCCCTTAAAGACTTTCAGGATTGATGGCCACCGACTGACTGCTCTGTCGGTCGTTGACCCAGGTATAACTACTTTTATCAACAGAAAGAGACTATCTCTACTCGGTCGTTGACCCAGGTATAACTACTTTTATCAACAGAACGAGACTATCTCTACTCGGTCGTTGACCCAGGTATAACTACTTTTATCAACAGAAAGAGACTATCTCTACTCGGTCGTTGACCCAGGTATAACTACTTTTATCAACAGAAAGAGACTATCTCTACTCGGTCGTTGACCCAGGTATAACTACTTTTATCAACAGAAAGAGACTATCTCTACTCGGTCGTTGACCCAGGTATAACTACTTTTATCAACAGAAAGAGACTATCTCTACTCGGTCGTTGACCCAGGTATAACTACTTTTATCAACAGAAAGAGACTATCTCTACAGCCTTTCTTTCCATTTCTGTGGTCCATCAAAAATATTGATAGAACTGATGAATGTAGGCCACTTGCACGTGCAGTTATTATACAGTCTACATGCTAGACTTCTATTTTATCTCTCACAGAAAAACAGTACGTCTTATCAAGGTTTGGATCTGTTTGCCATCAGACATGAGGCTGGCATGCAAACTGCTTGCCTACCCACTCCTCCCTACCAATCTCACCTCATCTCACCTAGGTAGGTGGTTGTAGGGGCATCTCATCTCATCTCATCACATCTCATATTATCTAACCTAGATGGTTATAGGGGCATGAAATCTCATCTCATCACATCTCATCTAACTTAGGTGGTTGTAGGGGCATCTCATCTCATCTCATCACATCTCATCTTATCTAACCTAGGTGGTTATAGGGGCACGGAATCTCATCTCATCACATCTCATCTCATCTAACTTAGGTGGTTGTAAGGGTATCACATCTCATCATATCTCATCTCACCTAGGTGGTTGAAGGGGCACGAAATCTCATCTCATCACATCACATCTCATCTAACCTAGGTGGTTGTAGGGACACCACATCTCAGTATATTACCAACTGTCCAACACCATTGTACTCTAACCATTGCGTGCGTTTCTGTTTGAATAAATGTCATGTCCGTGCACTTACGAATATCATTTATCCAGCGCATCAGAGCGACCTCTCTTTTTCTTTCCAGGAACTGTGCTTCGGAACATCACATTGAGCAAACTGTACATTGATGTACGTTTCACTTGGCCTTACCAGCAGCACTTTCATGATTTAACATTTGTTAGGAGGTCCAGATATGATCTGATAGACTGTGGGACAATATTGCAGACACAGACAATAGTGACGTGATCTTGATATATTCCAATGATCCTTCTGAAAAAACTCATCTCCATGTATTTACCACTCCAATGCAACATTTAAAGTCTAGTCCAAGTTTCAAAAGTTTCCATACAAATGCTACTCTATAATTCAATCATAGAACAGCATTTGTAGTACAGTAGGTTCAATCCCACTGTAAAATTCAAGGCAACGAGGAGGCAGACAGACTGGCAAAAGAAGGTGGAAGGTTACCACAACCAGATTCAAGTATGACCTATGAAGAGTCCCCAAAAAGGTTCATTAGGGCCAGATACACGAACAAATGGGAAACCGAACATACTGGCTACACAAATAATGATAATTATTATCAGTTGAACAGAAGAGAGCAGGTCGTGGTCTTCAGACTCCGCACAGGCCACAACAGACTGAGGTACCATCTATTCAATAAACTGAAGATAGGTGCTACTGACGAATGTATGTGTGGTACTAGGAAAATGACTCCTGAACATCTGCTGCAAAATTACTCGAAACCAGAGAAAGCATGTATAAACATTGCCAACACTAGACAAGCTCTATGGCAGTGCCGACAGCCTCTGGATGAACACCGCTTTCTTTGAACAAATTCAAGTCGACATCTGAGAGTGTACGAAGAAAATATAACAGCATAACATTCACAAATAAACTACTTTCTTATCTTAAACATTTCCGCCAATCCCATTACATCAACACGTTTCTCAGTACTATAATTGTACTTCCAAAACAGATTCAAAGCAGAAATTACATACACAAATAAATAATTTAAGTAAATATTAAACGAGCTGGATCATACTTTCTGGATCCCTAAACTAAGAGCTGTTAAACAACATCATATCCCATGAATTCAATCAAGTAACGATAAACCTAAAAAATCTGACTATTGAAACTACGAATATAGGAGCTACACATATGAAATACGGTTTCACTATACACATTACTCCTATATTAGCTACACATATGAAATACGGTTTCACTGTATACACTACTCCTATATGAGCTACACATATGAAATACGGTTTCACTATACACATTACTCCTATATGAGCTACACATATGAAATACGGTTTCACTATACACATTACTCCTATATTAGCTACACATATGAAATACGGTTTCACTGTATACACTACTCCTATATGAGCTACACATATGAAATACGGTTTCACTGTACATATTACTCCTATATGTATGTATATGGTGACAACATGTAAACAGAGATACATCATTCCTCATTATAGACAAACTAGGAAAACATTCTAAGAAAATGGTGCTATGGTAATGTGTTAAGATGATCATAGCATCAGAAAATATGGCTTCTACTCACATTACAGGCCGGAAGGAATGTCTCGGTGGGTATTAACATTTATTAACAATTACACAATTGTTCTCACAATCAATTCATTGTCATGTATAAGAAAGCCAGCTGTACTCATATGTGAAAGCTAAATATAGTTTCCTTTCAATTTGGCTATTATAAATATAATATAAACATAAGCATCTACTCGTCACTATCAAAAACACATCTCTGTCACTGTCACAAAAAAAGTGTATTTTCAAAGAAAATGAAAAAATGGCATGAGAAAAGATCTGATTTGTGAATGAATGTTAGTCAGGGTCAGGCAAAATATACTGGTCAAAAACGCTACTACATCGACTTCCTTGTAGATCTCCCTGGAAATGAGCTATTTTCATGGCAGCCTGGCTAACCAGGTAGGGAACGATGTGATTCTGTAGTAGTGAGCATACCACAACCGTCTGGAGGACGCCGGCCTACATTCATCAGCACTTTAAGGATGTGTGGAAAAGTACTGCAATATTATTCGTTTTCGTGTCCTGGGCACCACAGCAGACATCATGTTTCCAATGTTCAGCCGCAGGGATTGTTTTGTCACTCCCTCCTCAACATGTCATCCATATTGCACATTTCCAGAAGGTTTGGGCAGATCATCAGGTGATCTAGATATTGTGTTGTTCCATAGTGGCATCTCTCATCATCCCATGTTCTTTCTGCACCGCGATACACCAATTTGGAGTCTATTAACTGAATTGCACGTGGTATCCAGCCGAAGTGTTATACAACCCATTGATCCAGGGGACCTTCGTCAGTTCATTCTATTTTTTTATGCAGTGTTGTCCAGGACTAGTCTGAAGGGGCTGTAAGAAACTTCTAGATTTGAGTCTTGTGTACTGCATATCATCACATCATACAGTTTATGAACTGTATGATCGTCACCTGTCTTTAGGGAGGTCAGATCTTGTTAACATGCCACCTTTTGTGAGTATTCTTACTTGAAGCTTATATAAGGTCTCTGTGCTAATTCAACTTTTTGAAAATTCTGATTTGAAATAGGGTGGTTCAAAAGTCTTCATACGCCAGGAAAATTAACACTTTTTAACAATGTGACTTCATTCACAACCCCTTGATCCAGGGGACCTTCGTCAGTTCATTCAATTTTTCGATGCAGTGTTGTCCAGGACTAGTCTGTAGGGGCTGTAAGAAACTTCTAGATTTTAGCCTTGTGTACTGCACCTGGTGTCCAAGCATAGGACACCTTGAGCGTTTACCTGTTTCTCTCTTTTCATTTCTGGTGCGACACTTCCTCATGTTTCAGGTAGTGCTACACAGATTATGGAGTCTACTTCATTTAGTCACTCCTCTTCTACCCTAGGGTGTAGGGGTCTTTATTTATACTTGCAATCGAGTGTGTAGACAAAACAGGTGATTGACCTGTTGTGTGATTATGGTAACGGGCAGTTTATGAACTGTATTATTGTCACCTGTCTTCAGGGAGGTCAGATCTTGTTAACATGCCACTTTTTCTGAGTATTCTCGCTTTAAGCGTATGTAAGGTCTCTCAGCTAATTCAACTTTTTGAAAATTCTGATTTGAAATAGGGTGGTCCAAAGGTCTTCATACACCAGGAAAATTAACACTTTTTAACAAAATGTGATTTCATTCACAAAATGTGACTTCATTCACAAAATAAGCTCAACGTACATATTGAATTTTTTCTTTTTTCAGATACCCTTATTTTTTTTTGCATCTGCCTTATTTCTCTATTTTCCAAGGCAGTGTGTATTGCCCTACAGTTTTTATTTTGCGCCTGTTGGCCCAGCCCAGTACATCAGACTTCGGCATGCATTTTATGTAAGGACCTGGTTCCTCCAGCATTTACCAAGGATTTGCTTCCCCTGGGTAACGGCCAGTGCTGTGATGACGATCGAACCCAGCACCTTCGGCTTGTGAGCCATGTCACTTAACCATTAGCCCACGCCGTCCCCAGATACCCTTTAATTATGTCTTCATAAAAAAAAGAACATACAGAAATCATGTATACAAAAAGCTTATGTTCCCGCCTTATTTATGGAGATTTTTTTTAACCATACTGTATAGACCCAACTTTTTCCTAAGAAATTGGTGAGAACAAAAATTCAGCACGGTTAAAATGCATGCCATCCAGCATATTGCACAAGAAAACCGCTAACATGGTAAGCAAGATGACATTATGCCACTGAATTCTAAATGTCTTAACATTTCAATGTCCCCTTAGCAGACCAGAATGGGTTGGAGGAGAAAAAGAGTATTTGAATAACAGCAACTGACTTTGGGAATGGAGAACTGAATAATTGAATGTATGAGGTATCAGTTGACTGCCTTGCTGTCCCCAAGTCTATAAAAACATACATGGGTGAAGGCTCTGTGATTGGCATCAGGACCGAAACAAAACAAAACCCACGTTACAGGCACATCGCCCCATGAGGACGTAGAGGTAACAAGACAAGTAATAGCAGTGATGAGATGGACGATGTAAATATAAATTAATTAATTGAAGCTCTGGCGATCATGAAGGTCAATAGTCTATAAAAACATATACTGTAAAATCTCACATACAATATGCACAATTAAACTCATTTTGGCTCCCTAAAACATTGGTGCGTATTATATGAAAGTACTAAAAAATATGTCATTTTTTAGGGCTTTAAAGAATTTGTCTACCTGGGCAGCATTAAATCATCGGATGGATTGGATTAGCTGCGTCTGCTATGCATGACCTTCAACATGAATGGAGCAAGATTCCCCTTGAAAAAAAAATCTGCATCTACCAGTCCTACGTGGCTCCAGTCCTGTTTTACAGCTACGAAACCTGGACATTACTGAAACATGACATGTCAAGACTGGAGGTCATCCACATGTGCAACCAGTGGCGTATCCTGGTCATTCGATGGCATGACTACATCCACAACGTGGAGGTCTCTGCTAAAACAGGCCTCCACCCAATATCAGAAACACTTGATATCCTCCGAGTTTATTTGTTTGGTCATGTCGTATGGCTGGGCCAGGAAACCCCGGCCCACAAGATACTGCACAAGTTATTCCTCAGCACCAAACGTTTTACCCCGACCGGCTGGAGGCGTAGAAGAGGCCACCCCCATACAGTATGACTCTAACAGATGACAACCTCCACCTCCACTCTGGACAAGGCCTGTAGTGCCACGGCAGTGGGCCATGAATGTGGCCGGCCGACGCAACTGGCCAGACGCCGAAGCGAACTTATTATTATTTTGATACCAAAAGTACCCTACATTGGAATGTGCCATGGTTATTCTTATGTGTCAGACATGGTTGCCCTCTTGGTGATCAATCTGTGTTGATAATAAGCTAGCTTGTTAAATTTGTAATATTATTTTGAGCCCCAAAAATAAATACGAGAAAAGCTCTTAGCAGTAATATATGCAAAATCTAATGGCAATCGGGCAGAAGGTCGATATTTTTCCATTAACGAGTTCAACATTCAAACGTGGCAAAAAAAGTAAGATGTGCTCAAATATTGTATTTCAAATAAACTTTACGACAGCAGGGACACAGTTTTGTGGAAGAGAAAACAGGTGTCATCAGATGAAGATGATGGTAATATTTATTATGATGACAGCATTAATAGAATGCTACACTAGTGCACTGGCTTCCCAGCCAAATGATCAGGGTTCAATCCCCAGTTGGTGCAGGATTTTTTTCTGATCGCAAACCGGCACCTGTGGTTGACCCAGCCTCAGAAATTAGGTACCAGAAAAAATCTGGGAAGTAAAGGCGGCGTGCCGAGGGTCACAAAATAATATGGGCCCAACACCATATTTTCTATAGGCAACATGGTGTGAAACAGGATCTTGGCTTACTTTACTTATTAATGGAGTTGTCTCAACAACACTAGATGAACTTCTTTTTAGTGAGAGTGATGACGATGGAGTCCAAAGTACCTCAAATTTAAATGTTGCGTACCTATTTCTGTTTCTTATTTTACTTTCAGTTTTTTAACAAATATTTAATAAAATAAAATCTGAAAAATCAAGGTCCGTATTATATATGAATTTTCATTTTACTATAATATTTTGGGCTAAATCCAGCACATGAGTGCATATTATATGTGCGATTTCCCAGGTAAAAATATATGGCCTAGGGTGCTGGAGGTCGCGGGTTCAAATCACTGTGGAGACGAGGATTTTGTTCACGTGCATAATCCAGTAAAAATTGTCCCTGATCTGTGAGTAGAGAGATCAGACACCCATTTGCAGTGGCACGAACGTTAAAAATCCCTTGGCAGTTGGAAATCGAAATTTGCTCTGGCAAATTCAAGTTCAAAATCGACTCAAATTATTCTTGGGATTTTTGCACCAAAGAGAATATGTGACTGTTTGGCTATAACATCAGGTCTTGGTTATGTGGTTAGCGGAGCAGCATATATGGCACCTGACAGGCTGCGGGTCTACCTTGCTCTAATTTATGCTTCCACCACCACCACCAATCCCGAAAATGGGTGATCATATATTCCAGGAGGGCTACCAACCTAATGGATGATAACAGATACTGGGATTTATCTGGCAAGTCACCAGCAGATTTTCGCCTGTGGATGCAGAGAATTTACGAGTTACCCAGCGAGCAATGGAAAGATCAGAGATCAAATCCACAATGCTGAAATCAGAGAACGCACTCTATTTCGAGACGCCGTGGAGGATGCGTTGTCTCAAATTCCACTGGAGTGGCCACATGGTGAGCATGCCAGATAACAGATGGACACTCAGAACGACATTTTGGTAGCCATATGATTATACACGACCATACGGCCACACACCTATACGATGGCGAGATGGTCTACTGAGAGACCTAGGTCCGAAATGATATATGGCGAAAGATCAGACTGCATACATGATATTGTTGGCTATCTCACATACGACACACCCACCGGATTGAAGTTGAGGATATTGTATTGTATTGTAAAAAATATTGAAAGAAAGGAGGTCACACCTCCCCACGACGTCTAGCGACACAAGTGGGCTGAAGATAGATAGATTAATTCATATTCTACTATTGACTTTCAGTACCACTGTAGCTTCCATTTATATATTCTGGCTGAGAGGTAGAAGTCAGGTACCATTAACAGTCAAGTAGCGTGTAGCATGATGTGACTAGGTTACGTAACTGGTCAGTGTTACAGCAAGAGTTAACATTCCAACTGGGCTGCCATTTGGATGGCCATGAGGAGGGGGTTGAAAGTTCTAGTTAGTGGGATTGTAAAAACTGATTCCAGCACAACAACTGAGATGAGATGTGAGAGAGATTTCACAAATACCAATAATTATTTGTTTTATCAACACCATTATTAGTGAACAAATGACACGATGATTACGACAAGAGAACAGCACTAAGGGGAACTCAATGGCGACTCGGGTAGCGGAGGTCACGGGTTAAAATCACAGTGGAGACTGGGATTTTTTTTCACATGGATTTCTGGTTACAATTTTCTGGATTTTTGGGTAGTGAGATTGGACTTTCGTGTCCAGTGTCGAGCATGTTATGAATTCCTTGGCAGTTGGAAATCGAAAACAGTAGGATTAACGGCCGCTGCCCGGACAAAATTTAAGTTAAAAAATCTACCCAAGTTATTTGTTAAGTTTGTTAAGAGCAGCTATAGATGACACCTACTCTGCGGGTCTACTTAGGTCTAGTGTTGGAGTCTATTAAGATGGGTTCACACATCGGTTGAGCCACTCTCAAAGAAACTGGTTGTATACAGACTGTAGAGTCTTCTAAACCAGTATAAAAACGTTAAGTTAATTATCAGATCTCCGATAACAAAACTTAATATAATTCCTGGTCGCATGATCATGGTGGGAGAGTTCTGAAAACGAGTGACATATAGGAAGTGCACAGATCAAGAAAAGCCATGGGAAATAGAAGATATTTAATGGTATAATCCTGCCATAGACGAATGTGTTGGGCTGAAAGGTGCAAATATCGCAGTCAAGCTATAAACTAGCGACACAACACATTCCGTTCTCCGGACTACTTGCAAAGCTCTGTTCAGGACTTGGTAGCTAGACATTGAGAACGAACGCAGAAGAAGAATGATGGTTTGACAATATCACCTGGGAACACCTAATGTGTGAAACAGTCAAACTAGACAGAATAAATGACTGTGAAGGTAACTGCTCATCAATGTCACACAGAAAATGTGAATTGTGTGGCCTGGGGCTTGTGAGCTTTGCTTACAATCTCAACGTACCACGTTCAAATCCCACCATACTCAGACTGGACATATGGGTTTCTTTGTGGCATGAGCTTCTCTCCTTAACTTCTTCATACTGGTTTAGAAGACTCTGCAGTCTTTATACAACCAGTTTCTTACACATTTCCTTGGTCTAAAAACTATGCACATTAAATCTATTCTTGAATGCATTAATTGACCTTGTCTACACTATTTCCAATGGCAATGCATTCCAAGTATTCACCACTCTTTGACTAAAAATATATTTCCTAATATCTAATCTGGATCTTTCTTTACTTAATTTGTAGCTATGCCCTCTTGTTCTTGTAGGTGGTTGTATTTTGAAAACTTGTTATAGTCTAATTTATCCGTTCCTTTGATTATCTATCTTATAAACCTATATTGTCACCTCAAATTCTTCTCTATTCTAGACACTTTAGGCCGGTTTTCCTTATAACTGTAATTCTGGAATCCCACTATCAGTTTTGTCGCTCTTCTTTGTATCCTTTCCAGCATGTTTATATCCCCTCTACGATAAGGACTCCACACCTGTACACAGTACTCTAATCTAGGTCTAACAAATGCTTTATACAGTTTGACTATCACTTCTTTATCCTTGTCAATCTAGCTGGGGTGACCATGTGCAATGAAGTCAGTTCTATGAGCCATTTTCCATTTTTATTGCTCTATAGAATAACACATGCTGAAGATGTTACAGCAAACATATAATCCACTATCTAGAGTAGGGATCTCAAATGAAAACCCCCAAAAGGGTCTTATAAAGACATGCCTTACTGGCTACACAAAAAATGATGCCTATTACCAGTTGAACAGAAGAGAGCAGGTCGTGGTCTTCAGACTCCGCACAGGCCACAACAGACTGAGGTACCATCTATTCAATAAAGTGAAGATAGGTGGCACTGACGAATGCACCTGTGGTACAGGGAAAATGACCGCTGAACATCTGCTGCAAAATTTCCCGACATACGAGGACCAGAGAAAGCACATGTGGCCATCACCAGTGGCAACACTAGACAAGCTCTATGGCAGTGTCGACAGCCTCAGGATGACCGCTGTTTTCTTCTAACAAATTCAAGTTGACGTCTGACAGCGTACGAAGAAGAAGAAGAAGATAAAGACATGCCTGATGACCCAATGGTCACATAATGACAATGTCTAAGATGCAAGGAATCACATGTATACATATGTTATGGCCCATGGAAAGAGCACCACAGTAATATTTAGTACTATGTAAACAAAAATGGATAAAAAGCTGTTGTTTGACTTCAATCTCATTGCTGGGGTAGTCAAGGGGTTTAAAAGGCTGAGAACTACAGATCACTGCAGTCCCCATGTCATATGCTGACTATGTTCGTTTTTAATTCACCTCCATGAGAAAAACAATGTCTGCTTTACCGAGGATTCTTCTTCTTCTTCTTCTGCGTACACAGTCAGACAGTACCGAGGATTCAATCCACTGCCCTTCTTGTCAGCAAGCAGGCAATGAAACCATTCGGCCACACACTCCTTTATAGTAGAACACTCAACTTAAAAAACATATATACATCAGCTCTGACAACACTCATCTCTTCTTACCTCACACTCTGTTTCATTTGACTCTGTACAACAATCACACTCTTACACAACTTTCATCCGCGGCCTTAGGGTGACACCCTTCCATTTCACTGTGGTTGGGTTGACTTCTGAGAGTGCCCAAATCTAGCATAGGTCGGTGCAGACACACACATGCATACAAGCACTGGTTAATACGTTCTGATATCATCTGAAAGGCTGCGTCCCGGAGGTGGAAAGTTGCGTGCCTCCGCTAGTAGAATACAGAGAGGCAAACACATTCACAAAAAAACAAACAAACATATATTCTCAATGGTTCTACACTGTGATGTTGCTCAAATTGCAAGCCAGAGAAAATATTTTGGTGGGGGCGGCATGGGGCCCATGAGCTGTGTAATTGGGACCACTCATATAAAACCATTAACAAGTACACAGTTTATTTCACATAGAATTAACTCATTGCCATGTATAAAAAAACAGGTTGTGCCCATAGGTTACAGTTAAATATAGTTTCCTTAAAAATTGGTCCGAGACATAATATGGAACATACGTATTATGTCAACAACTGAGACATACAGAAATAAATACCACTATGTGAATCTCTGGAAATGTATAAGTTAATTTAGCATCCTGTCTTGTACAAAGTACCACAATCAGCCTTAATAACAATGGATGTCCAGTTAGGGTAATGAGTGTCCTTCTATTCCACTCATCAAATCCAAATCACAAGATTTAACACTTTCAGTTTACGATACTCAAGAGCTAGAAGTCTGTCTATGTCTTAGCATTATTTGATTTGCTCATCCCACCCATTGACCATCAAAACTTCCTAAATAATATCCTTCATTAGCAGTGCTCAGCAACACAACTTCAGTTGTAATTATAAACAATTCTAGAATGATTCTGAATCAGCTTTATCAAACTGAGATCATGGTTTCCAGTGATCTGGTCAAATTATGATTTCAAGACGTGCCTCTGTCATTGGTAGGATCATAAATGAACTATTCAGGCAGACCTGCAGACAAATACTACCTTCAGAACAGAGGAAAATTCATCACAGCACATTCAATGTATGTTTTCAGGTAATCAAAAGTTGGCATATTCCATATCTCTACATCAGCTTGTCTGCTTTAAGGTTATCAAAAGTTGGCACATTCTATATCTCTACATCAGCTTGTCTGCTTTAAGGTAATCAAAAGTTGGCACATTCCATATCTCTACATCAGCTTGTCTGCTTTAAGGTAATCAAAAGTTTACACATTCTATATCTCTACATCAGCTTGTCTGCTTTAAGGTAATCAAACGTTGACACAATCCATATCTCTATATCAGCTTGTCTACTTTCAGACAATCATATGTGGTCTACTGGTTGACTTTCTAATGCAGCAACACATTTTTTGGCAGAAGGCGTGCAGGTAATGTAAGGCACATGGTAGGTGAGGATTGAGCAAATGCTGCACTTATTTTGATCCAAAGAATTTTGATCTATTTGCATAGCATTTGAGTACCAATTGGTGAAAAAATAAGAGCACAATAGGATGAAAAAACAAAAAATGCAATATTAGACATCAAATTCGTTTGAACTGGTCATGGGCGGGGTGAATATATGTGAAGATGGTGTCGGCAGCGGTGACACATGTGCTCCATATTCTAGTTGTACTGCCGCCTGATAGTCTTTGGGAGACGAGCAAGGATTTGGTTCCTTATCATTGGAATGTTTAAGTACAGCTTCAGTGGAGTCTGAGACAGGAGATAATGCCCTGTTATATGTACGAACAGTCGCAGCGTCTGCTGAAGTATCTTCTATAAATGATGAACTTAAGGGCATTGGATCTGAAGTCAGTGAGCACAGTGTTATCTCATCTTGCTCCATCATTCTGTTATCTGAGTTGTTTGTGGCATCAGTGGCAGTGTCTTGGCAGTTGGTGTCTCTGCTGATATCAGTGGCTGCAGAAGGGACATTATGAGGGTCTGGATTAGAGTTCTGACTTGCAAGATTACTTCCTGAAGAGTTAGGTGAATTCCTGCAGGAGGTAAAATCCTCAATGGAAAGACAAGGAGAAGAAATTGAGATTGAAGGAGATTCTGAAGAACAGGAGAAATATGCATAGTCTTCATTAGTTGTAGCCAAGCTGGAATCTCCATTTGCATCATCCACTTTGATTCTCAGGTTTTGTGATTCACTGCTGTTTTTATCCTCTGTCTCCGCTGTTGGTGATGGATGAGTTTGTGAGGTGCGAATTTCACTTGCTGAAGACTGCCCATCCCCTACTTCATCGCAATCAGAATTCAGCACACATCCTTCGAGGCGCATATGTACTTTGCTGAAAGAATTTGAATTTTCTGTACAATCAGAAACACAATTTGAAGTAGCTCCGCTGACTTTTGGGTTACTTAATGCTTCCTCACTACTGGAACAGGATTTACTTTCATGGCTGGCAGAATTAAGAGCAGGGCAGTTGTCAGAATCTACAATCTCTAAATTGTTTTTGGTCGTCACGGATTCAGTGTGAGACATGTCGTTTCCAGAAGCCTCCTGGATAATGTCCTTGTTCTGGCTGGTATTGACTTGCGTGCTGCTGTCAACATCCTTGTAGTTCAGGCCATACATCTTCTTTTTAGAGCTGCGGTAGAATTCCACAGTGCTGCCCTGGAGGTCAGCCGGTACAGTCATGCCATGCTCCACATGAAGGTTAAGGGCTTCACACAGGACATGAATCTTCTTAAAGCTTGGCCTAAAACAGGAGCACAAATGGTAGAATTAACTTCTTAAAGCTTGGCCTAAAACAGGAGCACAAATGGCAGAATTGACTTCTTAAAGCTTGGTCTAAAACAGGAGCACAAATGGTAGAATTAACTTCTTAAAGCTTGGTCTAAAACAGGAGCACAAATGGCAGAATTGACTTCTTAAAGCTTGGTCTAAAACAGGAGCACAAATGGTAGAATTAACTTTTTAAAGCTTGGTCTAAAACAGGAGCACAAATGGTAGAATTAAATCAATGTGCTCCACAATACATGGATATATATGGAAATAAGCACATTTATTCATTCTTTTCTTCTGCGTTCATCCAGAAAAAAGACGTGTCATTGTGTCGTAGTTTCCAACAAGACCTGGTTTGCCTTCCCACTGTAATCCCTATTCTTTTAGCCAGACTGCGCTAGTGTAGCCTGTTTTCAGAGTTGCCACTTGGAGGTAGAATGGGGTCTTGGTCAGGTCTGGTTCACTGACCTTGATGCAAGTAGCCACCTATGAGTCGCTAGCTGTTGGCAACTCATTCACTGTGCTGCATCTTCTGTCCCCTATATATATAAAATCTCTCTATTCATGTTCTTTAAGTGTCAAACACAATGCATAAGACAGATACCAGTGCCCTCCAGTTTGATCTGTGTCACACGACTGAAGTCTTTTAATTTCATATATATATATATATATATCTCAAGGATGTCCTACAGCACGTCAACCATTATCAACACTGCTGGGAAGGTCATATAGCTAGAAGACAAGACGACAGATGGAGCACTATAACCACCATGTGGTACCCGCACGACAAAATGAGACCTCGGGAACGACCCCCAACTCGATGGTGTGATTCAATAGACAAGCACAACACACACGGCCCCACAACAGACAGACTATTATCCCATTGGACGACACGCACCCGTGACAGAAATGACTAGATCCTGAATTGGGACCTGCTCAAGGGTGACCACCCCTTGGCGAAGTACGAGTCAAACTTATATATATATATATATATGGGGAGAATTTAAAAAAGTCACCTGAGTATTTTATATGAGGGACAGTCCTTAAGTAATTTTATTTAAGTGCATGGAAGAGTATGTACAATAGAAAATTTTATTTCAGGACAAAAAATAGCTCTTTAGCAATACTCCATGTAAAGTTTGTAATGATTGAGCAGTATGTGCATGCCCAATTTAGCGTACAACATGGCCGCCTTATTGTCAATTTGATTTGTGATGTGAATAACGATGAGGTGTTATTCATTTTTTTTTGTCAGAGGGTGTGAAACCTTCAGAGGGTGTGAAACCTTCAGAGGGTGTGAAGCCTTCAGAGGGTGTGAAACCTTCTGAAATCTACAAAAGAATAAAGGCCCAGTATGGAGACAGTTGAGTCAGAGCAGAAAGTATGAATGGTTAGAAAGATTTTAAAATGGAAGACAAAGCATCATTTATTAAACGTGGCGTGGGAGAACAGCAAGAGTGACAACTGACAACAGCATATCAACCAGCTAGTCCGTGACAACAGACGAGTCACTATAGATGAAATAGTTGTAGATTTCAAAATGATGCTGCACACAATATTGTCCATGATGACCACGTTTTAAGAAAGTGTTTAGCAGATGGGTCTCAAGGAAGCTGACGAGGAAATGCAGGCTGTACACAATTGGTTCAAGGTTACACCAAAAGACTTTTCTCTAGTAGGCATCCATAAGTTAGTGAACAGACGGACAAAGTGTGCTGCCAGGCAGGGGCACTATGTCAAAAAATAAGAGACAACAAATGTATGTCCCTCAGATATATGTATGCATGAGACAAGGACATTAAGTAGGTCACAAACTGAAATGGGATTATCTGTATCAGTTATGCTTATCTCCCTCTCTGCACATTGTATCAACATTTATAAACTCCTGGTTGATTCACTGCAGTATTTTTTTATTTAGACTAAATTTTTTTTAAGTAATTGATGCGCTGGATTTAAACACTTTGGAGGGTGCGATGAGTATTCAGGGTCAGGTGAAACATACTGAACAAGACCCCACCTGATGTCCTCGTTCAGGCTCCTGGAAACAGGCAGTGACCCAGCAGTCTGGTCAACAGAATGGGGAATGATACTAATCCTCACAGTGGTGAGCCTACTGTGGAGCCTCACATTGCACTACAGACCGGATGACCTGGTCAACCTTCTCAAACATGATTTGGTATGTAAGAAGAACCCCTTGTAAACCAGCGACAAAAGAAACTTCGTCTTCTCCTTCTTTGCGTTCGGTTTCGCATGCTAGTATTATGCTACCAGATGGGCCACCTTCATGAACTGACACGTCAGTTGCAGGTCCTCAAACTTCGTCAAATGTTAACTCAATACAAGTAGTTATAACAACATAAGCACTTTGGTGGACCAGAATCTGGCTCAGATGTCATATGTTTGACACTGCCGAACTAAAACATACCTCTGGTCTGATTCAATCTGAGAACATAAGACAGCCATCATGAAGTACGGCTCTGGAGCTTCCTCACAGAATCTCTGGTGGAAGGCTTCCACATTCAGGCCAAAGTCAAAGGAGCGAGGCATGTAGTCAGGGTCAGCTGTAACTCTGGCAATGGTCTGTGGACAAATACGAGACACTTCTATTACTATCAATGGTTTTTGGACAAGTACGAGACACATCTCTGAGACACGTCTATTACTTTGGTCAAGTATGAGACACATCTATTACTATCAATGGTCTTTGGACAAGTACGAGACACATCTATGAGACATATTTATTACTTTGGTCAAGTACGAGACACATCTATGAGACATATCTATTACTTTGGTCAAGTACGAGACACATCTATGAGACATATCTATTACTTTGGTCAAGTACAAGACACATCTATTACTATCAATGGTCTTTGGACAAGTACGAGACACATCTCTGAGACACGTCTATTACTTTGGTCAAGTACGAGACACATCTATTACTATCAATGGTCTTTGGTCAAGTATGAGACACATCTATGAGACATATCTATTGCTATCAATGGTCTTTGGACAAGTACGAGACATATCTATGAGACACATCTATTACTATCAATGGTCTTTGGAGAAGCATGAAACATAAGCATTCAAACATAAAATAGTATTCAATCGATCAATCTTCTTCTTCTTCTTCTTCTTCTTCGTACGCAGTCAGACAGTAACCATTATTTTTTCGAAAAAAGCGGCGGTCATCCTGAGGCTGTCGCCACTGCCATAGAGCTTGTCTTGCAGTTCCACTGGTGATGGCCACATCTGCTCTCTCTGATCCTCGTATGTCGGGCAGTTCTGCAGCAGATGTTCAGCGGTCATTTTACCAGTACCGCACGGGCATTCGTCGGTACACCCTATCTTCAATTTGTTGAATAGGTGGTACCTCAGTCTATTGTGGCCAGTGCGAAGTCTGAAGACAACGACCTGCTCTCTTCGGTTCAACTGGTAATAGGCATCGTTTTTGGTGTAACCAGTATGTTCGGTTTCCCATTTGGTCATGTATCTGGCTTTGATAAGCCGTTTTGACTCTTCGTACGTCATACTAGTATCTGTTTGTGCAATCGATCAATCAAAACCTTTCAGCTTACCATGGAGCATATGTCTTTAACAAAAAGACAGTAAATCCTCCTGTATTGAGCCATCCATTCCAGCTCTCTCTATGTCTTCTTTATCTATTTGGTGTCTATCTCAAGCTTTTCTCTCCATGTGTGTTTTCATCTCCGCTATTTCTCTTACCTTGGGTATTCCAGAACAAAAGCTGTCTTGTATTGCTATCAGTTGTATTGCTTAATGTGTGTCATATGCAACATCAAATTCTTCCCCTCAACTCCGTTTCACTGTTGTTTTTTGGGTGTTTCCAACAGTTTTTCTTTAGGGATCTTAACGTACCAACATACACATATCATGAGCAGTAATTACATCTAGGCTCTTACAGCATCTCTATCATAAGACCACAATTACAACAACACATAAATAAATAGCCCAACCTACCACAGATGCTTGACTTACAACATCAACACATACAACTTCTCCCAAAGTAAACAAGACCCCTATACATGAATCTATATTCACAAGTGGAATCACTTGGAGAATAATGACTGCCAGAGGTTTCTATGCACTATGTAGTTGTTTCACTACAATCAGTTTTCTTATGTAACCTCACACTTAAGGTGTGATGTGTGCTAGACTACCAACCCAGCCACTTCTAAAGGTGTGTGATGTCAGTTAGGTACTCAAACTAGCCACTTCTAAATGAGTGTGATGTGTGCTAGACTACCAACCCAGCCACTTCTAAAGGCATGTGATGTGTGCTAGACTACCAACCCAGCCACTTCTAAAGGCATGTGATGTGTACTAGACTACCAACCCAGCCACTTCTAAAGGCGTGTGATGTGTACTAGACTACCAACCCAGCCACTTCTAAAGGCGTGTGATGTCAGTTAGGTACTCAAACCAGCCACTTCTAAAGGCGTGTGATGTGTGCTAGACTACCAACCCAGCCACTTCTAAAGGCGTGTGATGTCAGTTAGGTACTCAACCCAGCCACTTCTAAAGGCGTGTGATGTTTGCTAGACTACCAACCCAGCCAGCTCTGCATGGTAGACAAGTGCTCAAACTGGCACATTACGTGAATTATATATTCAACAAAGTCATTCCTTAACAAATGCTTCATGAATAAAAGCACGATTGATCTAGCTTCTAAAAACATTTGTTTTGCTAAAACATCTAAATAAGAACAGATCTTACATAAATGAAAAACATTCACAGGCGTCTGAAGGCTAACACATGAACCCACCTCACAGACAATGATGCCATAGGAAAAGACATCAACCTTCTCATCATACACTCCTTTCGTCATCATCTCTGGAGCCATCCAGTAAGGATTTCCAACAACAGTTCCACGTTTCCTTCGAGAGAACCTTTTCTTTTTCCTACTAGCAGCGAGACTATTAATACCTCCAGACCCCACCTTCTCTTCCTTTGAGTGGTTTGAGAACTGAGCAACCTCCCGTCGAGGGAATATTTTTGCTAAGCCAAAGTCTGCTACTACAACACTTTGGTCCTGCAAGAAATCAAGTATTAATTTGCCAGTTTGTTCATAAAACAGTACGTTATTATATATACATTTTTTTTAACAATAGATGAAATATTTCTCCGATTGCCATGATCCGTCAGGTTGGAATTGTAAGGTTGAGGAATACGGCAGTATTTTGACAGTCCTGTGGTTGACTTGAACTTCAGACCTTTTACTGGACCCTGGCGCAATACAAGCAGGCAACTATGAGTCACCGGCTGCTATCAGCTCATTCGTTGTTACATCTTCGGCCCCAATTCAAATTGATAATCAGCATTAATCAGCTGGAGCTAAATTCATCCTATGGCCCCTAAAACTGTGTAGCCCCTGGACAACTGCCCAGTGTGCCCATGCCTCGAAACGGTGGTAACCGTACAGTGTAAAGGCTCGGTTACCACTTGATCACCTGCTTCTCTTAGCTGTTACACCAACTTGATAACAAATAACTAGTGCTACTAACTATAAGATTATTGTTTTAGCAGAGCAACAAAGAATGAATCAATAACGTGTATGTTAAGTTTACATATGGAAGACGAGACTAACATAAGGGTCAGGTAAAACATATTGACTAAAACATATTGACTAAACATATTGACTAAAACATATTGACTAAAACATATTGACTAAAACATATTGACTAAAACACATTGACTAAAATATATTGACTAAACATGTTGACTAAAACATGTTGACTAAAACATATTGACTAAACATATTGACTAAAACATATTGACTAAAACATATTGACTAAACATATTGACTAAAACATATTGACTAAAGCATATTGACTAAAGCATATTGCCTAAAACATATTGACTAAACATATTGACTAAAACATATTGACTAAACATATTGACTAAACATATTGACTAAAGCATATTGACTAAAGCATATTGCCTAAAACATATTGACTAAACATATTGACTAAAACATATTGACTAAAACATATTGACTAAAACATATTGACTAAAACATAACCTCGTCGGTCTCCTGGAGAATCACTACGTTAAATTGTCCTGCCCATGAGGTGGGGATCAATGCTGTGATCACTAAAGCATTGAGCCTACCACGAAGCCTTGCATCGCACTACAGGCAAGAGGACACAGGCGCACCTTCTTAGTAAAATCTTGGGATACTAGAAGAGCCACTGTAACCTGCTACCAAGGAAATTTCATCAAGGTGAGGAACTCAAGTAGCATTTTAAAAAAGCAAAGTCCGCCGTCCATCATAGACGATGATGGCATAATTAATTTTGCTAGCGCTATTTTTAGTAAGGATTAACTGGGCTACTTTTTATCCTCACTGTCTCGTGCCGCCCGACCCCAGTGGCAAGACAAGGGCAAAATGACTAGGGCACGACTACGAGATGCAGGGGACTCCGCATCAAGCACCCGTGAGAAAGACGGTGGCGTTCGGAGTCGAACCCCCACCCCCTGATCACGAGGCCAACGGCTTAACCACTTCGCCACGGAATCCCTGAAGTTACATTAATACTTGTGTATTAACAGAATACAATTTATTAAAGGTTTTTATTGTCTCCTCCTGGTATCTGTATGCATGCATGTGCTTATTTGTCTTTGCTAGAATGCCCATCAACTTCTTTCTTAATCTTGACCAACCCTGAGTTGAGAGTTCTCTCCTGAATTAATGTCCGTATTCCGTATATGAACAAACAGGCTGCCATAGAAATCGACTCAAATCAAGTCTGTTTGTTATGATGATTACATCACTTCCATCTACACAGGTTTTAACCAAGCAAAGTATTTTGTGTTAGATTACAAATGAATTTGAAACACTTTATTATCTTCTTTCCACGGATTGGAGCCAGATCATTATTGAGAATGGTGAAGTTAAGTTGTTGCAAAAGATCTTTGTGATGTTGATCTGTCTAGTTTTATTATGTAAAAGAAATAAACACGTTTTTAGTGTAAACTAACAGATCTTCTGATCAAGTTCAGAACAGTATCAGTGCTTTGTGGTGATTTCAATGGATTTATTGAGCAGCGATGTTCCCTAATCGGTGAGTCTAAATGTTTGTGCTTTGGTTTATAAATTTTCACCATCTTCTTGTATCGCTGAAACTAACACACACACAACAAAAACACCAAGAAGTTTTTTATTCATGTATGTCTCTACACACAACAATATCATATCTATAGACAAACAAACAAAATGGTTATATGTTCTCAAAGTCAACAACTATAGTTACGTGATGTGCTAAAAGAAAATGCAGTCGCAGATGAAGTTGCGTCAATTTTTGTATGCAGGTTGGTTAAGGTTAATCTTATGTCCTTTAATTTGTCTGTTTTCACCCATGTTGTTATAGTTTCTCAAATGATAAGCTTCGATATTATCACTACAACAATCACCATATAAACATGACATTCAGAACAGCTCACCTTCCTGACCAAACAGTTCTGGGAATTGAGGTCACGATGGATGATATTCATGGAATGAAGGTAACTCTGTGGTAAACAAGCATAAAGATTATGCAATCAAAAATATAAAAATAGATTATTACCTATATAAAATTTACTTTCATTCATTCCATGCTCATCAAACGCTTCTCATACTGTATTTTTGTTTTATTTCTAGAGTCAAAGATGCAGCACAGTAAATGAGTTGACAGCAGCCAGTGACTCATAGATGGTCGCTTGCATCAGGGTCAGTAGATCAGAGCTGACCAAGATCTTGCTTCCAAGCAGCGGTCTATTGAACAGGCTGCACTAGTACAGTCTGGCTAATTGAAGTTGGAATGCAAACCCAATACCCAAAAAAAGCCAGGTGAAACTGGATGTGACAGGCCAAAAGGCACAGATATCACAGCCTCGCTGTACTACGACACAACATCACAAAGTCATTTTCAAGACGAACGTCAAAAAGGAAGAACATGCTGTACTTAATGTTTGCTATCCATCCAGTAGCAGTACCAGTTAGTCTCTTTACCCAATTCCATGTAATCCCCAACCTTCTTTATTAAAAGGTAAGTGAGATCATAACTGGGCCTCCTTGCAGGATGCCTGTACCAAAGTGGTCTTCTTTCCCTCTTGCATTGATGGTTTCTGTATTAATTTTGATTGACACAAGGTCTCCCAAGTACAACCCTCCTTTGTCAACTTATACAACATTCACGCTGGCGTGAAGTGGCCCTACTCTTTCCTTTGCAATGACAGGTCTACAGATCAACAGAGGGACTAATGCTATGTAGCAGTTCTGGTATCGCAGTTCTACTGTTAAGTAAGTCAAGGTTTGTCCAATAGTAATTACACTGCTGTCGGGGAATGAAGTTCTTACAAACTTCACCATACTAAGCCACAACTTGTATGAGGGATGGTGGCCAGTTCCTTTCATTACTGCCTTATACTTACCTGGTTGTATGCCAAGTACCAATTTACATATGGGTTGACTGGAGTGTGACAATTGTGGGAGTTGAAAACCATACCTTTGCCATGAAAAGTGAGTGCCCTATCACTATGCTAGACAGATGGTCTAGTCTACAATACAAAGCATTCAATACATATTTTTTGGTGAATCGTTACAGTTACAGACTCTGTATTACAAGAACCATTACAGTTACAGACTCTGTATTACAAGAACCATTACAGTTACAGATTCTATATTTACAAGAAACATTACAGTTACAGACTCTGTATTACAAGAAACATTACAGTTACAGACTCTGTATTACAAGAAACATTACAGTTACAGACTCTGTATTACAAGAAACATTACAGTTACAGACTCTGTATTTACAAGAATCATTACAGTTACAGACTCTGTATTTACAAGAAACATTACAGTTACAGACTCTGTATTACAAGAAACATTACAGTTACAGACTCTGAACAGACAAATAGAAATATGAAGGATCAATAAAATGTTGATCCATATTTCCATGTTCCTCTTCTCTTCACCGCCTTAGGAATATAGTTTTTGGCAGTAAATACGACCTCCTCCACTCCTGCTATTTGATGAATTCTCCATAACTTTTTTTAAAATAATGTGTTCGCTTTACAAATTGATCAAAAATCATCTCATTAGAACAGATATAGCTGTTATCCTTGTGTTCAAAATGTCAGATTCACTGTTTCAGTAGAGGGGGATGATACACATGCTCAAGAATCTTTTTTAGAAAACCAGTGAGGTTTGGCGATGGTGTAAAACATTCCCATCTTTTTTCCGTTCAAATTTCCCAAAATATTTGTATGTGTTTCCTAATGGAAGTTTAGATATTTTACTTTTCATTTCAAGAAGTCTGTGTAGACATTGTGGATTCTTTGCAAAAATATGTGATATTTTCCCACTTGGATTCAAGAAAAAAAATCTTTGCAGTCATGAATCAAGAGACTTCAAGAGACCAAAGAAAGTTTCTGCAGTTACAAGCTCGGGATGTATGGTATTTCAGTGGTTTCGAGGTAAGGTGTTCACCTCGGGTGCTGGAAGTCTGGGGCTTAAATCATGGTGGTGACCAGGATTTTTTCACATAGATCATCCGGTAAAAATGTCCCTTGATATCTGAGCAGTGAGATCAGACACCCGTGTGCAGTGAAACACACATTAAAAATCCCTTGGCAGTTGGAAATCTAAAAGAGTAGGCTTAACGGCCGCTGCTCAGGCAAAATTCAAGATAAAAAATCTACTAAAATTATTCTAGGGATTCTCGCCCGAAAAAGGAAAAAGTATGTCGCAAAAAGGGGACTGTGTGGCTATAACATCAGGTCATGGTTATGGGGTTAGCAGAGCGGCATAGATAGCGCCTGACAGGCTACAGGTCTATCTTGCTCTAATTTACGCTGTTAACAGATACTGGGATTCACCTGGCAAGTCACCAGCGGATTTTCACCTGCCAAAAAATGTGAAACAAAGGAAATCACACCTGCCCGCGATGTGTAACGACACAAGTGGACTGAAGATAGATAGATTTTGTTGAACCTTTACTGAAGATGAATGGGTCATAACGAAGTGATGCTCTCCTTGAGTGTTACGTAAGATAAAAGTGTGTCAAGATCTCCAATATACTCCAGAGACAGTAAGTGAAGTACCTGATGCTAGGTAGTCTACAGGTGCTTCCATTTTTCCAGCTCTTTGTCCTGAAATTCAAATCTTTTTAGATTGTAGGAGATGGCTTGAAACCTGTTGTCATGAAGTCTTACCTTGGGTGGTCCCTTACATACATATTATCTTTCTGTAAGTCCGGCACCATTTTGTGTATTCCTTGGTGCGCCTTTCAGACTCATTTTGTTGTTCAGAGTAAATTTTTGGATGGTGTCTAAAGTTGAAATGTCCTTAAGGAGCAGTTGAAATGTCTTTAAGGAGCAGGTAGCAGTTCAAATGTCTTTAAGCAGCAGTTCAAATGTCTTTAAGCAGCAGTTCAAATGTCCTTAAGCAGCAGTTCAAATGTCTTTAAGGAGCAGTTCAAATGTCTTTAAGGAGCAGTTCAAATATCTTTAAGGAGCAGTTCAAATGTCTTTAAGGAGCAGTTCAAATGTCTTTAAGGAGCAGTTCAAATGTCTTTAAGCAGCAGTTCAAATGTCTTTAAGCAGCAGTTCAAATATCTTTAAGGAGCAGTTCAAATGTCTTTAAGGAGCAGTTCAAATGTCTTTAAGCAGCAGGGAGCAGTTCAAATGTCTTTAAGGAGCTGTTGAAATGTCTTTAAGGAGCAGTTCAAATGTCTTTAAGGAGCTGTTGAAATGTCTTTAAGGAGCAGTTCAAATGTCTTTCAAGAGCAGTTCAAATGTCTTTAAGGAGCAGTTCAAATGTCTTTAGGTGACGAAAAGGGACAAGATCCGTAACCAGACAATACGTAGCAATCTTGAAGTTCAACCCCTGCAGACAAGAATGGAGCAGTCTCAACTACAGTGGTTTGGCTATGTCTGTAGAATGGAAGAAGATCGGATACCAAAGTGGTCATGGGAGATCAAAAGTCAAGGACGCAGACCCCGAGGACGTCCCAAACTACGTTGGGAAGACAACATACGACAGTCCCTAAGTGATAGAGGGCTGGATTGGAAAGAGGCCAGGAAAAAGACGGCGGATACAGCAGTGTGGTGTTCTCTTTGGCAAATCTCTACACCTCACGATAGAAGAGGAGCGACTAAGTAAGTAAGTAAGTAAGTCAAATGTCTTTAAGGAGCTGTTGAAATGTCTTTAAGGAGCAGTTCAAATGTCTTTAAGGAGCAGTTCAAATGTCTTTCAGGAGCTGTTGAAATGTCTTTAAGGAGCAGTTGAAATGTCTTTCAGGAGCAGTTCAAATGTCTTTAAGGAGCAGTTCAAATGTCTTTCAGGAGCTGTTGAAATGTCTTTAAGAAGCAGTAGAAATGTCTTTCAGGAGCTGTTGAAATGCCAAACACAGATTCTAATGACCACCCTAGCCCTAACTAACTCAGGAGTAAAGCCGAGTCTTTCCAAGACACTAATGTCAAGTATCAAGAATAAAATAAGCCAGACAGTAAATTCTCATACCATGCCTGCTGCAATGTCTGTGGCAAATGCTATTCTCTGCTTCCAGGAGAGTTGCACACTTTGATCTAACAACAGATCTGACAATGTTCCACCATCAATAAATTCTGTGTGAAAATGAGCATTGAAAGAAATACAAATAAAAACCTGTACCAGGATTCTGACACTTAAATCTTACTATTAATGGTAACAACTCTCACTAGGCAACAACTATTACTGTTAATGGTAACAACTCTCACTAGGCAACAACTATTACTGTTAATGGTAACAACTCTCACTAGGCAACAACTATTACTGTTAATGGTAACAACTCTCACTAGGCAACAACTATTACTGTTAATGGTAACAACTCTCACTAGGCAACAACTATTACTGTTAATGGTAACAACTCTCACTAGGCAACAACTATTACTGTTAATGGTAACAACTCTCACTAGGCAACAACTATTACTGTTAATGGTAACAACTCTCACTAGGCAACAACTATTACTGTTAATGGTAACAACTCTCACTAGGCAACAACTATTACTGTTAATGGTAACAACTCTCACTAGGCAACAACTATTACTGTTAATGGTAACAACTCTCACTAGGCAACAACTATTACTGTTAATGGTAACAACTCTCACTAGGCAACAACTATTACTGTTAATGGTAACAACTCTCACTAGGCAACAACTATTACTGTTAATGGTAACAACTCTCACTAGGCAACAACTATTACTGTTAATGGTAACAACTCTCACTAGGCAACAACTATTACTGTTAATGGTAACAACTCTCACTAAGCAACAACTATTACTGTTAATGGTAACAACTCTCACTAGGCAACAACTATTACTATTAATGGTAACAACTCTCACTAGGCAACAACTATTACTGTTAATGGTAACAACTCTCACTAGGCAACAACTATTACTGTTAATGGTAACAACTCTCACTAGGCAACAACTATTACTGTTAATGGTAACAACTCTCACTAGGCAACAACTATTACTGTTAATGGTAACAACTCTCACTAGGCAACAACTATTACTGTTAATGGTAACAACTCTCACTAGGCAACAACTATTACTATTAATGGTAACAACTCTCACTAGGCAACAACTATTACTATCACAACAGTTGTTGTTTGATACTATGAGGGTTGCTCAGAAAGTAATCTTTCACATTGTTTTTCTCCACCCAGAATAAAGTCAGCCAAGTGAAAATGTGCACTCATATTTCCTGCGTATGTAATTGCACAGTCTTCCGACAGATAGTACTGCTGTAGTAGTCTGATGAGTATGTTTACTCGTTCGCGCACCCGTATCGCGCACCCGTAAAAAGGGGATTAAGTAGTAGGTTGCTGTAGCTTTCCTTACATCCCGAACGTGCTGATTGAGGTGGACAGGGGATGTTCATCTGTGTGTTGCTCAGTACTACGGGGATCACATCAATCCCAGCCTTGTTAGCCAGACTGTCATGAAACAGCCTGTTTCCAGGGAGAACTGTATGGAAGTGAGGTGGTGTCTTGGTCAATATGTTCACCTGACCCTGACTAACGTAGTCTGATCGTTTGTTTTGCCTAACCGGACGATAGTCTCCTCTCCCTATAAACTAGTATGAAAAGGTACTTAGCTCGATACAGCATGTGGATTCATCAATGGTTAGAGTACAAGCAGACTCATCAGGCAGGGAGCAGAACGGCTGGCCAGGACGGTGTATAAAGTGAGACATGTAGGAGAAGACCAGACAGAGGCTGAACAGGAAATAACCAGATGGTGATACATGTACAGATAAAACATCTAATTGGGAGAACACAAAGATGGAAGGCAAACGGAGGAAGGGAGAAAAAATTAGAGGGGAGAGAAGGTCAGAGGGGAGAGAGGTGAGAAAAGGTGAGAGGGGAGAGGAGGTGAGAGGAGAGAAGGTGAGATGAGAGAGAAGGTGAGATGAGAGAGAAGGTGAGAGGGGAGATCAGGTGAGAGAAGATGAGAGGAGAGAGAAGGTGAGAGGGGAGAGAAGATGAGAGGGGAGATAAGGGGAGAGAAGGTGAGAGGAGAGAGAAGGTGAGAGGGGAGAGAAGATGAGAGGGGAGATAAGGGGAGAGAAGGTGAGAGGAGAGAGAAGGTGAGAGGGGAGAGAAGATGAGAGGGGAGATAAGGGGAGAGGAGAGAGAAGGTGAGACGAGAGAGAAGGTGAGAGGGAAGATAAGGTGAGAGGGGAGAGAAGGTGAGAGGGGAGAAGGTGAGATAAGAGAGAAGGTGAGAGGGGAGATCAGGTGAGAGAAGATGAGAGGAGAGAGAAGGTGAGAGGGGAGATAAGGTGAGAGGAGAGAAGGTGAGAGGGGAGAAGGTGAGAGGGGAGAAGGTGAGAGAAGATGAGAGGAGAGAGAAGGTGAGAGGGGAGAGAAGATGAGAGGGGAGATAAGGGGAGAGAAGGTGAGAGGAGAGAGAAGGTGAGAGGAGAGAGAAGGTGAGAGGAGAGAGAAGGTGAGAGGGGAGAGAAGATGAGAGGGGAGATAAGGGGAGAGAAGGTGAGAGGAGAGAGAAGGTGAGAGGAGAGAGAAGGTGAGAGGAGAGAAGGTGAGAGGGGAGAAGGTGAGATGAGAGAGAAGGTGAGAGGGGAGATCAGGTGAGAGAAGATGAGAGGAGAGAGAAGGTGAGAGGGGAGAGAAGATGAGAGGGGAGATAAGGGGAGAGAAGGTGAGAGGAGAGAGAAGATGAGAGGGGAGGGAAGATGAGAGGGGAGATAAGGGGAGAGAAGGTGAGAGGAGAGAGAAGGTGAGACGAGAGAGAAGGTGAGAGGGGAGATAAGGTGAGAGAAGATGAGAAGAGAAAGAAGGTAAGAGGGCGAGAGAAAGTGAGAGGGGAGAGAAGGTGAGAGGGGAGAAAAAGTGAGAGGGGAAAAATGGTGAGAGAAGGTGAGAGGGGGGATAAGGTGAAAGGGAACAGAAAGTGAGAGGGAGAGAAGGTGAGATGAGAGAGAAGGTGAGAGGGGAGAAAAGGTGAGAGGGGACAGAAAGTGAGAGGGTGAGAGGGGACAGAAGGTGACAGGGGACAGAAAGTGAAACGTAGATAAAGTGAGAGGAGAGAGAGGAGGTGAGAGGAGAGAGAAGGTGAGAGGGGAGAAAAGGTGAGAGAGGAGAGAAAGTGAGAGGGGACAGAAAGTGAGAGAAAGAGAAGGTGAGAGGAGAGAGAAGGTGAGAGAGGAGAGAATGTGAGAGGGGACAGAAAGTGAGAGGGAGACAGGTGAGTGGAGAGAGAAGGTGAGAGGGGACAGAAAGTGAGAGGGAGAGAAGGTGAGAGGAGAGAGGAGAGAGAAGGTGAGAGGAGAGAGAAGGTGAGAGGGGAGAAAAGGTGAGAGAGGAGAGAAAGTGAGAGGGGACAGAAAGTGAGAGAAAGAGAAGGTGAGAGGAGAGAGAAGGTGAGAGAGGAGAGAATGTGAAAGGGGACAGAAGGTGAGAGAGGATGAAAGCCTAGGTAAAGGTAAGACAAATGATACTGGGCGAACACGAAGATGAAAGGCAAATGCAGGAAGGGAGAAAACGTGAGAGGGGAGAGAAGGTGAGAGGAGATGAAAGACTAGGTAAAGGTAAGAAAAATGATGCTGGGAGAATACGAAGGAGGAAGGGAGAAAACGTGAGAAAGGAGAAACGGTGAGAGGAGATGAAAGACTAGGTAAAGGTAAGAAAAATGTTGATTGCCGTGCACCTCTGCTCGCTTCCACCATTTGCAATATCTGGACTTTTATGCATGTTTTTTCAACAATTTATCTTAAACCACTGTGCTGCCGCATCTTCGCTTTATTTTAATGGTCGATTGATTCACCTTTTCACTCCAAATTAAAAATAGGGCCACGATTTCACAGGAAGCCTGTATCTGAGCATTTGCAGTGGTAGTTTCAATAGTAATAGTTTTACATGATGAGGCTGCTAGCCCCATATACAACCCTCTTTAGACACCTTGCTTGGAAGGTTAATGTAGTTCTCTTATTTCCAACACAGGTACCACTCAGCAGAGTTGTTGTTGTTGCGAATGCCCATAATGAGTAGGTTACTTTTTTTGTACGTCCTGATAAGGATGTTAAGTGGCGGGTTGCAGTAGCTTTCCTCACATTCCGAGCATGCTGATGAAGATGGACTGAGGTCCTCCAGGCAGCGGTTGTGCTATGCTTGGCTTCATCTGCATGTCACTCACTACTACGGGGATCACGTCGATCCCTCATCTCGTTAGCCAGGCTGCCATGAAAACAGCTCGTTTCCAGGTAGGGCTACTAGGAAGCCGAGTTGAAGGTCTTGGCCAGTATATTTTGCCTGATCCTGACTCACATGTCTGATCAGTATATTTTGCCTGACCCTGACTAACATATCTGATCAGTATATTTTGCCTGATCCTGACTCACATGTCTGATCAGTATATTTTGCCTGACCCTGACTAACATGTCTGATCAGTATATTTTGCCTGACCCTGACTAACACATCTGATCAGTATATTTTGCCTGACTGTGACTAACATGTCTGATCAGTATATTTTGCCTGACCCTGACTAACACGTCTGATCAGTATATTTTGCCTGACCCTGACTAACACATCTGATCAGTATATTTTGCCTGACCCTGACTAACACATCTGATCAGTATATTTTGCCTGACTAACACATCTGATCAGTATATTTTGCCTGACCAGACAACAGCCTTCCTCCCACCACTCAGCAGAGTTTACACATTGTTTATATGACTTAGCTAACAATGGCTGACTGAGATGTTAATGTGAAAAATACAGGATGTTTATTGTAGGACGGCTTATGACATATTTTCCTAAACTGAATCTTTAACAAAATCTGTAGACAGGATGAATCTCAAGCATCAAACAAGCACATTACGTCCTTCTTGGTTTCTCAGACTCAGTCGATGAGAACACTATGATGAAAATTGTAGAAAGAGTTCAGACGAGCCAAACATAATGTGCATGGTCCTAATTGTAAACCACTGGATTAGCAGAAATGGCATTCATCATCTGGTTGATCAGGCCTGAGACTGGTTGTAAGGTTGCCTGAGCATGTCTTTCCATTTGACCCTATCCTCTGGTTGATCAGTCCTAAGACTGGTTGTAAAGTTGTCTGAGCATGTTCTCTCCATTTGACCCTATCCTCTGGTTGATCAGTCCTAAGACTGGTTGTAAATTTGTCTGAGTATGTCTCTTCATTTGACCCTATCTCTGTAGCTCTCTTCATTTTAGCATAGATTTGTACTTTAATGTCTCTGCAGGCATGAGATGTAAAGGTGAATCTTGGTCATCCCCTTCCCACGTTTTCCCTGAATCTTGCCCTCTAGTATCTTCTGTAGAAGATGTTCATGGCACATAGTATATTCTAGCCAAGTCAATCTTCGTTTTTGTATCATTTTCAACATTTGTCTTTGTGTACCCTCCTTAACTTATCTTAATACTGGTTTACAAAACTCTGCATAGTCTATATACAACCAGTTTCTTTTACATACACTTGATCTAAAAATACCAATATATTCTTGAATGCGTTCAATGTTCCTGCCTCCTATACTTCCTGTGGCAATGCATTCCAAGCATTCACCATTCTCTGACTAAAAAAATATTTCCTAATATCTAATCTGGAACTTTCTTTAGTTAATTTGTAGCTGTGCCCTATTGTTCTAGTAGGTGGCTGTATTTTTAAAAACTTGTTATAGTCTAATTTATCCGTTCCTTTGATTATCTTATAAACTTGTATTGTCGCCTCGAATTCTTCTATTTTCTAGGCACTGTGTGCTAGTTTTTTTAAGTCTTTCCTCATAACTGTAATTCTGGAATCCCACTATCAGCTTTGTCATCCTTCTTTGTATCCTTTCCAGCATGTTTATATACGCTCTACGATAAGAACTCCACACCTGTACACAGTACTCCAATCTAGGTCTAAATAATGCTTTATCATCAACATCATCAGTCCCGTAAGTTACTAACCTGTAACAAGGTTCAGCTTCTTCTCTCTGTACAAGACACCCAAAAACTTGAGTACGCATGGATGGGATAAACTCCTCAACATTGACACCTGAAACATGCGACAAACACCTTTACTGGCATGCCTGTATGTGTATATTTGGTTGTTCTTTAGCTATTGGAAGAAAATGGGGATTCCATAGCAAAGTGGTTAAGCCGTCGGCCTCTTGATCAGGTGGTGTGGGTTCGACTCCGGACTCCGCTGTTTTTTTCACGGGTGCTTGATGCGGAGTTCCCTGCATCTCGTAGTCACCCCCTAATCATCTTGTCCTTGACTTGCCACTGAGGTCAGGCGGATCGAGACGAGAGAGTGAGGATAAAAAGTAGCGCAGTTAATCTTTACTAAAAATAGCGCTAGCAAAATTAATTGATGGATGGCGGCCTTTGCCTTTGCTTTTGGAAGAAATTAGCAACACTGTAACCTGCCAGGCAGGATGTGAGAGGTGATTAAGAAGGGTTAAGTTTGAAGCTGACTTCCCAATCCTGTCATCCTCATCATTTGCCATTCACTCCAGAAGGTGGAGTAAAGGTTCAACACCCTAACCAGCCTTTAGGGAAGCATGGTCAAATTATTTGCAGTGCTGTTTTCTTGCAAGTTTTTTATGCAAGTGAGGTTGACAGCCTTATCACAATCTTTCATGGTCAACTCCTATGACCCACTAGTAAGGAAAAAGTGACGAGTCTGTTGATAGACGCTCTCAAGTATTCACAGCATCCATTCGATTTAAAAGGTAATTTGGTACTACCACCAAAATCCAGACACATATATTGGTGCTTTCCTACAAGAACTATAAATCATAATAAAAAGAAAATACCTATTCACTCCATGGTAGAAGAGGAGCAACTAAGACAAGTCACTTAGTCGGTCAGTCAATTATGACCAATCTCCAGCTTTGAGTCAAGACTAAAGGTGTAACTAGAGGTAAGATAATGTGCTGATATGTTATCCAATTGGTGTTATCCTTCAAACATTTCTGTTTAGAATGGCATACATCACAGGTGGAATGCACGCATTATAATTATTGTAATGCATAAAAGTTAAATAATAGGAGATGTGCAGTAAACTTGAAGAGTGGAAAGAACTGAAGTATTTGGATACGTTATCTATAATGAGCAATAAACAAACAGTTGAAGAGAGAAAACAATTAAAGATTCCAAGATCCAAATGGGACAAAGCTTAATGATTGGTTAAAGCATATTTTTAGAATAACATAATTGCGGTGGCTATCACCGTTAATAAAGATATATAAAGTCCAAACTCTCTAAACTGAATTATTCTTTAAAAAGAGCTACAATGCATAGTAAGATTTAGAGGTCTGTTATCTAGCAACAGGCAAAATTTGTGGAAATCTGAAGAAATTAAGTCACAAAAATACAGATCTGTAATAGTTGTCCATCACAAGTGATGAAGACCACTCTCTTTGTTCAGCCGTGTGGACAGTTGTATCTCTTGCTGTGTCCGCTGAAATGGGTGACTTGCGCGGTTATTTGGATTAAAGTGAGGAAGAAACTGCGCCTTTTTGTCAACCTCACTCACAGAGCCTAAGCTACCTTTTGTGAGTGGCAAGACATTCATTGAGACGACTGGAGATAGCATAGGATGCAGATTTTGCCTCAGGGTTACCACCGAAGCCTTTCCGTAAACATGTAACCCGCAGGGTAGAAAAGTGGGATGGCATCTAACGCAGTTTGTCGTGCCTTTTCGATAACCACAAGAGGTCGTATGGACAACACTCAGCGTGTGAGTGGGTCTGGCATCTCTCCCCAGCTGTATTGAACTCATCATAGTAGCATCTAAAATTCCCACACGCCAAATTCGCGAAGGTGAACCGGCAGAACTAACCCGTGAAATACATCACAGGTATAAGCGTAGTGCCATTCAGCCAGCGTCCAGACCAGGATAAACGGATGGAAGAAATCACAAAAAAGAACGAAATAACAAGTCCAGACGGAAAACAACTCCACGTATCCGTGAACACAAGTGTAAGTCGTCGACTAGTGTGAATTCCAGGCAAATCCGTGGTCTAGCGGCATCCATAATGATCCAAAACAGTAGAGAAATGTAGACTCGCAACCAGTTATGGCGCCATCTTTGCCAGATCTGTAACTCCAATGTAAAGTGCATTCTATTATATGGTTCTGTGCCGTGGAGAACAAAGAACTAAAAAGGTTCAAGTTTTCATTGATCTATGCTTGCACCAAATTGGGGGAATAAAATGGTACAATAAAGTTACTAATAAAGAACTGTGGGAAGAAACCAGACAGATGCCAGTGGGAATAGATATAAAGAGAAGGCATTGATGATGGATGGTACACACATTACAGAAACCAGCTGATAGTAGTATAAGATGGCATAGCTACAAATTAACTAAAGAAAGGTTCAGATTAGATATTAGGAAATATTTTTTTTAGTCAGATAGTAGTGAATGCTTGGAATGCATTGCCACGGAAAGTAGTGAAGGCAAGGACAATCAATACATTTAAGAATAGATTGGATGCGCATAGCTTTTAGAGCAAGGAAATGTAAATGAAACTGGTTGTATACAGACTCTGTGGAGTCTTTTAAAACCAATATAAAGACGTTTGGTTAAGTTAAGACAGTCACTGTTCTGGAATCCTCAGGGCAAAAGAAGTAGGGGTTAGACCTACACACTCAAGTCGAGACAAACCTTAAAAATGGCAGGAAAGACATTGGGGAGCTGGAAATGATGGCACATGACAGGCATACCTGGTGAGCATTTGTTAAGGACCTATGTTCACCAGGGAGTTAAAGGGTTGTGATTTGATTCAGATGCACAAAACACTCCCCCCCCCCCCAACTGTCTGGGTCTGATCTATGAACTTACCTCTCGCAGAAAGCTCTTCTGTGCACCCTCATCAAAGTTGTGCAACTCTTTCAGTACCATCTGCTCCCCTGTGACACGATGGGTGGCCTACGAATGAGAAAACCTTTCTGTAGCAAATACAAAACTGAACAAGCATTTGTTTATCCAATCACTGCCACAACCACACTAACCTTGACCCTCACAAGCCTGTGCTTTCATCCTCATCACTTTAACCTTTTCCAGCCCTAAAGCATGAGATTACGACGATTTGGCTCCGCTCCACTGGCGTTGCACACCCTCCAGCTTTAGGGTCATCGCTTTATTGTATATAAACTACCGGGTTAATGTCATAGAAATCGCGGAACATACTGGTTTTTGTTTGTAGAGAGTTCAACTTCCGTCAAGTAAGGTTAACAATGGCAATATTTAAATTTGTTTTAGATTTTGGAAAGGATTTTTTCTGTTTTTCGCTTGGATTTGAAGATTCGCCCATTATTGAGAATGGGGGAGTTACGTTTCTGCAATGGATTTTTCTGAGGTAGATTTATTTAGTTTGTTTATGTAGATACAATAATTACATTTATAGTTGAAGAGACAGACATAGCCATTATGGTAAACATCGATAGTGGTATTAGTACGTTTTTCAACAAATTATTTTTTTTCTATCCAAGGGACGCCGCTACTGAGTGAGTCTATATATTTGTGCTATTTTTCACCACCATCACTTTCATCTTCATATATCTCAAAAACTAACATACACATAATAACAATAACACCAACAGGTGCTTTATTAATAACAAAAAGGAAAATAAGATTAGAGATTCAACAACCGCATCATGACCTAGCATGCTGAAAAATTATGCAGATACAGGAAATAGACAAAGGGTTAAACAACAACCCCACTTTGCTCTCCAGCAGCACTTTCATTTTTCACATTTCCAGAGCCTGTTTGTTCGAAAGCCCATTCTAAACTTTCATGTTTCACATTTCCAGAGCCTGTTTGTTCAAAAGCCCATTCTAAACTTTCATGTTTCACATTTCCAGAGCCTGTTTGTTCGAAAGCCCATTCTAAACTTTCATGTTTCACATTTCCAGAGCCTGTTTCCTTCAAAAGCCCATTCTAAACTTTCATGTTTCACATTTCCAGAGCCTGTTTGTTCGAAAGCCCATTCTAAACTTTCATGTTTCACATTTCCTGAGCCTGTATCCTTCAAAAGCCCATTCTAACATGTGGTCCACCTTGCCAATGACGTCCCCACCTATCAGCTCTTAAAGCATGCCATGTACCTCTCCATCATGGTCTAACCTCTGCAGTTGTGTTCACGCACTACCTGGCTAGATCATGTCAAAAAGACATAATCCTCATTGCATGCAGCTGGGGACTCGACTCATTGTGCCTGTGGACAGTTGGCGCGATGGGCCCCTTTCGTCTATGTGGACTACCTACTTACCTAGGGAGGAAGACTAACGTCTGGTCAAGCAAAACAGACATGTTAGTCAAGGTCAGGCAAAATATTCTGGCCAAGACCCTCATCTCGGCTTTATCGTAAACCTCCCTGGAAATGGGCTGTTTTCACAGCAGCCTGGCTAACCAGGTCAGGTATCGACATGATCCCTGTAGTAGTAAGCGACACGCAGATGAAGCCAAGCATAGTACAACTACCTGTAGTACCCCAGTCCACCTTCATCAGAACGCTCGCTACAATGACCTGCCACTAAACATCCTTTTTATGGCTCACAAAAAAGTAATCCGACTCATTGTCAGCATTCAACAACAACCTACATATCTATCCCTGTAAACTTACAAAGACTAAGCCAACAACCTCAAAAGTCCTGTACCCTAACCTCCGTCAAAGATGACATTATTGTTTACTGTAAATAATATGACCTTACACATTCCCCTATAATCTATTTCAGGTGAACAGCCAAAGTGAATTAAGCAATTTAGGTTGGTGACAAATAACAGGTAGCTCTATGCTCAACAGGGAAATCAATGTTCAATGACATTACCTTGAGGGCCTGTCCAAAGAAGCCCTGGCCCAGCACTTCACCAACCAACAGATCAGTTGCCCTGAACGCCCTATGGTCTTGCTGGCGTGTAGAGAATGAGTGTGACCGATTCAGATCTATGCTCTTCTGTCTGGATGAAGGACATGGAGATGGGGATTTGCTGCGACGACGAGCTGGGCTGTGCCTGACAAGACAAGCAAGTTCAAACAAATTACAAAAACAGCCGTGAGTTTCACATGAAACAAATATACTCTTTTTAATGGCCTAGACCACAGGACCATATATTTGTTTAATTATAAGATTACTAGAGTATAAGTCGGTCCATGACCGATGTCTTTAAATAAAAGCCCTCTAACAATATGTTGATGTTATAACAGCATTGGCAGATAGATAACACATCTACCCGTTATGCTCCCCTCCAGGCACAAGATGGGTGGTTAAAATGCAAGTAATGTTTAATAAGTTATTTATAATTTTTTTCAATAGTTCTGGCAACTGTGAAATTAATCTGAGCCTAGCAATTGCTACACACAAACTAATACAGATGGCAAATTTGTGGCAAGGCATATGCAAGCAGACAGAGATCCTACTGAACAGGACATGCATTTTCCCATTGGCGACATACTTACTTAGTTACTTAGTCATTCCTCTTCTATCCGTGAGGTGTAAAGGTTTGCCAGAGAGAAAGTTATACTGTTCTATTCGCTATCTTTCTCCTGGCCTCTTTCCAATCCAGCCCCCAGTCACTTAGGGCCTGTCGTATGTTAACTTCCCAATGTACTTTGGGACATCCTGGAGATCTGCGACCTTGACTTTTTCCCTCCCATGACCGCCTTTGCATCTGATCTTCTTCCTGTCTACAGACATGGCCAAACCACTGTAATTGGGACTGCTCCACTCGTGTCTGTAGGAGTTGGGCTTCGAGATTGCTACGTATTGTCTTGTTACAGATCTTGCCCCTTTTCGTCATCTGGACCACCTTTCTTAGGTACCTCATTTCTGAAGTTTGTAGTTGCCTTTCTTGGGCTGTGGTCATTGTCCATGACTTACATCCATATGTCAGGACAGGCACATATTACATCTTTGTTTCCTACTTATTTCTCTTACCAGTGGTGATATTCAGTTGTGAAACATGAACATTAACAAAGATTAACCACAAAAATATTACACATTTTGAAATGAAGTGAAAGATACTGAAAACTTTGTGAACAGAAAGAAAAAAAAAAGAAATTTTGCAAACACCACATATTACAGAAAAATGGTTCCTATACAACTTTGCTTTGGTATTTGAGTCATGATAAGAGATATCAAGATCGAGAGAGAGAGAGAGAGAGAAAGAGAGAGAGAAAGAGAGATAATGGAGGGCAGAGTTCCTGGAGGAGGAAGAGAGGTTGACACGATGAAGTTGGCATCAGGACATTATCGACAGTCTGGGGTTGCCTTTGTATGACCCGGGCCGACTAGCCCTAAGCCGAGATGCATACACAGCTGTCATGACAGAGACTACGTTCTGGAGAGAATATGTAACATGAAGAGGATTTTTTTAATGAAATGTTAATGGTACTGAAATAATGAAATTAATGTGTTTTTGTTAATTGTACAAAAATACTAAATGAGAAAATAAAATAATAATATTTTGGGGTATTCTTGCAAAAGGACAGGAACCTACAAGAGATGACCATGGTCTGCAGTCAAATATATATACTTACTTAGTCGCTCCTCTTCTACCGTGAGGTGTAGAGGTGTCAAATATATATATATCTATATATACAGGGCTTGACAAATTATAGGGTGGCTTACCAGTCAGTAGAACATTTTACCAGTCAGCATGGTCGTACTACAGTCATGCAATTTATGTTAACAAGTTTAAACGAGGCACTAATTTACCTTTATTTCTACACCACAATGCATACAAAACCAAAATATATTGTATTACACAGTATTAATCTATTTATTCCTAAGAAAAAATGCGCTACTGTCAGAGGCATGACGTGTGTGTCCTTGAACATTCTTGGTAGTTTTAGAACTGTAGTACCATTTATCGATGGCTTTAGTAAGTTTAAATTGTGGCAGTGGAGGTCCATTTAAATTCAACATCACAAACTAACTAATGTACAATCTATTCGAACCATGATATCATTTATAATCGTGCGAGAGTCGCTATGCAGTAATGATTAAAAGCATAATTAACAATTAAAAATAGATTTATTTTACTCGTCAAGCAAAATATTTTACTCATACATATATTTAGTCTAGTGTGGTCGAGCGTCTTCCACCTCAAAGGGCAACATAAACAAGTAATGTCAACATCGTGGGCCACTTGTGACAAACCTAGAAAATCTCGTTACTGTCAAAGTACTATTCGACTTGCCCCTTTTTTCACTCTAGTTGGAATATTTGGCCACCGCTACAGTTGTCTATCATTAGGAGGACTGTGCCAAAGCACTTTGCTTGTCTTTGCAGTGGTGGTTTTTGCAGTGTTTTGTTTTAAACAACGAGGTTTTTATCCCATGCACAGCTCTCTATAGTCGCATTTAACCAAATGCATGCGGACACTGTGGTCCTATTCCTTCCTCCCCAATAAGGGGCCCCAGGATCCACCCAGGGAGTGAAAGCAAAGGGCAACTGATACCTTTCTCATGAGATATTGTTTCTGTGTTGAAGCCATTACTTCAGACGGAACAGTTTTGGTTGATTATTGCAGCCCTGGCGATTCACCAGGTTCATCAAAGCTCAGAGGATATGAATTACACATATAACTAAATAAATAAATATTTGCATAAGCTTGAGTTACAGTCAGTTTTTTCCCCTGGGTTTGAAGACACGGTGAACAGTATGACAGAAGTTAGCGACTTATAACTGACTGCACATAAAACAAGGCCTATAATTTAAGCCATACCCTCTAGCTCGGAGTGATCCCTTAGGCCGAAGCCTGACAGTCTGGTCTAGCACCACCACAGTCTCTCCTTCTGAGGTTGAAGTGCTGTTGAGATCATCCGATGATGCGTTTCTGGGTGACAGGTTTCTGAGAGGAGAGGGAGAGGCAAAGGGGTCATCATCTGGAGGCAACCTCAGGGGAGATAAATCCCTCTCCAGCATAACATGGACTGCACCTTTGTAGCTAGTCAGCAAGGTCTTGATCTGCGGAAACAAAATGGTGTATTGAATTATCTCTTCAAGTTGTATATTATTTTCATTTAAACAAAAGATGATATCATTGTTTATAAGCAAGAAGTGAAATGCTGTTTTTGTTGTTAAAAGAAACTCTTGCCGAGTTAACTCTTGATGTACTTCAGAAGTTGGACCATGGTCTTCCTGGCTGTAGTGTAATGTGAAGCCACTGCAAACCCACTACAAGAGAAAATTATTTGAGTTCAACACAAAAAGCTTAGATAACAAATTAAGTATCCCAAGATCCAAATGAAAGAAAGAGTTATGATTGGTTAATACATATTTCTATAAACAAATATATTTGTGCGTACAATGTAGTCGATCACCACATCATTGGCCCGACTGATCTGACAAGTTTCCAGAAGCACAAATAAGGACGTGAGATGGGGTTCTTGATCAGTATGTTTCTTCTGACCTTGATTACTCTTATCTCCCACCTTGATTACTCTTATTTCCCACCTTGATCAGTATGTTTCTTCTGACCTTGATTACTCTTATTTCCCACCTTGATCAGTATGTTTCTTCTGACCTTGATTACTCTTATTTCCCACCTTGATCAGTATGTTTCTTCTGACCTTGATTACTCTTATCTCCCACCTTGATCTGTATGTTTCCTCTTACCCTGATTACTCTAAGCCCTGACCTTGATCTGTATGTTTCCTCTGACCCTGATTACTCTATCTCCCACCTTGATCTGTATGTTTCACCTAACCCGGATTACTATTTTCTGCCCATCTTGATTTGTATGTTTCACCTTACCCGGATTACTCTTCTCTGCCCACCTTGATCTGTATGTTTTACCTGATGCTGATTACCCGTTGCTCTATAAGAAGTATACAAGCAAAGCCTTTAGAGCAGGAATTCCCGATGGCTGTGTGCATCAGCACTTTAGTATGCCACAAAAAGCTCCTAAGTACAACACAACATTTTGTGACTTTTTACATCTAATTAGTCAGCATTATATATCTGGTGATGTAGGGCCTAACATAGACCTACTGCCTGCACATGTCACACTTGTATGAGCCAGAGTCCTGATCACCTTTGCTTGGACTGTAGAGATGTAAATTCTTCTACATAAGCTGTTAAATGAGCTGTGTGTGATGATGTCCGAGGAAAGCTTCAAGAGCAACAAAAGAAACAAAAATAGAAGAAGATGAGAGAAAAGTGAAAACCTCACAGGAGGTAATGCACATAGGATAGGATAAGGTGTTATATGGTGAAAGAAAAGTGGAAACCACACAGAAAGTCATTCTTATGGGAGAGGATAAGGTGTTATATGGTGAAAGAAAAGTGGAAACCTCACAGAAAGTAATTCTTATGGGAGAGGATAAGGTGTTATATGGTGAATGAAAAATTGAAACCTCAGAAAGTCATTCTTATGGGAATGAAGATAAGGTGAAAGAAAAGTGGAAACCTCACAGAAAAGTAATTCTTATAGAAGAGGATAAGGTGTTATATGGTGAATGAAAAATTGAAACCTCAGAAAGTCATTCTTATGGGAGAAGATAAGGTGTTATATGGTGAAAGAAAAGTGGAAACCTCACAGAAAAGTAATTCTTATAGAAGAGGATAAGGTGTTATATGGTGAATGAAAAATTGAAACCTCAGAAAGTCATTCTTATGGGAGAAGATAAGGTGTTATATGGTAAAAGAAAATTGGAAACCTCACAGAAGGTAATTCTTATGGGAGAGGATGTGTTTATAGAAAGAGCCTTACCTCATCCAGTGTTTTGTCTCTGACAGTTGCCCCATTAACCTCCAGGATCTTGTCCCCTACTGCTAGCCCATGCAGTTCTTGGCCAGGGTCTAGTCTGAAATCAGTCATATAAATATTGGATGTATTATTCATTTCTTTAAAATGTAAATGACCATTCTTCCTTCCTTCCTTCCTTCCTTCCCTCCCCTCCCCTTCCCTTCCCTCCCTCCTTCCCTTCCTTCCCTCCCTCCCTCCCTCCCTTCCCTTCCCTTCCCTTCCCTCCCTCCCCTCCCTCCCTCCCTCCCTCCCTCCCCTCCCTCCCTCCCTCCCTCCCTCCCTCCTTCCTTCCTTCCTTCCTTCCTTCCTTTCTTCCTTCCTTTCTTTCTTTCTTTCTTTCTTTCTTCCTTCCTTCCTTTCTTCCTTCCTTCCTTCTTTCTTCCTTCCTTCCTTCCTTCTTCCTTCCTTCCTTCCTTCTTTCCTTCCTTCCTTCCTTCTTTCTTCCTCCCTCCCTCCCTTCCTCCCTCCCTTCCCTCCCTTATCCTCCTCCCTTCCTCCTTCTTCTCCTCCTCCTTCTTCTCCTCCCTTCCTCCTCCTCCCTTCCTCCTCCTTCTTCTCCTCCTCCTTCTTCTCCTCCCTCCTCCTCCTCCCTCCCTCCCTCCCTCCCTTCCTTCCTTCCTTCCTTCCTTCCTTCTTCTTCTTCTTCTTCTTCTTCTTCTTCTTCTTCTTCTTCTTCTTCGTACGCTGTCAGACATCAAGAAATGACCTTACAAAATTGTGTAACTATTACAAAAATAGAAAATGGCTTATAGGGCTAACTTCATTGTTCCTATGCAGCCCCATGTGCTTACATTGCCAACGAAAAAGCATGAACTCCGCAGCTCCCGCAGTGACTCCAAAATTTTCCTTTGAATTCATTAGGTACCCATTTACAGCTAGGTCAACTGGGAGAAGCGGTTGCACCATGGAAAAAACCCACGACATGCCCGTGATTAAAAATGGTACGCTGGGGTTACAAGAAACACTCCTAACCCCAAGGCCACATGTTTCCTCTAACTATTACAACGACATTTAAGTGTAAGACAGCTCAATATTTTTTTAAAAGGTCTGCGTAAATGCGTTGATACAGACTTCCTGCAAGTAGGCCAGATGCCCATGTTTCAGAAAGTGCGATGGGGAGGAAAACTATCGTCTGGTCAGGCAAAATAGATCAGACAAGTTAGTCAAGATCAGGCAAAACATACTACCCAAGACCCTCATCTCGGCTTCCTAGTAGCCCTCCCTGGAGATGAGCTGTTTTCATGGCAGCCTGGCTAACGATGTGATCCCCATAGTAGTGAGCGACACGTAGATGAAGCCAAGCATACAACAACCGCCCGCAGGACCCCGGTCTACATTTATCAGCACGCTCGGGATGTGAGGAAAGCTACAACAACCCGCCACTTAACGTCCTTTTCTAGGGCGCACAGAAGAGTAAATCTACTCATTGTGGGCATTCGCAAACAACAACAAAGATGAGATAGAATAATTAGATGCCTGATTCATGTAACAAAAGTGGCGGCTCAATGTTCATATTGATGTGATAATAAAAAGGATGAAATGATTACCAAGACATCTCCATTAAAAAAAAAGCACATTGATAACGTTCTTCTTCTTCTTCTTCGTTCGTTCTCAATCTCCTGCTACCAAACCCCGAAAGGGCTTAAGTAGCAGAATGTAGTCCAGAGAACAGAATGCGTTGTGTCGTAGTTTACAGCTTGGCTGCGATATTTGCACCTTTCGGTCCAACACATCTGACTTCAGTAAGCATTTTTTTAGTACTGGGTTAGCATTCCCTCTTCGATCCCTTCTCCTTAGCCAGTCTGCTCTGTTGCAGCCTGTTATCCAGGATCACCGCATGCAGGTGTAGAAGGGTCTTGGCAGCTATGGTTCACTGGCCCTGACACTAGCAGTCAGCTATGGGTCGCTGACCACTGCAGCTCATGCGCTGCTCAGCATCTTGATCCCTGAAAATGTTCAACCATCGCCGTTTAAGCCTATTTGGACATGTGCTGAACCTTCCTGAGGATGTCCCTGCACCACAGCTCTTAAATGGACATCCAGGATGTGAAACATCAGTCCTACCCCTGCTGCAGTCCGTGCACCATCTGGTTAAGTCAAGTAGAAAAGACATCATCTTCATTGCATGCAGCTTTGGACTGAACCATTCATCGTGTTCATAGACAGTTGGTGTGACGGGACCTTGTTACTTAAGCAGACTACCTTCCTACCTACCTACCTACACTTGCCATTCAAAATAACAGTAAGCAATGAAAACCATGCAAAAATAAAAACCATGCACAAATAAAAATTACCATGCAAAAAATAAAAACCATGCAAAAAATAAAAACCATGCAAAAATAAAAACCATGCAAAAAATAAAAATCATACAAAAATAAAACCATGCAAAAATAAAAACCATGCAAAAATAAGGACAGAGAAATATGAAAATGTACTGACTCTGATATTTGTACACAGGGGGTCAAACGCCCTCCCTCAAGGGTAAAACTGTGTCTGTAACTGGCAGAACTTCTCCAACCTGCGAAGCTGGGGTCTGGGCTCGTCACTTGTAAGGACAGCTGTAACCTCCTGGCTGGTAATGCTTCCGTTTGCAGCTGTTGCTTAACCGGTTCCTCATCGCCTTCATGGTGGCTATGTTGCTGCTGCTGCAGATGGTGTGACTGAGACTGGTATTCTGGTGAAGGCGGGATCTCTACCATCTGTATGGAATGTGGCTTGCGTCTTGGCGTCTGCGTCACTGGAGAGGTGTCTGCCTCCGATACCAGAGCCTCTGATAAATCTGGCTTGTCCGGTACAATTTTGTAACAGCGATCACTGTGAAGAAAAGAACATTTAAGATTAGAATGTTTGGAAGCTCAGCACATTTCTCCTTTATAAACAAATCCCAAAACCTAACCTGTTCGAAATCCAAGACTTTTTTTCTAGTAGCAACATGACATATGGAAGGTTCCAGAAGGATCTAGGAAACTTGCAAAATGTTTAGTGCTTATTCCTGATCTGTGTAATGAAGATAATGTTGAAAATGTCCAAAATGCCTGCAGATGATTTATATATGAGTCATAGTGGTGAGAATAATAGCAAGTATTTTTGTTCAACTATAGAACAAAAGGTCACTGTTGGAGAAGTGATGCAAATAGGAATTGTTAAACTATGGAACAGAAGGTCACTTTGCTGGAAAAGTGATGCAAATCTGAATTGTTCAACTATAGAACAAAAGGTCACTGTTAGAGAAACTGGTGTAAATCTGAAATATCTTTCAGGGGAGTATGATCTTGGAGTGACCACCAGCTAGATGAAACTGTACAGTGGTGTAAGTCTGACGTGTCTGTTTTACATGACAGTACTGGAGTCGATCAGCATCTCTGATGAAACTGGACAGTGGTGTAAGTCTGACGTGTCTGTTTTACATGACAGTACTAGAGTCGATCAGCATCTCTGATGAAACTGGACAGTGGTGTAAGTCTGACCTGTCTGTTTTACATGACAGTACTAGAGTCGATCAGCATCTCTGATGAAACTGGACAGTGGTGTAAGTCTGACGTGTCTGTTTTACATGACAGTACTAGAGTCGATCAGCATCTCTGATGGAAATGGGTAGTGGTGTAAGTCTGACGTGTCTGTTTTACATTGACAGTACTAGAGTCGATCAGCATCTCTGATGAAACTGGACAGTGGTGTAAGTCTGACGTGTCTGTTTTACATGACAGTACTGGAGTCGATCAGCATCTCTGATAAAACTGGACAGTGGTGTAAGTCTGACGTGTCTGTTTTACATGACAGTACTAGAGTCGATCAGCATCTCTGATGAAACTGGACAGTGGTGTAAGTCTGACGTGTCTGTTTTACATGACAGTACTGGAGTCGATCAGCATCTCTGATGAAACTGGACAGTGGTGTAAGTCTGACGTGTCTGTTTTACATGACAGTACCAGAGTCGGTCAGCATCTCTGATGGAAATGGGTAGTGGTGTAAGTCTGACGTGTGTTGTGTAACTCTGATTCATTCTTAAAATAGGCAAGCTGTAGTTGTGACCCTATGATTTGTGTAGAGCAATAAAACCGACCAATCAATCAATCAATGAAAGAATAATGATAATGTTGTTGTTGTATATCCACGATGAGTAAGTTCACCGTTTTGTGCGCCATGAAATGGGCGTTAAGTGACGGGTTGCAGTAGGTTTTTTTCACATCCCGAGTGTGCTGATAGAGAACTGGTCACCACACTTAACAAAAGATGAGACCATGTACATTGAAGTCTGAAATACATCATCCCTGACGGCAATCTCCTCTCTAACACTAGCTGAATCGAACAAATAGCCTGGCATGCTGCGGCGAAAGCAATTTTCAGTTTTTTGTGTAGAGCAAGAATCTCACACCGCCCGAGTATTGTCGGGACCCGAACTTGGAGCAAAGAATAGTAACACTGTGAACCTACTAAGCATGTCATAAGAAGAACCGGTACTCACAAAATGCTTGCTGAAGTCGGATGTGTTGGACTAAAAGGTGCAAATATCGGAGTCAAGCTGTAAACTACGACACAACTCATTCCGTTCTCTAGACTACATTCTGCTACTTAGGCCTGTGTCAGGGTTTGGTAGCGGGAGATTGAGAACGAACGAAGTCAAGCCAAACCATAATAAGTAACTACGGCACAGATTGTAGCTACCTCAGCCTACCGAAATTGAAAGCCCCAAAAACTTCAACAAATATGGACACGTCAACAAACAAGAGAGATACAATTCAGCCATATTAAAAGAGAAGAAGATTCTCTATCTACAGGGCAAATGACACGACGCAGAGAAAGCCGCAAGGAGTCGGCATAGCTGACTTGTCTGTCTTCTTCTAGAGCTCGCGACAAGCATGAAGGGAACAGGGTAGACAAGAACGCAACTGGAACCATTAGACCATGTCAGATGGACCTGGCATGTATTTGTTGAAGACATGTGCTCAATAGTGAGCTGAAGGTTTTAATGAGAACCATGTATAGTTTCAGACACTTGACCCTGGATAACTCGTCAGCCACTGGTGACCGGAAACAAGAATGGCATCAAAAGATGCGATAAGAGATAGTGATGATGGTAGGAAACTTTAAGCAGGGAAGGTAATCTGGTCGTCGGAAGTGAGTCAGACAATGGATAAGAGATAGTGATGATGGTAGGAAACTTTAAGCAGGGAAGGTAATCTGGTCGTCGGAAGTGAGCCAGACAATGGATAAGAGATAGTGATGATGGTAGGAAACTTTAAGCAGGGAAGGTAATCTGGTCGTCGGAAGTGAGCCAGACAATGGATAAGAGATAGTGATGATGGTAGGAAACTTTAAGCAGGGAAGGTAATCTGGTCGTCGGAAGTGAGCCAGACAATGGATAAGCTGGCAGCAGCCATCGACTGATAGCTGCTGCATGCATCAGAGTCAACCAATCAGAGCTGACCACCAAGGCCATATTTCACCTCCAAGCGTCGAACCTGGAATCAAACAAGCTGCACTATTCTAGTCTAGCTAATAGATTAAGAATCGCATTGGAATTCCAACCCATACTCTCTGAACAGCCAGCTGAAACGTGATGTGCCGAGCTGAAACGGGCAGGTATCGCAGTGAATGACCACGCAACGTTGCTGGAAGGTCGAACGTGCTAGAAAACAGAGACAAGACGTCAGCTCAATTGTGTATGTCTTTGTTTGTTTGTTTAAAGGTTTGTCTATCTGGATTCTACTGATGAAGGAAGGAATGTTCTTTCCACCCCAGATCATAATCTTTTCAGATTATATTAGGACGTATTGGTCAGTGTATGAATGCGTGTGTCTATCCGTTTGTAATATGGACATATTGTCCAGTGCATAGATGCGTGTGTATCTGTTTGTAATATGTACATATTGTCCAGTGCATGGATGCGTGTGTGTATCTGTTTGTAATATGGACGTATTGTTAAGTGTATGGATGCGTGTGTCTATCCGTTTGTAATATGGACATATTGTCCAGTGTATGGATGCGTGTGTGTATCTGTTTGTAATATGGACATATTGTCCAGTGCATGGATGCGTGTGTGTATCTGTTTGTAATATGGACATATTGTCCAGTGTATGGATGCGTGTGTCTATCTGTTTGTAATATGGACATATTGTCCAGTGTATGGATGCGTGTGTGTATCTGTTTGTAATATGGACATATTGTCCAGTGTATGGATGCGTGTGTGTATCTGTTTGTAATATGAACATATTGTCCAGTGCATGGATGCGTGTGTGTATCTGTTTGTTATATGGACATATTTTCCAGTGTATGGATGCGTGTGTCTATCTGTTTGTAAATGTGGACGTATTAGCCAGTGTATGTGTGCATGTGTGTATCTGTTTGTAGTGTGTTCCGCTATGACAGTTCTGCGGTGCTGTAGTTTTACCAAGCCTTTCTGTATGTGGAGAAGTGGTCGTACCGAGAAAAATCCCTGATATGTCTAGTGCAAGTGGTTTCGAACCAGGTATGTTGGGATTGCAAGCCAAGCTTGCACTGGATTTACACCCCTACACCACGCGTTTTCCTTCACTTGAGTCCAACAGACGAACGAAGCGTTTCTGTATATAGCACATTGACGCACTAAGGAAGGGTGGGGTTGGGGCACTCAATTTAGCCATGACCCTAAGTATTATCCTGCTATTGCTGCATTACCCCTCCCAGTTTTGGGATTGACCTCATGGCCTCGTTTGTTATGGGAAACATCCATTCAGCCAGCTTGAGACCGCGATGAAATTTAGGTTTACAACCCCCCCCCCCCCCTCATCGCGATATGATCCTGTCAACTTAGCTGTAAATGGGTACCTGATTACAGTTAGGAACGGCAAGGAAGTGCACCCAGCACCTCAGAAAATTCTGAGACTCGGCACAATTAAATCTCTCCCACATCTTTCCTGTCGGCAGTTTCTGCTCTCCTCCTTCAGCGTTTATCCTGAAAAGAACGTTTGTGACGATGTGTCGTAGTTTAGTTAGACTGCGATATCTGCGCCTTTCGGTCCGACACATCCGATTTCAGCACGGCATTTTACGAAACTGGGTGTACCTTCCCTCTTCGATCCGTAATCTCACTGCTAGGCTGCATGGTTGCAGTCTGTTTGCTGGGCCGCCACTTGGTGGTGGAATAGGGACTAGTATGGCTAAGTCTGGCTATGGGTCACTGGTCCTGATGCAAGCATCCAGCTATGGGTCACTGATCCTGATGCAAGCATCCAGCTATGGGTCACTGACCCTGATGCAAGCATCCAGCTATGGGTCACTGACCCTGATGCAAGCATCCAGCTATGGGTCACTGACCCTGATGCAAGCATCCAGCTATGGGTCACTGACCCTGATGCAAGTATCCGGCTATGGGTCACTGACCCTGATGCAAGTATCCGGCTATGGGTCACTGACCATGATGCAAGCATCCAGCTATGGGTCACTGACCATGATGCAAGTATCCAGCTATGAGTCGTATCTGTTGTCAGCTCATTCACTGCTGCATTCTTGTCGGCCTCCGTGCCTGCTATAACACTATATTTACTAATTTATGTTTTTTTTAATTTAAAAAGAAAGAAAGAAATAAGCTACGACCGACCGATCACACGTTCAGGAGACCTGGCCAGAGACTGCTGTGTAGTAAGTACATATTCCATAAGCTATTTCAAAGTGGTGGTTTAAAAATAAGGTCTCGGCTTGAGGTCCCTCGTCAACAGCAAACTCTGTAGACCCAGAAATAGACACTTCAATTGGCAAAGCTGGTGTTACCTTTGCTCGTCTCACAACGTGTGTTTGAGATAACCAGAAACTTACAATTAAAACCCAGTCCATGGTTCACAATGCATGTGCCGACAGCACGCTTGTATAAGGTAGCGAAACGTGGACAAACTGTGCAAATAGGAGCAATGGCTTGACACCTTCAGTAACGACCATCGCGATCCATTCTTGGAAATATTCGCTGCCAGTTTAACATAAAGTGGGAGAAAGAAACGGGAGAGAGTAACAGTCCAGAACCAGTCCACTTTCTACAAAGATACCAGCAAACTGCAATCTTCAGCATGAGAAGGGTCCACAGCAGACTACTGGGCCACCTATATTACAGCTCAAAATCTTCCAAACAAATGAATGTCCATGTGGGACAGGAGTACAGACCCCTGAACGCGTACTTCAAGAATACCCGGCCCACGAAGAACTAAGATGCCAGACCTGGCCAGATGGAGCAGAACTAGACAATACTATGGGGTCACCGCTCAGACCTGGAAAGGACTGTGGACCATCCTGGCGATAGGACTGAAGATTTAGCATGATCAGAAAACCCGAAAGCAGAAGAAGAAGGAAGTCAGTCAGTTAGTCAGTCAGTCATGACTGAAAGGAGTACTTCGTCTCGGCAGTCACCAAACAAAACACCGTCGTTATATCTATTGATCAGAAGGATCAAGATGCTGAGCAGCGCATGAGCTGCAGTGGTCAGCGACCCATAGATGACTGCTAGCGTCAGGGCCAGCGAATCAGAGCTGCCAAGACCTTTCTACACCTCCACGCGGGATCCTGGATAACAGGCTGCAGCAAGGCAGACTGGCTAACGAGAAGGGATCGAGGAGGGAATGCTAACCCGGTACTCAAAAGATGCTTGCTGAAGTCGGATGTGTTGGACCGAAAGGTGCAAATATTGCAGTCAAGCTGTAAACTACGATACAACGCATTCCGTTCTCTGGACTACATTCTGCTACTTAAGCCCTTTTAGAGTTTGGTAGTGGGAGATTGTAAAGAGTAAAGAGAAAAGCTGATAAATACATTTATTTTGGAAACCTGCACAACGTGGGAGGATAATGCAACTAGATCAAATAAAAGATTGCCCGTAACTGTTCAATCAATGAAGCGTGACTCAAACCGCTTGGAACCAACCTCACAAGCGCTCGCTCGGTGCTGGTGCTACTATTACCAGGTTCTTTATTCATCAATTCTCCAGTGATGATGGGTGGGAGGGAGAGTAGGCGCCAAACCTGCAGTTTTATTACATTGCCCAGCGGTTCTCGTTATTGTTCAAGAACAGTGCTCTCCCCTGAAACCAATGTTGATTCGTCGTGGCCTATCTGCACTCTCAGGCGCTCAAGACTGTTATTTGTTTCGTTGTGTTGGTGCTCTGTCATAATTTCTTCAGGCTGTTCAGTGTCTACATTGCCATGGCTAGTCTTCTGATTTCTTTCGAGCAGTCGCCATGTTTGTCAATTATGTAGCCCAAATACTCAAAATGCGTGACCTGACCTATTTCCTCACCACCCACTGTAAATTTATGGTGACATTTTGTTTTATCAGTATTCCAGACAGTAAGACGCTAGCACAGTACGACCACAAACAATACCCCCTTACCTTACTATGAGGTAACCTTACAGTTGACCTTGAATTGTGTCCCCACTATATTTCCATGTTTGATTATTAATATTTAATCAACATCATTCCAAAGTTTGGGATCAAGACGCTGAGCAGCGCATGAGCTGCAGCGGTCAGCGACCCATAGCTGACTGCTAGCGTCAGGGCCTGCGAACCAGAGCTGCCAAGACCCTTCTACACCTCCACGCGGTGATCCTGGATAACAGGCTGCAGCAGGGCAGACTGGCTAAGGAGAAGGGGTCAAAGAGGGAATGCTAACCCGGTACTTAAAAGATGCTTGCTGAAGTCGGATGTGTTGGACCGAAAGGTGCACATATCGCAGTCAAGCTGTAAACTACGATACAACGCATTCCGTTCTCTGGACTACATTCTGCTACTTAAGCCATTTCAGGGTTTGGTAGCCGGAGATTGAGAACGAACGCAGCAGAAGAAGAAGATTCCAAAGTTTCACAGTGGTTTAATCAAAACTAATAAAGGTATACCTTGTTTAATTTATACCTAACCCATTGCGCGCTGTTGCATCAGCCATTTGTTTGACATGAACAAGATGGAAACTGGAAAATGGTTCATAGAACTGACGTCATTGAGCGCCTGGCCGTCCCCTTCTGTGCCCAGTCTCTTTCACTGCTAAAAGAGCCGATAACAGAGGACGAACTCTGTAGCTTACGCGTCGGTACCGAATTGTCCCGATGACTTCGCCGCGTGCCCTTTTACGGCTGATTTGACTGGGAGAAGCGGCCATACCATGAAATGAAATTACATGTCCGGTCTGAAAACCGGGCGGCGACGTGATTTCTTCTTCAGAGTTCGTCCTTAAAATGATTTTTTAAGGTATGCGGTAGTTTACGGTGAGTTTGCTTCATATTTAACCTTTTTTTTTTTTTTTTTTTTTTTTTTTTTTTGCGTTTGCCTTATTTCTCTAATTCTCAAGGCGGTGTGCGTTGCACTGTGGTTTTTATTTTTGCGCCTGTCGGCCCAGTGCATCCGACTTCAGCATGCATTTTTATGTAAGGGTCTGCTTCCTCCTGCATTTTCCAAGGGTTTGCTCCCCCGGGGTAACGGCCTGTGCTGTGATGGGGATCGAACCCAGCACCTTATGGTTGTGAGCCGTGTCACATAACCACTAGCCCACGCCGTCCCAACATTTAACCTTTTGAGGACGAGACAGGCCGATGATCGGCCCGACATACGTTAGCGAAAAAGACGAGCGGGCCGATCCATCGGCCCTGAGAAAGAACGCTTCTGTATGGCCAGCTGAAAATAGTATCAGCCAATCGAATTATCTCTTTCATTTCTTGCGCATTCTAGCATTTAAATGGCAGCCCCTTGAATTCACAGGAGTTTGAGAATTATATATAATTTTTGGGTATGTTGTTGTTATTGAGCTCATTTGAAAATAAAATATTCAGTGATTCAGATTTAAATGATGTTTCTGTGTCAGATGTTACTGACAGTGATATCTTTTTCTTCTTCGTTCGTTCTCAATCTCCCACTACCCACTCCCACTGCTCAGCTCTGGTTCGCTGGCCCTGACGCTAGCAGTCAGCTATGGGTCGCTGACCACTGCAGCTCATGCGCTGCTCAGCTGGTCCTAACGCTAGCAGTCAGCTATGGGTCGCTGACCACTGCAGCTCATGCGCTGCTCAGCTGGTCCTAACGCTAGCAGTCAGCTATGGGTCGCTGACCGCTGCAGCTCATGCGCTGCTCAGCTGGCCCTAACGCTAGCAGTCAGCTATGGGTCGCTGACCGCTGCAGCTCATGCGCTGCTCAGCTGGCCCTAACGCTAGCAGTCAGCTATGGGTCGCTGACCGCTGCAGCTCATGCGCTGCTCAGCTGGCCCTAACGCTAGCAGTCAGCTATGGGTCGCTGACCACTGCAGCTCATGCGCTGTTCAGCTGCCCTAACGCTAGCAGTCAGCTATGGGTCGCTGACCACTGCAGCTCATGCGCTGCTCAGCTGGCCCTAACGTTAGCAGTCAGCTATGGGTCGCTGACCGCTGCAGCTCATGCGCTGCTCAGCTGGCCCTAACGCTAGCAGTCAGCTATGGGTCGCTGACCGCTGCAGCTCATGCGCTGCTCAGCTGGCCCTAACGCTAGCAGTCAGCTATGGGTCTCTGACCACTGCAGCTCATGCGCTGCTCAGCATCTTGATCCCCCTGACAGTGATATAAATTACAGTGAAAATAATGAATAAACAGCAGTCTCCTCGAATATATATATATACTTTTATATATTTATTCCTAGTTATTATATTTTTTACGTTTATTTTCTCCAAAAACATCACCCTTGTCCTCTTTTTATTTCCTAGAAATGGCTCCGCCTTTCAGGCAGTGTAACCTTTATTAAGCTCCGGCTCCAAAGGTTAAGTAAGGTATTTTTTTTAGATCAGGTTTGCCTTTCGTCGTTGATCCCTAATCTCTTGGACAGGATGCGGGGCTGCAGGTTGTTTCCAGGTTTCCATCAACACGTTCGCGATGTTACGACAACTACTGCAATCAGCCACTTGACGGACGGAACGGACAGACCAGCACGAAGGATATGTCAGACATGACAGTATAGACAAACTTGGCAGAGATGGGCAGGCAATGATCTTCAGACTCAGAACGGGACATTGCAGACTCAATGTCAACCTTCACAGAATGGGTCTTAGAGATACTGCCACCTGCGATTAAGGAGCACACAAGCGAACACCAAAACATATCCTGCAGAACTGCCCTATTTATACAGATCAAAGAGAGGCAGTTTGGCCCGGAAGTGTATGCGTGGGTGGGGAGGGGGAAGCTCGAAGAGCTGTAGAGGACTGGCGAAGACCTGAAACGTACAATCTTCACCGTGAACCTCACCGGGTTAGAAGTATAGCATCGGGCTAGAAGTATAGCATCGGGCTAGAAGTATAGCATCGGGCTAGAAGTATAGCATCGGGCTAGAAGTATAGCATCGGGCTAGAAGTATAGCATCGGGCTAGAAGTATAGCATCGGGCTAGAAGTATAGTATCGGGCTAGAAGTATAGCATCGGGCTAGACGTATAGCATCGGGCTAGAAACAGGAAACAGGAAAAATAAGTGAAAATAGGGAGGCAGATAATCTACTCAATCACTACTTTGGCACAGTCTTCACAAAAGAGGACTGCTCCAAGATCCCAGAGCCTATAGATATCTTTCAAAGAGATATGGATAAATCGGGATTAAGATCAATCTGTATTACAGAGGAAATGTTTGTTTTTTAAATTGGAGCGGTTGAAAGTGGATAAATGTCCAGGTCAAGATGGTATTCATCCAAAATTGCTGTTTGAAATTAGAGACCAACTAGCAAAACCATTGGCTATATTATGTTCTCAATCACTTGCAAAAGGGATTGTTCCACGGGATTGGAAAGAGGCAGGAGTGATCCCCTTTCTCAAAAAAGCCAAAAATAAGATCTAGCAAATTATAGACCGGCGAGTTTAACGAGCATAGTCTGTAAATTGTTGGAGTCAATAATCAAAGAAAACAATGTAATGCATTTAGACAAATTTAATCCAATCAGAAATAGTCAGCCTGTGTTTACTAGAGGGAGATCATGCTTAACAAATCTATTAGAATTCATGGAGGAGGTTACTAAAATGATAGATAAAGGGGCACCAGTGGATGTTATTTATCTAGATTTTGCAAAGGCATTTGATAGAGTACCTCGTCAGAGTCCTTATCAGAGAGGGGATATAAACATGCTGGAAAGAATACAAAAAAGAGCGACAAAGCTGATAGTGGGATTTCAGATAGCAGCAGCAGCAGAAGAAGAAGAAGAAGACGCTTTTCTGGGCAAACAAAAAGGACGGCTGATTAGCTTTTCGTGGCAAAGGTATGTGGTTCAACTAACTCTACCGGCAGTTCCAGTCAACCGAGCTGTAAATTGATACCTGGTTGACGGCTAGGGAAGTAAGAAGGCAGCTAGGAAGGGTTCTGACCACCCCACCTCACTAAGGCTGTAACACTTAATCCCCGACGGTAGTGTCTGCTATATGACTACCTCTACCTTCACCTTCTAAATACGTAAACTGACTCATTGTGCAATGTGGGCATGCACCAACAACAGTATTAGCACACACATGACACCAACTTACCAACGAAGTATACAATACCGAACAGAAGTCACCGTACAGAAAAACACAATTAATCCGACTTCACCAACATTCCTAGCGTCCTATCAGAATAGCATAATCCGCACGTTAACCAAGTCTTGACCTGCGGTCAGATACCAGAATCGACTAGATTCTTAAAGTAACGTACGTTAGTAGGCGTGAAAACTCCGCGCGTGAGACACTCAAACGTCAGACTAAACCAGGGCTCCTCACCCTTTTTTCTCCCATACACCCTTTTCACCAAATGTCAGAAGGACTTCCCTCTCTTCCCCCCCCCCCTACACACACCTACACACACACACACACACAACACACACACGCACCAAGATCGTCTGACTTAAAAGGTGCTCTGATATTAATAAGCACATCATATACTGAAAGCCTTTTATTTGTTCTATACTGATATACGTATACATTTACGTGGATCATTTTTATTGTGTTTTACAAATTTTATTGAAATAGAAAATGATGGATTTTAAAACTTGAATAAAAGTGTGTTTACAAAAATATATATTTGTGACTACTTGACAGACTAAACTGAAGCATAATAATCCGTTGTTTTGTTCTCTCCCCCCCTCCCCTCACCCCTTTTTCCATTATTTGTCGGTACTTGTGTCGTAACTTGCCGAAGACAAAAGCTATATATAGCAACAAATTTGAGGTGTGACGTCACAGAATAGTCCACTTTTCAACTTTTGGGGGTAGAAACAATTTCTATGAGAATAGACAAGAATTTCTGCTTCCGCTTGTTCCTGCCGTCTTAGCTATGCATTTCTTGAATCTGTCAACGTTGGCCAATTTTAAAGAGAGTATCATCCAGTTTAACAACAGCATTGCATTATCCATGCAGTACGACCATATAATAACAGTTACGTGATCTATCCTTAATGCTAACACTTCGCAAATATAACCATCCTGTCTACACTTCCAGCTATATCAAAGTTGTGACTTATTTATTTAAAATAGAATTATATCGAACTGTCCTCCCTTTAACCCGAAATGAAATGGCCCGTTACGTACGATGAGAATACAGGGAACTCTGTTTGGGGTTAATTAAGGCGCAAGTACATATTTTTCTTTCGAAACCATAAAATTCCACTCTAGTGTGGAGTGGTCGGAATTACCCACTGGTTGAGAATCCCTGGCTTAAACTGTTAACTATGTGTCACTGTTGTGCTACCTGACACCCCTCCACTCGAAGTCGGACCGATCTGGACCAACACAACTTGTTGACAAAACTTTCCACCACAATAGGGGTTAGTTGATTGTGCGATAGTTTTCTTAAGAGTTGGTACTTAGCAGCTTTATCTTACCACGGTCACTCTGTACGATAAATCAGCTGGACCCGTCCATCTACCTGACAACTGTAAACACAAAAATAATAACTGGTCGAAAGTCCCGTCAAGGGCTCGGTTTCGTTGGAAAAAAGACGATCATAGTGGATTCTACTAAGTCTGAAGGGGAGGAAGACTAACGTCTGGTCAGGCAAAAGATACTGATCAGACATGTCAGTCAGGGTCAGGCAAAACATACTGGTCAAACATGTTAGTCAGGGTCAGGTAAAACATGCTGGTCAAACATGTCAGTCAGGGTCAGGTAAAACATACTGGTCAAACATGTTAGTCAGGGTCAGGTAAAACATGCTGGTCAAACATGTTAGTCAGGGTCAGGCAAAACATACTGATCAGACATGTCAGTCAGGGTCAGGCAAAACATACTGGTCAAACATTTTAGTCAGGGTCAGGTAAAACATGCTGGTCAAACATGTTAGTCAGGGTCAGGCAAAACATTCTGATCAGACATGTTAGTCAGGGTCAGGCAAAACATGCTGGTCAAACATGTTAGTCAGGGTCAGGCAAAACATACTGGTCAGACATGTTTGTGTCAGACAAAACATACTCGTCAGACATGTTAGTCAAGGTCAGGCAAAACATACTGGTCAGGCATGTTAGTTAGGGTCAAGCAAAACATACTGGTCAGACATGTTAGTCAGGGTCAGGCAAACCATACTGGTCAGACATGTTAGTCAGGGTCAGGCAAAACATACTCGTCAGACATGTTAGTCTGGGTCAAGCAAAACATACTGGTCAGATATGTTAGTCGGGGTCAGGCACAACATACTGGTCAGACATGTTAGTCGGGGTCAGGCACAACATACTGGTCAGACATGTTAGTCTGTGTCAGGCACAACATACTGGTCAGACATGTTAGTCAGGGTCAGGCAAACCATACTGATCAAACATGTTAGGGTCAGACAAAACATTCTGACCAACACCATCACCTTGGCTTCCTAGTAGCCCTTCCTGGAAACGGACTATTTTCATGGCAGCCTGGCTAACGAGGTGAGGGATTGACGTGATCAACACGCAAATGAAGCCAAGCATAGCACTACCGCCTGGATACCCCGGTCCACCTCCATCAGCACGCTCAAGATGTGAGGAAAGCTATTGCAACCAACCACTTAACGTGAAGTGTGCTAAAGAGGTTTAAAGTCCGCCCTCATTATGACACAAGGTGAAGTGTGCTAAAGAGGTTTAAAGTCCGCCCTCATTATGACACAAGGTGAAGTGTGCTAAAGAGGTTTAAAGTCCGCCATCATTATGACACAAGGTGAAGTGTGCTAAAGAGGTTTAAAGTCCGCCATCATTATGGCACAAGGCCTCGTTCGTAGTTAGAAATTGCATTCGTCAACGAATGCCCGATTGTCTGACTAACTAAGCAATAGAGCACTCGCTTCTCATAACACAGGTAGGAGGTTCGAATCATGTTACCAGGCCAAATATGCGGCTGTGAATGAGCTGACTGGTTACTGTCTGACTGCGTACGAAGAAGAAGAAGAAGAAGAAGAATGAGCTGACAGCAGCCAGGCAAGTGGCATTGAGGCTAGACATCTGTTCCCCAACCCCACCGTACAGGGTGTGAATCCCGCCGTGCCTAGTTTTGCAGATACGAGCTTCTTTTCTTGGTACGATCGCTTTTCCGCTTACGGGAAGTAATGGCAACCTACCGTAATGCACACTTACCAAGAAACTGATAACATCCAAATGGGTTGGCAGTTGTAAGAAGCGATGTTCCGCAAACGAAATATAAATTTGGAGTAAACTAATCTAATCAAGGTGCTAGTATTACCGGGGCCTGAAAGCGGACAAATGAATAGTAGCACTGTTATCTGCCATTATGTAAGAGGTAGCTATAGATAGTCAGACATGGGACTGGCTTTCTTATCCTGGAGAAACAAGCCCCACAAACGTTAATAGATGCGGACAAGTCAATATTTGTTGACTTGGGGTGAATTTGCTGATTTGCCTAATGGGGAAGCAAACAGGCTTTGATGGGATTAAGATGCTGAGCAGTGAAAGAGCTGCAACGGTCAGCGACCAATAGCTGACCGATAAAGTCAGGGCCGACAAACCATAGCTGACAAGACCATTCTACACCTCCACGCGGTGATCCTGGATAACAGGTTGCAACAGATCAGACTGACCAAAGAGAAGGGATCGAAGAGGGAAAGCTAATCCAGTACTCAAAAATGCCTGCTGAAGTCGGATGTGTTTGACAGAAAGGGGCTGCAAACTACGACAACGCATTCCGTTCTCCGAACAACAACCTGTTACTTGCAATGTCCTTTTCATGGCTTGGTAGAGGGAGATTGAGAACGAACGACGAAGAAATAATAACTTAACTTAACGTCTTTATACTGGTTTAGAAGACTCTGCAGAGTCTGTATACAACCAGTTCATGACGGTGATAATGATGAATCTAACCAAATAATTACTCCAAATAAACAGTATGTAGAAATGTTTCCCGCTCTGATTAAATGTAGTGTGTTGCAAGTGTTATCTTACACAAACATCTCATTATAAATTTGGTGTAATTGTTAAACAGAAATTTCCCCATGTAAAAAATGTCTTATGAGAGTAGGCAGACGGGTCAGAGCACAATCAGCGCTTCCTGTGTGTATTCTTCTACATAGAGACGTCATTACGCTGATTGCACGTTGAAAGAATGTTCTCACGCTGTGAATACAATTATACGTCTTTGTTCATGCTACATTGGCGTGCTATTGTTCACAATACAACGACAAGGGAATATCTCTAAATTTCCCGTCCTTTTTTTATCTCTCCCTCTCTCTCCCTGTTTCTCTCTGCGGCCCTTTTTCTTCTCCTCTTTCCGAAATCCTACAATGGCTTCATTTAAGGTACATACGGTTTCTGGTTCCTTCTGAGCGTTTAGTTTGTTTAGCGTATCTTAACGTCTCACGTCATAGTTATAAATAGCCATGTTGAGTTTACATCAAAACAAAATATCTAATACTCGGATAAAGAATTGTACCCTTTGCCGTGGTGCGAACCAATTCAGAAAACAACACAAAACAACAACAATAAAAACTACAACAAAAATAACTTGGCGGCATATGAAGCTGTGTAGGTTGTTCCATCATTATCAAAATGCGAGAATTCAGAGTGTCTTGAGGAAGGAGCCGGATCTCCTACCAGGCCTGTCAGCTGGGCGGTGGATAGCTGAATGACCTCTGTTTTTGTAGGTTAGCTGTCAACGTTAAACAAAAAGCTGTGAACCAGAAAATGTGGCCTGCATGAAGGCAGCCTTTCCACCATGAAAATACACAGAAGGTCAATCACCTATTTGCGTACGCACCAGATTAGATGTCTGTAAAGAAAGAAAATAGGACCGATCTTACAGACGACGAACTAACACTACTTATAGGCTACAATTAGAACAAGATGGGACACTAGTAACGGAAATGGAGAACGAGCTCGTGGAAAATACAGGGACCCGAGGATTGGACTGGAGCCAGAACAAGATGAAGACAGCGGATAGAATAAGCTGGTGCCACAGAAAGGCAAACCTTTACACCCGATGGTAGATGGGGAGCGTTTAAGTAAACAGCGGATAGAATAGTTTGGTGCCTTTTCTGGCAAACCTTTACACCACAGAGTAGATGGGGAGCGTTTAAGTAAACAGCAGATAGAATAGTGTGGTGCCTTTTCTGGCACAGCGGATAGAATAGTTTGGTGCCTTTTCTGGCAAACCTTTACACCACAGAGTAGATGGGGAGCGTTTAAGTAAACAGCGGACAGAATAGTTTGGTGCCTTTTCTGGCAAACCTTTACACCCCAGGTCATTAAACAACAACATCCAATCACTATACCTTTCGGGGAACCCCCTCAAATATGTAGTGGAAAACTAGGGCTCATGGAAATGTTTGTTGGGGAAACCCTGGTCTAGATAGACATGAAAGGGAAATAAATATGTTACAGTTGAGAGTAAGCGATAAGATACTGGAATAGTTCAAGGTTTCTTCCGCCTTAGAGATATAATAACGGAGGAAGGATGATGTAAAATAGAAATCAGGAAGTGAATAGGAATGTCCAAGAATGTTCTGAATAGTATGAACTATTTTGAATTATAAAAGTTAACTCAAAAACTAAAAATAGGAGTACTGCAATGGGTTGACATTTACAATCGCCATTATTGTATAGCGTAGAATCATAGACAATGAACAAGCAGTAGAGAGAGACAATTTGAATCTTTGAGACGTGTATACATAGAAGAATGGTGTCCATCTAGTTGAAAATATATTAAAGATAATAGCTTTCAGTGCTGGGTCAGGGTACATATAATTTCTTGTTCCGGGTAGATTACTTGAACAAACATAGAGATCACGGAAAGAATTCGGATGGCTAGAACATTATTTGGCTTTGTTTCGTTCGTTCTCAATCTCCCGCTACAAAACCATGAAAGGGCTTAAGTAGCAGAATGTAGTCCAGCGAACGGAATGCATAGTGTCGTAGTTTACAGCTTGACTGCGATATTTACACCTTTCGGTCCAACACATCCGACTTCAGCAAGCATTTTTGAGTACCGGGTTAGCATTCCCTCTTCAATTCCTTCTCCTTAACCAGTCTGCCCTGCTGCAGCCTATTATCCAGGATCAACGCGCGGAGGTGTAAAATGGTCTTGGCAGCTCTGGTTCGCTGGCCCTGACGCTAGCAGTCAGCTATGGGTCGCTGACTACTGCAGCTCATGCGCTGCCCAGGATCTTGATCCCGAACTTTATTTAACGAAACAGTTAAAAAATATAATGTTCATATAAAAACACAACACTGAAAGCCATAGTGGAAGAGAAAAATATGAGGGAAAATTACAAGAACAATAAAGCACTATTAGTGGAATGATAACATAACACGTTTTGTTAGTTATCAGCCCACTTGTACCCGGATGGATGCCGTGGGCAGCCTAAGCCGCCTCTTCTAGGTCAGATGTGTCACTTGTGATATGAACAGATATACAGGGCAATGTGAGTCAATATGCACAATGGAAGCGAGAAGATAGGACATTCTAGAGGTTCGTTGAAGCCGACCTTCGATAGGAAGATGTCACCTGATCTGATCTCATCTGAATCTGTCACATCTTTCAATGACAAGTAAATGTTAGTCCCTGAAGTTCAGTTATTGGTTTGCAACGTCAGTCTACCCTGTTGTAAATTGGTACATGATTTAGTTAGAGACGCCAATAAAGCGAGGAAGGGAGATAGTCGACCCACCTCACAAAAAGTAGTAACTGTTTTGGGGCCTTCACCTTCAAGATCATACATTTGGGATCAACCAATGAGCTGACGGCAGCCAGCGACTGGTACTTGTCTGATTGTGTCAGGTTCAGTAAATTATAACTCAGCAAGACCCTATTCCCCAACCAGGGGGTGGCCCTGGAAACAGACTGCAGCCATGCAGCCTGACTAAGAGAATAGGGATCACAGATGGAAGGCAAAGACGGTAGCGAAAATGCCGTGCTGAAATAGGATGTGTCGGTCCTAAGAGCGCAGATATCGCAGTCTTGCTGTAAACTCTGACTCAGCGATGGAAGTCGAAGAACAAGAAAAAAAAAGAAGATGGCGATGAAGACGACGAAGAAGAAGATGATACACTTTGCATCTTTGAGTTTGTTATTTTCTAAGCAAATTCTTGACAACTGCTCGAATATATCATCGATTATGATCAGCTTATCGCTCCAGGTGAAGCATAGAGCTACCACTAAAGCTGCCTCCATTACAGGAAGCATGTATTCAATCAATTGTAATTCAAAGCAACGATTTTACATAATGAAGTTGCTAGCCCACGTGCATAACTCTCTTAAGTCACTTCTACCATATGATATATGCACTTACCAATAGAGAAACGATCTTTCCACCAGCGCGTAGGACTCCCCATCACCAATGAGCGTCTGACACAGGCTGCATTGGAAGCACTCTGGGTGGTATTTGTGCTCCCCGGCCACCTGGAGAGATGTGCAAACTTGTTACTGACAGAGAAATTACTAACATTTAGCCTAGCTTCGCCTATAACTGATTTACAGACCAAGTCTCATCTTCTACCTTGTTGTTGTTGAGGGACCACGATGGGTAGGATTACTCTTTTTGTGCGCCCTGAAAAGGAGGTTAAGTGTAGGTTGTCGTAGCTTTAATCATATCTCGAGCGTCCTGATGAAGGTGGACCGGGGTCCTCAAGGCGGTTGAGCTATGCTTGGCTTCATCTGCGTGCCGCTCACTACTACAGGGATCATGTCGATCCCTCACCTCGTTAGCCAGGCTGTCAAGAAAACAGCCGGTTTCCATGAAGGCTGCGACGAAGCCTAGGTGAGGTCTAGGCCAGTATGTTTTGCCTGACCCTGACATGTCTGATCAGTATGTTGTGCCTGACCCTGACTAACATGTCTGATCAGTAAGTTGTGCATTCTAAGTCTCTCCTCATAACTATAATTCTGGAATCCCACGATCAGTTTTGTAGCTATTCTTTGTATCCTTTCTATCATGTCTATATCCACTCTGTGATAAGGACTCCACACCTGAAAACAGTACTCCAATTTAGGTCTCACCAATGATATATATAGTTTGACTATCACTTCCTTGCTTGGATGTGTAATGTTTCCTTTAACCATACCCATCATTACATTTGCCTTTTTCGCAGCCACCTGGACCTGCTCTCGCACCTTACACGTATGATCTATTATAACACCTAGGTCCCTTTCCTTTTCTATCTGTCTAATATTGTTGACTCCCATCATGTAATTCTTAATTCATACAATTTTTATGTTGGATAAATCTATGCTATTTTTTCACTAAACGAATCAATATAAGTCCTCGTTTTATGAGATTCGTTGCACATCAAAAAAATGTTCATCAATGGTCATGAAGTAAGAAAAAACATTCAGATACCTTAAGTCAGGGACAATGTGAGTCATCTGAAAGCGTTCTGGTGGTCGGTTGTAGGCGACACGGCGCTTTGTAAACCAGGTAGTTAAACAAAATATATACACGACAACTGGTGCAGAACCAGGAACAATTTCAATTAAAGACTAAAGGTTGTAATAAGAAAAATGGAGGACATAAAGCAAGATGGAACAAGTCAGATGTGGAAGGATTGATCGCCGTAGCGTAACGACCGAGCCATGTTTGTGGATTAGTCATGCGATCGACCACATTTGACTGGAGACTGACTTGAACAGCCTTTTTTCAAACTGCGTATTCTGAAATAACCTTCAGTCGTTTTGGCTTTTGTCTTGCCACTGGTCCAAGGTAGTTCGGGACCAGAGAGTGAGGTTAATGACCAGCGCAGCTTCTTCCTCACTATAATTCAAATACAGCGAAAGTTACATCATTAAGACAAAACCGTCTGATGGTGTCAACACCATGGGTTGTGATGGGCAACTAACTAGCATAACAAGGAGAAACCCTTGCAAACATCTCCAGGATCCAGTCTACCCATCAACACCCAGTGGACCCATCAAGAACAACACTTATTGGATCTACAGCTCAATGAAGTCATCGTGCTATAATCACAATAATATTGATCAGTGATATGTTAATTGATTTGATTGTTGTTGTTGTTGCTGTTGTTATTGTTATTGTTGAAAGCCTACATTGAGTGGGATTATTCTTTTGCGCACCTTCAAAAGGACGTTTAGTGGCTGGTTGCAGTAGCTTTCATCACATCCCGAGCGTGCGGATGAAGGTGATCTGGGGTCCTAAAGGTAGTTGTGTTTCATCTGCTTATCGCTCACTACTACGGGGATCATTGATTTGATGGATTTATATATACAACATCAACATTTATTGGCAATGTTGAATAGTGCAACTACTATAAATCATGAGTCAGAACTGTTTGATTAGAAATTACAGTGTATTAGTTGAGCACTGACACACAACAGATTTGCTCAGTCACTTATCACAACTGTTAGCTAAGATACAACAGATTTGCTCAGTCACTTATCACAACTGTTAGCTAAGATACAACAGATTTGCTCAGTCACTTATCACAACTGTTAGCTAAGTTAACTATTTATTACATTCATTGCCGATATCCCTCGTAACTCATAGAGTACGTTCTCGGAACATTAGGGTTACATGGGACACCGGTTGAGAAGCCTTGAACTAGACAGTCTCCTTAGCCTATAAATCCGTCTCCATAGGGTATCACATTTACGTCGTCGTGTCCGTCACATCGCAAATGTCCTTGATGTTTTTCTCTGCCGTTCTTCTACTTTGGAAAGCTGTAACAGAGAACATTCTTTGTACTTCCTGTCCTGGCTTCTTCTGGAAGGAAGGCGAGTTATCTGCTCTTGTATATACGTTATATTGGGGTTTTTGTTTGGAGAGCTTTCTGTCAATCCCAACAGGCTTCTCTAAACTGGCTTATAGCTTCTAGTCAATTCGGGGGTGTGATGTTGGACCAAAGAAAGCCTTCTGCACTAGAGTTGTTCATGTTGTTGGTCGCTTCTCACTCAGTGTAGTAGTGATCTTATTCTCAACTCTATCACATATAACGCCCCACCCTCACAGGTGCCAGACCGTGTTATTAGTGACCTCTGTCACACATATAGATTCCACCCCCCCCCCCCCCAGATAATGCCAGACCGTGTTATTAGTGACCTCTGTCACACATATAGACCCCCCCCCCCCCAAATCCCAGATAATGCCAGAACATGTTATTAGCGACCTCTGTCACACATAGAGATCCCCCCCCCCCCTTGTATCCCCACTAGATGTGCCCTGGCCATGTTATTAGTGACCTCTGTCGCACAAATATCCCCCACATTTTAGATGTGTCAGAGAGTGTTATTAGTGACCTCTACCACACACATATATCCCTCACACTTGAGATGTGTCAGAGAGTGTTATTAGTGACCTCTACTACACACATATATCCCCGACACTTGAGATGTGTCAGAGAGTGTTATTAGTGACCTCTACCACACACATATATCCCTCACACTTGAGATGTGTCAGAGAGTGTTATTAGTGACCTCTACAACACACATATATCCCTCACCTTTGAGATGTGTCAGAGAGTGTTATTAGTTACCTCTACCACACACATATATACCTCACACTTGAGATGTGTCAGAGAGTGTTATTAGTGACCTCTACCACACACATATATCCCCCACACTTGAGATGTGTCAGAGAGTGTTATTAGTGACCTCTACCACACACATATATCCCCCACACTTGAGATGTGTCAGAGAGTGTTATTAGTGACCTCTACCACACACATATATCCCCCACACTTGAGATGTGTCAGAGAGTGTTATTAGTGACCTCTACCACACACATATATCCCCCACACTTGAGATGTGTCAGAGAGTGTTATTAGTGACCTCTACCACACACATATATCCCCCACACTTGAGAGGTGTCAGAGAGTGTTATTAGTGACCTCTACCACACACATATATCCCCCACACTTGAGATGTGTCAGAGAGTGTTATTAGTGACCTCTACCACACACATATATCCCCCACACTTGAGATGTGTCAGAGAGTGTTATTAGTGACCTCTACCACACACATATATCCCCCACACTTGAGATGTGTCAGAGAGTGTTATTAGTGACCTCTACCACACACATATATCCCCCACACTTGAGATGTGTCAGAGAGTGTTATTAGTGACCTCTACCACACACATATGTCCCCCACACTTGAGAGGTGTCAGACCGATCTGTTAATTCGTCTCTCGCGACCTGTTATCGATCGTCTATTCTCATCTATATCACACATAGAGCCTTCTCAGAAACCATCTGAAGCAAGTGATGTAACAAGATAATACAGACAGACTCAAAGATGGCATGATTACATCCAACTTTCATATAGAGTTGCCCCCTGGAATTGTTGTGCCCGCCCTGTCATATCTCTCCTGGTTAAGCGTATGACGTTTACGTTTATAGTTCTGATAACCTACTTTCCAAAGGAACCTGGCGTTTATACTTTACCACATACATCAGGGTAAATAATAGTATCCTAGGAAATCATCCCCGTTTCTTGAAGCAATTTGACAAAAGAGACATTTGTTTTCTGATCTGAATTCTGAGAAATGTCTTACCATAAGTGGCCCTGTGATCACGTGGGAGCAACCGTTGCACCTGTCGCCAAACCTGGACCAGTAGTCCCTCCGACAGTAGAGGTGACCATCGTTCTGAAAGTACCAGTTGTTGAGGCGCTGCCCGCAGGAAGAACACCTGAAATAGAACAACAATAATGATAAACCATAACACAGAACAACTACATCAAAAAAATTATAATAAATAACCGTGGAGAAAACATAAATGAGTTATTCGCCTCTTACGACACGATCACAGTGAGGCCGTGAGCCGATTCTTCTCTTTGTTACACACTAGAAACCATTTCTACTCTCCTCAAACACGATATACTTGTTTTTGGTGTCCCAGCAATGTACACAAATTCAATGACTGTGTGCAGTTATAAATAATACACCTCTTCTTTCTTCATAGGTCATCAGTCCCCTGTGGAGTATAGAACTACAACAAAAAGCTAGTCTCACTCTTTCTTCTTCTGGACAACTTCCGTCCGAGTCATCATAGTCTTTCGTATTTCTATCTCACATGTTTGCTCAAACAAACCCAAATTATCAAAATTCAGTCAAACAAAACTAAATTATCCAAATTCAGCCAAACAAACCCAAATTTTCCAAATTCAGTCAATCAAATCCAAATTCTCAGAAGACTTCCACACCAGTCTACCGACCGACTAACAGAGGACAATGCCGTGACATGATCAAATGACTTCAACACGTCTCCGGGCTGACCAACAGAGGACAATGGCGTGACATGATCAAATGACTTCAACACGTCTGCGGGCTGACTAACAGAGGACAATGCCGTGACATGATCAAATGACTTCAACACGTCTCCGGGCTGACCAACAGAGGACAATGCCGTGACATGATCAGAAGACTTCAACACGTCTGCGGGCTGACTAACAGAGGACAATGGCGTGACATGATCAGAAGACTTCAACACGTCTCAGGGCTGACTAACCTGCTAATGATGATGATTCTTGCTCCTTTCCCCTCAGTGTTATGATTTCTTTCTAATCCCTTTTATTTTATATGCACCCACTTATATCCTCTCTGTAGCTTCCAGAATAAAGCCTGTCTTGCAATGTCGACCAATCGCTTAAACAGCTCTATCAACAATAAGACGCGTACTAATCAACTAATCAAATAAGTGCATAGTCTGCCTCCCACTGCACTATTTCTGTAAGAAAATCGACAGACCCCGGCACCGATCGATACCCCCTGATAGCAAGTACTGGATGAGATATCCGTTCAAGTGGTCCTGTCCAGAATCCCAGGTTTGCTATTCGCGCAGGTACACCGAGCAGATCGACGTCCACAGTGAACGCTAATTAATGCGTATTTGTAGGAGGTGAATCTATGCACGGATTAAGTCACGCGCGAGTCCGTGACATGTGCTGTTGTTGTTGGGAATGCCCACAATGAGTAGGTTTACTCTTTTGTACGGCCTGAAAAGGACGTTAAGTGTAGGGTTGTAGTAGCTTTCCTCACATCACGAGCTTGCTGATGAGGAAAGCTGCTGCAACTCGTCCTTGTTTGTGCGACTTCAGATAGACTATAGATTCAACGTTGTATTTAGTTTACTCTAACAAGCTTGTTAAGAAGCATGAATCCATACCATTTGCAGTGCGGTTTCTTCTTCTTCTTCTTTCGTTCTTAATCTCCCGCTACCAAGCCCTGAAAAGAGTTTTACTTGTGATGTCCGGAGAACGGAATGTGTTGTGTCGTAGTTTACAGGTTGACTGCTATATTTGCACCTTTCGGTCCGACACATCCGACTTCAGCAGGAATTTTGGAATACCGAGTTAGCATCCCCTCTTCGGTCCATTATCCTGAGCGAGTCTGTCCTGTTTGAGCCTGTTATCCAGTATCACCGCGTGGAGATATAGAAGGGTCTTGGCAGCTCTGGTTCACTGGCCCTGACGCTAGCAGTCAGCTATGGGTCGCTGCATATCATTGTTTAAAAATCAACTAACAGCCTAACAGGCTGCGGGTCTACTTTGCTCTAGTGTTTGAGTCTATTAAGATGAGCTCGCGCATCGGTTAACCATCCTCCGTAAGCGATTGTCCCAACACAGTGGAGTATTAAGCTGCTCGAGCCTAGCCCGCCAAGCAGGAAATCCTTCTCACATTTTACATCTAGCTCATTCTACTCTGTAGAAGTACAGGTTGACTAAGAACAAGACCTTGAATATCTCGTGGCTTAGTAGCTTAAACACTTTCTTTTTTATGCCATGTCTTAACAAATGTTTTAATCACCCATATGAGAGAGAGAGAGAGAGAGAGAGAGAGAGAGAGAGGGAGAAAGAGAGAGAGAAAGAGAGAGAGTGTGTGTGTGTCTATATATATATATAGTGTTAGACAACTAAGAAAGAGAGAGTGTGTGTGTGTGTATATATAGTGGTAGACAACTAAGAAAGAGAGAGTGTGTGTGTGTATATATAGTGGTAGACAACTAAGAAAGAGAGAGTGTGTGTGTATATATAGTGGTAGACAACTAAGAAAGAGAGAGTGTGTGTGTGTATATAGTGGTAGACAACTAAGAAAGAGAGTGCGTGTGTGTATATATAGTGGTAGACAACTAAGAAAGAGAGAGTGTGTGTGTATATATAGTGGTAGACAACTAAGAATATGATTGCAAAAGGAAGGACAATTTGGCCACCGAAGGACAAATAAATCGACTGTTTTTTCCCACTTGGAATTGATCGCTCGAGTTACCTGTCTCACCAATCACTGTCAGACCAATCACTGTTTCACCAATCACTGTTTCACCAATCACTGTCAGATCAATCACTGTCAGACCAATCAATGTATCACCAATCACTGTCAGACCAATCAATGTTTCACCAATCAATGTTTTAACAATCACTGTCAGACCAATCACTGTCTCACAAATCGTGCACCCAAAATGGTATGAGATAATTTACAATTGTGCGTTCATGAGAGAGAGAGAGAGAGAGAGAGAGAGAGAGAGAGAGAGAGAGAGATTATACTTTAGACATTTCAAATACATTCTGAAGGAAGATATAAAACAGATTGGTCGTCTCAGAACTATTAAATCAATTCTAATTCACCTGAAGCAATCAGAATGACATGTTCACCAGTTCTATCATTTAACAGATCAACATATAATTGCACGACATACAACTACTGGTAGAGAGGCCAATACTCACACAGAGCATCCAGGTTTGAACCAGGTCCCTAATGAAAGTTTCTGCCCCATGAAGAACTCGCTCACAAGTAGCCAGGTAGTAGGCTCATCTCTCATCTTACATAACGTCAACCACGAAGGTCTTCGTGCACTGAAATCCTCTTGAAAGCTACTACCAAGTTCCAAATCTATATTTCACTTAATCCATACAGAAAGCAACTTCACCCAAGCTGGCAAGTCTTGAACGTAATATAATCCACGCTTTACCTAACGGCCCGTTCTTAATGTAGATAAATCAATTGTGCGGCACCGCACGCTCTTCGCTAGCTTCAATGTTTCGTCAGCAGAATATTCCGCGCACGACGGATGCACTCTAATCACACGCCACTTGAAGGCTAAATAAAGCTCACGAAGTCCAGAAATTGTCTGCAGAAAGGATTGGCAACACTACTGTTCTGTAAAACGGTCATAGTGGAACATATTACAAACAGATACACACACACATCCATACACCGGTCAATACGTCTACATTACAAACAGATACTCACGCATCCATTCACCGGTCCATACGTCTACATTACAAACAGAAACACACGCGTCCATACACCGGTCCATACGTCTACATTACAAACAGATACACACACGCATCCATACACCGGTCCATACGTCTACATTACAAACAGATACACACACGAATCCATACACCGGTCCATACGTCTACATTACAAACAGATACACACACGTATCCATACACCGGTCCATACGTCTACATTACAAACAGATACAGACACGTATCCATACACCGGTCCATACGTCTACATTACAAACAGATACACACACGCATCCATACACCGGTCCATACGTCTACATTACAAACAGATACACACACGCATCCATACACCGGTCAATACGTCTACATTACAAACAGATACACACACGCATCCATACACCGGTCAATACGTCTACATTACAAACAGATACACACACGCATCCATACACCGGTCAATACGTCTACATTATAAACAGTTACACACACGCATCCATACACCGGTCAATACGTCTTATTGCAAACAGATACACACACGCATCCATACACTGGCCAATATGTCGACATTACAAACATACACACACGCATCCGTACACTAGCCAATATGTCCACATTACAAACAGATACACACACACACACATCCATACACTGCTCAATACGTCGTGATATCGCCCAAAGAACAACGGCATAGGGTGAACAAAGTCGTGCCTTTCAAACAAGTCTGTCACTACCAAAAATCGTTCATACACAACAGGCTCCGAGTGGAGTAATGTGCAGATAGGGTGGCTATTTTACCACCTCTTTCTAAAACACATGGCGAAATATGTCCAGCGGGAGACTCCAGACTATCATGTTTCCGGTCAAACCACTACAAACAATAACAGATGCACGCAATTGTCGTGACTCTTAACAATCAAATCAAAATTCCGCCAATCCATTTGTTGAAGTAATCGTCTCACACTGCATTTAGCTTATCCTGACCTACTTTGGAACAAAAACCAGTCATTCGCAGTCCGGAGCAGACGATCTGCCAGACAATCGAATTGTACACAATATCAAAGAAAGAACAACAGTCAAAGAAAGGACCCCTCCTCATCCCCCCTCCGCTAGGCCAGTACATGTCTCCATAATTATAAGACTACTATTACCTTGAAAATACAACCAAACACATATTGCAGATGCAATCAAAAACTTACATTTTAATTTTAATGATCTATTGATTGCGTTGCACAAGAAGAAGCTCTGTTTATCTTCTGAGGTTCCAGGAATACTGGCTAATTAATAACGTTTCAATGTAATTAGGTGCGCTGTCTGCAAGTGACGTGTCAAATTTAGAACCAAGATTACGAATTACTAAGTTCCATCAGTACTACACAATGTTGACAATTCATGAATATTGTTAACATGTTTGGCACTTGTCGTTCAACAAAGATATATGTTTTTGAAAATTAAGACAAACCTAGGAAGTTATGTATATTGATAGTGTTTACAACGCGAGGTTGCCAGCCGCATGCACAACCTTCTTTATCCACATTTAACGAAATGCAAGGAAAGAAAACATTGGTCCTATTCTCTAACAACTGTAAGTAATTCTATATATAAATATTTATATAGGGCAAGTTAGAAAATAATCTGAATACCTTTATGAACAGAAAATGCCATATTACGGTTATGATTATAATCTTCCTCGTATTTAATTATCATCAGGGCCTTCATTTCCATTGCTAGTGTCCACCTGGAAGACTTAAAGGTCTGGGAAATAAAGGTTCCTTGCCCCTGCAGTCGACACAGTGTATAGTCTAGGTTTTTAATTTACCCCCGACAGAGAGGAAAAAAAAGTATTTGCTTTTGTAAGATCTTGAACCCTGCCCGTATTGGTCAGATAACCAATACCGAAACCGTTCGGCCACACAACTCATCACTAATGTATTAATACAATAATACAAGTAATTTAATTTATTACAAAAAATTATTTACTTGCTTACAGGCACGGTCGCCCGAGAGAAATATTAACATATCTTTAACTTTGGCTTACGTTATTGGTTCCCTTTGCATTCGTTTTCCATTATATTTCACACTTATTTCCATGTTTGATTATCAATATTTGATCAACATGTTTTCCAAAGTGTCCCAGTTGTAATAAAAAGGAATATAGTTATATCGTGTATATTTCAGGTATGGTTTTTATCGGGTCGTCTAAACTTAGTCGTTGATCTTTTGTAGCGTCCGGTTTAGAGGTCTCATTTCACTTTGTTTGTGGTTTATACTTTCTACAGTATGGGCTAGCCGACTATCCTTACTCGTCTCTTATGATATGTTACCGTGCTATTATTCTTTATCCCCATTACGAGCCCTGTTAATAAACGGAGTAGAAATAGAAATGATATATGTACGGCAATGAAATTGTCAGATATTTAACTATAAAGTATACATCATAAAATTGTCAGATATCTAACGCTAAAGTATACAGCATAAAATTGTCAGATATCTAACGCTAAAGTATACAGCATAAAATTGTCAGATATCTAACGCTAAAGTATACAGCATAAAATTGCCAGATATCTAACGCTAAAGTATACAGCATAAAATTGCCAGATATCTAACGCTAAAGTATACAGCATAAAATTGTCAGATATCTAACGCTAAAGTATACAGCATAAAATTGCCAGATATCTAACGCTAAAGTATACAGCATAAAATTGCCAGATATCTAACGCTAAAGTATACAGCATAAAATTGCCAGATATCTAACGCTAAAGTATACAGCATAAAATTGCCAGATATCTAACGCTAAAGTATACAGCATAAAATTGCCAGATATCTAACGCTAAAGTATACAGCATAAAATTGCCAGATATCTAACGCTAAAGTACACAGTATGTTGAACAAACTGCTAGCATTGAATAAGGGCCACATGAAATGTTAACCACATACACAAGTTTGCATGTACAGTACATAGTCTGAAGCAATCCTTCTCAACACTTTACCAGGGTCAGCCCTTTAAACATGACCGCTAATCTCAAGAGGACAAGCCCCACAATGATGCCATTGGTAGAAGTGATATTAATACAAGATAGACAGATACATGTTATAAACGTATACTCCCACACATCGGTTTATCGAGATTATGGACAGACATGGACAGATGCTGAATACAATGACAGGAAGGACATCGCGATAGAACTAAAGTATTTGATATCTAAATCCGGGTCAGTGTTTCACTAAATATCTGTGAGCCAATTTCAAATATGAATTTGTTAAGCACGCGATGTTAAAGTTAGGTGTTATCAAACCGCTTAACAGTTGGCTTATCCATATTATATAATGCGCAGGCAGTCCTACAACAGACATGTTGTCACAATGAAGTGTTTCAAGACTTGTGTTAGTTCTCGGCTTTCTGTAAGCTGGGGTGACCCAGTCCACTTACTCGTCGTCGTGTATTCCCAACTGTCAATCAGGTACAAACATCTTCATTGATTGGTACACTGAAATGTGTCGAGATAAGTGATCGAACAAGACCATCTGCCGAGAGAAACACGCACGCAAACATTTCTACAACTGATAAGTACGGTAGCGTGACATGTGAAGTTTGATTATAACCTTCATAAACTACAGGGGAAGGGAAGACTGGTGTATGGATGCCCTGCCCTGAATGTACGAATAATCTATTGACAAGCTATCAATGCAGGTTGATCATTGTAGTAGTTAGCTTGGTGAGAAACGTAGCATTGTACTACTGATGGGATGGGCACATCCACCTTCTTCAGAACGCCAAGAGGTATACGATGAGAAACTACAACTCACTATCACACAAAATCCTGATGAGGGCGTCAACTACTGAACATGGATGGTTTCAGACAACGAAACCGATAACAACACGTCATATATATACAACAGGAACATATTCATCGGACAACAACAACGTGCCAACAGACCTGAGGTCCAACCATCGGACAACAACATGCCAACAGACATGAGGTCCAACCATCGGACAACAACAACATGCCAACAGACCTGAGGTCCAACCATCGGACAACAACATGCCAACAGACCTGAGGTCCAACCATTGATCAACAACAACTTGTCAACATAACTAAGGTCCAACCATCGGTAAATAGGTAAACGTCACAAACCAACGCGAGAGGTGCGGAGTGACAACATGGCCCTTCCAAACCCAATTGTGGAACAAAGTGTATTGCGAAGAGCGAAGCCTCAAACGGACCGCCTAGTTCATGAGGGAAATACATTGGATAGAAGAAAAAGAAGAAGAAGAAGAATGTAGTGTTATCGGTGGCTAAGTGATACAATCCCTTCTCGAGTGGCCCAGACACGTGTTGTGTATTGTCATACAAGCGATGTTAACGTACTTGCCATTCGACATACTGCGAGTGTAGCTATTTTTAGATATTGGTTATTGCCGCTGCTTTCAATCAACAGAAAACATCTACGCTTGGCCCTACGTTTTCGGTATGTTGTCTGCTCGTTCTTTACTTATCGTGTAGAAATTCTGAACATTCAGTATTGCATTTTTTTTTTAAATCAAGTTTGTGCTACTTTTTTTTTGTTTCTTTGCTTTCGTTTTCCTTGCTGCGTTACTTTCTTTGCTTTTTTTTTCCATTTTACGAACAAAAATGTATCAAAACTATCGTATAATTTAATGGGGAAAAATGGGACGATGAGGCTAACGTCTGGTCAGGCAAAACACTGATCAGATAGTGTTAGCCAGAGCCAGGAGAAATATAATGGCAAAAGATGGCAGCAAAAAGGCACAATTTAATCATCGAGTACCACACAGAGAGATCAAGAACATTATCAGAAATCAGTATCTACACCATTGGAGAGAAGACAGAAACATAAGCAGTACGCCAGACCCAATTCACCAACTCAAAAGAAATCAACAAACTACCTTATTTCGTCTGAGAACTGGACACTGCAGACTACTGGAACATCTATACCGACTGAAGATCTCACACACCGATGAGTGCCCATGTGGAACAGGAGGCCAGAACCCTGAGCATATTCTACAGGAATCAATAGGGAAATGAGATGCCAGACCTGGCCAAAGGGTGCAGAGCTAAGACAAAAGCTATGGTGCTCCGCTCCAACCTACTGAAGACTACAGACTTCATCATGGCGGCTGGCCTGCAGATATAGCATGACCAAAAGATCCTGAACGCAAAGAAGAAGAAGGAGAAATATACTGGCCAAGACCCTCGCCTGACATCATCAACAATTGTTGAGGAAGTTGAAATAATTGTTGCTTTTTTTTTTTTTTGCGGTCACATTACTTCTCTATTCCACAAGGCGGTGCGTGTTGCACTGTGTTTTTATTTTGCGTTGGTCGGCCTAGTGCATCCGACTTCGTCATTAATTTTATTTAAGGGTATGCTTCCTCCAGCATTTTCTAAGGGTTTGCTTCCTCGCGGTAAAGCCGTGTCACTAGCCCACGCTGTCCCCGAAGAAAAAGTAGAGTGCCACATGGCTTGGTTTTGAGATTTAGACATTGAATGCAACATTAGCGGATGATACAAAACGTATCTCATATGAAGCGGAAGTGGATATATTGAGGTCGGATTTAGATAAAACTCGAGACTGTGAGCTGGCAAATTGAGTTTAGTGTAGACAAATGTACAGTCATCCACGTGGGTAGATCCTTCTTCTTCTTCTTCTTCGTTCATTCTCAATCGCCCACTACCAAACCCTGAAAGGGCTTAAGTTGCAGAATGTAGTCCAGAGAACGGAATGCGATATTTGCACCTTTCGGTCCAACACATCCGACTTCAGCAATCATTTTTTGAGTACCGGGTTAGCATTCCCTCTTCGATCCCTTCTCCTTAGCCAGTCTGCCCTGCTGCAGCCTGTTATCCGGGATCACCGCGTGGAGGTGTAGAAGGATCTTGGCAGCTATGGTTCGCTGGCCCTGGCGCTAGCAGTCAGCTATTGGTCGCTGACCACTGCAGCTCTTGTGCTGCTCAGCATCTCGATCCCAATATGGAACATATTTACAGAATGGGAGAGATAACATTAGAAAGATTTTTAAAAAAGGAAAGGGACCTATGTGTTATAATAGATCATACATGTAAGGTGAGTGAGCAAGTCCAGGTAGCAGTGAAAAAGGCAAATGCAATTTTAGATATGATAAAAAGAAATAATAAACATATGAGCAAGATAGTGATAGTCAGACTGTATAACGCATTAGTTATACCTAGATTAGAGTTGTGTACAGGTGTGAAGTCCTTTTCGTAGAGGAGATATAAACTTCCTGGAAAGGATACAACGAAGAGCGACAAAACTGATAGTGGGATTCCGGAATTATAGTTATGAGGAAAGACACATAAAATAGAAAAGAGAAGAATTCGAGGTGACAATACAGGTTTTCAAGATATTCAAGGGAAAGGATAAATTAGACTATACAAAGTATTTTCAAAATACAACCACCTACAAGAATAAGAGCGTACACTACAAATTAGCTAAAGAAAGGTTCAGATTAGATATTAGGAATTTATTTTTAAGTCAGATAGTGGTGATACGGCAGCCGCGTGGCGCAATTGTTAACGAGCTTGGTTCGTATCTGAGTGGTCCTGGGTTCATTTCCCAGTTGAGACAGAAAAGTTTTTCAAGACCACAAGAGCTCCAGGGTCGACCCAGCCTTAAATGGGTACCGGTTCAGTCCGGGAAGTTAAAGCGGGGAAAGAGAGGCGTGGCACCCGCCCTCATATAACCGAGCCTTGAAATGTGAGGTCGCTAACACTTCACACCCCTACGGCAGTAATGCTATGGATTACTTTGACCTTTGAGTGGTGAATGCTTAGAATGCAGGAAATAGTGGAGGCAGGCTCAATAAATGCATTCAAGAATAGATTGGATGTGCATAGTTTTAATATAAAGGAAATGTAAATGAAACTGATGTATACAGACTCTGCAGAGTCTTCTAAACCAATATAAAGACGTTAAATTAAATGCGGAAGTACTCAAAATGTTGGGGTGGGGACTGAACTGCTGTCAGAAATCAAGGTTACACAGTTGACATATTTTGGCCATTTGAGGCTTACGTTGGCGAAAACCATATTAGAAGGTAAGGTGGAAGGGATTCGCCAAAGAGGCAGACAACGTTATAAGTGGTTGGATATGGTCTGTCAGGAGATGGTCTGTCAGATTGCACCATCGGAGCAAGAGATAGAGCATGCTGATAAGGGCATACCACTTACATTTTCTTAAATTTATCAAGAATGGGGTGGTCGGTTCCTGCACAACCCTCATCAGTAGACTCTTAGATAGGCTTGATAGGTTACAGTGCCACTGGTCTGTTTCCCTTTAAGGCCCATGGGTACTTGCGTTTTAATTCACCCCATACAAAAGAAAAAAATATATTTTTAGCACTGAATTTTTGGGTAGTAACGTCACAGAATAGTCATTTTTTAACTGCTGAGAGCCTTGAAATCTGGCGCCATAACTGGCTGCGAGTCTACATTTCTCTACTGTTTTGGATTATTATGGATGCCGCCAGACCACGGATTTGCCTGGAATTCACACTAGTCGACGACTTACACTTGTGTTCACGGAAACGCGGTATTGTTTTCCGTCTGGACTTGTTATTTCGTTCTTTTTTTTGTGATTTCTTCCATCCGTTTATCCTGGTCTGGACGCCGGCTGAATGGCACTACGCTTATACCTGTGTAGTATTTTACGGGTTAGTTCTGCCGGTTCACCTTCGCGAATTTGGCGTGTGGAAATTTTAGATGCTACTATGATGAGTTCAATACAGCTGGGGAGAGATGCCAGACTCACTCACACGCTGAGTGTTGTCCATACGAACTCTTGTGGTTATCGAAAAGGCACGACAAACTGCGTTTGATACCATCCCACCTTTCTACCCTGCGGGTTACATGTTTACGGAAAGGCTTCGGTGGTAACACTGAGGCAAAATCTGCATCCTATGCTATCTCCAGTCGTCTCGATGAATGTCTTGCCACTGGCAAAAGGTAGCTTAGGCTCTGTGAGTGAGGTTGACAAAAGGCGCAGTTTCTTCCTCACTTTAATCCAAATCACCGCGCAAGTCACCCATTTCAGCGGACACAGCGAGAGATACGACTGTTAACACGGCTGAACAAAGAGAATGGTCTTCATCACTTGTGATGGACAACTATCATGAGAGTGTCAAACACTCTGCAAAAATGTACGAGAGATTTCTGCCTCTGCCGCCACTTGTTCGTGCAGTCTTATCAATGAATTGCTTAATCTGTCAACGTTGGTCCACGAGAAGGAGAGTAGCATTCCGTTTCTACTGCAGCATGGGATTATCTATGCTGTCAGACGATATAATAACAACCATGATATATTACCCTAGCCCTAAACAAAAACCCCAGCCCTAACTTTAAACCTAAAATTAACCCAAAACTTAACATAATCACAACCATAACCTTACACCCAAACTTATCTATAACCCTAAACCTCACCATAACCATCACCATAAACCTAACCGTAACCCTAAACCTAACCATAACCCTAAACCTAACCGTAACCCTAAACCTAACCATAACCCTAAGCCTAACCATAACCCTAAACCTAACCATAACCCTACACCTAACCATAACCCTAAACCTAACCATCACCATAAACCTAACCGTAACCCTAAACATAACCCTAAACATAACCATAACCCTAATCATCACCATAAACCTAACCATCGCCCTAACCGTAACTCTTCGTAAAACTGAATTTAACCATCCTTTCTACACGTCTGTCTGTATCTAAGTCTGTACTTATTCATTTAAAATACAATTGTATCGACTAGTCCTTCCCTTAACCCGAAATGAAATGTCAAGTAACGTACTATAAGAACCCATGGAACTCTGTTTGGGGTGAATTAAGACGCAAGTACTGGTCCAGGTAATACATTAGCGTATAACTAAGAGTAAAGTAAAGTAAAGTATCCCATAGCATTACTGCCGTAGGGGTGTGAGGTGTTAGCGATCTCACATTGCAAAGGCTCGGCTATATGAGGGCGGTAGCCATCTCCTCTCCCTCGCCGCTTTTACTTCCCGGACTGAACCGGTACCCATTTAAGGCTGGGTCGACCCAGGAGCCATTGCGGTCTGAAAAAAAACATTACCGCCTCAACTGGGGAATGAACCCAGGACCACTCAGATGCGAAGCCAATATTAATATATATATATATATATATATATATATATATATATATATATACATATATATATATTATAGCACATTACAAAATTTAAAACAGAACAATAAATTACTCAAAATCGTCAACTGGCAACATTTTATAGTTAACAATAAAAGCAATTCTTGAATCGACCTCAGATCAAAAGAGCTTATAGAATATCTGACGTTTAAACCATTGCATAACAAATCCAGGGCGCCATGGCGCCTAGAAATTTAGCTGTGGCGCCTAATATTCTAGAATCAGTATCCTATTTACTCGCACAATTTCCCCTATCGGGTGTTTCCGCATCTATCTCTGGTTCCAAAATTGTACACGTGACTTCTAGATCCTAAACACACACGACACACTTGATTTTCTCCATACTAACTAAGAGCACCTAAATACTAATGGATTGTTTAACGAAATCACAAACTGCCTGCTACCTCCACAGCTGAACATCCTAGGTCATAGTGAAACTGGCAAGAAAATGTGGGCCCCAGGTCTGTAGGTAGGGTCCACTTACTGTAATCCGTGTGACCGTCAATCCACCATACCAAGATGGGGGTTTTCCCGCGATGTATTCCTATACGCAGACGTGCTAATTCAAACACTTGAGATACAATCGAAATCGCAGGTCCGTCTCACAAAAATGTACAATACGCGGGATTATAGACTCGAGTCAGTGTGGAATTTCTCACAGTCCTCGGGTTGATATCGATATGGAAACAGTGGAAAATATTGGAAGACTGAAAGTGAGAGTTTAGTCACGATACGGCTTGCTACGCTTCGGACGGTGAGTCACCATTACGTGTTGACAATGCCGCTCGCGTGTCTCACACAAAGACCTGGCAGGAGTTCCGTCAACAGATTCAACTGCGTGGGAGTGGCCAAGCCTACAGGTCTCGGTCCAACCATTGTTTCGTCTTCCTGGTAGTGTAGGGCACAAGAAAACAAATGCATGTCTGTCGATCAATCAAGATTTAATACACTATGGTTAGTCTATCTTTGGTTCTCTCACTCTTTCAATTAGTCATTCATTCATTTTCTCCCTCACTCTCCATCTCTTTGTCTCACTCACTCTCTCAATTAGTCATTCACTCATTTTTCTCCCTCACTCTCCATCTCTTTGTCTCACTCACTCTCTCAATTAGTCATTCATTCATTTTTCTCCCTCACTCTCCATCTCTTTGTCTCACTCACTCTCTCAATTAGTCATTCACTCATTTTTCTCCCTCACTCTCCATCTCTTTGTCTCTCACTCACTCTTCCAAATACTAATTAAATTTCATTCCATTTCATTCACTCACCCTCTCTCTCTTTCTCGCCCTCAGCACGATTAATGAATTAACGAACGCATGATTCATTCTATCAGCCAGCAGTTTTCGAACTCTAGAAAATACAGAACCTTGTTTCTATCCGCACGATCACACTCTGTTTCAGAAACACTCAATGATGCCTCAATTATTCTCAAATTCGCTATGTGGTACAGGTTTTTGTTCAAGTTTTTTAGAGCAGGAGGTCTTCAATCTGTTTACCTCATGCATTTTCAATCTGTTTACCCCATGCAATCTTGTCACCATATGTCAGGATCTTTTTTACCCCATACAATCTTGTCACCATATGTCAGGACCGTTTTTACCCAATGCTATCTTCTCACTTTTTGACAGGACCTTTTTTACCCCATTCAATATTGCCACCATATGTCAGGATCTTTTTTACCCCATGCTATCTTCTCACTATATGACAGGACCTTTTTTACCCCATTCAATATTGCCATCATATGTCAGGATCTTTTTTACCCTATGCAATCTTGACACCATGTCAGGATCTTTTTTACCCCATACAATCTTGTCACCATATGCCAGGATCTTTTTACCCCATACAATCTTCTCACAATATGTCAGAGTGGTATTTTCTTCCAATTCAAGATCGACTTGGGAGAATGAAAGAGTTGACATTCTGACCTCAGAAGCACACGCAGTGGGTCAGTAACAATGGATAGAGGTGACACTTTGAAGTTGATTAAAGGCTGTCTTTTTTGGTGAAGCCAATGCCAATCGATGATCTAGCAATGGTAAAATTGCAAAGTTTTGAAATCCTACGATGGTCCAGCAGTGAGCTGCGTCCAAAAGACGAACCAGCAGTACGTACAACCAGCGAGCTACATGAACCAATAGTATCTACTCTTCGACATTTACTAGTGGGACTGAGCCCCCTATAAGTCTGCCCGGAGTGCAATGATGTCGATTCTTAACAAAAGAAAACAGATGATTGTCTGACTCGAAAGGTGCATTCCAAATAATAAACATGTAATTTTTTAATTCGCATGTCTATATTAGTATATATACAATTACTTTGAGTATGTGTATACGGTTGTACACATTTTATGACTATAGAAAATGGAGATGCGTTATAAAACGTGAATAAAAATTTAATTTATTTTACCTTTTTCTAATTAAAATGTATAATTAGTTACATAAATAACTTAACTGAAGCACAATATTCCCATGGAACCCTAAAAGTCTCCTCTGTGGGATGGGGTAGGGGTGGAATTCGCAGTCTGTTGAGAATCTCTGTTCTGGATTTATCAAAACTAGTAGGATTTCTGCAGGTCGACGAGGCGTTCAATGGCAAGTGTTGAAAGGCATTCTACCTTAGAGACGTTTCTATCAGTATCAGAATGAGACAATGAAGAACAATACATTAAGATCATTAACATTGTATAATTTATTAATGATATCATTCGATATGATTGGACATGTTCAGCATACATGCACCAGACATTATATTCGATTTTTGTGCAAAATAGGTAACGGATATTTGACATTGGTTGAAAGAGAGGTAGAAATGGGGAAAGAGAGAGATTAATTTCCAGGATCGATTATCCAACGGCAAAAAATAATGCATATGACCTTGCAACAGCCACAGTGCTCCTACAATGAATACTGTTCAAACACGACCCCTAGAATACGGTACATTCGCCTGGGGCGTTGCTCACAAATCGATGAAAAAACAGGCATTATGCCAAACTGCAGAAAGAAGGTTCTGTTCTGTTCTGTTCAAGAACCAACGTCGCCGCAGAATGGAAGAACAAAAGTTCTTACTCCCTTAGCTTCTTCGTTGTTTGTTCTCAATCTCCCGCTATCAAGCCCTGAACGTTCTCACACTCCTGCTACCAAGCCCTGAACGTTCTCAATCTCCCGCTACCAACCCCTGAACGCTCTCAAACTCCTGCTACCAAGCCCTGAACGTTCTCAATCTCCCGCTACCAACCCCTGAACGCTCTCAAACTCCTGCTACCAAGCGCTGAACGTTCTCAATCTCCCGCTACCAAGCGCTGAACGTTCTCAATCTCCCGCTACCAAGCCCTGAACGTTCTCAATCTCCCGCTACCAAGCCCTGAACGTTCTCAATATCCCGCTACCAAGCCCTGAACGTTCTCAATCTCCCGCTACCAAACCCTGAACGTTCTCAATCTCCCGCTACCAACCCCTGAACATTCTCAAACTCCTGCTACCAAGCCCTAAACGTTCTCAATCTCCCGCTACCAAGCCCTGAACGTTCTCAAACTCCCGCTACCAAGCCTTGGACGTTCTCAAACTTCCGCTACCAAGCCCTGAACGTTCTCAATCTTCCGCTACCAAGCCCTGAACGTTCTCAAACTCCCGTTACCAAGCCCTGAACGTTCTCAATCTCGTGCTACCAAGCCATGAACGTTCTCAAACTCCAGCTAACAAGCCCTGACAAAAGGCGAAGGAAAGGATGGCATCGCTAATGAAATGCTCTCTAGCATGGGAGAAGTAGCAAAGAACAAACCTACACATCTTTAACACAAGCTGGAAACAAGGGACTGTCCCCACAGTGTGGAAGAAGGCAAGGACGACACCCATTCTTAAACATGGGAAGAACAACACGAAGCCAGGCAGTTACAGACCTATTATTCTACTCAGCTGTGTAGGGAAACTAATCGAACAAATAGTTAACACTAGAATAACCTGGCATATGGAATCACAAAATTTACTTATCCCCAGCAAGCAGGTTTTCGTTGAAACAGATCGACCGAAGATCAGGTGACATATATCTCGCAGGAGATAGAAGATGCATTTCAAGAAAGAAAAAACACTGGCATTCTTGTAATACCAAGACGAGAGACAATCAACTCGCAAGCTTACATCAAGACACTGACCAAACTCAATCGACTGTTCCGCAGAGTTTTGCTCAAAAACATCCAACAGAGCTGCTTCTTATTCGTGGCAATGCGTGCACTCACACGTCTGAGAACAAGTGAGGCAATAACCAAATTGGGTTGGACTGTACTCCCAAGTCCACCCTATAGTCCTGATCTGGCTCCCTCTGATTTTCATCTTTGTGGTCCACTTAAAAGTGCTCTCCGTGTGACAAGTTTTGAGGTTGGTGAGGGCGTGGTTAAAGCAATCAAGAAATTGCTACGTGATCAGGACATAAACTGGCAAGGCATACGTGCACTTGTTTCGCGTTGACGTAAAGCCGTGCATGTTGATGGGGATTATGTTCAGTATTAAATATGTTTACATGACATATCCTTGTGCATTGTGTAAAAATATCTTGCATTTTGAATAAACGGTTTCTGTTGTGCATTACATTCTGACCTGCCCTCGTAAATATGAAGAAATATATTTCACAATAATATGTACTCTTGTCTGTAGTTTCGCCATTGTTGACGTGTATTAGTTTCAATAATCACAAAGTACACATATCTACCAGATAATTTCAAAATCCTTAATGATTATTGTATTAAGTTATTGCTGTTGTTTGTTATTGTTTAATGCCCCCACTGAGTAGCTTTACTCTTTTGTGCGCCATGAAAAGGGAATTAGGTGTCGGGTTGTAGTAGCTTTCCTTACATCCCGAGCGTGATGATGTAGATAGACCGCGGTCCTCAGGACGGATTCTCTATGATTAGCTTCATCTACGTTGCACTCACTACTACGGGGATCCCGTGGATCCACATCTCATCAGCTAGACTGCCTTGAAAACAGCCAGGGAACGCTACATGGAAGAGTAATAGTGGTCTTGGCCAGTTTGGTGTGCCTGATCCTGATACGACGTCCTGGCTAGTATGTTGTGCCTGATCCTGATACGACGTCCTGGCCAATATGTTGTGCCTGATCCTGATACGACGTCCTGGCCAGTATGTTGTGCTTGATCCTGACATGACGTCCTGGCCAGTATGTTGTGCCTGATCCTGACATGACGTCCTGGCCAGTATGTTGTGCCTGATCCTGACATGACGTCCTGGCTAGTATGTTGTGCCTGATCCTGACATAACGTCCTGGCCAGTATGTTGTGCCTGATCCTGACATGACATCCTGGCCAGTATGTTGTGTCTGATCCTGATACGACGTCCTGGCCAGTATGTTGTGTCTGATCCTGATACGACGTCCTGGCCAGTATGTTGTGTCTGATCCTGACATGACGTCCTGGCCAGTATGTTGTGCCTGATCCTGACATGACGTCCTGGCCAGTATGTTGTGTCTGATCCTGATACGACGTCCTGGCCAGTATGTTGTGTCTGATCCTGATACGACGTCCTGGCCAGTATGTTGTGCCTGATTCTGACATGACGTCCTGGCCAGTATGTTGTGTCTGATCCTGATACGACGTCCTGGCCAGTATGCTATGACTGACCCTGACACGACGTCCTGGTCAGTATATTGTGCTTTACCGGACTAGCGTCTGAGTTCCCCTATATTTGTATAAAGAATGTCGAGGACGTGTTATTGCTGCTGTTGTTGCTAAAAATACACTTCGGCTAGGTTAGCTCTTGTCGTCGTTTCTTTGGTAGCAGGTTAGAGTGGCTTTTTTTACATCCTGATGAGGACTTGAAATAGTGGACTGGAATCCTCCTGGCTGTAGTGTAATGCGAGCTTCTCGGTAAGCTAACCACTATGGAGATTAGTGCCGACCCGCACCTCACTGGCTAGACTCGTCTTCTTATCCTGCGTTCCTCCTGAAAAAGACGTTTATCACGTTGTAGTTTGCAGCATGGCTGTGATTTCTGCACCTTCCGACCCAACACATCCGATTTCAGCAAGGCGCGTTTTGGGACCGAGTTTGCCTTCCCTTTTCGATATCTAATCTCTTAGTGAGGCTGCATGACTGCAACCTGTCTCCAGAGCCGACACTTGGAGGCGGAACAGGGTCTTGGTCAGTTATGCGTCACTGACTCTGATACAAACTACCAGCTACGAGTCTCTGGCTGCTATCAGTTCATTCATTGACTCTGATTCAAACTACCAGCTATGAGTGGCTGCTGTCAGTTCATTCACTGACTCTAGTCAAACTACCAGCTATGAGTCTCTGGCTGCTGTCAGCTCATTCACTGACTCTGAAGCAAACTACCAGCTACGAGTGGTTGCTGTCAGCTCATTCACTGGCTCTGATGCAAACTACCAGCTATGAATCGCTGCTGTCAGCTCATTCACTGATGCAAACTACCAGCTATGAGTCTCTGGCTGCTGTCAGCACATTCACTGACTCTGAAGCAAACTACCAGCTACGAGTGGTTGCTGTCAGCTCATTCACTGACTCTGATGGAAACTACCAGCTATGAGTGGCTGCTGTCAGCTCATTCACTGACTCTGATGCAAACTACCAGCTACGAGTCGCTGGCTGCTGTCAGCTCATTCACTGACTCTGAAGCAAACTACCAGCTACGAGTGGTTGCTGTCAGCTCATTCATTGACTCTGATACAAACTACCAGCTACGAGTCTCTGGCTGCTGTCAGCTAATTCACTGACTCTGATGCCAACTACCAGCTATGAGTGGTTGCTGTCAGCTCATTCACTGACTCTGATGCAAACTACCAGCTATGAGTGGTTGCTGTCAGCTCATTCACTGCTATATCTTCGCCCTCGTTGGCCTCACTGTTTTGACACAACCTGTTTTCAGGAGCACGAACAAGAAGGCACAGCGGGGTATTGATCAGTATGTTTCCCCTGGCCCTGGTTATTCTTATACCCAATTGTAAATAGCTCACCATGTTCAGTTAGAGAAGGCATGACACCGGGAAAAAAAGGAACTCGTTAGTACCACCTCGCAACAGTTGAGACACGTTCAAATGAATTGCCTAACACTTCATCCTCGACTGCAGCGTATGCTATAGAACTAACTTTACTTATTTACATACATAACAGGGAATTATTATGTGTAAATTTTCCTTATATGTAATATGTGTAAATTTTTTTGATACGTAACATGTGTACATTTTCCTTAAATGTAGTACGTGTAATTTTTCATTAAATGTAGTACGTGTAATTTTTCATTATATCTAATATGCTGTCTAAAATACATTTCCCTGATATGTAATGTGTGTATATTTTCCTGATATTTAATATGCTTATTTTCCTGATACGTAATATGTTTTTATTTTCCTGATATTTAATATGTGTATATTTTCCTTCTATGTAATATGTGTATATTTCTCTTATGTAATATGTGTATATTTTCCTTACATGTAATATGTGTATATTTTCCTTACATGTAATATGCGTATATTTTCCTTACATGTAATATGTGTATATTTTCCTTATATGTAACATAAAAAGCGCATCAGTTGGTGTCTTACCCAGGGGATATGGATTCAAAATATCGGTAAGACGTTGGATTGTTTTTGTGTAGAAACCTAGCATGTACATTCCCCGGCGACAGCAGGAGCAAGCGGCATTTATTCCAATTGCATAACCTCCCAGGCATCAGGAGCAGGGTGTTCATGATGGTTTGATCGTAGACAGTTCACAAATCAACAGGATACGTACAGGCGGATGTCAGACCAGTACTGTGAACAGTGCGACCAGCAGGAAACGAGCTACAAGCCTGGCCACGATCTTGCTGAAAGTGTTCTCAAAGTCAGGGGTTCTTAATCTGGATTAAACAACACCATGGTAGATCCGCACCTCCTGCCCCTCCCAATACGGGGAAGGAGAGAATAGGCTCACTCTGCCCATTCCCTCAACTCTCCAATGACCCCTTCTGTCCATTCCCACACCTGTCACCTCATATCCCTCTTTCCTTTCACAAACATCTCTCCAGATTCCCATTTGTCCATTCCCACATTATTCCTCTGATTTCCCTCACCCCTCCCCTGATTCCTCTCTGCTCTTCCCCTCACCCCTCCCATGATTCCTCTCTGCTCTTCCCCTCACCCCTCCTCTGATTGCCCCTGACCTCTTCCCTCATCCCACCTCTGATTCTCCAATTCCCTGACCCGTACCCTAATTCTCCCCTTGTCTCACCCATGCCCTGATTCCCCATGACCCTCCACCCCCTTGTCTCACCCCTCCCGTTTCCCCCTGACCTCACCCCACCCCTGATTCTCCAATTCCCTGACCCCTACCCTAATTCTTCCCTTGTCTCACCCTTCCCCTGATTCCCCCTGACCCTGGCCAGCGACCCAAAGCTGACTGCTAGCGTCAGGTTCAGCGACCCAAAGCTGACTGCTAGCGTCAGGGCCAGCGACCCAAAGCTGACTGCTAGCGCCAGGGCCAGCGACCCAAAGCTGACTGCTAGCGTCAGGGCCAGCGACCCATAGCTGACTGCTAGCGTCAGGGCCAGCGACCCATAGCTGACTGCTAGCGTCAGGGCCAGTGACCCATAGCTGACTGCTAGCGTCAGGGCCAGCGAAACAGAGCTGCCAAGACCCTTCTACACCTCCACGCGGTGATCCTGGATAACAGGCTGCAACAGGACAGACTGGCTAAGAAGAAGAGATCGAATAGGAAATGCTAACCCGGTACTCAAAAATGTTTGCTGAAGTCGGATGTGTTGGACCAAAAGGTGCAAATATCGCAGTCAAGATGTAAACTACGACACAACGCATTTCGTTCTCTGGACTACATTCTGCTACTTAAACTCTTTCAGGGTTTGGTAGCGGGAGATTGAGAACGAACGAAGCCAAGCCAATGTATGTGGATAACTAATACAATTATCAAAATGTTAACAGGATTAAACATTCGGCGGGAAAGGATAAATTGTGTCTCATTGAAGGCACTGCAGTCGGTGATAACGTGTTACGAGACTTCTGTGTATTAGGTCTGGGTTTCATGCCAGGTCGGGTGACCAGTTCCCTTCCTCGCTGTATTGTCTTCTCTAATAATGAGTCAGGTGCTCAGTTACAGCTGGATAGACTGAAGGGTGTCAATACCGGGCCACAGATCTGGTCCGCTTGCCGCGAGAATCAGAAACCATAGGCCTGTCTATACAGGCGCCATCGGTGGGGGCAATGACCTCCTGAGGCTAATAAGAAATTGTCGGAATAGCAAACGGCGACTACCAGAATTAATGATTAAACGTCTACCATTCCTGGCAGATACAAATGGTGGCTTACAATGGGTTGTAGCCAGAGTGGGTTCCTCTCTACCCCGCTGGCAACGTAATGGGATTCTGAGATCAATATTACGATCTGCCGTGAATGTCGACCAGTGAGAAGAGAAGAGCGTGGCGTAAAGTAAGGACACTGGTCCCCGAGCCACGGGTTATCAATGCGTATACACTGTGTAGCTACAGTCGGGGTAAGCGGCGTTCATTCCTCTGCATCAGTATCATGTGACTTGCCGGTTATGAATCGTCACCCACTCCTATCCCGTGTGTATTTTATCAACTATGATGTTGATCGTTTCCGTGTCATTAAACATCTACCGAAGTTATTTGTACCTTTCCTCGGGTGGTTTGTTAAGTGCAACTATAGATGGCGCCTAACTGGCTGCGGGTCTAATTAGCTCTAGTGTTTGAATTTATTAACTGGTGAGTATGGTGTTGAAGTCGTCTGATCATGTCACGCTACTATCTTCTGTTAGTCAACCCGGAGACGTGTTGAAGTCGTCTGATCATGTCACGCCACTGTCCTCTGTTAGTCAACCCGGAGACGTGTTGAAGTCGTCTGATCATGTCACGCCACTGTCCTCTGTTAGTCAGCCCAGAGACGTGTTGGAGTCGTCTGATCATGTCACGCCACAGTCCTCTGTTAGTCAGCCCAGAGACGTGTTGAAGTCGTCTGATCATGTCACGCCACAGTCCTCTGCAGATCTCTTCAGCTCCCCTTCTGCACTCCGATGTATTTGCATGCTAGAGTGACGTAGTTGTTTCCAGGGCGCAACCCTTCGTTTCCTAGGATATATGCGATCCAGTATGTTCAATAGTAGGCCTCCATACCTTATACTTTTCCAAGACAAGACAATATACTTTTCTGTATAGAGGAGAGGAGACTAACGTCTGGTCAGGCAAAACAAACTGATCAGACATGTTAGTCAGGGCCAGGTAAAATATACTGAGCCCCTTGTGGACCCCGGCCCACCTTCATCAGCACTCACGTGGTGTGAAGAAAGATGCTGTAACCCACCACTTCTAACACCCTTTCCAGGGCGCCGCGTAGCGCAGTGGTTAGCGCGGTGGCTTCGCATCTGAGTGGTCCTGGTTTCATTCCCCAGTTGAGGCGGTAATATTTTTTTCAGACAGCAACGGTTCCCGGGTCGACCCAACCTTAAATGGGTACCGAATTTAGTAGGTACAACACATAGGTATAGCACGTATGTACAACAAGTAGGTACAACACCAGTGCTAGGCCTCATCAAGAGACAGCAAACCAAATGGTTCGGCCATGTGACACGTCAAACACCAGATAGTATCCCTCAAAAAGCCAAGCTGTACAGATACAATAAATACAAAACCAATGACCGAATACACAAAAGATGGATATCAGAAAGCAGTAAAACTCCCCGTGTACTAAGGACATACTAGGGCCAGGTCAAGAAACCTCTTCATAACCTGACACTGAAAGGCACAAACAGGACACAAGCGAAAAGAAGAAGTTGTCTGTGTGTCCCTTTATTATTAAGCACTTGCTATTTAAAACGTTCTGATCAGCTTATATTTTGTATCCGCAATAGCATCACGTCTCAAAAGTGTATAAGGTGTTTGCATCATTTGTATTTAGATCCATGTTTCAGAGCGTACACTCTTCTTCAGCTTCTTTCGTCGCCTCACTTTCTACCGGGTTGGAGCCCTGTGCCGTAGCATGTATTTGACTTTCGCCTCTCTCGTGGCCCGAGTGACGCTTTTCTCTTATTTTGCGGCAGGTCTCGTTTACGCTGTCTATCCACCTTTTCTTCGGTCTTCCTCTCACCATATTACCTGATGTTCTCCTATAGAAGGTTGAATGCTACGGGTCAATTAAGAAAACGTTAGAGCAAGCAATGCCTCTTGGCATTAATGACATAACATGAACAAGGATCAGACATACACTCCTACAAACCATGTTTCAGAGCCGTACAGTGATACGGGTCAGATATGGGTAGCGGAATCAAGACGCTGAGCAGCACATGAGCTGCAGTGGTCAGCGACCCATAGCTGACTGCTAGCGTCAGGGCCAGCAAACCAGAGCTGCCAAGACCCTTCTACACCTCCACGCGGTGATCCTGGATAATAGGCTGCAGCAGGGCAGACTGGCTAAGGAGAAGGGATCGAAGAGAAAATGCTAACTCGGTACTCTTCTTCTTCTTCTTCTTCGTACGCAGTCAGACAGTAACCATTATTTTTTCGAAAAAAGCAGCGGTCATCCTGAGGCTGTCGACACTGCCATAGAGCTTGTCTTGCAGTTCCATTGGTGATGGCCACATCTGCTCTCTCTGATCCTCGTATGTCGGGCAGTTCTGCAGCAGATGTTCAGCGGTCATTTTACCGGTACCGCTCGGGCATTCGTCGGTACCACCTATCTTCAATTTGTTGAATATGTGGTACCTAAGTCTATTGTGGCTAGTGTGAAGTCTGAAGACAACGACCTGCTCTCTTCTATTCAACTGGTAATAGGCATCGTTTTTGGTGTAACCAGTATGTTCGGTTTCCCATTTGGTCATGTATCTGGTTTTGATAAGCCGTTTTGACTCTTCGTACGTCATACTAGTATCTGTTTGTGGTAGTCTTGCACCTTCTTAACCCGGTACTCAAAAATGCTTGCTGAAGTCGGATGTGTTGGACCGAAAGGTGCAAATATCGCAGTCAAGCTGTAAACTACTACACAACGCATTCCGTTCTCCGGACTGCATTCTGCTACTTAAGCCCTTTCAGGGTTTGGTAGCGGGAGATTGAGAACGAACGAAGCCAAGCTAAGCCAAATATTGGTAGCCATTATTATTTTACGCAAGTTTAATATTGATTTTATTTGATGTTAGAAGCTTTTGTTCTTCTTGGAATGTCTTCTTTTTTATGTTTTTTTTTTTTTTTTTTGTTACTGCGATCCTAGTTCTGATTTCAAGTTCACAGCGGACATCCTCTGTAATTATCTGTCCCAAATACGAGAACCTTTGCAATTGTTTTATGGTCTGCCCCTGTACGATAATATTTATTCATTGAGTTTTTTTGGCTATTACCATAGTTTTTGTTTTGCTTGCATTAATCTTCAAAGCAAATGCCTTGGGTGTATTGATGATCTTGCTGAGTTGCTTTTGTAATGAATTCTCTGTTGCTTCTAAAAGGGACCAATGATAATGTTCCGAAACCAAAGCATAGCCAAAAATGGACCATAATGATGTAGAGGGGGAGTGGAGGGGAGGGAGAACCAGGTACAATGCCATCTGATTACACGCATTAATACAGATAAATTATATGTCCGCGCGTGCGTGCGTGCGCGCGTGTTTGTGTGTATGTGTGTTGCATTCAGTCTTTCATGAGAAAGAACATGCAGCTTTGAAGTGAAGAATACAATCGGTGGATGAAGTACTACAGATTTTACTGTACTAGATTACAGGTTATTCATACGGTGATGTGGCCAGTTCTCTTCCTCGTGACCTTTCCTTCTCTAACCCTAAACCAGCTACTTCTACTACTGTGTGACTCTCAAAAATACAAGAACTTCATAGAAATTAGATGGCCAGACAATGAAAGAACATTACACGACAGTTTCAATCAAAAATCAATGCAAGTAGGAAAGGAAATTTACAAATTATACCAACAGCTACACTGTCATAACAGACAAAGTCAATAAACACGAAGTTTCTGATAAAAGTGCAAAGATGCGAAAATACATCTCAGAAGAAAACAATCCACATGATAGAAGAAAGAAGAACATTTAAAAAAGACACAAGTATAGAACGTTACAATGGTTACTCTAAGTAAGTAAGAAAATGAATAAGAGAAGCAGATAAATAACACGAGTAAGAACATGGAAGAAATGCGCGAAAAATATCTTATTATTATTCTTCTTCGTTCGCTCCGAAACTCCCGCTACCAAGCTCTGAAAAAGGCTGTGCAAGTAGCAGGATGTTGTCCGGAGAACGGCATCCGTTGTGTCGCAGTTTACAGCTTGACTGCGATATTTGCAGCTTTTCATCCGACACATCTGACTTCATCAGGCATTTTTGAGTACCGGGTTAGCCTTCCTTCTTCGATCCCTTCTACTTAGCCAGTCTGCACTGTTGCAGTCTGTTATCCAGGATCATCGCGTAGAGGTGTAGAAGGCTCTCGACAGCTCTGGTCCCTGACGCTAGCAGTAAGCTATCGGTCGTTGACCGCTGCAGCTCATGCACTGCTCAGCATCTTGATCCCACGGAAATAGTCTGAATATGAACATATTTTTTCGAAGTGAAAACTCTGATAAAGAACAATTTAAGAAAAACTGTTGGAGCAATAATTGACAATGAAGGTAACATAGAAAATGTATTCAGAAGCAAAGACAGCAACAATCAACTACAATAACAGGATCCTTAACCGGAACCTACGGCTGATGAAATTATAAATACAATCAAACATATTAAAAGAGGAAACCCCCTGGTTGTTATGAAATGTTGGCCAATAATGATACAGACGGGAGGAGAAGGCAGCGTTTGCATAAACCAAACATTGTGCAGAAGTATTTGGCATGGAGTGAGTATGACCCAAAGATTGGAGGATATCTCTTTATATTCCTCTAACAAGAAAGGGCAACCGAAAATAATGTACAAATTATTAGCCATGCCTGTAAGATTTTGTTGCATTTCATAATGAAAAGGATGCAGCAAAAGCTTGAAATAGAAATTTACGAAGTACGCGCGGATTTTCGGGGCAAGAAGAGACATTAGAGAGACCACTTACTCCACATGAGGATTATTATAGATAACTGTAGAGAATTCAACGTTGACCTATCCATCTGTTTCACAGACCACACCAAAGCGCTCAACTGCGTACAGCTTCAACAGTTAAGGACTATCATGGACAACATGGGTTTTATAGAAGCACACCTCGTCGCACAGCTGTATCACGAGCAACTGGCAGAAGTAATGATGAAGAAACATTAGAATGATTTCAAGTGCAGAAAGAAGTAAGACAAGGTTCTACCCTCTACCGTTATATCTTTCATTATATACATTGTATATAGGCCGAGAATATCACGAGGAACGTCAGAGATGATCACGAGGAACGTTAGAGAAGATCACGAGGAACGTTAGAGATGATCACGAAGAACGTCAGAGATGATCACGAGGAACTTCAGAGATGATCACGAGGAACGTCAGAGATGATCACGAAGAACGTCAGAGAAGATCACGAAGAACGTCAGAGGAGACCATGAAGAACGTCAGAGAAGATCACGAAGAACGTCAGAGATGATCACGAAGAACGTCAGAGATGATCACGAGGAACGTCAGAGATGATCACGAAGAACGTCAGAAAAGATCACGAAGAACGTCAGAGAAGATCATGAAGAACGTCAGAGAAGATCACGAAGAACGTCAGAGATGATCACGAAGAACGTCAGAGATGATCACGAGGAACGTCAGAGATGATCACGAGGAACGTCAGAGATGATCACGAGGAACGTCAGAGATGATCACGAGGAACGTCAGAGATGATCACGAAGAACGTCAGAGAAGATCACGAAGAACGTCAGAGATGATCACGAAAAACGTCAGAGATGATCACAAGGAACGTCAGAGAAGATCACGAGGAACGTCAGAGAAGATCACGAAGATGTCTAGAGTCAGGTTATCAGCATATGAGGATATCAGATCCACAAATTATGGATGCTGACGACACAGTCCTTATATCGGCTAGGAAAATTAATTGTACCAACAACAAAACACAGCGAGGCCCAGAATCTATAAACACCAAGAAAACCAAGATTTTCACAACAGACAAATCGGTATTCTCAATCTTGTAGTTTCTAATTCCTCGTCACGAGACTACAACATTGATACCCTAACGATTCAGTTACTCATTTCTACCCGTCACCAGACTACAACATTGATACCCTAACCACTCATTTCTCACCCCTCGTCACGAGACTACAACATTGGTACCCTAACCACTCATTTCTCATCCCTCGTCACCAGACTACAACATTGGTACCCCAACCATTAAGTTACTCATTTCTACCCGTCACCAGACTACAACATTGGTACCTCAACCATTTAGTTACTCATTTCTACCCGTCACCAGACTACAACATTGGTACCCCAACCATTAAGTTACTCATTTCTACCCGTCACCAGACTACAACATTGGTACCCCAACCATTAAGTTATTCATTTCTACCCGTCACCAGACTACAACATTGGTACCCCAACCATTAAGTTACTCATTTCTACCCGTCACCAGAATACAACATTGGTACCTCAACCATTAAGTTACTCATTTCTACCCGTCACCAGAATACAACATTGGTACCTCAACCATTAAGTTACTCATTTCTACCCGTCACCAGAATACAACAATGGTACCTCAACCATTAAGTTACTCATTTCTACCCGTCACCAGAATACAACATTGGTACCTCAACCATTAAGTTACTCATTTCTACCCGTCACCAGAATACAACATTAGTACCTCAACCACTCAATTACTCATTTCTTGATTTTATAATCCGAAGTAATTTTGCACTAAAATTATTTTTCTTTTAAACGAAGCAAACGCAGAATGTCGGTGTAGGGCCACTTGATCAACGATCACAGATGGCAGCAAGCCGTCCTAGGGCCACACCTTGAGATACACTAACCAACACGAAGGCGCGAGGAAAACACGATAACACAGACAGGAAGTTTCTATTTTAGAAAGTATACTATTCTTGTATAGCCTAGTAATGAACTGAGTGGTTTGGAAACAGGTCAATGGCGATACAAATAGTCGGCCTGAATTACAAGACACGAATGTCAAGTAGCGGGGTCAAGAGGTCGCGCTGGACGTATCAAGCTCTTAAGGAATGGTCGAGGTGACGGGAGATAGCTGACCGTCAATCCTGGCATTGATAATTCACAGAATAGGATGTGATAAGAAACACTGGTAGCTCCAAAGTGAGCCTGATTATTATTCGTTGCAGACTTTTGAATGTCAATTGGAATACAATTAAATAAAGAAGTGGTCAGTTTGATGTTAATTGAGAGATTTGTTCTCCTTCTTATGCCTTCGTGCGTCAATGTGACTATGCGATGTATGGATCTTTTTGGTGTGTATAGAAAGCAGTTATTGGAATAAGGTTGTTGTATCTCTCATAGACTTGTTTATCGTACGTCTTCCTGCGTCAGTTGTTTATCGTTACGTCTTCCTGCGTCAGTTGTTCATCGTCGGTCTTACTGCGTCAGTTGTTTATCGTACGTCTTCATGCGTCAGTTGTTTATCGTACGTCTTCATGCGTCAGTTGTTCATCGTACGTCTTCCTGCGTCAGTTGTTTATCGTACGTCTTCCTGCGTCAGTTGTTTATCGTACGTCTTCCTGCGTCAGTTGTTCATCGGTACCTCTTCCTGGGTCAGTTGTTCATCGGTACGTCTTCCTGCGTCAGTTGTTCATCGGTACGTCTTCCTGCGTCAGTTGTTCATCGTACGTCTTCCTGCGTCAGTTGTTCATCGGTACGTCTTCCTGCGTCAGTTGTTTATCGTACGTCTTCCTGGGTCAGTTGTTCATCGGTACGTCTTCCTGCGTTAGTTGTTCATCGGTACGTCTTCCTGCGTCAGTTGTTCATCGGTACGTCTTCCTGCGTCAGTTGTTCATCGGTGCGTCAGTTGTTCATCGTACATCTTCCTGCGTCAGTTGTTTATCGTACGTCTTCCTGGGCCAGTTGTTCATCAGTACGTCTTCCTGCGTCAATTGTTCATCGGTGCGTCAGTTGTTCATCGGTACGTCTTCCTGCGTCAGTTGTTCATCAGTACGTCTTCCTGGATCAGTTGTTCATCGTACGTCTTCCTGCGTCAGTTGTTCATCGGTACGTCTTCCTGCGTCAGTTGTTCATCGTACGTCTTCCTGGGTCAGTTGTTCATCGTACGTCTTCCTGCGTCAGTTGTTCATCATACTTCTTCCTGTGTCAGTTGTTCATCGTACGTCTTCCTGCGTCAGTTGTTCATCGTACTTCTTCCTGTGTCAGTTGTTCATCGTACGTCTTCCTGCGTCAGTTGTTAGTCGGTACGTCTTCCTGCGTCAGTTGTTCATCGTACGTCTTCCTGCGTCAGCTGTTCATCGTACATCTTCCTGCGTCAGTTGTTCATCGTACGTCTTCCTGAGTCAGTTGTTCATCGTACGTCTTCCTGCGTCAGTTGTCCATCGTACGTCTTCCTGCGTCAATTGTTCATCGGTGCGTCAATTGTTCATCAGTACGTCTTCCTGCTTCAGTTGTTCATCAGTACGTCTTCCTGGGTCAGTTGTTCATCGGTACGTCTTCCTGCGTCAGTTGTTCATCGGTACCTCTTCCTGGGTCAGTTGTTCATCGGTACGTCTTCCTGCGTCAGTTGTTCATCGGTGCGTCAGTTGTTCATCGTACATCTTCCTGCGTCAGTTGTTTATCATACGTCTTCCGGGGTCAGTTGTTCATCGGTACGTCTTCCTGCGTCAATTGTTCATCGGTGCGTCAGTTGTTCATCGGTACGTCTTCCTGCGTCAGTTGTTCATCAGTACGTCTTCCTGGGTCAGTTGTTCATCGGTACGTCTTCCTGCGTCAGTTGCTCATCGGTACCTCTTCCTGGGTCAGTTGTTCATCGGTACGTCTTCCTGCGTCAGTTGTTCATCGTACGTCTTCCTGTGTCAGTTGTTCATCGTACGTCTTCCTGCGTCAGTTGTTCATCGGTGCGTCAGTTGTTCATCGGTATGTCTTACTGCGTCAGTTGTTCATCAGTACGTCTTCCTGGGTCAGTTGTTCATCGGTACGTCTTCCTGCGTCAGTTGTTCATCGGTACGTCATCCTGGGTCAGTTGTTCATCGGTACGTCTTCCTGCGTCAGTTGTTCATCGTACGTCTTCCTGGGTCAGTTGTTCATCGTACGTCTTCCTGGGTCAGTTGTTCATCGTACGTCTTCCTGCGTCAGTTGTTCATCGGTACGTCTTCCTGCGTCAGTTGTTCATCGTACGTCTTCTTGGGTCAGTTGTTCATCGTACGTCTTCCCGCGTCAGTTGTTCATCGTACTTCTTCCTGTGTCAGTTGTTCATCGTACGTCTTCCTGCGTCAGTTGTTCATCGGTACGTCTTCCTGCGTCAGTTGTTCATCGTACGTCTTCCTGCGTCAGTTGTTCATCGTACGTCTTCCTGCGTCAGTTGTTCATCGTACGTCTTCCTGGGTCAGTTGTTCATCGTACGTCTTCCTGCGTCAGTTGTCCATCGTACGTCTTCCTGCGTCAATTGTTCATCGGTGCGTCAGTTGTTCATCGGTACGTCTTCCTGCATCAGTTGTTCATCAGTATGTCTTCCTGGGTCAGTTGTTCATCGGTACGTCTTCCTGCGTCAGTTGTTCATCGGTACCTCTTCCTGGGTCAGTTGTTCATCGGTACGTCTTCCTGCGTCAGTTGTTCATCAGTGCGTCAGTTGTTCATCGTACATCTTCCTGCGTCAGTTGTTTATCATACGTCTTCCTGGGTCAGTTGTTCATCGGTACGTCTTCCTGCGTCAATTGTTCATCGGTGCGTCAGTTGTTCATCGGTACGTCTTCCTGCGTCAGTTGTTCATCAGTACGTCTTCCTGGGTCAGTTGTTCATCGGTACGTCTTCCTGCGTCAGTTGTTCATCGTACCTCTTCCTGGGTCAGTTGTTCATCGGTACGTCTTCCTGCGTCAGTTGTTCATTGTACGTCTTCCTGTGTCAGTTGTTCATCGTACGTCTTCCTGCGTCAGTTGTTCATCGGTATGTCTTCCTGCGTCAGTTGTTCATCAGTGCGTCAGTTGTTCATCGGTACGTCTTAGTGCGTCAGTTGTTCATCGGTACGTCTTCCTGGGTCAGTTGTTCATCGGTACGTCTTCCTGCGTCAGTTGTTCATCGTACGTCTTCCTGGGTAAGTTGTTCATCGTACGTCTTCCTGGGTCAGTTGTTCATCGTACGTCTTCCTGCGTCAGTTGTTCATCGGTACGTCTTCCTGCGTCAGTTGTTCATCGTACGTCTTCTTGGGTCAGTTGTTCATCGTACGTCTTCCTGCGTCAGTTGTTCATCGTACGTCTTCCTGCATCAGTTGTTCATCGTACGTCTTCCTGGGTCAGTTGTTCATCGGTACGTCTTCCTGGATCAGTTGTTCATCGGTACCTCTTCCTGGGTCAGTTGTTCATCGGTACGTCTTCCTGCGTCAGTTGTTCATCGTACGTCTTCCTGTGTCAGTTGTTCATCGTACGTCTTCCTGCGTCAGTTGTTCATCGGTATGTCTTCCTGCGTCAGTTGTTCATCGGTGCGTCAGTTGTTCATCGGTACGTCTTACTGCGTCAGTTGTTCATCGGTACGTCTTCCTGGGTCAGTTGTTCATCGGTACGTCTTCCTGCGTCAGTTGTTCATCGTACGTCTTCCTGGGTCAGTTGTTCATCTTACGTCTTCCTGGGTCAGTTGTTCATCGTACGTCTTCCTGCGTCAGTTGTTCATCGGTACGTCTTCCTGCGTCAGTTGTTCATCGTACGTCTTCCTGGGTCAGTTGTTCATCGTACGTCTTCCTGCGTCAGTTGTCCATCGTACGTCTTCCTGCGTCAGTTGTTCATCGTACGTCTTCCTGCGTCAGTTGTTCATCGGTACGTCTTCCTGGGTCAGTTGTTCATCGGTACGTCTTCCTGCGTCAGTTGTTCATCGTACGTCTTCCTGGGTCAGTTGTTCATCGTACGTCTTCCTGGGTCAGTTGTTCATCGTACGTCTTCCTGCGTCAGTTGTTAGTCGGTACGTCTTCCTGCGTCAGTTGTTCATCGTACGTCTTCCTGCGTCAGTTGTTCATCGTACGTCTTCCTGCGTCAGTTGTTCATTGTACGTCTTCCTGGGTCAGTTGTTCATCGTACGTCTTCCTGCGTCAGTTGTCCATCGTACGTCTTCCTGCGTCAATTGTTCATCGGTGCGTCAGTTGTTCATCGGTACGTCTTCCTGCGTCAGTTGTTCATCAGTACGTCTTCCTGGGTCAGTTGTTCATCGGTACGTCTTCCTGCGTCAGTTGTTCATCGGTACCTCTTCCTGGGTCAGTTGTTCATCGGTACGTCTTCCTGCGTCAGTTGTTCATCGGTGCGTCAGTTGTTCATCGTACATCTTCCTGCGTCAGTTGTTTATCGTACGTCTTCCTGGGTCAGTTGTTCATCGGTACGTCTTCCTGCGTCAATTGTTCATCGGTGCGTCAGTTGTTCATCAGTACGTCTTCCTGGGTCAGTTGTTCATCGGTACGTCTTCCTGCGTCAGTTGTTCATCGGTACCTCTTCCTGGGTCAGTTGTTCATCGGTACGTCTTCCTGCGTCAGTTGTTCATCGTACGTCTTCCTGTGTCAGTTGTTCATCGTACGTCTTCCTGCGTCAGTTGTTCATCGGTATGTCTTCCTGCGTCAGTTGTTCATCGGTGCGTCAGTTGTTCATCGGTACGTCTTACTGCGTCAGTTGTTCATCGGTACGTCTTCCTGGGTCAGTTGTTCATCGGTACGTCTTCCTGCGTCAGTTGTTCATCGTACGTCTTCCTGGGTCAGTTGTTCATCTTACGTCTTCCTGGGTCAGTTGTTCATCGTACGTCTTCCTGCGTCAGTTGTTCATCGGTACGTCTTCCTGCGTCAGTTGTTCATCGTACGTCTTCCTGGGTCAGTTGTTCATCGTACGTCTTCCTGCGTCAGTTGTCCATCGTACGTCTTCCTGCGTCAGTTGTTCATCGTACGTCTTCCTGCGTCAGTTGTTCATCGGTATGTCTTCCTGGGTCAGTTGTTCATCGGTACGTCTTCCTGCGTCAGTTGTTCATCGTACGTCTTCCTGGGTCAGTTGTTCATCGTACGTCTTCCTGGGTCAGTTGTTCATCGTACGTCTTCCTGCGTCAGTTGTTCACCGGTACGTCTTCCTGCGTCAGTTGTTCATTGTACGTCTTCTTGGGTCAGTTGTTCATCGTACGTCTTCCTGCGTCAGTTGTTCATCGTACTTCTTCCTGTGTCAGGTGTTCATCGTACGTCTTCCTGCGTCAGTTGTTCATCGTACTTCTTCCTGTGTCAGTTGTTCATCGTACGTCTTCCTGCGTCAGTTGTTAGTCGGTACGTCTTCCTGCGTCAGTTGTTCATCGTACGTCTTCCTGCGTCAGTTGTTCATCGTACGTCTTCCTGCGTCAGTTATTCATTGTACGTCTTCCTGGGTCAGTTGTTCATCGTACGTCTTCCTGCGTCAGTTGTCCATCGTACGTCTTCCTGCGTCAATTGTTCATAGGTGAGTCAGTTGTTCATCGGTACGTCTTCCTGCGTCAGTTGTTCATCAGTACGTCTTCCTGGGTCAGTTGTTCATCGGTACGTCTTCCTGCGTCAGTTGTTCATCGGTACCTCTTCCTGGGTCAGTTGTTCATCGGTACGTCTTCCTGCGTCAGTTGTTCATCGTACGTCTTCCTGTGTCAGTTGTTCATCGTACGTCTTCCTGCGTCAGTTGTTCATCGGTATGTCTTCCTGCGTCAGTTGTTCATCGGTGCGTCAGTTGTTCATCGGTATGTCTTACTGCGTCAGTTGTTCATCAGTACGTCTTCCTGGGTCAGTTGTTCATCGGTACGTCTTCCTGCGTCAGTTGTTCATCGGTACGTCTTCCTGGGTCAGTTGTTCATCGGTACGTCTTCCTGCGTCAGTTGTTCATCGTACGTCTTCCTGGGTCAGTTGTTCATCGTACGTCTTCCTGGGTCAGTTGTTCATCGTACGTCTTCCTGCGTCAGTTGTTCATCGGTACGTCTTCCTGCGTCAGTTGTTCATCGTACGTCTTCTTGGGTCAGTTGTTCATCGTACGTCTTCCCGCGTCAGTTGTTCATCGTACTTCTTCCTGTGTCAGTTGTTCATCGTACGTCTTCCTGCGTCAGTTGTTCATCGGTACGTCTTCCTGCGTCAGTTGTTCATCGTACGTCTTCCTGCGTCAGTTGTTCATCGTACGTCTTCCTGCGTCAGTTGTTCATCGTACGTCTTCCTGGGTCAGTTGTTCATCGTACGTCTTCCTGCGTCAGTTGTCCATCGTACGTCTTCCTGCGTCAATTGTTCATCGGTGCGTCAGTTGTTCATCGGTACGTCTTCCTGCATCAGTTGTTCATCAGTATGTCTTCCTGGGTCAGTTGTTCATCGGTACGTCTTCCTGCGTCAGTTGTTCATCGGTACCTCTTCCTGGGTCAGTTGTTCATCGGTACGTCTTCCTGCGTCAGTTGTTCATCAGTGCGTCAGTTGTTCATCGTACATCTTCCTGCGTCAGTTGTTTATCATACGTCTTCCTGGGTCAGTTGTTCATCGGTACGTCTTCCTGCGTCAATTGTTCATCGGTGCGTCAGTTGTTCATCGGTACGTCTTCCTGCGTCAGTTGTTCATCAGTACGTCTTCCTGGGTCAGTTGTTCATCGGTACGTCTTCCTGCGTCAGTTGTTCATCGTACCTCTTCCTGGGTCAGTTGTTCATCGGTACGTCTTCCTGCGTCAGTTGTTCATTGTACGTCTTCCTGTGTCAGTTGTTCATCGTACGTCTTCCTGCGTCAGTTGTTCATCGGTATGTCTTCCTGCGTCAGTTGTTCATCAGTGCGTCAGTTGTTAATCGATACGTCTTACTGCGTCAGTTGTTCATCGGTACGTCTTCCTGGGTCAGTTGTTCATCGGTACGTCTTCCTGCGTCAGTTGTTCATCGTACGTCTTCCTGGGTAAGTTGTTCATCGTACGTCTTCCTGGGTCAGTTGTTCATCGTACGTCTTCCTGCGTCAGTTGTTCATCGGTACGTCTTCCTGCGTCAGTTGTTCATCGTACGTCTTCTTGGGTCAGTTGTTCATCGTACGTCTTCCTGCGTCAGTTGTTCATCGTACGTCTTCCTGCGTCAGTTGTTCATCGTACGTCTTCCTGGGTCAGTTGTTCATCGGTACGTCTTCCTGGATCAGTTGTTCATCGGTACCTCTTCCTGGGTCAGTTGTTCATCGGTACGTCTTCCTGCGTCAGTTGTTCATCGTACGTCTTCCTGTGTCAGTTGTTCATCGTACGTCTTCCTGCGTCAGTTGTTCATCGGTATGTCTTCCTGCGTCAGTTGTTCATCGGTGCGTCAGTTGTTCATCGGTACGTCTTACTGCGTCAGTTGTTCATCGGTACGTCTTCCTGGGTCAGTTGTTCATCGGTACGTCTTCCTGCGTCAGTTGTTCATCGTACGTCTTCCTGGGTCAGTTGTTCATCTTACGTCTTCCTGGGTCAGTTGTTCATCGTACGTCTTCCTGCGTCAGTTGTTCATCGGTACGTCTTCCTGCGTCAGTTGTTCATCATACGTCTTCCTGGGTCAGTTGTTCATCGTACGTCTTCCTGCGTCAGTTGTCCATCGTACGTCTTCCTGCGTCAGTTGTTCATCGTACGTCTTCCTGCGTCAGTTGTTCATCGGTACGTCATCCTGGGTCAGTTGTTCATCGGTACGTCTTCCTGCGTCAGTTGTTCATCGTACGTCTTCCTGGGTCAGTTGTTCATCGTACGTCTTCCTGGGTCAGTTGTTCATCGTACGTCTTCCTGCGTCAGTTGTTAGTCGGTACGTCTTCCTGCGTCAGTTGTTCATCGTACGTCTTCCTGCGTCAGTTGTTCATCGTACGTCTTCCTGCGTCAGTTGTTCATTGTACGTCTTCCTGGGTCAGTTGTTCATCGTACGTCTTCCTGCGTCAGTTGTCCATCGTACGTCTTCCTGCGTCAATTGTTCATCGGTGCGTCAGTTGTTCATCGGTACGTCTTCCTGCGTCAGTTGTTCATCAGTACGTCTTCCTGGGTCAGTTGTTCATCGGTACGTCTTCCTGCGTCAGTTGTTCATCGGTACCTCTTCCTGGGTCAGTTGTTCATCGGTACGTCTTCCTGCGTCAGTTGTTCATCGGTGCGTCAGTTGTTCATCGTACATCTTCCTGCGTCAGTTGTTTATCGTACGTCTTCCTGGGTCAGTTGTTCATCGGTACGTCTTCCTGCGTCAATTGTTCATCGGTGCGTCAGTTGTTCATCAGTACGTCTTCCTGGGTCAGTTGTTCATCGGTACGTCTTCCTGCGTCAGTTGTTCATCGGTACCTCTTCCTGGGTCAGTTGTTCATCGGTACGTCTTCCTGCGTCAGTTGTTCATCGTACGTCTTCCTGTGTCAGTTGTTCATCGTACGTCTTCCTGCGTCAGTTGTTCATCGGTATGTCTTCCTGCGTCAGTTGTTCATCGGTGCGTCAGTTGTTCATCGGTACGTCTTACTGCGTCAGTTGTTCATCGGTACGTCTTCCTGGGTCAGTTGTTCATCGGTACGTCTTCCTGCGTCAGTTGTTCATCGTACGTCTTCCTGGGTCAGTTGTTCATCTTACGTCTTCCTGGGTCAGTTGTTCATCGTACGTCTTCCTGCGTCAGTTGTTCATCGGTACGTCTTCCTGCGTCAGTTGTTCATCGTACGTCTTCCTGGGTCAGTTGTTCATCGTACGTCTTCCTGCGTCAGTTGTCCATCGTACGTCTTCCTGCGTCAGTTGTTCATCGTACGTCTTCCTGCGTCAGTTGTTCATCGGTATGTCTTCCTGGGTCAGTTGTTCATCGGTACGTCTTCCTGCGTCAGTTGTTCATCGTTTGTCTTCCTGGGTCAGTTGTTCATCGTACGTCTTCCTGGGTCAGTTGTTCATCGTACGTCTTCCTGCGTCAGTTGTTCACCGGTACGTCTTCCTGCGTCAGTTGTTCATTGTACGTCTTCTTGGGTCAGTTGTTCATCGTACGTCTTCCTGCGTCAGTTGTTCATCGTACTTCTTCCTGTGTCAGGTGTTCATCGTACGTCTTCCTGCGTCAGTTGTTCATCGTACTTCTTCCTGTGTCAGTTGTTCATCGTACGTCTTCCTGCGTCAGTTGTTAGTCGGTACGTCTTCCTGCGTCAGTTGTTCATCGTACGTCTTCCTGCGTCAGTTGTTCATCGTACGTCTTCCTGCGTCAGTTGTTCATTGTACGTCTTCCTGGGTCAGTTGTTCATCGTACGTCTTCCTGCGTCAGTTGTCCATCGTACGTCTTCCTGCGTCAATTGTTCATAGGTGCGTCAGTTGTTCATCGGTACGTCTTCCTGCGTCAGTTGTTCATCAGTACGTCTTCCTGGGTCAGTTGTTCATCGGTACGTCTTCCTGCGTCAGTTGTTCATCGGTACCTCTTCCTGGGTCAGTTGTTCATCGGTACGTCTTCCTGCGTCAGTTGTTCATCGGTGCGTCAGTTGTTCATCGTACATCTTCCTGCGTCAGTTGTTTATCGTACGTCTTCCTGGGTCAGTTGTTCATCGGTACGTCTTCCTGCGTCAATTGTTCATCGGTGCGTCAGTTGTTCATCAGTACGTCTTCCTGGGTCAGTTGTTCATCGGTACGTCTTCCTGCGTCAGTTGTTCATCGGTACCTCTTCCTGGGTCAGTTGTTCATCGGTACGTCTTCCTGCGTCAGTTGTTCATCGTACGTCTTCCTGTGTCAGTTGTTCATCGTACGTCTTCCTGCGTCAGTTGTTCATCGGTATGTCTTCCTGCGTCAGTTGTTCATCGGTGCGTCAGTTGTTCATCGGTACGTCTTACTGCGTCAGTTGTTCATCGGTACGTCTTCCTGGGTCAGTTGTTCATCGGTACGTCTTCCTGCGTCAGTTGTTCATCGTACGTTTTCCGGGGTCAGTTGTTCATCGTACGTCTTCCTGGGTCAGTTGTTCATCGTACGTCTTCCTGCGTCAGTTGTTCATCGGTACGTCTTCCTGCGTCAGTTGTTCATCGTACGTCTTCTTGGGTCAGTTGTTCATCGTACGTCTTCCTGCGTCAGTTGTTCATCGTACGTCTTCCTGCGTCAGTTGTTCATCGTACGTCTTCCTGGGTCAGTTGTTCATCGTACGTCTTCCTGCATCAGTTGTCCATCGTACGTCTTCCTGCGTCAGTTGTTCATCGTACGTCTTCCTGCGTCAGTTGTTCATCGTACGTCTTCCTGCGTCAGTTGTTCATTGGTACGGCCTCCTACGGCCGTCCAGTTCAGTTGCCCATCCACGTGTTTCAGTAAGCGTCATAGGAAGCTGAGGTCTTTGTTCTTCAGCCAAGCGTATTGCGTCGGTCGTTGTAAGTTATGTTGTTCAATGATTACTATAACATTATCTATCGGGGAGAAGAGACTAACCTACAATCTAGCAAAACTTGCTGATCATACAATGTCAGTCAAGACCAGGAGAACCAAGGCCCCCACCACCCCCCCCCCCCACCCCACCCACCCCCATTTCACTTCCATGCAGGTCTCCCTAGAAACAGGCTGTTTCATGGCAGTCTGGCTAACGAGGTTGGGATCGACGTGATCCCCGTATTAGCGAGCGACTTGTAGATGAAGCCAAGCATAGCGCAACCACCTGGAGGACTTCGGTCAACCTCCATCAGCACGCTCGGGATTTGAAGAAAGCTACTGCAACCCGCCACTTAACGCCATTTTCAGGGTGTACAAAAGAGCAAGCGTACTTGTCGCGGACATACAACAACAACATATTATCTATCCATCTATCGTTGGACCTCCTTCGTGCCTTGCAATATTGTTCTTATTGTACGCACGCTTCATGCAGCATCTAGAATATATCTAAAGAAATCAGTAGCCCATTCAAGTTTTTGGTATATGATAAAGATTTGCCTTTTTCTTCTAACAAGATTTGGTGACCAAACTGGGAGTCGCCAGATCCGAGTGTTAAAAGCCTTGGATTAATGGGAAGGTCCTCCCTCTTACTGGAGAACAGTTCACACTCTAAACCAAAACGGAACCACTTGAGTGAAACAGGATGAAAGTGGGCACTTGTTACGTACAGTCAAAACCAGTCGGTGTAGATCAGTTTAATTTTCAGCTGCAGAGAACAGAACGATAGAAGAACTAAGACAGAACTGTACCGTGTGGACCGCAGGGAAAGATGATGATGATGATGAAAATCCGTTGAGCTGGTAGCTCTTGACCGTCCAATGCCTCCCAGACAAAAGTACAGGCCTTCCTCGGAGCTCGTATAAAGCAAATTGTTTTACAGGCATCATGAGGGTATGAATGTATCTTTCGAGAATTACCGAAGATAGGCAGTCCAGTATCGTCCCAGGATAGTCACGTGCTGCTGAGGACGTAGAACACACACCTGAGGCGGCCATCTCATCATTGCGTAGTCAGTCATGTTGTTGTTGTTGAATGCCCACAATGAGCACGATTACTCTTTTGTGCGCCCTACAAAGGGCGTTAAGTGGCGGGTTGTCGTAGCTTTCCTCACATCCCGAGCGTGCTGTTGAAGTTGGACCGGGGTCTTCCAAACAGCTGTCCTATGCTTGACTTCATCTGCGTGTCGCTTACTACTATGGGGATCACGTCGATCCCTCACCTTATTAGCCAGTATGCCGTGAAAACAGCCCGTTTCAAGTAAGGGCTACGAGGAAGACAAGGCGAGGGTATTGCCCAGTATATTTTGCCTCAACCAGACGTTAGTCTTCCTTCCCAAGTCAGTCATGTAAACTTTTCGGTAGTTAACACGTCTGGCCTTCCCCGCCAACTAAGGGATCGTCACAATAGGACTGAAGTGCAATGTCCTATGACCTGCATCTCAACATCATTCATGGGGACAATTGATAGAGGACAGACAGCAAATAACAATGTATGAAGTGGGTGTGGGTTGATGATGCACAGAGCATATACCACTCGCCGATGGGGTCTGCAGCTACACATATAGGGCTGCATGTACTCCTCAGTCTGACCACTCTTCAAGGATCTATCAGGCTTAGGTGGCCCTGCCAGGAGTAATACTAGCTCCCGAGATCTTAGGGGCTCACCGACCTAGATAAGTTAGGCCTACACTGGGATAATAATATGGAGAATGAATAGGTCCACGGCCTGCTCAAGTCGGATGTGTTGGACAGAAAGGTGCAAATAACGCAGTCATCTGTATACTACGACACAACGTATTCCGTTCTCTAGACTACATTCTACTACGAACAAACGAAGCCAAGCTAAGCCATATGCATCCAATAAAGGGTGGCTAAGGAGGGTTTTGAATGGGGCTAGCATTCCTCACCTGAATGTCCGGGGTGTCAATAGTGTTTATCTATTACTTCACTTTCCTTTCTGTTGTCAGGTGTATTTGGTTTTCCGAGTGCTTAATATCCAATTGTCTTTGCTAGTGTAGTCCCCAAAAATGTGTTTATAAATTAATGTCAGTTTAGATGTATGTCTTCAGACGACGATCACCTGAATACAACGTAGACCACGGCAAACATGACGCCGACTCTCCGCTCTCACTGATTTGTCACCTCGACACTTGACATTTTCAACGCGATCTTAACATACAGTCCTGGAGAGAATGTCAGCCGGTTAAACTTGAAGAATGGATCAGCATATCGTTGTCTGAGATCATCGAAACAGGTGTGTGCAGTCTACATTGAAACAGGTGTGTCGAATCAATAATTAAAACTGGTGTGTCAAATCCACATCGACAACAGGTGTGACAAATCCATATAGGTGTTTCAAATCCACATCTACACAGGTGGGTCAAATCCACATCTAAACAGATGGGTCAAATCCACATCTAAACAGATGGGTCAAATTCTCATCTAAACAGATGGGTCAAATCCACATCTAAACAGATGGGTCAAATCCACATCTAAACAGATGGGTCAAATCCACATCTAAACAGGTGGGTCAAATCCACATCTAAACAGATGGGTCAAATCCACATCTAAACAGATGGGTCAAATCCACATCTAAACAGATGGGTCAAATCCACATCTAAACAGCTGGGTCAAATCCACATCTAAACAGCTGGGTCAAATCCACATCTAAACAGGTGGGTCAAATCCACATCTTCCTCTTCTGCGTTCGTTCTCAATCTCCCGCTACCAAACCCTGAAAGGGCTTAAGTAGCAGAATGTAGTCCAGAGAACGGAATGCGTTGCTTCACTGCGATATTTGCACCTTTCGGTCCAACACATCCGACTACAGCAAGCATTTTTTTAGTACCGGGTTAGCATTACCTCTTCGATCCCTTCTCCTTAGCCAGTCTGCCCTGCTGCAGCCTGTTATCCAAGATCACCGCGTGAAGGTGTAGAAGGGTCTTGGCAGCTCTGGTTCGCTGGCCCTGAAGCTAGCAGTCAGCTATGGGTCGCTGACCACTGCAGATCATGCGCTGCTCAGCATCTTGATCCCAAATCCAGATCTAAACAGGTGTGACAAATCTACAATCTACTTGTCTCATTTATTTGTTTAGCATTTTTAGACCGGGTTTGCCTTCCATCTTCGAAGAAATCTCTGCTTAGACAGGCTGCATGTTTGCAGTATGTTTCCAGGGCCGCCACTTGGAGGCGGAATAGGGTATTGTCAGTTAGGATTACTGACCCTGATGCAAGCGGCCATGTGTCGCTGGCTACTGTCAGCTATGATTCTATGACTGATGTCAGTTATGAGTTGCTGGTTGTCAGCTATGATTCTCCGGCTGCTGTCAATTATGGCTGCTTCAGTTATGAGCCTCTGGCTACTGTCAGTTATGAGCCTCTGGCTACTGTCAGTTATGAGCCTCTGGCTACTGCCAGTTATGAGTCTCTGCCTACTGCCAGTTATGAGTCTCTGACTACTGCCAGTTACGAGTCTCTGCCTACTGTCAGTTATGAGTCTCTGCCTACTGGCAGTTATGAGTCTCTGACTACTGCCTGTTATGAGTCTCTGACTACTGTTAGCTAATTCCTAACTGCATCTGCAGTCCCAGCTTTGAGTTCAGTGTTGAATTAGTGGATCAGTGTTGAATTAGTGGACCCGTGTTTCTTCCTTAACTGGTTGTACATCGGACAGTCCTGTTAGACACGCTCATCAGTGTGTTAGTTTAATCCAAATGTGTACAGTGACGCAGATAGTCCCACCATGGGTGTTGTTTTGTGTTTCAATCTGCTGTGACCTCATGCGATAGAGCGCAGCAGTTAGCAACCGGTAGACCAAAACTAGATAAGTACTACGTTACAGGTTTTCTAGTGGGGAGAGTGTGTGTATGTGTGAGTGAGAGAGAGAGAGAGAGAGAGAGAGAGAGTGCATAAACAAGATCGCCACCTACATCGCTATTATCCCCAAATTATTTTAAAGCTTATCTTTTCTTCGTTCTGTTTTCTAATGTGCGTTGTATTTTGCCTAATGGTCTACTTCATTCAATTTCAGCACGAATTTTTTTGTGGTGGACCTTCGCAATGAAAATAAACGCTGCAATGGCCGTAGTTGTTGTTGCTGTTGCTGCTACTCGTGTTGAGTTAGGTCTTGACGGATTTTTTTTGGTAGCGGTCTACAGTGACTATAATAACAACGCAGAGGCATACTTGATAATGTGGAATTGAGTCCTCCTGGCTGTAGTACAATGCAAGGCACCTCAATGAACTCACCAGTATGGACATTAATCGTAATGGCAGAATACTGCAATAAACAAAGTTGAAAGGTCGAACAAACAAAACCAAAACAAGTTTCACCAAGGGCAGATCAAACTAAAATAAAACAACAGACAACGGCCAACTTCACTGAATGAATAACCAGAGATTAGAGAAGATGCAATCTAAAATCCACGACATTTCTTGAAATTACGTGCTAATCTCTTGGACCGCCGACTTGTCGCCAAGAAGGAGCTGCATGCAGTACACACCCAGACAACGAGACGAGAGACAGGGGTTCAGCAAACAAAGACAGCTAGATAGAGAGAGAGAGAGAGAGAGAGAGAGAGAGAGAGAGAAAGAAAGAGAGAGATGGTGGAGAGAGATGGGTTGAGAGAGCGGGGAGGGAGGGAGAGACGCTGAAGGTACAACTTGGGCCGATGACACACCAGTGAATGAATGAGCTCACATCAATTACCGATTCGTATCTTCTTGACTCGCCCTTGTACAGTCAGCATAAACAGGAAATTGTTTCCCCAGATGCTCGCGATCAGACTTGTCCTCGTAAAGTCAACATAAACCAGCACTTGTTTCCTTAGATGCTTGTGACAAGACTCACCCTCGTACAGTCACCATAAACCAGCAGTTTTTTCCCTAGATGCTTGTGACAAGACTCACCCTCGTACAGTCACCATAAACCAGCAGTTTTTTCCCTAGATGCTTGTGACAAGACTCACCCTCGTACAGTCACCATAAACCAGCAGTTTTTTCCCTAGATGCTTGTGACAAGACTCACCCTCGTACAGTCACCATAAACCAGCAGTTTTTTCCCTAGATGCTTGTGACAAGACTCACCCTCGTACAGTCACCATAAACCAGCAGTTGTTTCCTTAGATGCTGGTGTTCAGATTAGTCATCGTACAGTCACCATAAGCCAACAGTTGTTTCCTCCAAACTTCTCGCTATCAGACCCGCCCTCGTACAGTCACCATAAACCAGCAGTTGTTTCCCTAGATGCTTGTGACAAGACTCACCCTCGTACAGTCACCATAAACCAGCAGTTGTTTCCATAGATGCTTGTGACACGACTCGTCCTCGTACAGTCACCATAAACCAACAGTTGTTTCCCTAGATGCTTGTGACAAGACTCGTCCTCGTACAGTCACCATAAACCAACAGTTGTTTCCCTAGATGCTTGTGACAAGACTCACCCTCGTACAGTCACCATAAACCAGCAGTTGTTTCCTCCAAACTTCTCGCTATCAGACTTTCGTACAGTCACCATAATGGAGAAGTTTGGAGGAAACAACTGTTGGTTTATGGTGACTATACGAGGGCTATTCTGATAGCGAGAAGTTTGGAGGAAACAACTGTTGGTTTGTATTATAGTGACTTTTTTTTTTTTTTTTTTTTTTTTGTAAGCAAACAAAAAAAAAAGGTCACCATAATAAAAACCAGTAGTTGTTTCCTCCAAACTTCTTGCTATCAGACTAGCCCTCGTACAGTCACCATAAACCAACAGTTGTTTCCTCCAAACTTCTCGCTATCAGAATAGCCCTCGTATAGTCACCATAAATCAACAGTTGTTTCCTCCAAACTTCTCGCTATCAGACTCGCTTTCGTACAGTCACCATAAACCAGCAGTTGCTTCCTCCAAACTTCTCGCCATCAGACTCGCTTTCGTACAGTCACCATAAACCAGCAGTTGCTTCCTCCAAACTTCTCGCCATCAGACTCGCTTTCGTACAGTCACCATAAACCAGCAGTTGTTTACTCCAAACTTCTCGCTATCAGAATAGCCCTCGTATAGTCACCATAAACCAGCAGTTGTTTACTCCAAACTTCTCGCTATCAGACTCGCTTTCGTACAGTCACCATAAACCAGCAGTTGTTTCCTCCAAACTTCTCGCTATCAGACTAGCCCTCGTACAGTCGCTATCAGACTAGCCCTCGTACAGTCACCATAAACCAGCAGTTGTTTCCCCAAGCTTCTCGTGTTCAGACAAGCCCTCGTATAGAGCAAAGGGCAAATCATTGTTGAAACATCATCTATATGTATCATTCTTTATTGCCAATTAGTAACGTGGGCTCTTTCTTATGGCAACTCGTTCTCTCGTCAATCTCGACTCGTATCACTGACAACTTGCGATACATTGTATTATTCGCTGTGTGGATCCAATGTACCATTAAAGTGAAGGATGAACTTGGACCCTTGTACTCCAAATGTTGTAAAAGACGATTAAAGAAGGTTGTGCATGCGGCTAGCAACGTCACGTAAAACCATTACTATTGTCTCCACCACTGCAAATGCTGGGATACAGGATCCGTGTAAATGATTCAGCTGCAACCTTATGCTTCACATGCAGCTGAAAGGTGGAGAAATTGTGAATCAGTAAATGAAACAAAACGTTTCAACTCCCGATGAAGTACAGGTCTCCAACAACTACACGCCATGTTATCCTGTCCTGTGCCAACTCTTATACCTCCATCCATGACTTTATTGTCCCTTTAATGTTTCTACGCATGTTTTGTCATGTATTCGCAATTAAAATTATGTATTCGCCATGAGAATTGATCTATTCGCCATTAGAATATATGTATTCGTCATTAGAATTGATGTATTTGCCATTACAATTATGTACTCGTCACTAGAATTGATGTATTCGCCATTACAATTATGTACTCGTTAATTAGAATTGATGTATCCGCCATTATAATTATGTATTCGCCATTATAATTATGTATTGGTCATTAGAATGATGTAATCGCCATTAGAATGATGTAATCGCCATTAGAATGATGCAATCATCATACGAATTATGTATTGGCGATTTTAATTCTTGTATACAGCATCATAATTTTGTGAATGTTTTAACATCATTTTCTATTATGTCCGCTGGAATTAGCAAGCGATCATTGATTTCCACTACCTTATATATATAGTTGATTGATTGATTGAGTGGCTCTAAGCGAGGTACATAGTGCCGGCTATTTCTGCTCACTCACAAGAAGCCTGAGTTTGCACTGATACTTTCATAGCAACTGATTTACGTGATACGGCTGCTAGTTCCATGCACAACGCCTTTACCGACATGCTTATGAAGGTTTCGGTTGTTCTACTCATTTTCAACATGGGTATCACTCTGGTTACAGAAAAGTATAAAAAACGTAACATATTTGACTCATAGCTGTGGGGATTGACACTGTAATCCCCATTGCAGCGATATTACTGAGGAAAATCGCACTGCAATATAGCCAGAAGGAGTTTGTCCACCTTCTCCAGTACGCCTGTGGATATATGAAGAGCCACTGTAACCGGCTACGAAAGAAACGTCATAAAGAGTTAACTCAGAACAAGAAGCTTCGAACAACAACGAACTGACTACGGCACCGACAGAAGTCACGAGTGAGCTCACGAGAATCCTCCACCCCTACTGGCATTTCATAATCAGACACTATTGTTGTTGTTATCCCATGGCTGCTGAACAAGCCTGCTCTTGGCAGCCTAATGCCATTCTTAGATAGATACAGGTCTTCTTCAGTTGTTTCACTGATCCGTACAGTGTGTTGGGAATTGTCGGCAGTGCTTTAAGAATCTTTTCCTCATGCCCGCAAGCGCCTTGAACTCAATGAGTAAGTGTCGAACTGTTTCATCAGGATGAGAGCAATGTCTGCACAAGGGCAGATGCAGGGGATTGATGCGGTTCAAGTGGCTACTGACTGGTGTGTCATGTTCGGAACTGAAAGATGAGACATTGATCTCTTCTATGTAGTTTATTTATGTCATCGTTTCTTTTTCACACTGCGACATATTGTTCCCGTCGCCCACCTGTTCATCCAGATTTTCAGAGTATTATTCGGAATTTATAAATTATAGTATTTATAATATTCATATTAGACCGTGTTTTGACGTTCTTCTGTCGTCTGGTTACGACGTGGGCCAGCGGTGACACGGTTCACAGCCCGAAGGTGCTGGGTTCGCTCCTCAATCACAACACCGACCGTTACCCACGGGAACCTAACCCTTAGAAAATGCAGAAGGGAGTAGACCCTGACATCAAATGGATGCCGAAGTCGGATTCACTCGGCCGACGGGCGCAAAATTAAAACAGTGCAAATACCACCGCCTTGGGGAATAGATAAGTAAGGCGGACGCAAAATAAATACAAACAAAACAAACAATATGACGTATGTGCCTGAACTAGCGCTGACTTTTCACTTGATTTCAAGTCCAGATGCATCATTTAAATATACACATTTATGGTGACAAAGGATAAATGAGTGGACCGAAATATCAGTACGAGCGCATGTTAACAGTATATCATGTCTATCATTCATATTGTCCCTACAGTGTGAAGCACTTGCCATCATTGTAGCTGGTCCAGAGCCAGCATGCCCGACATTGTAGAAAGTCCAACTGAGATGGGTTGACCACCTTGCTCGAATGTCAAACGAAAACCTCACAAAGAGGGATGCGCAAAGCGAAGATGATCATATGGATGTCCCAAAAAAAAAAGTTTCAATGAGTCTGGAGGAGTCTTTTAAGTGCTTTCAAATAGACATTTGCAGTCCTGCCCACTGGATGCCGACAAAAGAAGTAGCATTTGGCAACAGTCAGTGTCCTTTCACGAGAAGCTGCACGGAAGTCTACAGAGCCTTGAGTAGGCTGCTGCCTTCGTTAGAGTCATTGCAGTCGAGGTCTGAAGACGAAGGAGGCAGAAAGAATCGACATTACCACCTGGGATCTGGGAAAACCTAGCTCAAAATCGTTCAATACGGAAATGTATGATCAAAACGGAAGCTGCATTCAGCGAGGGCCTCAGTGCCCAGGCAGCCCCGGACAGACGTCCAATAAGAAAGTTTAGAGCAGAGAGTATACCAGTGGTAACTGCGGGCTATGTTTACCAATCATACTATAAATATCAGCGCTCCCATTGGCTTGAATAGTCACGAGCGTACTCATATACTCGATGAAGATGTAGGACATGGGATGATGTTGACGACGATGGAGAGAATTATTAGCTGACCCCTTTTAATTGGAAGTCTGTTTTTTTTTGGAATCGTTCATCTTTTCCATCCAATGTGAAACAAATGCCACCACTAGGGTTGGTCCCTTTTACTAACTTGACTTAACGTCTTTATACTGTTTTAGTAGACTCTGCAGAGTCGATATACATATCTCTTGTACTTCATTTGATCTAGAAACGTTGCGCATTCAATCTATTCTTAAATGCATTAATTGACCCTGCTTCCACTACTTCCTGTGGCAATTCATTCCAAGCATTCCCCCTTCTCTGACTAAAAAAATTATTTCCTAATACCTAATCTGGCTCTTTCTTTAATTAATTTGTAGCTGTGCCCTCTCGCTCTTGTAGGCAGCTGTAAGGTTGTTTCAAATCAGCTGTAATAATTCACCATTTCGCACCAATGTGAAGTATATATTTTAACTGCAGCTGGTCCCTGTACAGGAAGTATCCGAGCTTTTGCAGTGAATTATTACAATATGGCAATGGTTTCAATATGATGAGGTTGTCAGATTCAATTACAAGCCTCTTTAGTCGTCTTTTTCGAGATGTTCCGAAATTGACAATGGTCCTGTTCTTTTCATCCCGGTTCTTGATCTTGATGACCCGTTCCTTAGCGCAGCTGCAGGTCCCAACTTCGTCTCTAGTGGACCCTGTCTTGGGCTACGGAAGTCCAGTGCGTTGTAAGTGCTCCTTTAGAGGCATCTTGGATGTTGCAGCGTACAGCAAGGGAGTCTGACCAGCGCATTGGAGATCTTCCCTGCGGTCTCTTCTTACCTCTTGGGTACCAGACTGCCGTCGCCGTGCTCCTTCGACCATCGTGTGACCTGTCCATAAATGTTCTACCTTATCTGCATAGATTACTGTATATTTCACCTGGGACAATCGTCTTATGTCAGAATTATGGAGCCCTTGCATACGTTGGTTTCGGCACAGTAGCACATCGCAAAGAGCACAGTGGAATTCAAGAGGGAGGCTCGTAGGTCCTGGTCATGGCAATCGGAACCGCACGATTGTCCACCTAGTTACCACTCGCATAACATAATCAGCCCGAAATACACCAAACTTCAATTGAGTAGAAGACTATTCAACTCCTGTCTGTTAATACTGCCATTCACTCATGATAAGTGTTGTTGTTGTTGTTGTCGAATGACCATACTGAGTAAGTTTACTCTTTTATACAACCTGAAAAGGGCGTCAAGTAGCTTTCCTCACAACCCGAAGGTGCTGATGAATGTGGTCTACAGCCCCCCCCCCCCCCCCCGCAGTTGTGCTATGTTTGTCTTCATCTGCATGATGCTCACTACTACGGGGGTCAAGTCAATCCGCATCGACGTCCTGGTCAGGTTTAAAAAAGATAGTTGTCCATCGCAAGCGATGATGGCGGGACCATCAGACGGTTTTGTCTTGATGATGTAACTTGGGCTATATTTTGATTATAGTGAGAGAGACTCTGCGCTGGTCATCATCCTCACTCTCTGGTCCCGAGCTACCTTAGGCAAATGGCAAGACATAAGTCAAGACGACTGGAGCTAATTCGGGATGCAGGCACTCTTTTCCCACCCACATCTTTTGAAACTAGTATGTAATGCCTGACCGAAATAGCGTTTCTGTTCCCCGAGTCCTGATACGTGAGAAGTAACTATCTGTGTGCGTGTGTGGGGTAGGGGATGAGGTGGGGGAGATGCTTTATAAACAAACTCTTTAATTATGAGAAATACTATTATACGAGTGAATAATTGAATTCCCCGAGTATCCGATGAAATACTGCACATATAAAGACCGTACACCTGTTTATTGATCTCACGAGTGGTTTTACTCCGGTCCGGTAAGGGTGCGTTTCGGCTAACCTGTATTTTGAACGATAACCACATAGAGCGTTCAATTCGCGTAGTGGTAAAGCACTTGGTTTTCATGGCAAAAGTACGGGAATGTGAATATCGCTATCGTTACTCTCAAGTCTATCCAGCTGTAGATGGGCACCTGCCATACGACTAGAGAACAAATAGACACTGACCACCTTACCGCATACAAGCTATGGCTTGATATACTGAAGTGTCTAACAACTTCATTCTCGGATTGTAGTGTAACTACTATGGGACAAATCTTGACTTTTAACCCGATAGAGAACAATGCAGATAGAGAGTTAATAACTTCATTATAAGGTGGATATGACCATTTGTCTTCCTCTCTGCCTGGCCTTCGTTAATTGTGAGTCAAGCCGACGTTTACTGCTGAGTAAATTTGAACTGAACTCGACTAGGACGCGAACCAAATCTCATTACTATGAAAGGCAACTGTTATAACCGATCGGCTACTGGGTCATCCTGTACTTCAACCCTTCTTTTGGTTCGTCTCGCCAATTCGGCAACATGTAGCAATGTTGGCAGTCCACGTCAGAGACGAAAGCCATTATGGAAGAGTTCCAAATTGTGTATGATACATATCGATTCGTGTGTCTACCACAGATAGGCAGAAACATTATCTCTCAATCTACGGCCTCTCTCGTTGGCGCTTTTATAGCTTGTGTCCATTCGAGTGTGAGAAATCGTTTTATCTTCATGTCTTTATCGTTTGTCAGGAAAACTAATTTTTGGCTCCCGCGGTGTTCAAAACCATAGCATGGCATACATGTTTGATTTGTTCTTTTTCTGTCGGGGTAAGGGAAGAAAGGATGCGTATACTGTAAGCCTGGTCTGTACGCTTCGAGGCCCTCAATTTCTCAGCCTTATAAATCGTCTCGGTTAAGACACGAGTCTAGTATTGACAGTTCTAGATGGCTGCTTGTATCATGGTCAGCGAACGAGAGCTGACCATGACCGGACTCCGAGTGGCAGCACCGGAAACATTGCACTAGTCTGGTCTCGTTAAGGGGATAGGGGTCGCAGTAGGCAAACCTATACTCCCAAGGAATAAGATGGAACCGTATGCATTGGGTGGGCGGGGTTGTGAACTAGGCGTTCTTCTTCAGATCCATCTCAATGGGTGGGTGGGGTTGTGGGCTAGATATCCTCTTTCAGATCCATCACAATGGGTAGGTGGGTGGGGTTGTGAACTAGATATCCTCTTTCAGATCCATCTCAATGGGTGGGTGGGTGGGGCTGTGGACTAGACATCCTCTTTCAAATCCATCTCATTCGGTGGGTGGGTGGGGTTGTGAACTAGATATCCTCTTTCAGATCCATCTCAATGGGTGGATGGGTGGGGTTGTAAACTATATATCCTCTTTCAGATCCATCTCATTGGGTGGGTGGGGTTGGGAACTAGATATCCTCTTTCAGATCCATCTCAATGGGTGGGTGGGGTTGTGAACTAGATGTCCTCTTTCAGATCCATCTCAATGGGTGGGTGGGGTTGTGAACTAGATATCCTCTTTCAGATCCATCTCAATGGGTGGGTGGGGTTGTGAACTAGATATCCTCTTTCCGACCCATCTCAATGTTGTGGACTAGACATCCTCTTTCAGATCCATCTCATTCGGTGGGTGGGTGGGGTTGTGAACTAGACATCCTCTTTCAGATCCATCTCAATGGGTGGGTGGGGTTGTAAACTAGGCGTTCTTCTTCAGATCCATCGCAAATATTGTGGACTAGACATCCTCTTTCAGATCCATCTCATTCGGTTCTTCTTCAGATCCATCGCAAATTGTTGTGGACTAGACATCCTCTTTCAGATCCATCTCAATGGGTGGGTGGGGTTGTGAACTAGACATCCTCTTTCAGATCCATCTCAATGGGTGGGTGGGGTGTGGACTAGACATCCTCTTTCAGATCCATGTCATTGTCCCCATCTGTTCTACTTTCCATTGATATTGTTCTAGACGTGTAGCCTAGTCGGCAGTGAGCTGGCTTCCTAGACTCGGATTATAACAGCGTGCCAGTGATTCGAGTTCACGGACGGATAGAAAACAATCTGAGCCATGGTTCGTGCCTGGTACCCCCACTCCTCCCGTTGACCCAGCTGTAAATGGGTACCTCACGTGTGAGTTAAGGAAGGTAAAAACAGCAAGGAAGGGAACTGGTGACCCCACCTCACCTAGCCTCTAGCTTAGTACATGAAGAGATCTTCATCCCGACTGCATCTGTTGCCATGGGACTGAACTCTATAACACTGTTTTTCTGTCTTTCTCTCTATCTGTTTTGTATTATCTGTATGTTTAGTTCTATGCCTTCTAACTTACCTCTTCATAAAACGTTCTCAATATAAGCGGGAGGCACGTTCATTATCCACCTCGTTAGCCAGATTGTTCTTAAAGCGGCTGTTTCCAGGGAGTCCTGCACGGACGTCGTGGGGATCTGGGTCAGTATGTTTCGTCTGACCCTGACTAACATTCTGTTGTCCGATCAGCATGTTTTACCTGACCAGTCGTTAGTCTCCTCTCCCCACCGAACCCTGACTAATATGTCAGATCAGCATGTTTTACCTGACTAGTCGTTAGTCTTCTCTCTCCACCGAACCCTGACTAACATGTCAGATCAGCATGTTTTACCTGACCAGTCGTTAGTCTCCTCTCTCCACCGAACCCTGACTAACATGTCAGATCAGCATGTTTTACCTGACCAGTCGTTAGTCTCCTCTCTCCACCGAACCCTGACTAACATGTCAGATCAGCATGTTTTACCTGACCAGTCGTTAGTCTCCTCTCTCCACCGAACCCTGACTAACATGTCAGATCAGCATGTTTTACCTGACCAAAAGTTAGTCTTCTCTCCGTGAGTATACGTCACATCTTAGTCCACCTGTACTTCTTCAGAGGTGGATGCCCCTGTGCAGATCCCATCTCTGGTATGATCTGGATGTAGCCGGGAGGAGGATTTCCTGCTTAGCGGGCTAGGCTCGAGCAGCTTATTATTCCGCTGGGTTGGGACAAGTGCAGCGGAGGGTGGTTAACCGATGTGCGAATCCATCTGAATAGACTCAAACAATAGAGCAAAGTAGACCCGCAGCCTGTTAGGCACCATCTATGCTGCTCTTAACAAACGACCTAACCATGACCGGTGTTATGCCATGTCTCGCATTCTTGCCCTTGTCATACGTTAAATTCGTTACTTATAGTTTAACCATGACCATATGTAGTTTTCTATTACAGTTGGCTTTGGTTTAACTCCACTTACAAAGATATACGTAATGTCCCGGTGGAATTCTCTAATGATTTCCCGATTGAGTTCCAGATTTAAACACGAAAAGTTTGTACGATAAAGTTTGTGAATATACGACACAAATCATAAAAGCCAAGGTCCAATTAGCCTTCCACGTAATCAGAAGCCGGTATTCCATTCTACTTCCCAGAGGAATGGAAGAGAGCCGCTGGTGTGAAAAAAATTTTTTTTTTTTTTTTTTTTTTTGCGTTCGCCTTGTTTTTTTATTCCCCAAGGCGGATGTGCGTTACACTGTGGTTTTTATTTTGCGCCTGTCGGCCCAGTGCATCCGACTTCAGCATTCATTTTATGATGTTGATGAAGCGAATCAAGGCGTCGTCCATGTTTTCTATCAGGTATCCGCTGGATTAGTGCCCCGCGGATAGTCCTTTAATCTCACGCGATGTTTACGTTTCGTACATTCGCAGAAAAAGTGACCAATGCCTGGCTTGCAATTCTCCTAGAAATATTAGGATTTGGCACAGAAAAAACGTAGAAATACGACAGAGAGTTGAAAACGCTATTGGCCCTTTTGAAGATCTGTTCACAACAATCAAAAGACGAAAGATGGCCTGGTGCGGGCACGTCGCAAGGTCCAACGGAATTACCAACTCGATACTCTTTGGTTCCGTACCAGGACAGAGAGGACGTCCAAGGAAGAGATGGGTGGACAACATCACTGAGTGGTCAAGCCATCGTCCCGGTGAGATACGACAGGTTGCGGCAGACAGAGAAAAATGGCGTGGGATTTTGAGAGTGTCTTCAAGTGTGCCCCAACGACCTGATGGGTTACGGGATGAACTGAACTGAACAGAAAAAAAAGCTAGCTCAGATATGGACACGATTTCTCGATACTGGAAAATGGCTAACAGAACCCAACATTTGATACTCCCATACGTGTACAGTCACTATCATTGCTGAAAGTGCCATGACAGAGCACAAACTCTATAGCTCATACAGTCGTTCAGAAATTTTCGTCTGACTTCGGCAAGTACACATTTACAGCTGGGTAGACTGGAAAAAAACTCGACATGCCCGATGTGTCAAACTGGCCAGGTTGTGATCGAACCTGGTTGGTTGGATTTGTAAACCAAGGTCACAACCCCTAGGTCACCCACCGAACCTCATTGGAATTTTAATAGCGTTCCTTTGACCTCTCATGTGGACATCAGTAAGGCCAAGTGTACTTTCCTATTCTCCTAACTCTTTCCGATATTTCATAGTCCAATTTGTAAGTTAGAACGTTTGGTCTCCTAACATTAACTGATTCTCTCAGCAGAGTCGATATATCGGCTCTGAAACTGTCTTGAAATGCCGTATAGCTGATATATTGGCTCCCAAATTGATTCACTTCGTAGAGCCTGTATATTGTCTCTCAAACTAATTCATTGAGTTGGTATATTTTTTTCAAGACTCATTCCCTCCATAGAGCTGCTATATTGGCTCCAAAACTCATTCCCTCCGTCGAGCTAATATATTGGGTCCAAAACTTTCTTAAAGTGCCGCAGAGCTGATATATTGGCTTGAACAGTTGTCATACTAATACATACAAGTCTGTCCATACCAAATATTCATACAATTATAAAACTACATGTATTTCCTACTGGTAGTTTCACATTGCAAGACTAAATGTGTTCAGAATCACACAGTATTCCGAAGTGAATGAGTTAAATGGGTAAACGGATCCGATATAATCTCAATTGAAATACAATGATAAAATTCAAAACAGGCTATACGCAAATAGATATCCGGAGATATTCTGCAGAAAACCTCGATCCAGCATCCTCATTAGTTGACTTCTCAAGGGGCTGCCAATTTGCAAGAAAACATAGGGTGACGGTGAGAGCAGTCCAGAGGCTGGACAGAAGTGGTTGTGTTTGTGTCGAATGCCCACAATGAGTAGGTTACTCATTTGTGCGCCCTGGAAAGGACGTTATGTGGCGGGTTGTAGTAGCTTACCTCATATCCCGAGCGTGCTGATGAAGGTGGACCTTGGTCCTCCAGGCGAACCTCCAACTATGCTTGGCTTCATCTGCGTGACACTCACTACTGCGGGGATCACGTCGATCCCTCGCCTTGTTACCCAGGATGCCAATAAAACAGCCCGTTTCCAGGAAGGGCTACGAGAAAGGCAAGGTGAGGGTCTTGTCCAGTATGTTTTGCCTGAACCTGGCTAACATGTCTGATCAGCATCTTTTTTTCTGACCAGTCGTTGGTCTTCCTTCCCAGACAGAAGTAGTGAAGCCAACTACCCTGACCAGGACTGGCCTTCTGATCAGGAACTAGGTGACCAATGCCAACCCCAGATCCATCGGCCCACACCCCTACAGTGCTAGTAAAACCGAGTAAGGGGGCGCCTCTAGTGGGCATGGACTATCCAATCGTCCATGGGTCACTGTGACAAATCTTAACGACCAGAGACGGGGTTGGGACCCGCGCAAGATTGACTTCCTGTTCGAGTACCGGGTCAATTATGAACTTTTGAACTATGCACATAATTTAATTAAGGAAGCACTTGGGGTTATGTTTGGTGTTGTTATGTGATGGAAACTTGTTGTCTACATGCTCTACAGAGCATTCTAAACCAGTATGTTTAGTTTAGTTCAGTCGAAGAATCAATGTCATTCCACACGGTTTAACCCAATACTGCTTTGTTCTTCTCCATATTTTTGGAGAATCTCAGCACAATGGACGGACTCCGTAGAACGGGCGAGGATCCCGTAATAGATTGGCCAGATTTGTAACATAATTTTGAATTTTGAACTGGCAGCGGCCGTTTAAGCCTACTCTTTTCAATTAACAACTGCCGGGGAATTTTTAACGTCCGCGACACTGAACATGGGCGTCCGATCTCTACTTCCCAGAGATCTGAGATAATACCAGAAAGTCCACGTTATAAAAATCCCGGTCTCCGCCGTGATTTGAACCCTCGACCTCCAGCTCCTGGGGCCGACGTTTGACCTGGAGGCCACTCAATCCCTTCAGTATGAATATGTTAAGTTAAGTTAAACGTATGAGATATTGAAACACAAGTCAGCATTGTCAGACAAACAAGCAATCGTGTGCACATAATAAGTCAATGGCTAAAACGAATCTACTCACGACATAGTGAAGAAGTCTGAATATGAGACTGAAGACACAGCCAGTGAAGAACACAAACAACTTTGCTCAACAACTGAACACATTGTCAAGCCACAGTGGCGGTCGTTATGTTCCAGAGTGATTCAGAAAGTAAACACTAGTGGGGATTCGGGTAGTTCGTATCAGCTAAAGGGAAGCCCAAACAGCATATGATAAATATACTATTACGGTTATTCTAATAATTGTAATCCGGAAGCTTAGTGTGGGACAAATCCCCCGGCTGAACATTCAATAGAACAATCATTGCGGTATTACTTCCCCTTACTGGAATCACGTTTGTAGTAAGAAGAAAGGGGAATGGGGGAGGAGGAAAACGAGAAAGAGAGAGAGAGGTGGGAAGAGAGGGAGTGATTTATAAGACGGGAATAAATAACACTTGTTTCATTAGTCGTTAAGGTTTGCAGTATTCTCGATATGAAAAAACAAACTCCTGCCTTGCCGAGGTTTTGAACTCGTGTCCTCTTGATGTGAGCATCGCTATCTAAGCCGCTCGGTCACTAATCCGCTACACTATTTTTTTAACTATCCTAATTATAAGTACCACTATCGCTGGAGACAAACGAGAGATTATAGAGGGCCTTCTTCGCTAATCAGAGATCTGCATCTGATCTTATAACGATTACATCAGAAATGAGCGTCTTATTTGTGGGGGGGGGGGGGGGGGGGGCGGCATTTATAAGAACAAGTTAATATTATTTGTTTTGTGTGGGGTTTTTTTTGTTTATTTAAACTACGTGTGACGGCACAAGCTGTTATGTGTTATTTATGTGTTTGTTTATTTCATTTTTTTTTTCACTTTTATGTTTATTTGATTGCTTATTTTTGTATGTTTTTTTTTACTTGTTTTAATTTAATTTATTTATAATTGTGTTTTTTTTTTTGTAGGGGGTGGTGGTGGATACCGGGGGGGGGGGGGGGGTACATTCCTTTTTTATTTTGGTGTTTCTTTCGTGAATTGGTGTATTGGGTTGTTTTTTTATTTATTTATGGTTGAAATAATCACCGTCATATCTGGTAGGTTAATGAACAGGCCTGCAATAGTAGAGGATGTACACTGAACGTTCGCTCGCTAGGTTACGTAGAAGTTGGCTAACATTAGGAGAAACAGAAGTCCACCCAAAGAATGTTGGACAGGTCAAATCACGCACAACTGAGGATGAAAACAACGAGATAAAGTTTCATCATCATCATGTCCCATAACCTAGAAGGTTGTTGAGGCACGTTATTGTAGTTTGTTGTACCAGCTCCCGCCATACAACAACGGTGTGTCTTGGACTGCTACACACCTGACGGAGTTCAGCTCTCTCCACGTGACAGGTTAATGGCACTGGAATCGATCTTTAAATAGTGCCCGGTAGGAAAAGAATAGGAACACTGTAAGCGTCCAGGCCTGTCGTAAAATGTGACTGAATATAATTGAGCACGGCGCTAGCAACCGCGTCCTGATGTTTGTGAATGCCCACAATGAGTAGGTTACTCTTTTGTGCGCCCTGAAAATGGTTGCAGCAGTCTTTCGTCACATCCCGAACGTGCTGATGAAAGTGGACCGGGGTCCTCCAGGCGGCTGTTCTATGCTTGGCTTCATCTGGGTGTCACTCACTACTACGGGGATCACGTCAATCCCTCACCTCGTTAGCCAGGCTGCCATAAAAACAGCCCGTTTTCAGGGATAGCAACTAGGAAACCGATGTGAGGGTCTTGACCAGTATATTTTGCCTGACCCGGACTAACATGTTTGATCAGTATATTTTGCCTGACCCTGACTGTAATGTAACAGTTCCCGCCGGAGCAAGGGGAGTTTAGGGTGCATGAACATGTTAAAGCCTAAAGCTACCTGAATGCATGTCAAGGTCACTCACCGTCTCAGCAAAGGAGAACAGAGTTGGGTTAAGGAATGTGGACAGGTAGAAACTGACCACTGGCCTTCCGATTTTGGTAGGGGGAGATTGATTGACAGACGAAATTGGCAACGGGGCTTGCTGCGAGAGAATGAGTGACAGGTGTGCAAAGTGTTTCGTTCCAATTGGGATTGAAGATGACCATACCTGAGATCGATTGGTCAAGCTCTGTCCTTGCTTGAGGATATATAACTCGAGACAAAGTTTAGCTCGGGAGGCTGGAGGAGAGATGGAGAGAGAGGCTAGATAGAGAGAGGCTGTATGGGAGAGAGAGAAACTGAATGTAGATAGTATGTTTAACTTACCGACTTAGATAGAGGAGCGATTGATAGACGGTTGGACGAATGTTTAGTGATAGAACAGGATCGCTCAAATAGGTGTGTGAGTTTGCATTAATATATAATCTGAACATGTGTTTGTAAGCAAGGACACATTGTGAACGAGTTAATACGAGATCGCCCGCCTGAGGGGATTTCAGTGAGGAAGAGTATTTGATAAGGTGTGTTGAAGACGCAGTTAAGGCGATGTGTGTGTGATGTAATTGCAAGGCAATGGAACTGGGTTTTTAGATAGTTGGGAATTCCATCAATAGCTAATGCTTACAATTCCCGTTATAGTAGAATGTTTAGTTTAGATATGTATTATATTGTGTTTGTAATTTCTCTACTCATTCTATGATATGAGTATGATATAATAAATATGCCACCTGCTGTGTGATATGTCATTTACTGAGTATGGTCATGATGATGTGGATGAGTGTGAGAATGTACTAAGTTAGATCACGGCTAGCAACAGAGGGTCTGCTACAACATGTCTGATCAGTATATTTTGCCTGACCCTGACTGACATGTCTGATCAGTATATTTTGCCTGACCCTGACTGACATGTCTGATCAGTATATTTTGCCTGTCCAGACGTTAGTCTTCCTCCGCTTTTGATTTAGTTATATGGGAGCGAATGACGAATAGCTGGTTTAACACTTAAGTTTGCTCAACCGTCTAAAGGTGAAGGTTACCCCGATGAGATCAATCTTGATTACACAAGATGCTATCCTCTGACCTCGCAAATAACAAATATATTACGGCTGTTACGCGAACAGTTGCTGTGATTAAAATCAATGGTGGCTGCAGTTGAAATTACATCAAACGCAATGAACAAGTATGAGTTAGTTTTCCGATCCAAACATTACACGACGCCATCAAACGGCAGAATTTGTTTTAACAGCTAAAGACACGACATGCGAGAAATATGTTCTGACATCTACAGGTGCTGAGTTGTTTACTGTCGATGCATTACTCTGGTAGCACATTGCTGTGGCTATCCTTACATCCCCTGTGAAAAAAAGAACACAGAAAAGAAATAATGCTGTTGGATTACCGTGACCTAATTCAGTTGTACGACACATCTTCGTCCATGTCCATCCTGGGGCTTTTTGTTAAGGAAGATATAATATAGTCAAAGTAACCTGTCTTTGCATGTTGTAAAAGGAGCCTAAGAATGATTGTATATGCAGCCGGCAACCATATCGTGTGAAACATAGTGCTACATAAACAACAACTGATTTGACTATTGCTTCATACAAAGAAGTAGTCGCTGTATGCTCCTGCTGTAACAAGCAAAGAAGGATGACTAATTAGAAGACAGATGTGCTATTCACAACATCGAATCGTTGCTCTCCTTCATATAGAGACACACAGAACAATCAGGGTAAGATAATATAGAAAAAAAAACAATATGGAGTGAGGAAGGGAAGTGGTCACCTCCCCTCACACAAACTGTGGTTTAGTATACTGAAGTCTCTAACATTTCTCAACTTAACTTAACGTCTTTATACTGGTTTAGAAGACTCTACGGAGTCTGTATACAACCAGTTTCTTTGAGGGTGGTTTTTACAGATGTAAGAGTCTATCTTAATAGACTTAAACACTAGAGTTAAGTAGACCCGCAGCCAGTTAGGCGCCATCTATAGCTGCTCTTAATTAACAAACCACCTAGGAAAGGTACAACAAACTTGGGTAGATTTTTAACTTTAATTTTGTCTGCGCAGCGGCCGTTAAGCCTACTCTTTTCGATTTCCAAGTGCAAGATTTTTTCCACGTGGATCTTCTAGTAAAAATTACCCTGACCTCTGGGTAGTGAGGTCGGACCCCTGATCTCTGGGTAGTGAGGTCGGACCCCTGATCTCTGGGTAGTGAGGTCGGACCACTGATCTCTGGGTAGTGAGGTCGGACCCCTGATCTCTGGGTAGTGAGATCGGACCCTTGATCTCTGAGTAGTGAGGTCGGACCCCTGATCTCAGGGTAGTAAGATCGGACTCCCGTGTTCAGTGTCGAGCATGTTAAAAATTCATTGGCAGTTGGAAATCGAAAAGAATAGGCTTACCGGCCACTGCCCGGACAACATTCAAATTAAAAACCTACCCAAGTTATTTGTTGCATTCCCCCAAGTCGTTTGTTAAGACCAGCTTAAGAGCAGCAACTGGCTGCAGGTCTACTTTAAAAAAAAAGGCAAAGCCCGCCGTCCATCGTAGACGATGATGGCATAATTAGTTTTCCTAGCGCTATTTTTAGTAAGGATTAACTGCGCTACTTTTTATCCTCACTCTCTCGTCTCGTGCCTGCCACCCGACCCCAGTGGCAAGTCAAGGACAAGACGACTAGGGGGCGACTACGAGATGCATTGGACTCCGCATCAAGCACCCGTGAAAAAGACGGCGGAGTCCTGAGTCGAACCCATACCACCTGATCACGAGGCCGACGGCTTAACCACTTCGCCACGGAATCTACTTAGCTCCAGTATTAAACCTCCCTCAAAGAAACTGGTTGTATACAGACTCTGTGCAATCTTCTAAACCAGTATAAAGACGTTAAGTTAACCACCCCTCGTTTATTATATGTCGTACCTCAAAGTTATCTTAACGCTGGATATCAATGATACAATTTTCGGTCGTTATTAACAGTATGATAATAACTTTGGCGAGTCGGGCCGGATCAATATTTGAACAGATGGCATTGTCACCGAAGTAAGGATCGAGTGCTAAGTTTCAGCGTAATGCGTGCACTGGCAGTTGGTGAAATAGCTTGTAGCAGGTTTCTGATACGAGACCGTCCAAGTTAGGTGGAGTGAGGAAAAACAAACTGTGGACTCATTGGGTGCACGGAGATGTCTTTGTATTAAGTCTTGCACGGAGATGTCATTGTATTAAGTCTTGAACGGAGATGTCCTTGTATTAAGTCTTGAACGGAGATGTCCTTGTACTAAGTCTTGCACGGAGATGTCATTGTATTAAGTCTTGCACGGAGATGTCATTGTATTAAGTCTTGCACGGAGATGTCATTGTATTAAGTCTTGAACGGAGATGTCCTTGTACTAAGTCTTGCACGGAGATGTCATTGTATTAAGTCTTGCACGGAGATGTCCTTGTAATAAGTCTTGCACGGAGATGTCATTGTATTAAGTCTTGAACGGAGATGTCCTTGTACTAAGTCTTGCACGGAGATGTCATTGTATTAAGTCTTGCACGGAGATGTCATTGTACTAAGTCTTGCACGGAGATGTCATTGTATTAAGTCTTGAACGGATATGTCCTTGTAATAAGTCTTGCACGGAGATGTCATTGTATTAAGTCTTGCACGGAGATGTCATTGTACTAAGTCTTGCACGGAGATGTCATTGTATTAAGTCTTGCACGGAGATGTCATTGTATTAAGTCTTGAACGGAAATGTCCTTGTAATAAGTCTTGCACGGAGATGTCATTGTATTAAGTCTTGCTCGGAGATGTCATTGTACCAAGTCTTGCACGGAGATGTCATTGTATTAAGTCTTGCACGGAGATGTCCTTGTACTAAGTCTTGCACGGAGATGTCATTGTACTAAGTCTTGCACGGAGATGTCATTGTACTAAGTCTTGCACGGATATGTCATTGTATTAAGTATTGCATGGAGATGTCCTTGTATTAAGTCTTGCACGGAGATGTCATTGTACTAAGTCTTGCACGGAGATGTCATTGTACTAAGTCTTGCACGGAGATGTCATTGTACTAAGTCTTGCACGGAGATGTCATTGTACTAAGTCTTGCACGGAGATGTCATTGTATTAAGTCTTGCACGGAGATGTCCTTGTATTAAGTCTTGCACGGAGATGTCATTGTACTAAGTCTTGCACGGAGATGTCATTGTACTAAGTCTCAGCTTTGATTGCTTAGTTATCTTCCTCTAACAGTGAGTCACTCATTTACGGGTGGCTTGACGAGCGTTTCTAGATAGTTGATTTTGCCTGGTACTGCACCGTGATAAACCATCGCTCTAACCACTATGCCACTTTTCGTCGAGTAAAAGCACACAAACGTAGGATCTACTGAATGGGTAGTTACAGAAAATATGAACATCAACGATGGACTCTATAGTTGAGAAACAAACGAACGAACAAAACGGTAGGTGTTCGAATCCCGCAAGTTTCAAGCGTCCCGTATGGAGGTGAGATCGACGCCAAATTCTATCAGAGACCAACGAAAACTTGGAAGTCCCGTGTACACACTTTGCACGTAATAGAACCAGTGGGCAGTTGAAAATCGAAAATTGTAGACTGAATTCCGTCGTCCGGGCAAATATTCTAAAGGTGACGAAATTTCTACCAAATAGTGGCCTGCCTGAAGGCCAAAAGGAGGCAGCCTCTCCATCGTGCAGAGTTAGTCAGTTGCCCATCGCAGGCGATGATGGCGACACCATCAGATAGTTTTTGTCTAGATAATGTAACGTGTGATTTATTTGGATCATAGTGACGAAGACACTGCGCTGGTCATCTACCTCACTCTCTAGTCCATAACTACTTTAGACCAGTGGCAAGACATTAATCAAGACGACTGGGAGTAATTCAGGATGCAGGCACTCTGGTCTCACCTCTTCGAGACTAGTGGTGGCTTGAAACCTGTGGGTCTCGAACCCACGCCGTTTCCGTTCTTCACTTTGAGAGGTGAGTGCCTTACCTCTCGATCACAGTGACCCCCAAAGATACAACAGGTCAATCACCTGATTGTCTACACACACGATTGCAAGTCTAAACGCCCACAGAAGACTAGCTCCACAGCCCTACTGACAGAAGAAATACGACTGAGTGAGAAGGAAAAGAGATTTACACACACACATCTATCTGTGGTTGAAAAGGAAGCAACCTGGCCAAAATCTTCACCAAGAGAACGCCATCAAGATGGTATATCCCCTGATATTCTTGTTTTCTTCTATTCTTGATTCCTTAGTAGTAGTGCTTTGTGCATTTAACTACCCAAAGCATTCCTTTTTTTTTTCTTATTTGCTTTCATGCGTCACCTTGAACCAATCTAAAGGAAAAGGTCAGTCCCATGGCAACAGTTGCCGTCGCGGATGAAAATAACTTTTCATGGACTAAACCACAGCCTATATCAGATGGGAGTGGCCAGTTCCTTCCTTGCCGTTTTTTATCTTCCCCAACTCACAAGTCAGGTACACATTTACAGCTCGGTAGACTGGAACATCGGTCGTACCCGGCACAAATCACGGCCCGAATTTTTGTTTTCTGTCCATAAGTGAACTCGAACCTCTGGAATGCTGTAATCCTAGTCTATTAAGTCAGCTCGCCGTTGTCTAGGCTTTACACACTCCAGGAACACATCTAAAGAAATCCGTTTACAGCCTAACCTTAGTCGTATCTCCACGGAGCGTGTCCAGAAACAGTTTGGGCGGTGATATTCAAATTTAACACGAATTTGTTGTTATTGGGTGTCCTACTAATACGGACATGTCTTGCTGTTTCATGAACCTGAGCATATGCCAGTGTGGGCTGTGAGCTGTGTCACTAGCCGTCTCGCCACGCCGACCACCAACTTGTCGTCATCGTATAACCGAACGGATTCGGTCTGTGGTTCAAAAAACGTGTCTTGTCAAAATAAGGAAAACATGTCTAACAAACACAATCAACAGGAATTAGAAATAAGTAGAGCAAGATGGTGTTACGGATTCAAAGGTATCTCGTTCCATGGCTCTCGCCTTTCGGCCCAATGTCATGTAATGGAATCTGCACGTATTTGCTTGTTATTGTTTAGTGCCATTCAAAGTGTTCCATTTATATGGCTTTAGATATTGGGCCGGCGTGGCTTAGTGGTTAAGTGGCACGGCTCACAACCCGAAGGTGCTGGGTTCGATCCCCATCACAGCACCGGCCGTTACACCGGGGAAGCAAACCCTTAGAAAATGTAGGAGGAAGTAGACCCTTGCATAAAATGAATGATGAAGTTGGATGCACTGGGCCGACAGACGCAAAATAAAAACCACAGTGCAACGCACACCACCTTGTGGATTAGAGAAATAAGGCGGACAAAAAATACGGCTTTAGATGAAAAAGCATTTTCCTATTATCGTTGGGGGGGGGGGGGCAGAGAAAGTGAGACAGAGAGTGGGGAATGAGGGGGAAAAGAAAGACAGAAAGGGACACAATGAGAAAGAGAGAGGGATATATTGTGAGAGTGGAGAGAGAGGGCGTGAGTTAGAGAAAGAGAGCATAGATATAGAATGTAAAAAAAAAAATACTTCAACGAACTAGAAAAAGTTTGGAAAGCTAACAAAAAAGTATTGCAGAAATAACACAGTAAGGTCACCGGAAAAGTTAAATTTTACACATAATAAAGATGGCATCTAAACAATGGGTTGAGCTACCTCAGGAATATGTGTCATAACGCGCATATCGCTGCCAAGCAGGATTCTTCTTCTTCTTCATCGTACGCAGTCAGACATCAACTTTTATTTTTTCGAAAAAAGCAGCGGTCATCCTGAGGCTGTCGACACTGCTATAGAGCTTGTCTAGTGTTGCCACTGGTGATGGCCACATCTGCTCTCTCTGATCCTCGTATGTCGGGCAGTTTTGCAGCAAATGCTCAGCGGTCATTTTCCCGGTACCACACGGGCATTCGTCAGTGCCACCTATCTTCAATTTGTTGAATAGGTGGTACCTCAGTCTATTGTGGCCAGTGCGAAGTCTGAAGACCACGACCTGCTCTCTTCTGTTCAACTGGTAATAGACATCGTTTTTTGTGTAGCCAGTATGTTCTGTTTCCCATTTGGTCATGTATCTAGCTCTAATAAGCCGTTTTGATTCTTCGTATGTCATACTAGTATCTGCTTGTGGTAGTCTTGCACCTTCTTTTGCCAGTCTGTCTGCCTCATAGTTGCCTTGGATGTTGCAGTGGGATGGAACCCACTGTACCGCTACCCTTTTTGGTGCGGACTGCTGGCATAGTTGACAGAGTACTGCTCTTAAATCATCAAGTTCAGTATTTTTCCGGCTTTTTAGTGCTGTGACTACGGCCAAGGCATCTGTAAGCAGGACTATATGGCTTTCATTCCTTTTACCTGTCACCATTTCTTCCACTGCCGCCCTCAGTGCCTCTGCCTCCGCTTTGAAATTGCTTGTGTATTTTCCAGTAGCGAATGACAGTGTTATTTATCTGCCATTTGGTAGGTTCAGAAATGCTCCTGCCCCTTCATTCTGTGTTGTTTGTTACAGAACCGTCGGTGTATGCATGGGTCCAGTCTATGCTTGGGTAGTTTTTCGTTATGAAGCTCAGGGTAGTATCTCTTCTCAAACAGGATTCTATTATCCGCCATCTCCCTGTCTGCCGCCAGTGGGAGGGACGACTGGACAAAGAGAGGCCAGTTTACGATGTACAGAAGGATAACCCGTACACCGACAGAAACATTTAGTGCTCCCAGCTAACCAATTCAAGGGCGTAGCTTCAGTTCGTTATTCATAAAATATTCTGGTCGGAGCATTCAAGAAGACACGAACACCATCACAATCGATCGACACTGGAATTTGATAGGCCATGCCCGAAGAATGGAACCAGACACCATCAGCTGAACTGACTTTGAATGGACCCCTTAACAGTCAGTTACCCATCGCAAGAGATGATGGCGACATTATCAGACAGTTTTGTCTTGATGATATGGTTGTTGTTATGGGTCCAGCAGCATCCGGGGTCTCGTCCTTCGGCCCAATACCATGTAATGTTATCTGCGCGTGTTTATCAGTTGTTGTCTAGTGCCATACAAAGTGTTCCATACTTTCAGCCACGGAGGAAGAAGCATTTTCCGAAAATCACTGAGCGCTGGGCACTCAAAGAGATGATGATCAACTGTTTCATATGGGCGTGTGCACAGCTGGCAGGTAAGTTGTGGTTGAATTCTGTTCAGGTGTTTGTTTAGTGGGATGTGTTGGGTTCTCAGTCAGAAAATGGTGCTCTGATCCTTCCTTGTGAGTTGATTTACACTTGGGGCTTGCCCCATGTCTGTAGAACTCCATTCCCGTGTTTCCCATGGCCCATCTGTTCAGCCAAGATTCTCTGTTTACTGTTTTTATGAGCTGTTTGTAAAGTTGTTGTTCCGTGTGGCTGTTCTTGTCCCGATCCCTCCTTTGCTGGTTTGTCTGCCGTGTCCTTGCCAGGTGTGCTTGTGTCCAGGGATCCACTACAGAACTATTTTGACAGCACTGGAAGTGATAATATGGTCAATGTCTAGACATATTTGGATAAGGTCAGGTATACAATGACCAGCAACTTCTAATACTTGAAGAGCTGACATTTAATCTGTGAAAATAACAGAGTTTTTTGGGCCTTTGAAGGAAAGGCATAAAAAACCATCCTCAGATGGTTCAAAGTGGCTTCAAGTGCAGGTATTCCAGCTTCATAGTTGGAGCAAACCTCCCCACAAGAAGACAGTTCATCAGAGGATCCATCCAGGTATTATATATAAACGCCATAACCTGCTTTGATGGTGGCTTTAAATGCAGACCCATCAGTATATACATGTATCCATTCATCGGAATAGGCATCAATAGTTCTTTGAGCTGCTCGAATGAGAGTACTTGGATCTGAACTTTTGGTTCTATCATCTATTAATTTTGCTTGTATTTCTGGTGTTTTAATGAATGCTTGTGGAGGTATATTTTTTACAACTGTATTTGTATTTTACTGTATCTTGTCTTTGATTTCACTAACATGTGAAGTACAGAGTTTTGTTTAATTCTGCTTTTTGGCTGAAAGTTTTCCACAAGGCGTCTGTTGGATGATCCCGTTTCATTCTGCTACTTCGCTCATACACTTCCAAAACTGCTTTATCCCTCCCTACTTTATCTCAAGGGGTCCCACTTGTGTGTGGATTTCGCAAGATGTAGTTTGTGTTGTCCTCATTGCTCCACTAATAAAACGTAGAGCACTATTTTCCACCTTGTTCGGGGATTTCAAGTTAAATTTTGAACAAGTTTTAAGGAGCGCACTATTATATTCTATTGCTGAGCGCACATACCCAAGGTATAAGTCTCTCAAAGTATCCTTGTCTGATCCCCGTGATGAACTAGCAAGCCTCTTTAAGAGCTGTAGACGTCTCCCATCTTTATTCTTCACATTCTGGATGTGATGCTTGAGGTTGAGTTGTCGGTCAAGCGTGACTACAGGATATGTGGGGTGTTTGTGGCTGAGTTGTCGGTCAAGCGTGACTCCAAGATATGTGGGGTGTTTGTGGCTGAGTTGTCGGTCAAGCGTAACTCCAAGATATGTGGGGTGTTCTTCTCTAATCTATTGGTGTCCCTCTAATCTCAAAATTACATTTTGTTTGGCAACTTTGTGGCTCTTAGTGAAGATAGTATGCACTGTCTTTTGACAGTTGATTTTTAGTTTCCATGTTTGGCAGCTGTCATGCGTTCTCCTCAGCTCTCTATTTAGCCTTCATGCCCCACTATCAATGTCTTCATGGCTCAGCCATATTACCAGGTCATCAGCATACAAAGCTTTTTCAGCTTTGATATGATCAGCCAGGTCATTGATATCGATCAGGAAAAGAGTACAACTTATGGATGAGCCTTGTGGTAATCCTTCTTCTAAAACTTCTTTAGAAGAGATCGCATCCTTCACCTTCGTCTGGATCGTTAGCTCAGTCAGGAAGTACTTTATCCAGTTGTAGAGCTTTCCATGAATTCCCATGTTGAACATCTTTATCAGAAGACCTCTCCTCCAAACACGATCGTAAGCCTGTTGTACGTCCAAAAAAGATGACCACTGTTATGCTTCAATCAGTAAGTTTACTCTTTTGTCCGCCTTGAAATGAACGTTAGGTGGCGGGTTGTAGTAGCTTCCCTCACATCCGGAGCTTGCTAATGAAGGTGGACCGAGGCGGTTGTGCTATACCTAGCTTCATCTCAGTGACGCTCATCACTACAGGGATCACATCGATCCACATCTTCTCAGTCAGACTGCCTTGAAAACAGCCTGTTACCAGGGAACGCTACATGGAAGAGAGATTAAGGTCTTGGTCGGATTATTGACCCTGACGCGAAATCCTGGTCAGTAGTATGTGCCTGACTGGACTAGCGTCTCAGTTTCCCAGTGATTGGATAAAATGGAAACAATTTTTCCCGACTTAGCTGACAGTTGTAGGTAACGACCATGGCTCTAGAGCTGGATGTGGTAAAGATCTAGCAGGCCTGTGATGTCATTGAACTATTAATATACTTTATCTTCTGCTCTTACTTGTTAGTCCTGTGACTTTCCGTAGCTTGTCTTAGCGCGGTATCTGACCATACATATATATGTTTTTACCACTTTCCTGTATGTAATCCACAGTACCACCGCAGCCTCGACTTATATTTTTGTCTTACTGAGGGACTTCGCACTGCACTACAGGCAGAAGTAACCGATCCACCTTCTTTGGTACGCCTCCAAACGTAAACAGGGCTAATTTAATGCGCCACCAAATAGATGTCGTCACGAGGTTAGATAAAAGTCAGTACGTGTGACATCCCCAATAACAAGGACACAACACAACGTACCAGCGAGATCACGGGGTTAGATACAAGTCAGTACGTGTGACATCCCCAGTAACAAGGACACAACATAACGTACCAGCGAGCCAAAAACCGATGTGACTGCGCCACATTTGATTCCCTGTCAAGACAACTTAAGACTCAACCGTGAATCTAGTCCGCCAGAAATAACTCTTAGGAACTCTCGTCAAGAATGAATGTTGAAATCACTGTGAGGATAGTGTTACTGTGCCGGTATGAGCAGAGAGGAGACACGAATCATGGTAGCTATTATACCATCATCATGTAGCATGTCCTTTTTAGAACGTCGCTCCCATCACAGTCTGTCTGAAAGAAACTCGTTCCCTTGCCAAAACTCCAGCTTCCGCCACTGTCATACTCAGGCACTCCTGGATATCTTGGTGCCATCGTCTTCTTGATCTACCCCTTCCTCTTTTGCCTGGCACCATACCTTCCATCACCGTCCTCTCAAGACCGTTGTGTCTCTTGATGTGACCAAAGTATTTGCATTTTCTAGCCAAAATGGAATTGATAAACCCGTTCTCCTCTATGCTCAACTCTTGCCGAATGTCTACATTTGTTCTTTTCTCTGTCCAGGGTATTCTGAGGATCTTTCTGTAACATTTTGACTCGAAGGATTCGATTCTTTGTCTAGAAGTTTTGGTAATCGTCCATGCTTCCCGGCCATAAGCTGCCACAGGAAAAACACAGGCTCTCAAGACTTTTACTTTTATCGTTTTGTTGGTGCCCTGTCATAATTTCTTCAGGCTGTTCAGTCTCTGCATTGCCATAGCTAGTCTTCTTCTGATTTCTTTCGAGCAGTCACCATTTTTGTCGATTCTGGAGCCCAGATTTTCAAAATGTGTAACCTGATCTATTTCCTCACCACCCACTGTAAATGTATGCTGACATTGTGTTTTATCGGTGGTCATTATCTTTGTTTTGTTTATGTTTATGAACAGATTTTGATCTTTACTATGTCCATTAACGGCTGAAAGTAGCTGCTCTAGCCCTTCCGCACTTCTTGATAGTATCACCAGACATATATACCAGATTATACCAGACATAGGAAACGTGGACGGAATGGCGAAGAGCCAGACATAAAGACAGCAGAGAAAGAGAGCGTGGTTATGTGTATGAGAGAAAGAAAGAAGGGGACAGGGAGAGAGAGAATATAAAAGACAGGGAGAAAAACTAAAGATAGCGGCAAAATACAAGGGACAGACGTTAAGTAACAGCAATTTTATGAATAACATTTGACAAGTACGCGAATCAGACATGTTTGTCTGTCTTTTTTTTCGACATAGTTCCCGTTCCTGAGAACACACTATGTCAACCTGTCCACTGGCTTGTGGATGCCCTCTAAAAATTAAAGAAGTCTTTCGGTGTGACCTTTAACCAATTTTGCATTTCCTCGTTGTCAGCTGTCTTGAGAATTATCTACTACACGTTTTCCTATAACAGAGACCATCAACGACGGACGAACAGACAGATAATGATGCCTGTATGCGGGGCACTGCAACTCCACGGCACCAGGTAACCACTGCGCCTAGAAATGTTGCTGTGGTGCGTAACATTCCAGGAACAGTGCCATTTTTACTCGCACAATTTCCCCCATAATAAACGCCATTTCATCGCTTTTCGCCGTCTTTTTAAGTGTCTGGCTGCCGGCGTTATGTTTCGCAGCAGCAGAAAAGACATAACACAAATAATAATAGCGGAAAATTTTTTATGTTTAGAATTCATACTTTCAAAAAGAATTAGGTCATACAAAGCTCAGGCATGTTGTACAACCCTACTAGAAATATTTCATTCAGTCCTAAGTTTGGCTCCAATATTTTTTTAACTGGCGCCTAGATTCCAAACAAACCCCTGTCCTTATGCATAATAAGTTATTAGCGTCTGAGTATCAGAGTTGTTGTTGTTGTTTAAATGCCCACGATAAGTAAGTTTACTATTTAATGCTCTTGAAAAGGACGTTAAGTGGCGGGTTGCAGTAGCTCCCTCCCTTCCTGAGTGGGGGGCGGGAGGCATGGGGTGGGGGGTCTGCCCCCGGATATCATCGACCATACACAACATGATAGTCACTAAACAGACTCCGAACTAGTGTGTCACGATGCAAGAGGAACAGGAAGAGATGGAAATACATGGACGATCATACATATGACTAGCGCAATGCAGTATCCAGACCATCTGATGACCTGACCCAACCTCCAGGAAACATGCAATAGGTATAATAGCTGAATACTGGAGGTAAATGGTAAGGTAATCTATGTTGCTGAATACTGGAGGTAAATGGTAAGGTAATGCATGTCTCTGAATACTTGAGGTAAATGGTAAGGTAATTCATGTCTCTGAATACTGGAGGTAAATGGTAAGGTAATCCATATCGCTGAATACTGGAGGTAAATGGTAAGGTAATGCATGTCTCTGAATACTTGAGGTAAATGGTAAGGTAATCCATGTCGCTGAATACTGGAGGTAAATGGTAAGGTAATCCATGTCGCTGAATACTGAATGCATGCTTTATGACGTGGTGATTGGGCAGGGGAAGTAAGTATCTCATCACTGTGAAGTTAGTCATGTAAACTTATCTGTAGTAACGACACGTCTGGCATTCCCCGCCAACTGGGAGATAGTCACAAAAGGACTGATTGGGCAGGGGAAGTAAGTATCCTTACATTTCTGCAAAACGGACAGATAAGATGAATGAGACATCGTAACCAACAAATTTGATATCGCCATTTATATTTTCCTTCACGAAAGACTTTTGGTAGGTTTTTATAACTGCGCCCTTAATATGGGCGTGTGATTAGTGTAGTTATTTAGTGCACTCGCTTTTTACGGCAAAGATACAGGGTTCAACTCCCACGACCGTCACGTTCTGGTTGTCCGAGCTGTAAATGGGTACATGATATGCGTTTAGGTATATAAAATGCAGCGAGGAAAGGAACTGGTCATCCTACCTAATACAAGCGGTCACTTGGTATACTGAAGTCTCTAACAACTTCATTCACCGACAGTAGTGGAATTACTTTAGGACAACCCAAGACTTAGTATACTGAAGTCTCTAACAACTTCATTCCCCGACAGTAGTGTAACTTCTATGGGACAACCCTCGACTTGTTACCCCTATAGTATAAACTAAATCGTACTTACTCGTGTTAGTATAGACTGATTTCAGATTGATTTCTACCCCTCATATTGGTACCCAACTGCCTTTATCGTTGCACTTATCGGCTTATCCAACGGTCTGGGTGTCTGTCTGTGATCATGAGATGAAGTAAAGATTGGGGTCTATCGCAGTACAAATTAAAACCAAGTCTGCACGATAAGTGGCGATTGCAGAAGCAAGCAGCTTTTATCCCTTAAACCCTACAAATCATTGCTGCTGACATCAACCATGTGAAAAACTCTGTTTTGTTTTTGTATGTTTTTTTAAAGTACACCAGATGTCCAAAAGAGCACTGTTACAGCTCGTTCTGAGGTCGGTCTAGAAATAGAAAAACTTGTTACATTCCAGAGATACCTTTGTGACGAGACATAATGCAAATCTGAAATTGGGGTTAAAAACACTTCCGGTTGTGTTTTATTTTTCAATACATTAGAGCCTTCCAGTCTGCTATTAGAGGTGTTACAAATACGGGAGGAATGGGAGGTATATTTTTAGTTTCAACAATAATGGCTCATTGGTTACTTTTCTCCTACAATTTGTTAAATCAATCTTCTTCTTCTTCGTTCGTTCTCAATCTTCCACCACCAAACCCTGAAAGGGTAAGTTGCAGAATGTACTCCAGAGAACGGAATGCGTTGTATTGTAGTTTACAGCTTGGCTGCGATATTTGCACTTTTCGGTCCAACATTCCGACTTCAGCAAGCATTTTTTTGAGTACCGGGTTAGCATTCCCTCTTCGATCCCTTCTCCTTAGCCAGTCTGCCCTGCTGCAGCCTGTTATCCAAGATCACCGCGTGGTGGTGTAGAAGGGTCTTGGCAGCTATGGTTCGCTTGTCCTGACGCTAGCAGTCAGCTATGGGTCGCTGACCACTGCAGCTCATGTGCTGCTCAGCATCTTGATCCCGTTAAATCAATCAAAACCCGTCTACTTTCTACTAAGCACAGGTCCTCAACAAATGCCCGCCAAGTGTTCTTGGCATGCGGTATCATTTACACCTCTCTCCCAACCTCTCCGCCCCCTTGTCCGTGAGTGTTTAGGTTTGCCACTACTTCTTGCCCGAGTGGTCTGCCGGGGTCTTTGACAAGGACAAGAATAGTACCACTGCCTCACAGAGAGACTGTCGTAAGAGGCGACCAACTGTGTGATATGGCATAACACTGGCCATGGTTAGGTGATTTATTTAGAGTAAAATAGATGGCACGTAACAGGCTGCGGATCTACTTTGTTCTAGTGTTTGCGTTTAGATGAACTCGCATATCGGTTAACCACCCTCTGTAAGTGATTGTGCCAACCGATCGGAGTGTTAAGCTGGTCGAGCCTAGCCCGCTAAGCAGGAAATCTTTCTACTGGCTACATCCAGCTCATACCAGAGTTGGGACCTGCACAGGGACATCTGCCCCTGTAGAAATACAAGTCGACTTAGTACTAAGAACAGAACTAAGAACAGAACTAAGAACAGAACTAAGAACTACTTCTTTTGTCCTGATGGATCAAGATGCAGCAGTAAGATGACAGCAGCTAGCGACTCGTAGCTGGCTGCTAGCACCAAGGTCAGTGACTCGTAGCTGGCTGCTAGCACCAAGGTCAGCGACTCGTAGCTGGCTGCTAGCACCAAGGTCAGCGACTCGTAGCTGGCTGCTAGCACCAAGGTCAGCGACTCGTAGCTGGCTGCTAGCACCAAGGTCAGCGAACCATAGTTGGCTGCTAGCACCAAGGTCAGCGAATCATAGCTGGCTTCTAGCACCAAGGTCAGCGAACCAAAGCTGGCTGCTAGCACCAAGGTCAGCGAACCATAGCTGGCTTCTAGCACCAAGGTCAGCGAACCATAGCTGGCTTCTAGCACCAAGGTCAGCGAACTATAGCTGGCTGCTAGCACCAAAGTCAACGAACCATAGCTGGCTGCTAGCACCAAAGTCAACGAACCATAGCTGGCTACTAGCACCAAAGTCAACGAACCATAGCTGACCACGACCCTATTCCTCCTCCATGTAGCGGCCATGGAAACAGGCCGCACTAGTCACTATTGTAGTCTGACCAAGGGAAATGGATCGCAGAGGGAAGACAAGCCTGGTACTCAAATAAGTAAGATCAAATCGGATGTGTCGGGCCGAAAGACACAGATATCGCAGCCACGCTGTAAATTATGACAGAACCTCCTTTTCAGGACAAACGCCGAAGAAGAAGAAGAAGACGAAGATTCTAGAACAGTGGCTGCATTGCAATACCATCAGATGGCTTCTGTAATGTGTGTCTTATCCATCGTTATCGCTTTCTCTTTACGTCCAGTCCCACTGGCAAATGTGTGGTTCTTTCCCACATTTCTATATTAGTGACTCTATCATACCATTTTTTCAGGCCGCAACGGCTCCCGGGTCGACCCAGCCTTAAATGGGCACCGGTTCAGTCTGAGAGGTAAAAGCGGCGAGGGAGGGAAAATGGCTACAACCTCATATAGCAGAGCATTTGAAATGTGAGATCGCTAACATCTTACACCCCAACGGCAGTAATGCTATGGGTTACTTTACCATTTTATTTTCCTAATTCGGTGCAAGCATCCACTGGCGAAAGCTTGAACATGTTAAGCTTTACTTCTTTTTGTTCCCAATGTCACAGAACCATACAATAAGACGGACTTGACACTGAAGATGAAGACCTGTATTTCTGTGGTAGACTTAATTTTTTTCGATGTCCACAAATTATGTAAAGCAATAACAGCCACTCTTGTCTTTTGTATTCTTAATTTTTCTTATTCTTCTTCATCGTACGCAGTCAGACATCAACCTTAATTTTTTCGAAAAAAGCAGCGGTCATCCTGAGGCTGTCGACACTGCCAAAAAGAGCTTGTCTATTGTTGCCACTGGTGATGGCCACATCTGCTCTCTCTGGTCCTCGTATGTCGGGCAGTTTTGCAGCAAATGTTCAGCGGTCATTTTCCCGGTACCACACGGGCATTCGTCAGTGCCACCTATCTTCAATTTGTTGAATAGGTGGTACCTTAGTCTATTGTGGCCAGTGCGAAGTCTGAATACCACGACCTGCTCTCTTCTGTTCAACTGGTAATATGCATCGTTTTTGGTGTAGCCAGTATGTTCGGTTTACCATTTGGTCATGTATCTAGCTCTAATAAGCCGTTTTGACTCTTCGTATGTCACACTGGTATCTGGTTGTGGTAGTCTTGCACCTTCTTTTGCCAGTCTGTCTGCCTCCTCGTTGCCTTGGATGTTGCAGTGGGATGGAACCCACTGTACCACTACCCTTTTTGGTGCGGACTGCTGGCATAGTTGACAGAGTGCTGCTCTTAAATGATTAAGTTCAGTATTCTTAATTTGATATGTATGTCAGTACCTCCTATCTTGTCTAAATTGCTACCAAGATATATTGATGAATCTACTTCTTTTAATAATAATGATTGTCGCTATGTGCTTTTATGTGCATATTCTTGAGTTTTTCTCTCTGTGTACACTCAGTACCAATTTAACTCTTTACATTCCAGTCAAATTTACAAGATGTTAGCCTTAATTAATGTCCATGACAAGAATATTAATTTAACTCTTTACATTCCAACCAAATTTACAAGATGTTAGCCTTAATGTCCATATCAAGAATATTAATTTAACTCTTTACATTCCAGCCAAATTTACAAGATTTTAGCCTTAATGCCCATGGCAAAAATATTAATTGTATGTTTCATGGTTAACAAAAAAATAGTCTTTAAAACTAAAAGTATGATTTTTTAAATTGAAGATACAGCTTTTGTTTACAAATCAAATTTACCTAAATGACAAGATATAGTTCATTTTCGACATGTAAATTAAGATAAATGGGGCTGTAATTGGTGCTGCCCTGGTTGGCTGCAATGGATGTTGGACTGTAAAGGGTTAAGTAAATATTCAGGTAGTATATTTATTTTATTTTTCATTTGCTTATGGTTGTGGGACAGAAGACCAAGTCATCAGCAAAGTCCAGATTATCAAGCATTTTTATCAAAAGTCATTAAATCCTATTTTCGATACGTCAACTTTCAACAAAGTACCCGCAAGCGAAAATGACAACCTAAAATTGTGTAGAAAGTCTTAGCGTCGATGGCATAAACATCTATAGCTCAAACACCGAGTTGGAACAGAAACAAAACTAAACCTAAGTGAAACAAGTGGTTGGGGACAAACAAGGACACACATAAAAATACCTAACACATATAAACGGCAACGATAAACAGGAAATTTACTAAATGCGATCGCCATATTATTTTTTTTTTTAATTTTACGTGTTTGCCTCACTAGTTTCTACTGGCGGATGCGCGATATTCTATCCCAGACCGTAGTCAATTTGGGGGATATTAAGACGCATAAACCAGTGCTTGGATGTATGTGTGCGTCTGTATGTACCTATGCTAGGTTTGTGCGCTCTCATAAGTGCAATGGAAGGGCCTCACCCTGAGGACGCGAGTGAAAGTTGTGCAAGAGTGTGATTGTAGGACAGAGTCAAATGAAACAGAGTGAGGTGAGAAGAGAGAAGGGGAAGAGATGATTTCCCAAAGTTCTATAAAGACGGCGAGCTAAACAGACTCCCAGCTAATGTAAACTCTCTCTCTCCCTCCCTCCCTCTCTCTCTCTCTACAGAATGTAGGTAGTCGGCTCCGTGTCCAACCCTCCTTAGCCGCTTCTTATCACGTGACTGTCACGTTATCGGGTTACGGGAGAATAAACTAACAAGAAAGATAATAAGATGATTCGGACAACTCATTAGAATTATATTTTTTTTAAAGATCACTGTGCGTCTATATATAGAAGTAGATATGATATTTACAGGGCTCGAGGCAGACTACGAAGCAAATGGACAGATGATATAACACATATTATGACAACACTTTACACAGTTCACGCAACACATTTGGTATAAGAGAAAGAAAAATGTCAGCCGCCTCAAACCGCCCCCCCCCCCCCCCCCGCCCCCACAATAAGGAGATGAGAAAGTAATAAACAGATCTGGAAGATTCTCTTAAAATTTTAGTTTATGCAAGTCTGCCATTCAATTCAAATACGCTAAGTTCTTCTCCATAAACCAACGTACATATGGGTGTGTGGCTTTGAGAATTTTTACAAATTGACGTAAGCCTAGTCGACAGAGAGCATGCTTACTAGACTGGGAATACAGCGTGCTAGGGGTTCGAGTTCACGGACAGGCAGAAACAAATCCGGGTCGTGGTTCGTGCCGTATACGACCGCCCCTCCTGTCGACCCAGCTGTAAATATATACCTAATGTATGAACTAGGAAAGGTAAAAACAGCAAGGAAGGGAACTGGCCACCCCACCTCACGGCTTAGTTCATGAAGAGTCATCTTTATCCCCGTGTTGCCATGTGATTGACCTTTACGTTTACACCCATATCTAACTCCAAAAACCTGCCCGCTATAGTACGATAAGAAGGCCGACAAAAGGAATAAACGAGATAAGGGCATGTAATGAAGAAACCCTCATTAATTGCTACCAGCTCTGGTTAAGTGAGCTCCTTTACACACGCAGTCTGTATGACACTTGCAGCTTACATGGAGCGATTTGTGGGTAGTTGCCAAATGTTTTAATTGCGTTCAACAAGATTGAGGACACGAACAAATGCACATCCTTTTGTTGGAGAAAGCAAACAGTACCTGCAATATACAAACTACGCGTGTTTATTTTTCGAATACCTGGATTTAAATTATACTTTTCAGTTCAAGTGTTAGCACGCTCCCGTGGGCCACTTTTGGTCAGCAATACATTAATGACCTCGTTTGTTGCTCGTACTATGTAAGGTAACGACCTGTTAACTTGGTAATGCTGTTTGACGGGACATCCCTCTTTATCAATGTATTAGTACGCTCTCTACCGTTCAGTCACCTGTCGTGGTTTTCAAAGGTGTTATGATTTGCAGTCATTGCTCTTAAGATGACTCATTACATATCTGCTTCAACAGCTGGGTGACTGTGACAAGGTCCAATCCGTCTTAATTTCTTCATGACTGAAAACTCAAATCAGTTTATTTGATTGTTAACTTCCCGTCTTTATTTTTTTTATTTATTTATTTATTTTTTTTTGCGTTCGCCTTATTTCTCTAATTTTCAAGGCGGTGTGCGTTGCACTGTGGTTTTTATTTTGCGCCTGTCCCCCCAGTGCATCCGACTTCAGCATTCATTTTATGTAAGGGTCTGCCTGCATTTTCTAAGAGTTTGCTTCCCCGGGGTAACGGCCGGTGCTGTGATGGGGATCGAACTTAGCACCTTCAGATTGTGAGCCGTGCCACTTAACCATTAGGCCACGCCGTCCCCGTCTTTATACTGATTTAGAAGACTCTGCAGAGTCTGTATACAACAAGTTTCATTTAGTTTTCCTTCCTCTAAAAACTATACGCATCCAATCTATTTTTGAACGCATTAATTATCCCTGCCTCCACTATTTCCTGTGGCAATGCATTCCAAGCATTCACCACTCCTTGCTAAAAAAATATGTCCTTATGTCTAATCTGGACCTTTCTTTAGTTGATTTCTAGCTGTACCCTCTTGTTCTTGTAGGTGGTTGTATTTTGATAAACTTGGTATAGCCTAATTATCATTTCCTTTGATTATATTATAAACCTGTATTGTCACCTTGAATTATTCTCTCTTCTAGACACTGTATGCCGGTTTTTGTGAGTTTTTCCTCATAACTGTAATTCTGGAATCATACTATCAGTTTTGTTGTAAGAATACAAAGATCATGCGACGGACTGATGGAGATGGTAGACCGGTGTTTACTGACATGTTTTTGTTCTGTTTTACCTTTAAGACACCACCTCTCCCCCCCCCCCCTTTCCACGCACACACTTAGGCTGTTAGCTGTCGCTTTTTATATATGGACATTATGAACGTTGCTTCTCGCAGCCGGTAGAGCTCCTGGTTCAATCTCACGCGTACCTGGGATCGAGTCTATCCAGAAGTGAATAGGCTACGTGACTTACAGATCGTGAAGGGAAACCAGAATGTTGTTTTCATCTCCGTATACAGAAGGAAGCTCTCGCACTATGCCAAAAATGTTTCTGGGTCAAGACGACTGATTGGCTTGGGTTTGTCTCCCGTTGCTTCGTCGATGTGCCTGCGAGATTACTCCAAATTCGACCGTAACAATACAATTAACCACGATATAACCGCGGCATGTACAACACGATACGGAGGTCGACAGTGTCAATACATAAAAGAAGGGCCTGCTTGTTCAGTGAAGAAGTCCTTCCCCCCCCCCCCCCCTTCCTGGTAATCGCTACCAGCCTAGGTTCACCGAGGACCCTTAAACATGCAGCATACACGACACACGGTGCAGGTTTTTTTGTTAGCGGAAGGATTTCCCAAACGTGTTCTACATACAGCGCCGAGTACACAAGCTAGGGTGCATCGCTTTGCTCGCAAAGCGAACAATAGCTGCATTATACAGACTGCCAAACTGGCATCCTCGAAATGATACTTGTTTCACTATGTTCAATCAATAGAAACCTTTCAGCTCCTTATGAAGCACGGATCTTCAACAACTATACGTCAGGTCTGCTTGTCCTGGACCATCTGTCCACATATTTCCTGTTTCCTTTATGTCTGCCAGGTCCTTTCTTCTGTTGTTTTGGCCAACCCCTAACTAGCTACCAAATCTGGAGACTTTACTAGAAGACAATCGGCAAGTCAGTGGTGCAGGTTACTTGTGGCTTTCTCTGCATCACATCATTAACCTTCTTGACAGAGGACCTTCTGTATATGTTTTGGCCAGCCTCTAACTAGCTACCAAATCTGGAGACTTTACTAGAAGACAATCGGCAAGTCAGTGGTGCAGGTTACTTGTGGCTTTCTCTGCATCACATCATTAACCTTCTTGACAGAGGACCTTCTGTATATGTTTTGGCCAGCCTCTTAACTAGCTACCAAATCTGTAGACTTTACTAGAAGACAATCGGCAAGTCAGTGGTGCAGGTTACTTGTGGCTTTCTCTGCATCACATCATTAACCTTCTTGACAGAGGACCTTCTGTATATGTTTTGGCCAGCCTCTAACTAGCTACCAAATCTGGAGACTTTACTAGAAGACAATCGGCAAGTCAGTGGTGCAGGTTACTTGTGGCTTTCTCTGCATCACATCATTAACCTTCTTGACAGAGGACCTTCTGTATATGTTTTGTGTGAACGAGTCAACATGTTCTTGTTAGATGGCTTGTCCAATCTCTTGACAGAGGACCTTCTCCTATCTTGGGTGAATGAGTCAACCCGTTCTTGTTAGATGGCTTGTCCAATCTCTTGACAGAGCACCTTCTGTATCTGTTTTGTGTGAACGAGACAACATGTTCTTGTTAGATGGCTTGTCCAATCTCTTGACAGAGGACCTTCTCCTATCTTGGGTGAACGAGTCAACATGTTCTTGTTAGATGGCTTGTCCAATTTCTTGACAGAGGACCTTCTCCTAGATTGGGTGAATAAGTCAACATGTTCTTGTTAGATGGCTTGTCCAATCTCTTGACAGAGGACCTTCTCCTATCTTGGGTGAATAAGTCAACATGTTCTTGTTAGATGGCTTGTCCAATCTCTTGACAGAGGACCTTCTCCTATCTTGGGTGAATAAGTCAACATATTCTTGTTAGATGGATTGTCCAATCTCTTGACAAAGGACCTTCTGCATCTGTTTTGGGGGAATGAGTCAACTTGTTCTTGTTAGATGGCTTGTCCAATATCTTGACAGAGGACCTTCTGCATCTGTTTTGGGGGAATGAGTCAACATGTTCTTATTAGATGGCTTGTCCACCCTGTTGACAGAGAACCGTTTCCTATCTTGGATGAATGAGTTATATTTTCGGTGTTAGATGGCTTGTCCATCCTCTTAACAGAGGACCTTTTCCTATCTTGGATGAATAAGTTATATTGTTCTTCTTAGTTGACTTGTCCATATTTGTTAAGTTATTGTAGCTTAACATTTATAAAGGATGGGGTAGCCAGCTCCCGTGTCCAACCCTCCTTGTAGTCGCCCTTTACCATATCCTTCCTAGGTTGTGTTACTATTCGTTGCTCACCTTTGGTCACACTCAGGCGTTTTTAACTATTGTGTGTTTATTTATACTTTCAATTGTTTGCTGAGCATTCATATTTTATAATATTAAGATGATTGGAGACTTATTTATTCTAGTTGGTTATTGATCCAGCGGCCTATGGGCTCCTGCCATTTGGTCCAAATCTATTATAGTGGTATCTGCAATATCCCCGTAAATACTGTGTAACAGAAACAGGTTTACTAAACGCTCTGCCAATCGTATTTCTTCATCTTCTTCTTTGGAGTTCGTTCTGAAAATGACGTTGCGTCATGGTATATAGCGAGGCTGTCATATCTGCGTCTCTCGATCCGAGACACCCGGCATCAGCGCGGCATTTGGAGACCGGACTTTCCTTCCCTTTTCGATACATATTCATTTGGCAAGACTGCGCGATTGCAGCGTAATTCCAGGGCCGCCACTTGGAGGCGAATTAAGGTCTTAGCTATAATTTGCTGACCCTGATGCAAGCATCAAGCAATGACTACGTCAGCTCACCTACTGCTGCATCTTAGCTTCAAGTGGTATTTAACCAACGTAATTATGCATTGGATGTCCGTTTGAATTAGGCTGGTATACTTGTGCGAGTCTATGGGAGAGTCTATGAGGCATATTGTCCTTCTCACTTTTCTCATCACAACGTTTCTTACTCTCCAGATCAACTACAGGTTGGGACTGCCACTGTGAGTGGTGTCCCCCTTACAGGAACCTACGCTAAAAACATTCATGTACTCTTTCCGTTATGATTTATGTAGCACTTTGATTTACACGATGTCACTGGCAGCCCCATGTACAATCCTGCTTAGTCGCTTCTTCCCCAATAGTCATAGCAGAGTTCCAATAGTCCTAAATCGTCTTTTCCAACATGGGGGCCGCAAGATTAACTCGGAGGAAGGGAGGTAGTTCAAACGTGATTAGATCTTCGCGATGTAGTGGGTTTATATAGTCCCCCCTATCATGTGACAAATTGTATGCAGGACATGTTTAATGGCGTTTTAACGCAGAACTACGTTTACCTTAGATTTGTTAAGTAGCATTACACATAATCGACATCATTGCCCTCTAGGCATATCCATAGGTGATATGTCACTATCAGCAAGGGAAATGGATATTGATAGTTCCAGCAGCTCAATGGTTCTACACACTCCTACTCCTTCCTCTCTGATATACCCACGTTTAGCGCCAAACTGTTGTCCGCGAGTCGCAAATTTATTGAGTGATGTGTTACCACTCAGCATGCATGTATTATGTACGTGCTTTTCTTGACAGCAGACGATTGAGTGTTCGAGTTTTCGCGCACGTGCGCGCACACGAGATAGTTCAGTAATAGTCCAATTATTGTGTTCGTTTCCATTATGAATCATTTAATCGGATTACTTTATTTTAGACGCTTGCCCATAAACTGATAGGCATGTAGTAAAGAGGCGTGCCAAATGACAATAATGCCCAGATAATGTGGTAGTTAAATAACAGGAAATACGATATGTCAAGATGACATTCAGTTACTTATGGAGGTTAACAACAGCCCAGCTGATGATACAGAGATCTAAATGGCAAGGTTACCTAGCAAAATAAACCTCAATTTAGAAGATGTGAACTAATAGGATCTAATATTCGGTCTACAAAACAAACAATAATGTCCTGAAATAAAATCAAGGCTGTCTCGGTATTGAAAGAAAAGGCGATCGTTTCACACGGCAAAGGTAACGGGTTCAATTCCAGTTACCGACACGCTTCAGTCGACCCAGCTGTGCATAGGTACTTTGTTTAATTTTAGGAAAGACAGTTTTAGCGGTTGGGCTAGTGTTCAAATCATAAAAAGCAACCCATAAAAAAGTTACAGAAAAACAATAAATATGTAAGATACTTGAACTAATGGGCTGATTCTGAAGGACCAATCATAAACGAGGCATATGACGTGGCCTAATGGGCGCCATTAATGCACGTCAGGTCGCTGACAAATCTTCTGATGATGAAGACAAAAATCAGGATATAGTCCTGGAACATCAGAATCGTGTAGAAAACGGGATTGGCAGACCAAGATGCAAAGGAAATGAAACATTACAAGGTAGGACCCCTAGGTCTTCCAGTGATAAGATGCAGGATCCACAACAATAAGCACAGAAAAAGTCACTGAATATGCCAGACGAAGAGGAAGCCATGCTCCCACAGAATGAGTCTCCTTCATGATGTCAGTAGATGCAAGGGAAGACACTTGTATGATGGGAACCAATACAACCCACAGTAATAAGGTCATAATTTCACTCAAAATGGAGAAAACCACAATCATATGGTGCCACAAGCTAACTAATATTGATCACGAAAACATCAAACAAGAATCACATGGCCTGCTCCAAGAAACACTGGACAAAACTTCAAGACAGGACATCAACGGCAGATTTAAATGTAAAAGTTGCAAAAGACAACAGCAATTAGGAATTGAATTGGATAAAAATGGCATGGGGAAACAGAATCGAAACTGGGGAGAGTTTTGTTAACTTCTTTGATTTCAATGATCTGGTTAGTGGTGTTGCTATCTTCCAACACAAAAGTGTACATAAGGTCACTTGGTGCTCATCAGACAACCAAATCGACCATTTCATAATAGACTGTAGACGCTGCTTACAGGATGTGAGGATAAAGAAAAGAGAAGATGGAGGATCAGACCACTTGTTCTTGATGATATATGGCAATTAAACTGAAGGCTTTTCAAAGAAAGATAAGGGGGGACGGCCTGGGCTAGTGGTTAAGTGACACGGATCACAACCAGAAGGTGCTATGTTCGATCCATATTACAGCACCGGCCGTTACCCCGGTGAAGCAAACCCTTACAAAATGCAGGAGGAAGCAGACCCTTACATTAAATGCATGCTGAAGTTGGATGCACTGGGTCGACAGGCGCAAAATAAAAACCACAGTGTAACGCAAACTGCCTTGGGGAATAGAGAAATAAGGCGAACGCCAAAAAAAAATAAAAAGAAAGAAAGATAAGTTAAAACAAGCACAAATGAAACACAGAAAACCTAGGAAAATAAAGACACTAAGCTAAGTTCAAAAACTAAATCTGAAGAACATATTTTAAATCCTTAGGGGCCAAATATGCAGCACAGTGAATGAGCTGACAACAGCACATTGAATGAGCTGACAGAGCCAACGACCCATAGCTGGCTGCCAGTACTTGTATCAGTACCAGTGAACCAGAGATGGCCAAGACCACATTCCGCTTCTACGCGGTGACCCTAGAAATAGGCTGCACCTTTGTTGCCTGGCTAAGAGAAAAGGGACTGCAGTGAGAAGGGATACCTGGTACTCAAAAAAGCCAGTTGAAACTGGATGTGTCGAGCTGAAAGGCACAGATATCACAACCTTATTATAAACTATGACTCAATGTCCTTTTCAATTCGAATGCAGAAGAAATTCTTGGTAACCTCACAGATGAAATATAGACAGCCATTGGTACAAGCTTGAGGAAACAATTTGGAACACTTGTGAAGAGGTTGTTGGAAAGAGAAGTAAGCAGCATAATGAATTGCTCACAGAAAACACTTGAAACATGATAGAAAATAGATGGGCTATGAAACAGAAAATCAGTGCATGTGAAGACCAATACGAAAGGACAAGACAACATACATTACACTTGGAGCAAAACAAGAAAGTGAAAACGACTGCCAGCAGGATAAGAGAAAGCACATATATAAAATGATTTAAGAGGTTGAAAAGACCACAGAAAAAAATATAAATTATAAACACTATATAATATAAGTTAAAGGTCAGTCCCTAGGCAACAATTACTGTCGGGGATGAAGATATCTCTTCATGTACTAAACTGCAGCCTATGTGAAGTGGGGTGGCCAGTTCCCTTCCTTGCTGTTTATACCTTCTTCAACTCATGCGTCAGGTATCCATTTACAGCTGGATCGACTTGAGGAATGATCGTACCAGCAACCAAGCACGTCCATGATTTTTTTCTGTTCGCCCGTGATTTCGAACCCTGGTGCGTTGTAATCCTAGTCTTAGCAAGCCAGCTCACTGTCGACTAGGCTACATGCTCCACATGATATAACTAGAATAATTTAAATGAAAAAAACTGGATCGTAACACACTAGTGAAAGACAAACAAGGACAGAACATGTGCAGAGAAACAGTGATACGGAATATTTAAAAGAAACTCTAAACAGAAGTTCACCAATATCCTAAACTGACATAGATCAGATGGAATCCTTCTCTTACCCTACACCATAATGTTAACAGACTGGACATCACAATTACCACACATGTGCTACACCATGAGAACAAGATGTCATTCCTAAAAGATGGATAGAGGGATGCCTAATTAAATTACCAGAGAAGGGAGATCTGGCTAATTGAGGACTAACACTCCTGGCAGTGAGAGGAAAAGTCCTGAACAGGATAATTCTTGATCGGATAAACAGTGAATTAGATTCAAACCTGTGTGAAGAACAGATGTGATTCTGAACAGGAAGATCTTAAAACAGATAAAATTGCAAAGTTTAGAATTATCATACAGCAAAGTGGAGGAAGACTAGCGTCTGGTCATGCAAATCATACTGATCAGACATGTTAGTCAGGGTCAGGCAAAATATACTGGCCAAGACCCTCATCTTGACTTCCCCTCAGTCCTCCCTGGAAATGGGCTGTTTTCATGGCAGTCTGGCTAACAAGGTGAGAAATCTACGTGATCCCCATAGTAGTGAACGACACTCAGATGAAGCCTTCATCAGCACACTCAGGATGTGAGGAAAGCTACAACAACCCGTCACTTAACATCCTCTTCAGGGTGCACAAAAGACATTGAGGGCATTAAACAGCAATTAAATGGAGTGGTAAACACCTCTATACATGATCTTTATAAATTTATTAAGGCATTTTGCTATAATAAACAACACTGTGATTTGGATAATAAGGAAAATAATCAGGAACACCAGAACAACTTATAAGAATTACACAAGATTTCTATGAAGAGGCTACTAGTAGATTAGTCCACAAAGACAAACTGTAAGACACATTTACAATTAAAATGTGGGTCAGACACGGATGCCTACTATATCAAACAATCTTTCTCTTGGTTTTGGACTGGGTAGGAAAACAAAAATAAAATAGGCATTTGATAAGCACACAAGGAAAGACTAACATATGAAGCAACAAAAATGGGATTACAAAAAGGGAAAAAAAAGGAAATGAGAATAAATAATAAGAGACCACATAAAGATTTATGGTCAGATAATAGAGGAAGTGCAAAGTTTTAACTCTATGGAAAGTTTCATAGGCAGATAGAGGAACAAACCAAGATGTTAATGCTAGGATTAACAAGGCCAGATTTACTTTCAACTCTGGGAAGGAAGACTAACGTCTGGTCAGGCAAAATATACTGGACAAGACAATCCCCCTGGCTTCCTCGTAACCCTTCCTGGAAACAGGCTGTTTTCATGGGAGCCTGGCTAACAAAGCGAGGGATCGATGTGATCATAGTAGTAGTAGTGAGCGACATGCAGATGAAGCCAAGCATAGCACAACCGCCTGGAGGACCCCAGTCCACTTTCATCAGCACGCTCGGGATGTGAGGAAAGCTACGACAACCCACCACTTAACGTCCTTTTTAGGGCACACAAAAGAGTAATTCTACACATTGTGAGTATTCAACAACAACTTTCAACTCTCTTCGTCCAATATGGAACTCGGCAGCATACTCGATTGAGAATAAAATTAGGTTGTTATTAATGTAAAGTCGGTCCTGCTATATGGCTTGGAAACATGGCTTGCGACTAAGAATATCCCATCCAGACTACAGACCTTCTTTAACAAAAGTGTTTGCTGCATATTTCACATGAGATGGTCAGAGGTAATGGCAAACACAGACCTATGGAAAAGAACATGAAAACTTTCAACTGTCAATACCACTTTTTCCCATTGCTGGGATAATCGAAAAGAACATGACAACAAATACAGCATTTAAATAGAGGAGACAAAATGGTGATAGGACACATCCCCTGGAGGAAGTCAGACAAGTACAACCAAACATATATAAAGTTGGATCCACTTGGGAAGAGATGAGTAGGAAGGTCAAGTAACATCTGGTGAAGAACAGTTGAAGAGGAAGTCAGTTCAGCCGGGGTTTTATGGTCAGAACTTAAGAGGATGGCTAAGAATAGGAACTGATGGATAGCATCTTTGCCGCACTATGTTCCAAAGGGAAACAGAAAGGTAAATGATGATGATCAAGTCAGGGTGCACTCAACATTCTTCTTTGTTTTGAACATGAAACCATCAATGCAGCTTGCTTCCTTCTAGGAAGACTACACCAATGCATGTATGTGCTGTTGTATTGGAAGTATCTAACATTTAATTCTATGAATGACATGTAGTTGACAGACAAGCCTGTGTACACCTCCACTAGTGTTTAGTAGTTGTAATCTTTCCTCCTCAATTAGAGGTCCTTGTATTCACACTTGGGGGGGGGGGGGGGGGGGGGGTTGCATTATACATATAAATATCTTTCTGCTCCACACTTCTCTTTTATTTAAGAAATATCATTTCAAAATGACCACACCTCTACCATTTCACCTATGACTTGGCCAGTACACTATCTGTCTTTCGTTTTGTGTGTGTGCTCATTGTAGTACTAGCACATTTGATTCATGTAATGGTCATCACGCATGTATGTCTTCTAATAGACTAGAAGTATGTGTTTCTTACTCAGATTTCCAAAACGATTCGCAAAATGAAGCAAGATATTCCCATGCAGACACTGCCTTCGAGAATGAAGTGTTGTCTTTATTGTATGAGATGAGATCGCAGCATTTTGTTACCAGTTCCCCTCCTTGTTGCTACGTCTTCCGTAACTGTTACTTTAGTTAGTCATATCCATGTACCCATTTATATTTATTTGGCTACTGCCGTGGGTGCGGATGGACTCAAACTCTAATCATAGGCCGGAAACAAATTTGGTTTTGTAAATTTAACAAACTAATTTTAAACATAGGCAGACCAGGAAGTTAAGTTGAAGTACGCCAACTGTAACAGAAATCTAGCTATATATGTAGGCAAGGGTTGGATTTTCCTAGGGCTAGCTACTATTTAGGGCCGCCCCTGCTCAAAGGGGAAATGAGACACTTAAGAATACAGGAAGTGCATCTGTACGGCTGAATTTGAAAACTTATAAATGTTTCAATAAGTAATGATATTCAATACCTCAATTACTTTGTGAAAGTTATTAGAAAGTGTATCTGATCCTGCCCTTATCAAATGAAAAGTAAATGGCACAAGTACACCATTAATCCCAAACATAAAGTGATGTCATAGCTGACAGTGACCTATCTGAAAACTTACCTAAAACATTTAGGGTGCCAATCGCTGTTCAAGGCCTGCACAACTGGCGTCTCTAATATCACTTCGCCACATCCTTTACAAATAGGTGGCTCTTCTGAAATCATTTGGGATAAAAGTCATGTCCCCACACAGAAAGGACGATGTTAAATCAGGTGTTTCAGTCGATTATCCACGGGTTGCAACGTTTATCCTGTTGTCAGCGCGAAACTTCGTACCTGTCCACCATATTTATTTGGGTCACAGGAGCGAGGTACATTTAAAGAGTGGTTTCCCTTACCTAGCGACCACACCCTTGGTATCTATCTATATCTTTTCATGAAGTCTAGAACGGTCTATCGAAGTTGTATAATAGTTTCTGTAGTGTCATCAGTTTATATTTTGCGTTGTCACACCATACCATTCCGTGGTAGATGATGGCGGATACCTTTTATTTTTTAAAGAGACAGGTCTGAGGAATGAAACAACCAGATACATTTCTTTTAAGTAAGTGGTTCTCCAACCACTCAGTACTCGAAGATTTTTTTTTGTAACCGAACCAAATCTAGATTTTGACATTATATTTTAATTAGTTTTTCAGTTAATATAAAACTCCAGTTTAGCATAAGTATGTTTGTCTATTGAAGATAAAATAAAAACATAGCACGAACACTGTGTGGCGACTTCATGTGAAAGCGATATGTTTCCTCAACTTTATTAACATCTCGGCCTGTTCTCAGCAGTGAGAATCAACACAGTTTTACACAGTAACGATTGTGTTGTTTCTTTTGTTAGTTTTCTTTAATTAAAACGGTACTGCAACAATACAAATCTAGGTCTTTGGTCAGTCCATCCCGTCATCGCGACCCCGTGGACGTATACAGGCATAGAGCAACCAAATTATTTTTCTATGTGTCCATCTGGTGTCAGACAAGCGTACCACATATCCACCTTAGCGATAGTTGCGTGATATCGCTGCTTTCACAGCGTCCAGAAATATAGTTTGACGTCAAGTTTCTTCGTTTCGGATCTGATTTTTTTTTTAAATTGTTGGTGTACTCTGCTCCGTTGCCTTCTGAGTTACTCTGAGCTTCTAAGCATCAGTCCTGTGCAGGTTCGGTACGTTGCTGGAATGACCATGCACTTGAAAGTGTGTGCCTTTGTCGTGGTGTCTTTTATCTCTTGACCTAATGGAGTTAAAGGTATACCAAGCCGATTTTCGTCATCTAGAGATTTCGTGATCAATTTTATGGGTGTCATTTATCTCTTGGCCCTGCCAGACTCCACGTGCTATCTGAAGATATACTGGACGGTGGTATCACGTGATGGCTGTATCGCAATCTTTATTTGTTTCCTCAGTTTGATATGTTTTCATAGATGACCTGGTTTCTGAGAGAGTCTACCACAGCATTTGTCTATATTGTCAAATACTTTCTCGTCATCGATAAATAGAAGACAAGGGTATGCGCAGTTCACATGCCTGTTCCATCGGCTGTATCGCAGTGTTTATTTGTTTCCTCAGTTTGATATAGGTTTCAGAAACGCCCTGGTTTCTGAGAGCGTTTACCACAGCATGTGTGTCAATGTTGTCAAAGACTTTCTGGTCATCGATAAATAGAAGACAAGGGTATGCGCAGTTCACATGCCCGTTCCATCGGCTGTATCGCAGTGTTTATTTGTTTCCTCAGTTTGATATGTTTTCATAGATGACCTGGTTTCTGAGAGAGTCTACCACAGCATTTGTCTATATTGTCAAATACTTTCTCGTCATCGATAAATAGAAGACAAGGGTATGCGCAGTTCACATGCCTGTTCCATCGGCTGTATCGCAGTGTTTATTTGTTTCCTCAGTTTGATATAGGTTTCAGAAACGCCCTGGTTTCTGAGAGCGTTTACCACAGCATTTGTGTCAATGTTGTCAAAGACTTTCTGGTCATCGATAAATAGAAGACAAGGGTATGCGCAGTTCACATGCCCGTTCCATCGGCTGTATCGCAGTGTTTATTTGTTTCCTCAGTTTGATATAGGTTTCAGAAACGCCCTGGTTTCTGAGAGCTTTTACCACAGCATTTGTGTCAATGTTGTCAAAGACTTTCTGGTCATCGATAAATAGAAGACAAGGGTATGCGCAGTTCACATGCCTGTTCCAACAGTTGATTGACCGTAAAGAGAGGGTCAATGGGGAGAACCCTCTCCTGCATCCGGCCTGTTCTCGAGCTTGGTGCTCATCAAGTTGCTTGTCGATTTTGTCGGCAATGACTCTAGTGAATATATTGTACATTATCAATAGCAGACACATTTGACGGTAATTCCCAAGGTGTTCAGTATACCCCCCCCCCCCTTTTTTTGTGGTGGATGAGAGCAGTCTTGGGGTATTTCCTCTTGTCATGAGTTTGAACTGATTCAAGGCATTGACTAAACAGCTTTGACAGCGGAACTGCTAGAGTTTCAACCCCCTATCTTAATGACGTCTATAGTTATCCCATCTTATCATGGAGCCATTACTGGCTTAGACTGCTTGATGACCTGGGGGAATTCGTCATGTGTTATCGGTTCAATGGCTTCTCCCTGTGTTTCTGCCAACCTTTTTGGGACTTCAGTCTTTGATGAACAAATTCAGTTTAATACTGTCTTCATTCTGCTTCGATGTTTTGTCTATCTGTTATGATGGTGTTGTTGTCTATCTTTTAGTGCTTTAAGAAAACTTTTTTTTTTATAGTTTTACGGCCCTTTTTGAGGCTGCTCCTGGTTTCAGCAACTTTGGTTTTTTGCTGCGTTCAACGCTGCTTCTGGTTTCAGCCACTTTAGTTTGTTGCTGTGTTCAACGCTGCTTCTGGTTTCAGCCACTTTAGTTTGTTGCTGTGTTCAACGCTGCTTCTGGTTTCAGCCACTTTAGTTTGTTGCTGTGTTCAACGCTGCTTCTGGTTTCAGCCACTTTAGTTTGTTGCTGTGTTCAACGCTGCTTCTGGTTTCAGCCACTTTAGTTTGTTGCTGTGTTCAACGCTGCTTCTGGTTTCAGCCACTTTAGTTTGTTGCTGCGTTCTTTTTCTTCTTCTTCTTCGTTCGTTCTCAATCCCCCACTACCAAACCATTAAAGGGCTTAAGTATCAGAATGTAGTCCAGAGAACGGAATGCATTGTGTCGTAGTTTACAGCTTGGCTGCGATATTTGCACCTTTCGGTCCAACACATCCGACTTCAGCAAGCATTTTTTGAGTACCGGGTTAGCATTCCCTCTTCGATCCCTTCTCCTTAGCCAGTCTGCCCTGCGGCAGCCTGTTATCCAGGATCACCGCGTGGAGGTGTAGAAGGGTCTTGGCAGCTATGGTTCGCTGGCCCTGACGCTAGCAGTCAGCTATGGGTCGCTGACCACTGCAGCTCATGCGCTGCTCAGCGTCTTGATCCCTGTTGCTGCGTTCAACGCTGCTTCTGGTTTCAGCCACTTTAGTTTGTTGCTGCGTTCAACGCTGCTTCTGGTTTCAGCCACTTTAGTTTGTTGCTGCGTTCAACGCTGCTTCTGGTTTCAGTCACTTTGGTTTGTTGCTGCGTTCAACGCTGCTTCTGGTTTCAGTCACTTTGGTTTGTTGCTGCGTTCAACGCTGCTTCTGGTTTCAGCTACATTAGTTTGTTGCTGCGTTCAACGCTGCTTCTGGTTTCAGCTACATTAGTTTGTTGCTGCGTTCAACGCTGCTTCTGGTTTCAACTACATTAGTTTGTTGCTGCGTTCAACGCTGCTTCTGGTTTCAGCTACATTAGTTTGTTGCTGCGTTCAACGCTGCTTCTGGTTTCAGTCACTTTGGTTTATTGCTGCGTTCAACGCTGCTTCTGGTTTCAGTCACTTTGGTTTGTTGCTGCGTTCAACGCTGCTTCTGGTTTCAGCTACATTAGTTTGTTGCTGCGGTCAACGCTGCTTCTGGTTTCAGCTACATTAGTTTGTTGCTGCGTTCAACGCTGCTTCTGGTTTCAGCTACATTAGTTTGTTGCTGCGTTCAACGCTGCTTCTGGTTTCAGCTACATTAGTTTGTTGCTGCGTTCAACGCTGCTTCTGGTTTCAGCTACATTAGTTTGTTGCTGCGTTCAACGCTGCTTCTGGTTTCAGCTACATTAGTTTGTTGCTGCGTTCAACGCTGCTTCTGGTTTCAGCTACATTAGTTTGTTGCTGCGTTCAACGCTGCTTCTGGTTTCAGCTACATTAGTTTGTTGCTGCGTTCAACGCTGCTTCTGGTTTCAGCTACATTAGTTTGTTGCTGCGTTCAACGCTGCTTCTGGTTTCAGCTACATTAGTTTGTTGCTGCGTTCAACGCTGCTTCTGGTTTCAGCTACATTAGTTTGTTGCTGCGTTCAACGCTGCTTCTGGTTTCAGCTACATTAGTTTGTTGCTGCGTTCAACGCTGCTCAAAGTCGTTCTTTAGCTGGAGATGGATTTTGTAAATTTAGTTCGCATAGTGCGATATTGTCCAACACTCCTTTGACCTTAAGTTGTCAAGTAGTTTCCTTGTCTGTTCTTTAATACGTGCGCACATTTTGGAAACAGGGAACCTTTGCTACGTCTATGCATTTATTGAGTATGACGGCAACTGCCCGTCAAATCTGATAGATAGGAAGTTGAATCCAGTGTTCGGGATCAAAATGCTGAGCAGCGCATGAGCTGTACTGATCAGCGTCTCATAGCTGACTGCTAGAGTCAGGGCCAGCGACTCAAAGCTGACTGCTAGTGTCAGGGTCAGCGAACCAAAGCTTCAAAGACCCTTCTACACCTCCACGCGGTGATTCTAGATAACAGGCTGCAGCAGGGCAGACTGGCTAAGGAGAAGGGATCGAAGAGGGAATGCTAACCTGGTACTAAAAACATGCTTGCTGAAGTCGGATGTGTTGGACCGAAAGGTGCAAATATCGCAGTCAAGCTGTAAACTACGACACATCGCTTTCCGTTCTCTGGACTACATTCTGCTACTAAAGCCCTTTCAGTGTTTGGTAGCGGGAGATTGAGAATGAACTAAGCCAAGCCAAGCCAAATTCAGTGTTTGGTCGATTTATTGTGCTTAATTCGCACCTACGCCAGGCATAGTGAGCACACGGAGTGTATCGACCTTCGGCACTACCTGTAGTCAACTACGAGTCTAGATGACACTACCTGTCTAGATGACATACAACCCACGACGCATGGCGATATCCTCCAAATGTCGACCCGGTGACATTTCAGTGCGTGGTGATAAACACAACGTGCCATCCCAGGTCAGGATTGCGACAAACAGGTTCCAGAATATATCCTGAAGCCTTTTCCGGACTGAAATATAACAAAACCGTTCAATAACAAGCTTGGGAAACAACAGGTATGTCGTCATCAGACTATCGGAAACGCGCGCCCATTTCGATTTGCATTGTACATTGTGCGAAAACGGCCACGAAATCCGTATCGGTGTAGGAGAGAGCCAATACCACATTGGAGGTGTCGGTGTTATCATTGCTAACTAGCATTTCAAAAATGTGATATCACTAAACATAGTCTTCTCACGGCTTGCAGCATTGACAATACATGTTCAGGGTCAGAAGAAGCCATTTCTCATCATCCAATGTTACGCCCCTCATTGCGGTTAATACGACGATGATGTTGAGTTGTTCTATGAAGACCTTGAACAGCTCCTAGCCTACCTGCCTATAAAAAGATTATTCTCGGTGACTACAGCGCCAGAACTGGCCCCAAACAAACAAGTGAGCACTATCATGGAACAATTGTTCGATGATCAGAGAACTGATCTAATAGAACGACTAGCTATTTTCGCAGAAACCAACAAATTGTTCGTGATGAACACTTTTTTTCAAAATACCCTTCTGGAAAATTGGACATAGCATTCCCTAAACTGGAATATAATGCCGGAAATCAACAATGTTGTTGTGCAACCATATCAAGTTCGTTACAGCTGCATCGTTTGGACATCGGCAGTGACCGCAGGCAAATCAGAGGTTCTTCTTCTTCTTCTTTCGTTCTCAATCTCCCACTACCAAACCCTGAAAGGGTAAGTAGCAGAATGTAGTCAAGAGAACGGAATGCGTTGTGTTGTAGTTTACAGCTTGGCTGCGATATTTGCACCTTTCGGTCCAACACATCCGACTTCAGCAAGCATTTTTTGAGTACCGGGTTAGCATTCCCTCTTCGATCCCTTCTCCTTAGCCAGTCTGCCCTGCTGCAGCCTGTTATCCAGGATCACCACGTGGAGGCGTGGAAGGGTCTTGGCAGCTCTGTTTCGCTGGCTCTGACGCTAGCAGTCAGCTATGGGTCGCTGACCACTGCAGCTCATGCGCTGCTCAGCATCTTAAATTAGAGGTTCGATACAGCTGCACTGTCCTCCTTAAAAGTAGAAATACAGACCACCCAAAGTCTGATGTGATGACAACATAAGACAGCCAATAAGATATCATGTACTAGACTGGAACCATGCCAAGAGGAAGGCAGCGGATATAATAGTCTGGTATTCTTCCTGGCAAATCTTTAACTACAGGCAGATGAGAAGCGACTAAGTTAGTTACATCATCGAACACACGGTCATTGGTTGATTTCAGTTTGTCACCCTTCTCCATTTCTAATGCATCCACCGCGTGCGATTTCGAAACCAGGAATCTATCTATCTATCTTCAGTCCACTTGTGTCGTTAGACATCGTGGGGAGGTGTGACCTCCTTTGTTTAATATATTTTGGCAGGCGAATATCCGCTGGTGACTTGCCAGGTCAATCACAGCATCTGTTAGAATATACGATCGCCTATTTTTGGGACTGGTGTTGGGGTAAGAGTAAATTAGAGCAAGGTAGACCCGCAGCCTGTCAGGCGCCATCTATGCCGCTCCGCTAACCACATAACCAAAACCTGACGTTATAGTCACGCAGTCCCCTTTTTGCGACATATTCTCTGTGGGGCGAGAATCTCTAGAATAAGTTGAGTAGATTTTTTTACTTTCAATTTTGCCCGATCAGCGGCAGTTAATCCTACTCTTTTCGATTTCCAACTGCTAAGGTATTTTTAACGTGCGCGCCACTGCACACGGGTGTCTGATCTCACTACTCAGAGATCAGGGGAAATATTTACCGGATGATCCACGTGAAAAATCTCGGTCTCCACCTAGATTTGACTCGGTCTCCACCCGAGGGGAACACCTTACCTCGAGACCACTAGGTCCCCCAGGAATATCAGCTCCTTCATTGCCGTAAGATCCAGTTTGACATGGGCAGAGCATCGACATGATGTAGCACAGTGACATTCCATCTAACTTCGCCAATGCCTTATTTGACATCGATCTCATAACCCTTTATTTATCCTGTACACACAATCCTACACATAATGGTATCCGTCTTATTTGTTTCCTCGTGCAATTGAATTTACCTGAAGATAGGTGTGGTCAGCATGAGATCATCGGTATGTCGATGAAACTTGTTCAGAAAGTATGCATGTGATGGTATGCATGTGATGCTTGTTCTGTTTCTTAATCATAATTTTAGCACAATTTTTTTCATAATCATCATCAGTCCCATAACCTTGGAGGTCGTCGAGGCACCGTTATTGCAGTTTATAGTACCAGCTCCCGTCATGCAACAACGGTGAGTCTTGGGCAGCTACACGCCTGACGGAGCCCATCTCTCTCCACGTGGCAGTTCATTATAGCTGTGCCTAAATTTCATACAACAAAGCTGGCACTGTCTTCAGCTTAAGCGATTACGATACCAAGATGGTGGGTGTGTTTACCTTCGGTCTTTCGACTTGTATTAAAAGCATATATAATTATAATTTCTTGTGACAGTAGTTATCACTTACCCACGAAAGTGTTATAAACATCATCATTCATCTTATAGTGTCATAAAATAACCAATAACCGGCCACACGACCTGTAAGTTGACCGTTTTGATATGAATACTGAACAGGTCTAAAAAAAACTGTAATCGAAAAAAATGTACACCCACTGCTACCTTTTCACGGGAAAAAGCTTCGGGAGTAAACTCTAAGAAAAAAATCCAGAGCTGGTGTCCGGCAGTCTAGTGGTGGTTCCATCGCTATTCTGGCAACTCCTGCGACGTAGTTGACTCGAGGCTGTAACGGTTAAGGCTGGTGCCCTGGATCAATTAGTTACGTGGAGAGGGGGGGGGGGCTGTTGTACGAGCAACATCTTGTACTTCATAAAAGAATGCCAAAGCTTATGACCTGGAGAGGCATTCCAGTTTCACCCTGAGGTGTCGACATAAGTGCATCAACAGTCAAACTGGGATGTTGGAACGTCCGTACCATGCTGACAGGACTTTCGGATAACATGCATGATATAAACGATGCCAGAAAGAGACGAGTAATCAATGACGAACTGAAAAGACTGGATGTGGACATTGTAGCACTCCAAGAGTCACGGTTAGAGGGCTAGTGGACAATGAGTGAGAAAGACTACGTATTCTACTGGCAAGGGAAATACCCCAACGAAAAGAGAGAGCATGGTGTAGGCTTTGCAGTTTAAAAGTCTCTATTACATATGGTTGAACAAGATGAGAATGGTTCAGAACGCATGCTTACACTTCGTCTCCATACCACAGTAGGTCCCGTCACCCTTGTCAGTGTATATGCACCTACCTTGTGCTCCACACCTGAAGTCAAAGATGAGTTCTGTGATGATTTATCAGCGATCACTAAAAGTATCCATAGTCAAGAACAGATTGTTCTACTATGTGATTTCAATGCTAGAGTGGGCGATGATCACGACTCGTGGCCTTCATGTCTTGGCAAGTTTGGAGATGGAGAAATTAATGAAAATAGTCAGCAGCTCCTAGAGCTCTGTGCCTACCACGAACTTTGTGTGAACTAACTCTTATTTTCAGATCAAACCCCAACATATGGTATCGTGGATACACCCACGATCAAAGCATTGGCATCAGCTGGATCTAATTCTTGTCATAAGATCTCTCATTATGTATGTGCTCCTGGCACGCACTTACCATAGTGCAGACTGTGACAACGATCATTCTTTGGTTCGCTGTAACATACAATTGCAGCCAAAGAAGTTCCATCACACCAGACGCAAAGGCAAGCCAGGCATCGACACAAGTAGAAGTGGACCCTGCGCTGGTCAAGAGATTTCACAATGTTTTTCAGGAAACTCTCAATATCCAACATCATGACACCGCTGTTACAGAGACCTGGCAGCATCTTCAAAATGTCACACACAACTCTGCACTTGTTTCATTGCTACAGAAAAAAATGTTAAATTAGATGACCGGTTTGAAGCGAAAGTGAAGGATATAACACCCGTCATTGTGGCCAAGCGCGCTGTTCTGATTAAATACAAACAGCTTCCAAATGCAGGTACTCTGTATAACTTCAAGTCCGCCAGAAGCCAGGTGCAATAAATAGCTTGTCGATGTGAAAATGAGTATTGGCTACCGCTTAGTGAAAACATCCAGACTGCAGCATAGACAGGGAACATAAGACAAATGTACAATAGTATAAAGAAAGCTATTGGCCCTGCGAGTAGGAAAACAGCACCGCTCATATCCATTACTAGTAAGAAAATAACAGATAAACGAAAAAGCAGATGGAGCGATGGGTCAAGCACTATTTTCAGCTCTACTCGTGTGTCAATATAGTCATTCTCACAGCCATTGAGACTGTCAAAAGTTATCCCAGTATAGACAAGCTTGACATCGAACCATCTATAGAAGATCTGAATATTGACAGCTTGGCCCTGAGAAAAGCGCTAGGCAGCGACGGGATCTCACCTGATTTGATCAAACGCTGTAAAGATACACTTTTGCAACCGTTGTACATGATGTTATGTCAGTGCTGGAAAGAGGTCACAATGCCTCAAGCTATGAGCGATGCACATATTGTAACATTATACAAAAACAAAGGTGATAGAAGTGTGTGTAATAACTATCAAGGTGTCTCTCTGCTTAGTGTTGTAGGCAAAGTCTTCGCCAGAGTTATCTTACTAAGACTACAGAAATTGGCTGAGCGTGTGTCTCCAGAATCACAGTGTGGATTCAGGTCTGGAAGATCAACAATCGACATGATTTTCTCTCTTCGACTTCAGAAAAAGTCACGTGAGCAGAACAAGCCCATTTATGCTGTCTTCATTGACCTGACAAAGGCATTTGATTTGGTTAGTAGAGATGGCCTCTTCAAAATTATCTCTAAAATAGGCTGCCCAAACAAACTGTTGTGACTAATAATATCGTTCCATGAGAGCATGACAGGGACAGTCCAATTTGATGGTAGCATCTCACACCCATTTAGAATTCTAAGTGGTGTTAAGCAGGGCTCTGTTCTGGTCCCGACACTGTTCGGAATCTTCTTTGCTCTGATGCTGAAACATGCATTTGGTACCAGTAACGCAAATGAAGGAATCTGCATTGACACTAGGTCGTATGGTAGACTGTTTAACCTCGCAAGGCTCAATGCCAAAACGAAGATGAGGGAGATCACCATCAGGGACTTGCTGATGAGGCTGCAATTGTCACCCACAGTCAGCAGGAACTTCAGAGATTGATATATCGTTTCTCCCAGGCGTGCAAAGATTTTGGGTTCACAATAAGTCTCAACACAACAAAATGTTCTGGGACAGGAAGTAGATGCCACGCCAAATCTTAGGATCGATAATTATGAACTGGCAGCTGGGCATCAATTCACATACCTGGGATCCCTAACCAATGACAAGCTCTCTCTAGACCCAGAAATAGACAGTCGCATTGACAAAGCTGCTGCTACATTTGCTCGCCTCACAATGCGTGTTTAGAAACACCAGAAACTGACAATTAAAACCAAGACCATGGTACACAATGCATGTGTTGTAAGCACACTTCATAAGGCAGCGAGAATTGGAAAACTTATGCCAAACAAGAGCACAGGCTTAACACCTTCCACCAACGAACCTGCGAACCATTCTTGGAATTTCATGGAAGGACAGAGTGACAAATGCAGAGGTGCACTCTCGCACTGGTCTTTCAAGGATGTACACTCTACTTAGGCAGCGAAGACTACGATGGCTTGGTCATGTTTGTTGCATGGAAGATGGCCGCATTCCCAAAGATATCCTCTATGGACAGTTGGCAAATGGCACGAGAACAGTCGGCCGACCACAGGTGAAGTTCAAAGATGTGTGCGAGCGTGATATGAAGGCCCTGGACATGAATCTGACATCTTGGGAAGACGAAGCTGCAGACCGATCCAGGTGGAGATGTACCCTGAATGACCAGCTCATGCTTGGTGAAGCGAAGCTCTTGCAACACAGAGAAGTGAAAAAGGAGAAAGACAACAAAAGCTAAGTATACATTGTTGTTGATATTTTTTGTCCACTCCAAGTCATATCATCCTATAGTCAGTCATGACTGAAAGGGGCTACTATAGTCAGTCATGACTGAAAGGGGCTACTGCTTCAGTTAGGGTGAGGGGCGCCAATCTCGTGAAGTTTAGCCATGTGAACTAGACCGTGAAATATGATAGGGTCTACATGATTAAGCGTAGTGCTATTCAAATGGCTGATGTCCATTGCAGGATAATCGAACGGAAGAAAACACACAAAACGAACGAATAAACCAGTACAAATGGAAGACAACACGTTTCCGTGAACACAAGTGTAAGTCATCGACTAGTGTGAATTCTCGGCAAATCCATGGTCTGTCGCTATTTGTTTAATAATAATGAATAAACGATCGAAGAAAACTACCCAAAAAAATCGTGGATACATGCTTACACAGATGGATCAGCCACTTGCTGAAGTCGGATGTGTTGGACCGAAAGGTGCAAATATCGCAGTCAAGCTGTAAACTACGCCACAACGCATTCCGTTCTCTGGACTACATTCATGCTACTTAAGCCCTTTCAGGGTTTGGTAGCGGGAGATTGAGAACGAACGAAGCCAAGCCAAGCCAAACTACGACACAACACATTCCGTTCTCTGGACTACATTCTGCTACTTAAGCCCTTTCAGTGTTTGTTAGCAGGAGATTGAGAACGAACGAAGCCAAGCCGATCAGCCACAATTGCTGCCAAGAATGATGGGGTTCGTATTTTTGTTCCATTCCGCGAAAACCACTGAGATACAAGGATTCTCACCGATAAATTCTGCCTTAACAAGGTGAGGTACAAGCACTTGAACAAGTAATAAATACGATTTACAACAACTCTGACTACCACTACGTAGTCATCTTCAAAGATGCACTATCTGTACTGAAAGCTCTCAAGGTTGGCAAACGTCTGCACCTGAGGAATAAACTAATTAAGGTAGCTGTCAGGCAGTGAACTTTACTTTATTGGCTACCTTCCAGTTGCGGGGTACCGGCGAATGAGAAGGCAAATAGACTAGACAAAACGCGATTGAAATTCTGAACTGAAAGTCATAGAAATCACATGCTTTGAGAACAAGAGAGTTGTCCAAGCTCTTAAAATAGAACAGAACAAAAGCGACGACTATTTCCTCTTTCACTTTCAGGGATAGCTCACGATTTTTCGTCTTCCTCTCAGGAATGGAAAGAGTGAGTTGAACAGAAAGAAGTTCTACTGAAAATGTACGCAATGATGTGGGCGCATAAAGACAAATATTGCATGTGATACAAAAGCGTCGGTTGAATTGTTGGGTCACAATATGAGACTTGAAAGTTTTCTACAGAAGATACTAGAGGGCAAGATTCAAGGGAAGATCGAACCCGGGCGTCCAAGACTCACTTTTACATCTCAGGCATGCAGGGATATTAAAGTACGAACGTATGCTGTAATGAAGAGAACTGCAGAGGATGGGGTCAAATGGAGAGACGGGCCCGGCATGGGCTAGTAGTTAAGTGACACGGCTCACAGCCCGAAAGTTTTTGGTCTGAGATATCCATTTTAGTGCCGAGGTCACTGCTTCCGTCTCCATTCTCATACTTGAGGTTGTTGACATGTATGCCCTATTGTGCTAAGCAACGACCTCTCCTCTCACTCTAGCCGAGAAACCCCAGCCTGATGTCCCACTGCGCACGACTGATCCGTCGGTGTTACTCTACTGCGTGTTCTCAGTTATCAGCTGATTTACCTCGTGCTCTGCACTCTCGTTGTTCCGTTCTCTGCATTCCTTGCCTAAAGTTATGATGACTCTCTGATACTCTATCATTATATCACCAGTGTGGACCGATTCTTCCCATTTGGCTATCGTCTCAGCTGCAGTGAGGTATCCGCTTGCTGTCTCAGCCTGTGCCATCCATGACGACCCTCTCTTGATTCTTGATGTCTGAGATACTACCGTGCAGAGGGTGCCGCGTGTCTGTGGTGACACGCATACAGGCTTTGACTTGGGCCAATTTATGTCTGGATGTCACTGATAACAATCCCAACACGTACCGTACCATCACAATCGGGGTATCTCTAGTGCAACCCAGAACCAGTCGCATACCTTCATTCTGGATGCGGTCCAACCTTTCACACTGTGTTCTTGATATTGCGAGGATGCCTAGTCCATAATCGATGACAGACAACACGACCTAACGAAATAGGATAAACAGGAGGCATTGCTCCAAGTTGGCAGTAGCCATGGTCTTGGGTGCTCCTAACCCTCTCTTGCATCTTTGTACGATGTGGTCAACATGGCAGTTATAGAAAAGACTGCGATCAAAAGTCACTCCGAGGTATTTAAACCTGTCAATGGTTGCAACCATCAAAAGTGATGCCTTGGAGATATGTCTGGAGATATGACAAGATACAATGAATAGCCGTGACGTGCTATGTCCGCTGTACTCTTACCGTTCCTCCTCACGTTGCTAGGAGTTGTCTTTCTTTCCATTGAGCCAAGTTAATGGTTTAATCCGCCGAGTTCATAATTCACGCACTGAGGTAGACAAGCCCTAGATCACCGAGGGTTCAGTACTACCCTCACCTGGTTTAGCTCGCCAGTCGAAGCGATGTCCCGGAGCATGATCGCTGCGCATGCTACAGCTACTGTGAGCTACAGGTGAGATCTGGATTGCATGTGAAGGAACCAAGCCGTACTCTCCCCACCCCCACAACCACCTCGTAGTACGCCACAGTGTGGCTGACATGCTCAAAAGGGCTGTTGAACTATTTATCATTGAGCCAGAAAACGTCATCGGGGTTTGGTGAGGAGGGGTTGGAGGAGGAGAGAAAGAGTCACCGCTGGTTGAAGTCTAGGCTGATCTCCGAGTAGTGAGATCAGACACTCGTTGCAGTGCGCGCACGTTAAAAATGCCATGGCAGTTGAAAATCAAACAGAGAAGGCTTAACAGCCGTTGCTCGGACAAAACTGAAGTTAAAAATCTACTTAAATTATTCCAGGGATTCTTTCCCCACGGAGAATAAGTCACAAAAAGGGGACCGTGTGTCTTGGTTATCGGAGCAGCATAGATGGCGTATGACAGGCAGCGGGTCTATCTTGCTCTATGTTACGCTTCCACTGCCACCAATCCCAAAAATAGGCGATCGTATATTCTAGGGGTTGGTAACAGATACTGGGATTGACCTGGCAACTCTCACCAGCGTATTTTCGCCTGTCAAAAGAATATGAAATAATGGAGGTCACACCTCCCCACGAGGTCTAACAACACAAGTGGACTGAATATAGATAGATAGAATCACGATCTCTCGCGGAATACACAGTGACCTCTCGTAGATCCATGGCTGTGGGTAAACCCTGCCTTCTGTTGACGCAATTTTTACCATCTCCCATAATTGATTCAATCAAAAGTTTTGTTTTGTTTTGTTTTTTTCTAAGGAGAATGCTCTCTATTTCCTTTTAAAATAAAATTTCAGACAGTGACATTGTCGACATGTCGTGTCGTGCAACAAACACAATGCTAAAATGCTACCATAATGCATTTGGCTGTAGAGACAACTGACACTATAAATTTTCCGGGACATTTTTTTTATTACGGCCTATGTCTTCAAAAACGCCTAACAATCAATGTCTTATCGAGCGTGTGATTGGCCGATCATTATGTGGACACTGACTTACTTTATTAAAATAGGATTACCCCTCAGCTGTACGAGTATTACAAGTACTAAATAACTGTACGAGTATTACAAGTACTAAATAACTGTACGAGTATTACAAGTACTCAATAACTGTATGACTATTACAAGTACTACTCAATAATGGTATAACTATTACTCAATAACTGTATATGTATTAGTACTACTCAATAACTGTAAAACTATTACTCAATAACTGTATATGTATTACAAGTATTACTGAAAAACTGTATAACAAGTATTTCTGAATAACTGTATACGTATTACTCAATAACTGAATAGGTATTACAAATATTACCCAATAACTGTATACATATTACTCAATAACTGTATACGCATTACTCAATAAATGTATACGTATAACAAGCAATACTCAATAACTGTATTAGTATTATAAGTAATACTCAATAACTGTATTAGTATTACTCAAATTATGTATATGTATTACTCAATAACTGTATAAGTACTACCCAATAACTGTATAAGTATTACAACGCATCATAACAGGAGCCCTGAAGTCCAGCCAAATAAAAGACCTGGGAGCTATGACTGGGCTACAGCTAATGGAAGAGCACCGAAACTCCAGAATCCTACAGCAAGCGGAAAAATTCAAAAGAATCATGAACCACCCGATGCACCACAGAATACATGGGATAGGATGCGGCAGGCTAAAAAGGAAAAGTTTTACAGTTCAGGTGAAAAGAAAAGATTAAAAACAATGCTGCACTCTTAAACGAAAAAATAAAGCCAATACCAGCATGCTCCATTTGCTGCCTCTGGAAAGGAACACCCTTCCCTGATCTTATACGCAATATCCCCAACATCAAAGACAAAAAGTCGCAAAAAGACGAACAGAAAAAAACACAGTTACAAATTACATCAACCACAAATTTCCACCAACAGCCTGGACACACGCCTATACGGATGGCTCAGCCAAAGATGTCATTAGAAACGGGGGAGGAGGCATTACTATAAAACTAAAAAGCAAAGAATACTCAGCAGCATTTGCTACTGGGAGACGCTGCAGCAACTTCAGTGCCATGAGACAAGCAGCTGAAACCCTTATAGGCCATAAGGAGCAGGCAGAAAAGCAAGTGGTCATTTTCACAGACGCCCTCGCAGTGTTAATGGCTCTCAAGAACCAGCGCAAAAATGAACTCGGTGCTCTGGCAGTCTCGCTCAAACGCCTGTCCCAGTGCTTCAAAAACAGCACAGTCCAGTGGATACCAGCTCACTGCTACATTCCAGGCAACGAGAAGGCGGACAGACTCGCCAGAGAGGGAGGAATGCTGCAACAGAGTGATACAGAAATCACATACAATGAGACTAAAGCATTCATCGGTGCAAAATGGAAAAAATACCACCCTGACCACATAGAAAAAGATGCCTACCATCAACTCTCCAGGCGAGACCAGGTGATCATTCTCCGGCTACGCACAGGTCACAACAGACTTAGATGCCATCTGTACAACAAGTTCAAGATTGGGACTATTGAACTTTATGACTGCAGCACAGCCACCATGAAGGCAGAACATATTTTGGAGTCCTGTCCACTGTATACCGACAAAAGAAGTAGTATTTGGCAACAGCCAGTGTCCTTCTACAAGAAGCTGTACAAACGTGTACAGAGCCTTGAGTCGACTGCCGCCTTCGTTAGAGTCATTGAAATTGAGGTCTGAAGACGAACGAGGAAGAAGAAAATAAAGACATGTATTTCCTTCATAAAACTGACTCCTGAACCTGATACAGTAAAGCAGACAAAAAATATTCGACCCATTATCACAATGTTAAATACCATTTCCCATGGTCGCAGTGCGGATTTATCTGATCCAAGAGAAAACGAATTATTCACTCTTTTATTCATTTATTGTACATGTGATGGTGTATAGCGCTTTCTTTTATGCCTGTATCGTGCATGGATTATTGTTTCTAGAGCTTTCTTTAACACCTGTATCCAAGTATACATTTCTTCTTCTCCAAGAACACATTTCTACTTCTCCAAGTACACATTTCTACTTCTCCAAGTACACATCTTTATTTCTCCAAGTACACATTTCTACTTATCCAAGTACACATTTCTTCTTCCCCAGATGCACATCTCTACTTCTCCAGGTACACATCTCTACTTCTCCAAGTACACATTTCTACTTCCCCAGATACACATCTCTACTTCTCCAGGTACACATCTTGCTCCCCTCCACTCCACATAAGGCATAAGGTTACCAATTCTTTCTTTCGTTCGCTTTAAAATATTGTCTATATCTGCAACGTTGTCTCTTGTATAAACTTCACTGTCTTTTGTAGTTCACACACAGGTCCATAAAGTTTCTCTTCCATGGTTGTTTCTATGGGCCAATGAGATTGTCTCTGTATATCATATTCGGGGCAATTTTGAAGTATGTGCTTTGTTGTCTGGGGCGCCTGTCCGCATGTACACATGGCTGAGTTGCAATCTTCATTTTTGTGTACATGTGGCTGCGGAGTCCGTTGTGTCCTGTTCTAAGGCGCAACAGAACAGTTTGCTCTTGGCTGTTCATGTTATGGTAATCGTTTGGTGTTACTGTTGGTGGCTTTCTGATTGATTTGATCATCCTTATCTTCTGTTGGTATGTAACTGACACATCTGGTTGCTCGTCTGCAGCACCCTCCTTTGCCAGTCGATCTGCTCTCTCGTTTCCTGGTACTCCACAATGAGAAGGTATCCACTGCATGACAATCTTGCGCTGGTTACTCAGTTCAGACAGTAGAGCCTGTAGATCTGGCAGTTTCTATAATTCAAGTGCTTGGAGTGCTGATTGTGCATCTGTAAGAAATACTACAGGTTGTGAACTGACTTTGGTGTTCAACAGTTTCTCAGTTGCCACCTTGCTTGCCTGTATTTCTGCATCATATATATGACAGAATTTCCCAGTTGGTACTCTGACTGTATCCCTAATGTTGTTTGGGTATTCTATGTACACTCCCGCTCCACCATTCTTTACTGCATTCTGTGCTGACCCATCTGTGTATACTCTGATCCAGAGGTCTTGTGGGTATTCTTCATCCAGGAATTTGAGGATCACTATCCTACGTTGCACACTGTTCTGTTCATCCTTGTCTAATATTCCTTTCACTTTTGTTTGAATGCATACTGATAGTCCGTGCTCCTCTCTCCAAGGGGTTTGTTCTGGCACAGACTTTAGGGGGATGTCAACTTCAGGTAGATCCATAATTTGCCTGCGAAGTCGTTTCGCCTGATGCATAAAACTACTTCTTTTCGGTCTTCCCATTGCTAAATTTTGAAATCTGTCTTTTATTGGCATGCAGTGGAACTTTTCTGCCTGTGTTAATACCTTTGTGTCTCTGCGCTCTCTTAGTGCTTGTATCCTTCCCATTTTCTCCATCTCCACTATAGGTGTTGATTTCATTGCTCCTGTAATGACCCTAAGTGCCTGATTTTGTACCTTATCCACCTCTTTTAGGGTAGTATTTGCTGCGCGGCACTACGCTGCTGACCCATATTCCAGATGTGGCCGTATGCCTTGTTGGTAAACTTTGTTAAGTATTTTTCAACTAGCTCCCCATGTGGTTCCACTTAATTTTCTCAGGATGGCTAACTTCCTCCTGGCTTTTTTTGGCTGCCTTGTTGATGTGTTCCCTCCATGTCAACCTATCATCAAATGCAACTCCAAGATAGGTGGGTTATTAATCTTCTTTGAGGTGTTCTCCATTTATCTTGATAACTCCAGCTTTTTGTTTTGGGGAGAGGGTGAAAAACGTAGTGCTACATTTTTCTGTGTTAATGTTTACACACCATCTGTTTGTCCACGAGGTCAAGGCATCAATAGCTCTTTGCAGCATTCTGGTGGCCACTGTTGCTTGCTCATTTGTACACCATATTACCAAGTCATCTGCATACATTGCAACTTTTGTTCCTTGTGGTAGCTCAGCAATCAAGTCATTGATGAAGATTATGAAAAGTGTAGGGGAAAGAACCCCTCCCTGAGGCACACCATGACGCAGTAGAATTTTCTTACTCTTGAGGCCATCTAGTTGGACTCTGGCTCTTCTGTTATGTAAGTAAGCTTTTATCCATTTGTACATCCTACCCATCACTCCATTATTTCTCAGTTTCTTTAAAAGTCCTTCTTTCCAAACTTTATCAAAAGCTTTCCTTAAGTCTATCCATGCTGCTAATACTAATTTCTTGTCCTGGAATGCGTCCTCGATCTCTTGTGAAAGGTATGTTGCCTGGTCTTCAGTGAAGTTGCATTTCCTAAATCCTTCCTGCTGTGGCACAAGAAGGTTTTGGCTCTCAAGATACCACTGCAGCCTTAGGTTGATAATACGGTCCATTGTTTTACATATGCAGCTTGTGAGGCTGATTGGTCTATAGTTGGATGCCATGGAACTGTCTTTCCCTGGTTTTAAGAGTGGTATCATGATTGCTTCTCTCCAGGTCTGTGGGACTGTACCTGATGTCCAACAAATGTTGAAGATCTGAAGCAGCTTTGTTTTTGCTGCTGTTCCAAAGTTCTTGATCATCTCATTGGACACTCCGTCTGTTCCTGGCGACTTTCTCATTTTCAGTTTGGATATTGCAAACTCCAGTTCTTTGTATGTAATTGGTGTCTCCATAACTTCAGGCATGGCACCATCTCGCTCTGTATTTTGTCGTTCCTCACGAACACTTTGTTGTTTCTCTCTGTCTACTTCAATGTTGCTATCTTTTGCAAAAGAGTCCGCAAAGTAATCAGCGGCGTGTTTGCCTGTGAGGATGTTTCCATCTTTGTTTAATGTAATCTTTGTGTTTCTCTGTGCACCCTCATCATTAATTTGTTTTACCAACTTCCACAGTTTCCTGGTATTCTTTTCAAAGCTCAGAGACTGTCTTCTCTCTCCAACTTCTCCTTCTAGCCTGCAACTTTTCCCTTTGAAATTTGGCCTTAGCATGTTGATATTTTTTGTGGTGTTCTTGACATGGACTAATCTCTGCTTGCTTTCTAGATGTTTCTACCTCATTTTGCAGTTGTTCTAATTCACTATTCAGTCTGGCCTATATTGTTTGCGGGCCCCTCTAGTTATTGTTTCATGGGCAGCCTGTAGCATGCATCTGCTGAAATTATCGACTTCCTTATTTATGTCCTCATCTGTTGTTAGATTTCTAGTCAGCACATTAGACCGATGCTGGTACATTGACCAATCTGTCATCCTGTAATTCCACCGAGGCAGGCTACTACTTTCCTTGACATATTCATTTTCAATAGTTAGAAATACTGGTCTGTGGTCACTACCTCCAAGTTGTTTCCCGACAATGCGTGTAATGTTCCATTCCATGCATGGTGAGTGGAATGCCAAATCTGGTGTAGAAGTGGTGTGCCATGATCTCGAGTAGAAGGTCGGTGGGTCTGTTGGCTGGTTAATCAAGATAAGTCCATTGTCATCCTGCCAGTTTTCTAGCTCCTCACCCCTCCTATCCATTTGATCATAGTCCCAGCTCTTCAAGTGGCTATTGAATTCTCCACACACAATCAGTCTTTCCTTTGTTGCAATCGTATTCAGTGCCAGTGGACGATCACTCGGACAGTAATAATTTAGCAGGTGGAATTCTGTCTTGAGATGCATCATCTGGTATTCTGTCCCCTCCATATATACTTCCTGCTGATAAGCATTGATGCTATTTCTCACAAGTGTCAGTATTCCACCCTTCTGCCTGTCTTGTCGGTCAGACCTATAGCACTGGTATCCTCTAATTTTGAAGGCTATATCTTTATTGAGATGCGTTTCTTGCAAACAACATACATTTACTTGCTCTTCATATAGAATATTCTCAAGCTCTAATTTTTTACTATAGCCATCTCTTTTGCTGTTGACGCCTTCAGCATTCCAGTGCATTATTTTAAGTGTTCTTTCCTGTTTTGGGTTTTGTTTGGCTAGTAGCTCTATTCTCGTGCCTCCTGACTCCACGAGGCATCCGAGAAGGACCTCCAGTAATAAAGTTTGGGCCCTTTCGAGACGAGGGACCCGGCACTGTACCTGCCTGGTTGTTCACCACAGGCCGAGCGCCAACGTTTTGCAGATATAGGCATACTTTCATATTGCGTATTTGCGTGGCATCCTGATTGCTGTGGTGCGCCTTTTGGCTGGTTGCCTCAGTCTTCAGCACCTTAACGTTGCTTGGGCAGACTATGGTCTTGCTCGAAAGGATGTGTGATGATGATGATATGAACTTATGGACCAATTTTCTAAGTATCCCAGAAGAGAGGCAGTCCAGTGTGTCTGTGTCCCAGGATCGTCACGTCCTGCCAGAAACGTAGCATATACATGTAAGTGGGGCATCTCCTTACTCCCCTTTAGTATTCTTGGCTCCTCTGCAGTGATGGTACGCCTAGCATTTCCCGCCACCTGGTAGGTTGTCACAAAAGGACAGAGATGCAATGTCCGCTGGCCTGCATCTCTTCTACGTCCATTGGGATGACTGATAGAAGACAAAAGTAAAGAACGAGGCAAGAATGCATTTAACCCATGAAGTGGGGGTGGATTGGTTTAGCCCAGAGCGTGTACCACTCGCCGGTGGGTTCTGCAGCTCCACCTAAAGGGTTCCACCTGCTCCTCGGCCTCTTAGCCTGGCCCCTCTCCAAGGACCTGTCCGGCTTGAGTGACCCTAACAGGAGTATAACTCCCGCCGGCATAGCCCCCTGGATCATTGGAACACGCAAGCTCTCCAACCCCGTCAAGGTAGGCATACATTTGGAGAGAGGTTACCAATGTATGTGGCTCTTTATAAGAAGCCTACACCAAAGCACTGTGTTCTTACAGCACGGGGAGGCAGTAGTCACATTCTCTACTCCCCAGTATGGGACCATGGGATCCACAACTGCACATTTACCTAATGTTTCCATATTTGGCCACCACTGGCTTATCTGGCACATTCCCCTTAACTTCTTACGCTCTCCTGGCCACCTTATTTGACCGCTCCTCTTCATTTTCAGTCAAGCATCTGGCCCAACCGGTCACTTAGACAGACTGGGTCTACTATCAGATAAGTTGACCATTTTTTCCTTGTATGTTGATTTGTTAGTTCAGTATTGTTGTCCCTGATGAAGGCCTATTGGTCGTAACGTAGGTTTTGTTGTGTTCTCGTCTCGGTGTGGTATCTGACCATACCCATTTTTAAATTTTGATTAACCTCAACCTTAATCAACTTTTTTTCCCCATATTTACCTAACAAGAACCATGGGATCCACAACTGCACATTTACCTAACAGTGACTCATAGCTGACTGCTAGTGTCAGGGCCAGCGACTCATAGCTGACTGCTAGTGTCAGGGCCAGCGACTTATAGCTGACTGCTAGTGTCAGGGCCAGCGAACCAAAGCTGCCAAGACCCTTCTACACCTCCACGCGGTGATCCTGGATAACAGGCTGCAGCAGGGCAGAAGAGGGAATGCTAACCCGGTACTCAAAAAATGCTTGCTGAAGTCGGATGTGTTGGACCGAAAGGTGCAAATATCGCAGTCAAGCTGTAAACTACGACACATCGCATTCCGTTCTCTGGACTACATTCTGCTACTTAAGCCCTTTCAGTGTTTGGTAGTGGGAGATGGAGAATGAACTAAGCCAAGCCAAATTCAGCGTTAGGTCGATTTATTGTGCTTTATTCACACCCCCGCCAGGCGTAGCGAGCCACACGGAGTGTATCGACCTTCAGCACTACCTCATGGGATCCACAACTGCACATTTACCTAACAAGGACCATGGGATCCACAACTGCACATTTACCTAACAAGAACCATGGGACCCATAACTGGGAAGTTCATATTTACCTAACAAAAGAGAAGGAAGATGAATGTCTAGTCAGGCACAACATACTGATCAGACTTATTAGTCAGGGTCAGACAAAATGTACTGGCCAAGCCCCTCACCTTAACTTCTCCGTAGTCCTCCGTGGAAACTGGCTGTTTTCATGGCAGCCTGGCTAACGAGGTGAGGACTCAATGTGATCCTCGTAGCAGTGAGTGACATGCAGATGAAACCAAGTATAGCACAACTGCCTGGTGGACCACGGCCCACCTTCATCAGTATATGCTTGGGATGTGAGGAAAGCTACAACAGCCACTTAACGTCCTTTTCAGGGGCACAAAAGAATGAATCTACTCATTGTGGCATTCAACAACAATGATCTTACAAAAAATCATCTCTAACTAAATAGCAAGTCTCTGTGTAAAACAAATCAAGCAGTTTGTGTTTGTTCAACATTTTATTAAGTTCAGATATTTTTTTTTTTTAAACAAGTTTTATATAACCAAGTACTCAAATGCTCAGTTGACTCTCATCTGACATATTCAATTAGAATCTTCTGGAAGTGGCCAAGATGCAGCAGTGAATAAGCTGACAGCAGCCAGCCACTCATAGTGAACCACAGCTGGCCAAGACCCTATTCTATCTTCGTGGCAGCCCTGGAAACAGGCTGCACTAGTCAATAGTGTAGTCTGACCAAGGGAAAGGGATTGCAGTGGGAAGGCAAGCCCAGCACTCAAAAATCCAGTAGAAGTCGGATGTGCCGGGCCGAAAGGCACAGATATCGCCGCCTCACTGTAAACTACAGCACAACGTCCTTTTCAGGATGAACCACGAAGAAGAATCTTGTGAAATAAGACTAAATTGTCCAGAATGTTAAACCTACAATTAAGTTTGTGGCAACAGAGATCTGGCTAATACAACTTAATACCACAGACTAAATTGTCCACACTGTGAAACCTACAACTGAGTTTGTGGCAACAGAGATCTGGCTAATACAACTTAATACCACAGACTAAATTGTCCACACTGTTAAACCTACAATTGAGTTTGTGGCAACAGAGATCTGGCTAATACAATTTAATACCACAGACTAAATTGTCCACACTGTTAAACCTACAATTGAGTTTGTGGTAACAGAGATCTGGCTAATACAACTTAATACCACAGACTAAATTGTCCACACTGTTAAACCTACAATTGAGTTTGTGGCAACAGAGATCTGGCTAATACAACTTAATACCACAGACTAAATTGTCCACACTGTTAAACCTACAATTGAGTTTGTGGCAACAGAGATCTGGCTAATACAACTTAATACCACAGACTAAATTGTCCACACTGTGAAACCTACAACTGAGTTTGTGGCAACAGAGATCTGGCTAATACAACTTAATACCACAGACTAAATTGTCCACACTGTGAAACCTACAACTGAGTTTGTGGCAACAGAGATCTGGCTAATACAACTTAATACCACAGACTAAATTGTCCACACTGTGAAACCTACAACTGAGTTTGTGGCAACAGAGATCTGGCTAATACAACTTAATACCACAGACTAAATTGTCCACACTGTGAAACCTACAACTGAGTTTGTTGCAACAGAGATCTGGCTAATACAACTTAATACCACAGACTAAATTGTCCACACTGTTAAACCTACAACTGAGTGTGTGGCAACAGAGATCTGGCTAATACAACTTAATACCACAGACTAAATTGTCCACACTGTTAAACCTACAACTGAGTTTGTGGCAACAGAGATCTGGCTAATACAACTTAATACCACAGACTAAATTGTCCACACTGTTAAACCTACAACTGAGTTTGTGGCAACAGAGATCTGGCTAATACAACTTAATACCACAGACTAAATTGTCCACACTGTTAAACCTACAACTGAGTTTGTGGCAACAGAGATCTGGCTAATACAACTTAATACCACAGACTAAATTGTCCACACTGTTAAACCTACAACTGAGTTTGTGGCAACAGAGATCTGGCTAATACAACTTAATACCACAGACTAAATTGTCCACACTGTTAAACCTACAATTGAGTTTGTGGCAACAGAGATCTGGCTAATACAACTTAATACCACAGACTAAATTGTCCACACTGTTAAACCTACAATTGAGTTTGTGGCAACAGAGATCTGGCTAATACAACTTAATACCACAGACTAAATTGTCCACACTGTGAAACCTACAACTGAGTTTGTGGCAACAGAGATCTGGCTAATACAACTTAATACCACAGACTAAATTGTCCACACTGTGAAACCTACAACTGAGTTTGTGGCAACAGAGATCTGGCTAATACAACTTAATACCACAGACTAAATTGTCCACACTGTTAAACCTACAACTGAGTTTGTGGCAACAGAGATCTGGCTAATACAACTTAATACCACAGACTAAATTGTCCACACTGTTAAACCTACAACTGAGTGTGTGGCAACAGAGATCTGGCTAATACAACTTAATACCACAGACTAAATTGTCCACACTGTTAAACCTACAACTGAGTTTGTGGCAACAGAGATCTGGCTAATACAACTTAATACCACAGACTAAATTGTCCACACTGTTAAACCTACAACTGAGTTTGTGGCAACAGAGATCTGGCTAATACAACTTAATACCACAGACTAAATTGTCCACACTGTTAAACCTACAACTGAGTTTGTGGCAACAGAGATCTGGCTAATACAACTTAATACCACATCTTCTTACCACAGTTATATTCCTTACCAAGAATAAGACTGCCTCAGTAGTTGGCATCACAGTGTAGCCTGCTTTTGTTGTGATGATTTCTGTAGCAATCTGTTTGACATGATGTGGTTGCTACCCCCATGTTAGCCCCTCTTTAGTCTGTTTTCAATACATGCCTGAAACGTTCATCACCATTTACCTCGTTAATCCAGATTGCATAGCTGAGGTCTAACACTAGACTCGGTTTATCCTAACAAGAATTTACGTGATAATGAATCCATTTGTTTGTTGTGTAGTTTCAGTAGTAATGGTTCAAATGAAAACCTTAATAGGAGTATAGAAATTAAAAAAACAATACCTTTGTATTGTAGCTTCTTAATATGGTTGCTATGGATGTCAAGAGTGTCCTGCACATGCCATCCCAGTGCAGATGAATAACATGATGTCCTAATTGCAGTTAAAAGATAGCCGCCCCACTATTGACATGCACGAAAGAGGAGTAGTGTTCTGTTATTCTCTTTTTGAGCAGCGAAGGGGTCAAGCCTATAGAAATTCATCAGCGAATGAAGGTCCAGTACAGTGATGCATGCCTTTTTGCTTCAGCAAGTGTATGAGTGGAGTAGGAAGTTACAAAATGGCGTGACTTCTGTGACAGACTGTTCATGACGGGGTCAGGCACACAGAATAGTGACCACAGAGTCGATTGAAGTCGTTGATCGTCTCATAAAGAAAAATCACAGATTGACTGAGTGAAAGGCATGCATTACCGTACTGAACCTTCTTCATTCGCCGATGAATTTCTATAGGCTTCAACCCTTTGCTGCTCAAAAATTGGATAATAGAACGCTGCTCCTGTTTGCTGCGTGTCAATCGGGGAGCGGTCATCTTTTAACTTCAATTATGACGTCATGTTATTCATCTGCACCATGATCGCACATGCATGACATCCTTAGCAACCATATTAACAAGTTACAATACAAATGCATGGTTTTTGTAATTTGTATCCTACTTTTATGGTTTTCATTTGAAGCCACCCTCGAACATCGTGAGGTTGCCAACCCCATGGAAAATCTGTCATTGTCCCCTGATCCAACATTTTAGGAAGGATAGCTTTGAAGGTTGCAGCGGACCTGTTCCTCGTTGCCTATGATCCTCATTGGTGTGAAAGCCACATACTACTGAAATATATCTTTGTTGTACGATCATGTATGTTTTATCAGTATGTTCAATTGGGTGTTACCAGGTCCTGGAAGAGAAGCAAAGGACAGCAACACTGTAACAAGCCAGGCATGATGAGTAAGGAAGGCTGTGAATAAGGCAGACTTAAAATGTAAAGGTAGTCCCACGGCAGACACTGCTGACAGGGATAAAGTGTTAGAGATGGGGCTGAAGATGCTGCAGTGAATTAGCTGACAGCAGCCTGCGACTCATATCTGGCTGCTTGCACCAGTGTCTGCGAACCAGAGCTGACCAAGACTCTATTCCGCCTCCAAGTGGTGGCACTGGAAACAGTCTGCACTCATGTAGTCTGGCTAAGAAAATAGGGATCAAATGGAGAAGGCATATTCGGCCCCAAAAATGATATGCTGAGACTAGATGTCACAGATATCACAGCCTTGCTGTAAACTACAGCACAACATTCTTTTCAGGACGAACGTCAAGGAAGAAAAAGATTTGTTAGAGACTTCATTATACGATGCCAGATCTTGTTTATGAGGTGGGGTGGTCAGGTAGGTCTTTTCCTCCCTGCATTTTCTTCCATGATAGTAAGCCAGGTGCCCATTTACAGTTGGGTGGAATGGAGCACGCTGGTAATGATAGTTGAACCATGTACCATTGCCATAAAAACCGAGTACTCTACCACTACGCTAATCAAATGCTCAAGACAGAGCACCTCATACTACAGAAACTATAAGCCAGAAGACAAAAATGAAAAGGCCTCTAGACTTCATGGTAGATGAGAAGTGTTTTAGTCACGTTAAGCCATTATGGTAATCTTCGTGTCTTCCCATTTAATGTTTCTGCCATATCCTTTAGGAAATCATGACTCTCTTCAACTTTAGGAAATCCTGACTCTCTTCAGCTTTAGGAAACCCAGACTCACTTCAGGAAATTCTCTCTTCAACTTCAGGAAATCCTGACTCTCTCCAACTTCAGGAAATCCTGACTCTCTTTGTATATGACCCCAACTGTACAGGAAGAATAGAAGTATTATGCTGCCCCCTCCTTTGCTGCTTTCCTCTGCAGATACCGCTGTCTTGCTTCCTGTATATCCTGGTATGAATTGTGGTGAGGGTACACCTTTTTGGCAGGATCAACTGGAACGAGTTTGGCAGGTTTTTCTAATGATACTTCAGCCTCTCCTACCTTCTCAGCTTTCTCTCTCGTCAATTTTGAAGTTGCACCAACGTCCTCAATATCTTCAGACTGAGTTGTAGCAATTTTTTCAACCCTGTTTTTGTGCCGTTTCTCATCACCTTTGTCTTGTTCTAACACTTCTGTTCTCCTTGATCTATGTAATTTCTTTACTTGATCTGTGGATTTTGATCTTAAACTTTCACTTTTTCCACTGCTGTCTTCTGATGATGGTGATCTGGATATACTATCTTTTCTTTTTCTGTCAGAAGAATGTGATCTTGATGGTTCAACCCTTTCTATATTATTTATTTCGCTCTTCCTGTTGTTATTATCATTTGATCTTGATCTTCTGAATTTCTCTCCAGGCTTTGATCTCGGGTTTTGTCTTATAGTATCTTGTGACTCATAATCTTTTCTGAATCTTTCTCTAGACCTGGATCTTTCAATTCTTCTACTGTCGTTAACAGGGGAACGAGACTGCGACCTTCTTCGTTTAGAACTTTGTGCAGAGGAACTGGTTTTTCTAGAATAATCTCTATTGTGTCTTTTTCTACGTGGCGACGTTGATTTTGACAGTGATGATTTTTTTGCTTTAGATCTTCTTGCAACCTTCTCCGAGTCTGAGGACGACGAATTGGTTGTCCTCTTCCGAAAATTGCTGCCAGCTTTTGGACGGTTTGACTTGAAAAATTCAGCTTTCTTCTTTGACTGCACTGCCTCTGAGTCACCTCTGAAGTTGGAAAATAAAAGAACAAAAATGTATTGGGTACAATCAATCTGGGAATGTTATTAAATATCCTCTAAGTAAAATGGACCTGCAGAGTGGATCCAGAGGCCTGTCTTATTGTGGGGGAAAGAATAGGACCACTGTACTTTCATGCATGTTGTAAAAGGTGAATAAAAAGAGTTGAGCATGGGTTTAACAACCTGATCATGTAACTCAAACTGCTACAGATGGGGACAACGTGGGCTAGTGGTTAAGTGACATGGCTCACAATCCGAAAGTGCAGGGTTCTATCCCCAACCATAGCACTGACCATTACCCCGGGAAAGCAACCCCTTAGAACATGCAGAAGGAAGCAGACCCTTGCATAAAATGCATGCTGAAGTCGGATGCACTGTTCTGACAGGCGCAAAATAAAAACATAGCACAACATCTTGGGGAATATAGAAATAACGTGACCGTATAAAAAAACAAAAAATATGATACAGAAATCCGCACTACAAGAGCATGCAGTGTGCTTTAGAACAGGCCTCCTGTGTGTTGTGTGGAGCCATCTACACTGCTGACCCTATGCTTCATAGGGAGCGAAATAGAGAAGAAATACAATGGCAAAATTGACAGTAAATACTGGGCATGAGGCAGGATGTTATTGATGATTTGATCAAGTGTTTTCTTAGTTCTTAGTCAACCTGTACTTCTACAGGGGCTCATGCTCCTGTGCAGGTCCCAGCTCTCGTATAAGCTGAATGTAGCCGAGAGAAGGGTTTCCTGCTTAGTGGGCTAGGCTCGAGCAGCTTAATACTCCGCTGCGTTGGGACAAGCTCTTACGGAGGGTGGTTAACCGATGTATGAGTCCATCTTAATAGACTCAAACACTAGAGTAAATTTAGACGAGCAGGGTGTTAGGCGCATCTATGCTGCTCTAAACACATAACCTAACCATGGCCGGTGTTATGCCATGTCACACAGTTAGTCGCAGCTTACGACGTGCCCTCTGGGAGGCAGTGGTGCTATTCTTGTGCTTGTCATACACAAAGACCTGGTAGACCACTCGGATCAAGTGTTATTATGGCAAAACTGGTGGTAGATACTGGGCATGAGGCATGATATTAAAGATGATTTTATCAAGTGTCATTATGGCAAAACTGATGGTAGATACTGGGCATGAGGCATGATATTAAAGATGATTTTATCATGTGTCATTTTGGCAAAACTGATGGTAGATACTGGGCATGAGGCATGATATTAAAGATGATTTTATCATGTGTCATTTTGGCAAAACTGATGGTAGATACTGGGCATGAGGCATGATATTAAAGATGATTTTATCATGTGTCATTTTGGCAAAACTGATGGTAGATACTGGGCATGAGGCATGATATTAAAGATGATTTTATCATGTGTCATTTTGGCAAAACTGATGGTAGATACTGGGCATGAGGCATGATATTAAAGATGATTTTATCAAGTGTCATTATGGCAAAACTGATGGTAGATACTGGGCATGAGGCATGATATTAAAGATGATTTTATCAAGTGTCATTATGGCAAAACTGATGGTAGATACTGGGCATGATATTAAAGATGATTTATCAAGTGTCATTATGGCAAAACTGGTGGTAGATACTGGGCATGATTTTATTGATGATTTATCAAGTGTCATTATGGCAAAACTGATGGTAGATACTGGGCATGATTTTATTGATGATTTATCAAGTGTCATTATGGCAAAACTGGTGGTAGATACTGGGCATGATTTTATTGATGATTTATCAAGTGTCATTATGGCAAAACTGGTGGTAGATACTGGGCATGATTTTATTGATGATTTATCAAGTGTCATTATGGCAAAACTGGTGGTAGATACTGGGCATGATTTTATTGATGATTTCTGATGGTAGATACTGGGCATGAGGCATGATATTAAAGATGATTTATCAAGTGTCATTATGGCAAAACTGATGGTAGATACTGGGCATGATTTTATTGATGATTTATCAAGTGTCATTATGGCAAAACTGGTGGTAGATACTGGGCATGATTTTATTGATGATTTATCAAGTGTCATTATGGCAAAACTGGTGGTAGATACTGGGCATGAGGCATGATATTAAAGATGATTTATCAAGTGTCATTATGGCAAAACTGATGGTAGATACTGGGCATGATTTTATTGATGATTTATCAAGTGTCATTATGGCAAAACTGGTGGTAGATACTGGGCATGATTTTATTGATGATTTATCAAGTGTCATTATGGCAAAACTGGTGGTAGATACTGGGCATGATTTTATTGATGATTTATCAAGTGTCATTATGGCAAAACTGGTGGTAGATACTGGGCATGATTTTATTGATGATTTATCAAGTGTCATTATGGCAAAACTGGTGGTAGATACTGGGCATGATTTTATTGATGATTTCTGATGGTAGATACTGGGCATGAGGCATGATATTAAAGATGATTTATCAAGTGTCATTATGGCAAAACTGATGGTAGATACTGGGCATGATTTTATTGATGATTTATCAAGTGTCATTATGGCAAAACTGGTGGTAGATACTGGGCATGATTTTATTGATGATTTATCAAGTGTCATTGTGGCAAAACTGGTGGTAGATACTGGGCATGATTTTATTGATGATTTATCAAGTGTCATTATGGCAAAACTGATGGTAGATACTGGGCATGAGGCATGATATTAAAGATGATTTATCAAGTGTCATTTTGGCAAAACTGATGCTAGATACTGGGCATGATTTTATTGATGATTTATCAAGTGTCATTATGGCAAAACTGGTGGTAGATACTGGGCATGAGGCATGATGTTATTGATGATTTATCAAGTGTCATTATGGCAAAACTGGTGGTAGATACTGGGCATGATTTTATTGATGATTTATCAAGTGTCATTATGGCAAAACTGGTGGTAGATACTGGGCATGATTTTATTGATGATTTATCAAGTGTCATTATGGCAAAACCGGTGGTAGATACTGGGCATGATTTTATTGATGATTTATCAAGTGTCATTATGGCAAAACTGGTGGTAGATACTGGGCATGATTTTATTGATGATTTATCAAGTGTCATTATGGCAAAACTGATGGTAGATACTGGGCATGAGGCATGATATTAAAGATGATTTATCATGTGTCATTATGGCAAAAATGATGGTAGATACTGGGCATGAGGCATGATATTAAAGATGATTTTATCAAGTGTCATTATGGCAAAACTGATGAATGGGCAAGGGAAAGGATTGGATTGATGATTGTAACCATGGCCTATTAACAAACTACTTCTGCTATATAAATCGTTAATGACACAGCATAGAACCTGAGGTCCAGCCTTGGGGATGAACGCATAGGACACCACTGCACCAAACTATCATCTTCACTTTTCAGGTGACCACACTCTTAGCTGATAATTTAACACCTAGCCAATAGATTAATAACTCAGTCTGTAGTATTCTTGAATGTATTAATTGTCCCTGCCTCCAATATTTCTTGTGCCAATACATTCTAAGCATTCACCACTCTCTAACTAAAAAATTATTTCCTAATATCTAATCCGGGACCTTTGTTTAGTTAATTTGTAGCTATGCCCTCTTGTTCTTGTAGGCAGTTGTATTTTTAAAAATTTTTTGTAGTCTAATTTATCCTTTCTGTTGATTATCTTTATAAACCTGTATTAAGTCACCTCGAATTCTTCTATTTTCTAGACACCGTGGGCAGGTTTTTCTGAGTCTTTCTTCACAACTGTAATTCTGGAATCCCACTATCAGTTTTGTCGCTCTTCTTTGTATTCTTTCCAGCATTTTTATATACCCTGTACGATACGATCTCCACACCTGTATACAGTACTCAAATCTAAGTCTAATTAAAGCTTTGTACAGTTTGACTATCACGTCCTTGCTCCTATGTTTAATATTTCTTGTTATCATACCTAACATTGCATTTGCCTTTTTCACTGCTACCTGGACTTACACATCATGAAAACAAGAATGGCAGTTATGAAGAATAATTATATCTCCATATCATACCTCTCGGATAAAGATGATTCTGATGATGGTGAAGTTTCTGATGAAGGTCGGGACCTTTGTCTAGGGGAAGCATCTGGCTCTGTTTTGACCTCTGGAATATCTGTGTCCTCTATTTTCACACTGTGAGAGTCACAAAGAAAAGGTGATACTTTGCTACTTGTACGTCACTTGTAACTATTCACTATGTCAGAGAACATGTATGAGCATCTAATAAAGAAATCTTACATATACCTGGAAGCAATGATACATACAACGTAAACTATGTCATACACTGTCACATGCAAGGAAGTTAGTACTCGAATTTCTGAACAATTGGACAATTTACAAACAAATCTTTTTACGCTGTACCTGATTTTGAATGTATCCATTTGTGAATTGATGGACTAGAATTACCAGCCAGGAGTTAAACTATTGACGGAGTTCAATTACCAGCTAGGAGTTGAAACCAATGCTCTTCAACCTGGGCGCTAGTGCCCACTAGTGGGCGACTTTAGCTTTCAAGTGGGCGGCAGCAAAATAATTACATTCTGTATTTAAAATATATTATTATTATGGCAATGTAGAGGTTACACAACCTGAGGAGACTATGGCAGATTACCAGCAAACCAGTAGTGCAGCTGCCAAGACCCTTCTACACCTCCACGCGGTGATCCTGGATAACAGGCTGCAGCAGGGCAGACTGGCTAAGGAGAAGGGATCGAAGAGGGAATGCTAACCCGGTACTTAGAAAATGCTTGCTGAAGCTGGATGTGTTGGACCAAAAGGTGCAAATATTGCAGTCAAGCTGTAACACAACGCATTCCGTTCTCTGAACTACATTCTGCTACTTAAGCCCTTTCAGGGTTTGGTAGCGGGAGATTGATAACGAACGAAGCCAAGCCAAGCCAGACAAGCAAACCAATAAAACTGCAAATTTTGAGAACCTGTGTTTTTAACATAACAGTATAAGGCTGTGAAACATGGACAGTTTTCCATACCTCAAGGAGGAGAAAAGAGTCCTTCAAGTCAAAATATTATAGAGAGGTTCTCAGAATACCATTGCCAAAAAAAAAAAAAAAAAAGAATGCAGACATTCAACAAGAGTTGGGGGTTAAAGATCCACACTGGGTCATTAACCATTTATTTAGCAGAAGTAGTTCGTTAGAGGATCATGGTTGTTGTTGTTGTTGTTGTTTTGAATGCCCATAATGAGCAGGTTACTCTTTCGTGCACCCTGAAAAGAGCGTTAGGTGACGGGTTGCAGTAGCTTTCCTCACATCTCGAGCATCCTGATGAATGTGGGCCAGGGCCCTCCAGGCGGTTGTGCTATGCTTGGCTTCATCTGCATGTTGCTCACTACTACGGAGATCACGTCGAACCTCACCTGTTGCCCCCGAAAACAGCCTGTTTCTAGAGTGAACAACGTAGAGGTCAGGTAAGGGTCTTGGCCAGTATATTTCTCCTGACCCTGGCTAACATTCTCAGATCAGTGTGTTTTGCCTGACCAGACGTTAGCCTCATCATCCCGTGTACCATGGTTAAAAAAATAATTAAAATCCTCCTTTATGTCCAGTGCCAACTCTCTAGTCAATTTTGCCACAAATGGACCTTTTCGGGATGAATGCCAAAGTAGAAAAAGAAGAAGACAAATCAACATTTATGTCCCATAAAATGTACATGGGTGTAAAGATTTTCTGTGAATTATTCACTACTTTTCTACCACAGGACGTAGATGTCTTCCGTTATTTTTTTAGTGGTTTATAGCTTCTATGGGACAGTGTAGTCTGCGCCACATACAACCCTCCTTAATTACCTCTTACAACTTCCTGTTAGGTTGCAGAGTTACTATTCTTTACTCTTTAGTATATTTGTGATTGTGGAGAGTGTAGCCTAGTCGCCAGCGAGCTGACCTACTAGAATGGGATTATAGTGTGCCAAGGCTTCAAGTTTATGGACGGGCAGAAAAAACCGTTTGTGCCTGGTACGACCGCTCCTCCAGTCAAACAAGCTGTAAATGGGTGGGTAACTTACGTATCAGTTGAGGAAGGTAAAAACAGCAGGGGGGAGGGGGGGGGGGGGCCTGGCCACCCTACCTCACATAGGGTGCAGCTTAGTACATAAAGCGTTATCTTCATCCCCCACTGCAATTGTTGCCATGGAACCATGGAACTGAACTTTACATTTATAAATGGAGTTATTTGTTGGGGCTGTAGCTTGCTCCGGAGATATGTGCAATCCAGTTTCATGAGACACTATCATCTCATCAGCTTCCATCCAAGCAACTGCTAGGGCAATGCACTGTCATCAGTTTGTGTGATTATGTGAATAGTAAACTGTCTATATCTTTTATTTGACTATAAAATGCTGTATATATAAAATAAGCAGTTAAAATGATGCCTAACCAGCAGCGGGCTTATTTTGCTCTCATGTTTAAGTCTATTATGGATGCTGCCAGGCCAAGGATTTGGATGAAATTCGCACTCGTAGACGACTTACACCTGTGTATATGGTAACATGATGTGGTTTTCCATTTGGTTAAGTTTGTTTCATTTGTGATGATTTTCTCTCCGCCTATCCTGACAAAGCCATCGGCTATTTTTGCTATTAGGAATCAGTAAATAGGAATTAACATAACTGATGTGACACAGCAGTGCTAAAAATGTCTTGATTACCACTTACATTACATTGCACTACATTACACACATACATAGATAGACTTTGTCCTGATTGGTGGAGCATTGGTCCCAAGACCTCCATTTAGATCCCCACCTAGCCAGCTTAATCTTAGGATCCCCATGTCTATATTTGTGATGTGGTTTTGTAGGCAATAGTTGTTATGCTAGTGAGGTTCCCAGCCCTATCACAACCTTCCCTGTGACCCTCAGGTAAGGAACTTGATTATCCCTCGATTTGATATACTTAGAATACTTGAAATCCCTGTATTCAAACAGGCATGTTAATGTCTGTTGCTAGGTAACCAAAGGTTTTCTGTATTAGGTATTTTGTAAACTTCTTGTGACTTACCAGGCCTGGGGGAAGGTACAAATAATTTGGGTGGATTTGTAACGAGAATTTTGAATTTTTGTCCAGCCAGTAGCCGTTAAGCTTCCTCTTTTCGATTTCTGCCAAGGGATTTTTAACATGCTCGACACTGAACATGGGAGTCTGATCACACTACCCAGAGATAAGGGAAATTTTTACCAGAAGATCCATGTGAAAAATCACTGGTCTCCACCATGAATCGAACACTGTACCACAAGACCACTGAGACAAGGTGACTTATTTGATTAAATTTGTTCTGTCAACTGAAACCACCAAAGTAAATATGAATGAGCATAAGCAAGCACTGCACAAACAAACTGTAAAGACAAAGCTGACTTACTTCATACTATCACTAGCAGCAGAATGAACCTCATTGCCAGCTGATTGCCTATAGAGGTATCTGTAGAAACCACTCATGTCTTTCTGTTTTGTAACATCAATTAAGGCTGAAAATAGAAATTAACGCAGATATGCAGGTGAACAAAAAATAAACATTTGCTACACACTTTTAAACGTCACATACAAAGATCGAGTTTCAAATGAGGAAATACGAGATAGAATTACAACAGCAAAAGGGCCTTATGAAGATCTCTTGACAACTGTCTACAGAAGAAAACTCGCTTGGTACGTTCACATATCGAGATCAAATGGTCTTGCAAATACAATCCTCCATGGAAAGGTGCAAGGCAGACGACGAAGAGGCCGTCCCAGAAAGAGATGGGAGGACAACATAAAAGAATGGACCAATCTCCGACCAGAAGAGGCAGAGGCTGCTGACAGAGAAGGGTGGTGTGGTGTTGTGAGGATGTCTTCATGTGTGCCCCAACGACCTCACCGGTTACAGGATGACCTGACCTGACCTGACTCACTGGACAAAAGGCAAGTGGCACAGAGAACACCAAGGGTCTGATACAGCAGAAGCATACTACCCTTTGCCAAGAAGAGATCAAGTGATGATATTCAGACTGTCAACTGAAAAATCATCTGTTCAACAAACTAACAATTGGACAAACAGATAAGGGCCCATGTGAAGAGAACAAACAAACAGTGGAACATTGTCTGCCAGCTCCACAAGAGAAGCAGAGCGGCTACATGGTCCTCCCCAACAAGTTGCGAAACAAACTGCATGACAATGACACAAGCTTGAGCGGAACCACCAGTTGATGTGATTATTTGAGAGCGAACGATGAAGAAGAGGACCGAACAAAAAAATGAAATCAATTACTAGAAAATCACTATGGAGCAATGGCTACAAAATATACTTGGCTTCGTTCCACTGAAGTACATGCGCTGCTCAGCATCTTGATCCCACTACAAAATATAATTATAATTTCAATAAAAAAAATTGTTATCAAGATTGAAAGCTGTTCTCTTTCCTTCAGAATTGTCTGGCCTTGATAATCTACTTGAAACTGCAGCGATCCATAGCTGACTGCTAGTGTCAGGGCCAGAGAGACCGGAGCTGCCAAGACCCTTCTACACCTCCACGTGGTGATCCTGGATAGGCTGCAACAGAGCAGACTGGCTAAGGAGAGGGGATCAAAGAGGGAAGGCTAACCCGGTACATAAAAAAATGCCTGCTGAAGTCAGAGTGTTGGACCGAAAGATGCAAATATCGCAGTCAAGCTGTAAACTACGACAAAACACATTCCGTTCTCCGGACAACATCATAAGTAAAACTGCTACTTGCCCTTTTCAGGGCTTGGTAGTGGGAGATTGAGAACGAACGAAGCCAAGCTAAGCCAAATTATGAGACGAAGCCAGTTCACAATTTGTGTCTAATGTGTGTAATGGTTCTATTAATCAAGAGCGAATGAGAAGAGAACGAAAAGAAATATAATCATCAATGTCCCAGCTTAACCAATGAAAAATTTGGTTATATGGTCACTGGATAGATTTATACAAAATATTATTCCATTAATCGACAAAAATGCACTACAGCAAAATAGAACTGCTACTTCTGTAATCTATCAAAACAAAGTAACATCTAAAAACAATCAAATGAACTGTGATTGTTAATGGGCAGGGTATTCTGCTCAAACCCTGGGGCCCCTTATGGGAAGGGAAGAAGAGATTCATAGATCATTTCTGTGCATGCTGTTAATGATGAGATGACTAAGGAGGGTTGTAGATGGAGCTGGTGACCTCATAATATAAAGCAAAATGCTTCAGCAACCTCAACAGCTAGAGAAAATTGTATTTGGCACAGGCTTCCTACAAGGAGGCCAATTGAAGTGGTGAGTGATCCCAGTCTTCTGCTTTGATCCTCAGTCAATAACTGGTAAAGTGGTTAGTGATGATCGTGCCTGATGATGTCTGTAATAGCAGCAACAAACTCCCTCCACTTCACCAAGCCTGCAACTATCCTTCGTGTTGTGTCCCAGCTCTGGTTCATGAATTCCATTTCAGCTTTTACTATTATATGCCAAGTTGTCTTAGGTCAGCCTCTCTTTCACCTTCTCTCTGGGGCCCACAGTATGACAATTATGGTTAGAGTCACTTATTAGGTCATTGGTCGCTGCCGAGAACGATGTGCTGGACCGAAAGGTGCAAATATCGCAGCCAGGCTGCGAACTAGCGACACAACGCATTCCGTTCTCCCCGAACTACATCTAGCTACTTGCAAAGCCCTGTTCAGGGCTTGGTAGCGGGAGATTGAGAACAAACGCAGAAGAAGAAGAAGAGGTCATGGTCAATCCAATGCAGACCCAAACAATCATCATGGCATGCATATGTTCTAGGTTGCTGGTGGTGGTCTCAGTTCAGTTCGATATTTTCTGTCCTTCACAATGAGGAGCCATGAAATAGACCACTCAATCAATCAATCAAAACTCTTTAACTTCCTGCGGAGCATAGGTCCTCAACAAAAACATGCTATGTCTTCCTGTCATAGGCCATAATTTCCTGCTGAATTTTTGTTTGCATTGACTTCCATTCTCCATGAGTGTTTAGGTCTGTCCCTACATCTCTTGCCTTGAGGATTCCAGAACAGTGACTGCCTTGTAATGATATAAACTATTTTCTATTCTGAGTGTCATATCCATTGCCAACTATAGTGTAGTGTTGTGTACTGTACTGTACTATAATATGGTATAGTATGGTATAGCATAGTATAGTATGGTGTAGTTTTATATATTATGGTATAGCACAGTATAGTATGGTATAATACAGTACAGTACAGTAAAGTGTGATCGACAGTTTCACATATCCTCACCTTCAATGGCTGCTACTTTTTTCTCCTTTTCTTCTTCCTCCTGCATTGCCAGCATCTTCTGTTTGTAAGCTGTGGTAACAAACTTTTCTTTGTCCGCAAACATCTCTCCTTCTGCCTCCCTTTCTTTTTGAACCTGAAATTGAAAAATGTTTATATTTTTGTATGTTTGCAGTTAATGATATTCATATTGCTAATCCTTTGACAGCTCTGTCTTGACCACATGCTTGGAATCTTGGTATTCAGGCAGGTGTATGCCTGGTGTCAGACAGTCAAGGGTTATCCATAGTACGGTCTTTTTGTGATTTTTATCTCATTCGGCTAACTAGTCCTGGATGTTGATAGATGGTGTATTAGATACAAATTTCATTTTTATAAATTTTTACCCATACCGCAGCTAACAGTCTGATCATTGTTAATTTTGAACTGCCAAGGGTTCTCTTGCATCTAAATGAGACCTCCAAGTTTATCGTTCGCTTCCAATAGGACTAGGCATTAGATTCCCCTTCCTTGAGACCAGGGCTTGTTCGAAACTTGCAGATTTTGAAAGCCTGCTCTTTCGTTTCATGAGAGACAAGCACATTAACTCTCTGTTATAGCAATAATATATGTAACTTTATAAGTATATTTCTATGAATATATTCTAAATATGGAGCCAAATATGCAGCAGTGAATGAGCTGACAGGAGCTCATATCTGGCTGCTTACATAGGGGTCAGCTATTCATAGCTGATCAAGACCATATTCCATCTCCAAATGGCAACTCAGAAAACAAACTGCAAACTGGCAAAGAGAATAGGGATAGAAGAGAGAAGACACACCTGGTCTTAAAAATAGTGTGCTAAAACTGGCTGTGTCAGGCCAAAAGGCTCTGATATCACAGCCTCACTGTAAACTATGGCACTGTGTCCTTTTCAGGACAAACGCTGAACAAGAAAGTTTAGGATCACGTGATTATCTCTCATCAGCAGCCATGAAAGGAGGCGAAGCCTAGAAGGTAGATTAAAAAGCGATGTTTCAGAGATTTAAGATCAATTTTGGAATGAAAGCAGACCCAAAGTGCTTGTAGAGTAAATTGCGCAAACTGTATGAGAGTTAATTTTGGGAAGCATGACTGAACTTACAGTGAGGTCGGAACATCGGTGAAGCAGAGGTTTGCACTAAATTACCTCTAGCTGACACTGATTTGTCTGACTCCAGTAAGTGTATGCCGAACGTCACACACAATCATACAGTCCATACAACTGTGTAGATGTTGCAGAGTCCACACATCCACACAAGGAGTTGGAGGGCCCACACATCCACACAGGGAGTTGGAGGGTCCACATACAGGGAGCTGGAGGGTCCACACCGGGAGTAGGAGAGTCCACACAGGAAGTTGGAGGGCCCACATAAAGAGTTGGAGGGTAAAGACATCCACACAGGGAGTTAGAGGGTAAAGACATCTACACAGGGAATTGGAGGGCCCACATATCCACACAGGCAGTTGGAGGGTCCCCACAAGGTTCACAAATCCACAAGGGGAGATGGTGCGGTGTCTTATTGAAAAGAAATCATGCACATGACCATTCGTATATATTTTGGTTGATTCCAACCGTCCGGTTATTCAGACCTCTCCCTCTCTCTACAGATTTTGAATAGTTCACTCACAAAAACCAACTGCTGTAGTAGTCTCCCCAACCACACAACATTTAAACAACAAACCTGTCCCAAGTTCTAACTGGCCCTGTAACACAACCAAACAGAATTAGGTTTAGCAACATAAGATGATTCATCTGTGTGCTTTGATTACATCATTTCTTCTTCTTCTGCGCTCGTCCTGAAAAGGGTGTTGCATCGTTGCTTACAGTAAGGCTGTAATTTCTGTCTGACACATCCGGCTTCAGCTGGCTTTTTTTACTACTAGGTATGCCTTCCCACATGATCCCTTAGACTGCACTAGTGTCGCCTGTTTCAGGGCCACCATGTGGAGGCAGAATAGGGTCTTGGGCAGAATAGAGTCTTGGTCAGATATGGTCAGCTAACTCTGATGCAAGCAGTCAGTTATGAGTGGCTGGCTGCTGTAAGATCGCTCTCTGTGCTGTTTGGCCCCACTGGTAAAATCAACAGAAAGTGCGCTGCATCCATTTTCACTTTCTCTACCGGGATCAAGATGCTGAGCAGCGCATGAGCTGTAGTGGTCAGCGACCTATAGCTGACTGCTAGCGTCAGGGCCAGCGAACCATAGCTGCCAAGACTCTTCTACACCTCCACGCGGTGATCCTGGATAACAGGCTGCAGCAGGGCAGACTGGCTAAGGAGAAGGGATCAAAGAGGGAATGCTAACCCGGTACTCAAAAAATTCTTGCTGAAGTCGGATATGTTGGACCGAAAGGTGCAAATATCGCAGCCAAGCTGTAAACTACGACACAGCGCATTCCGTTCTCTGGACTACATTCTGCAACTTAAGCCTCTTCAGGGTTTGGTAGTGGGAGATTGAGAACGAACGAAGAAGTAGAAGACTTTCTCTACCCAATCTCCAGCTGTATTGACTAATGTCTTGTCCTTTCCCATAGACCATCACCAGAAAGTCCTCTCATCTTTTCCTTGCGTAGTTGACACAATCCTTCATGTGTTTTCTGCAGAGACTATTCCATATCCTTTAAACTTAAATCTCACCTGTCTTTCTTTTCTTCTTTCTTCCTCTTTCTTCTTTTGTTCTGACGCTTTTAATAGGCCCATTATGTACCTTGGCTGGAATGGAAGACAATCCATGTATAAATGATGATTACTTAACAAAACACATCTGGAAACAGATCAGTGTTAACTTTCTTAAAAACAATATGAGCATAATCTTCAATAAAAGTAAAATTAAATCAATGTCTGTCTAATTTAGTTTTCTACGCACACACACACATTCCTATGTATACCTATATTCCCAGATGTAGCATTCCTGCATGTTATAACTTTATCCGCTCCATTCAATCAATCCAAGCCATCACTCCTCTTGGCGCATAGGCCATTGATAACATCTTGCCAGCATACACAGCCCTGGGCTACTCTTTCTGCCTCTCTCCAGGTGTAATCATTTAATCTTAGTTCTTTCCCACATTCTCTTTTCCATATATTTTTGGGTCTACACTTCTCTTTCTTCCCTTGAGGATTCCATGTAACAGCCTGTCTGGCTATGTTGGACGATGTCTTCCCTAGTGTATATCCTATTCAGCCCTATTTTCTTCACTTAATTCCAATGGCTGCTGTTGGCTCCTTTCCCATAGGACTTCAATCCTCACCATGTCCTACCACTTTATGCCTTATTCTTCGTAGACATCTGTTAACAAAGGATGGGAGTCCTTGTTATATGACCTTGGTCATTCTCTGTGTCTTCGCTCCATACAGCAGCAATGACTTGACACTGGCGTTGAATGTTCTAACTTTGCTGTGCATCTTGATTTCTCTGGATCTACATTAGTTAGGGAGCCGCGTGGCACAGTGGTTAGTGCGCTGGCTTCGCATCTGAGCAGGTCTGGGTTCATTCCCCAGTTGAGGAGGCGGTAATCTTTTTTTCAGACCACAATGGCTCCCGGGTCGACCCAGCCTTAAATGGGTACCGGTTCAGTCCAGGAAGTAAATGTGGCGAGGGAGAGGAGATGGCTACCGACCTCATATAGCAGAGCCTTTGAAATGTGAGATCGCTAATGTAATGATATGGGTTACTTTACTTTACTTTTTACATTTGTTGTTTAGCTACAAGAATGTCTCTCTTGCCTTTCCAATTCTAATCCTTACATCTTTATCTTCTGATGTATCTAACGTGCTGATCAGATAGGTAAAAGGTATCCACTTCTTCTAACTACTCTCCCTACATTTGGTTTTCTTCATGTTGATATTCAGTCTCAATTTGCCTGATTGTTCTTTCACACTATCAAGTTTCTCTTTCATTAGACTATGACTATGTGACAGATCATCTGCTTTGTCCAGGTTCTTCAATTGTGACAGTAGTGTCCACTGAATACCAGTTCTTTTTCTTTTGATTGATGTCTATATTATCCAATCTATAGCCAACCGGCAGTGGAAGAAATGGTGACACACAACGAAAATGAAAGCCATATAGTCCTGCTTACAGATGCTCTCGCCGTAGTCACAGCGCTAAAAAGCCAGAAAAACACTGAGCTTAATGACTTAAGAGCAGCACTTTGCAAACTGTGCCAGCAGTCCGCACCAAAAAGGGTAGTGGTACAGTGGGTCCCATCACACTGCAACATCCAAGGCAACGAGGAGGCAGACAGACTGGCAAAAGAAGGTGCAAGACTACCACAAACAGATACTAGTATGACGTACGAAGAGTCAAAACGGCTTATCAAAGCCAGATACATGACCAAATTGGAAACCGAACATACTGGTTACACCAAAAACGATGCCTATTACCAGTTGAACCGAAGAGAGCAGGTCGTTGTCTTCAGACTTCGCACTGGCCACAATAGACTGAGGTACCACCTATTCAACAAATTGAAGATAGGTGGTACCGACGAATGCCCGTGCGGTACCGGTAAAATGACCGCTGAACATCTGCCCGACATACGAGGATCAGAGAGAGCAGATGTGGCCATCACCAGTGGAACTGCAAGACAAGCTCTATGGCAGTGGCGACAGCCTCAGGATGACCGCCGCTTTTTTCGAAAAAATAATGGTTACTGTCTGACTGCGTACGAAGAAGAAGAAAATCTATAGCCAACAAGAACAGGAAAGGTGAGAGCAAGCATCCCTGTCTCACCCCTGTTTGCACACCGGAGCTGTCAGTCAGTACTCCTTCATGTACCACCCTACTAACTGTATCTTTGTACATATTCTTGATGAGAGTTATGAACTTCTCTAGTATCTTCATCTTCTTCGTTCGTTCTCAATCTCCCACTACCAAACCCTGAAAGGGCTTAAGTAGCAGAATGTAGTCCAGAGAACGGAATGCGTTGTGTCGTAGTTTACAGCTTGGCTGCGAATTTTGCACTTTTCGGTCTAACACATCCGACTTCAGCAAGCATTTTTTGAGTACCGGGTTAGCATTCCCTCTTCGACCCCTTCTCCTTAGCCAGTCTGCCCTGCTGCAGCCTGTTATCCAGGATCACCGCGTGGAGGTGTAGAAGGTCTTGGCAGCTATGGTTCACTGGCCCTGACGCTAGCAGTCAGCTATGGGTCGCTGACCACTGCAGCTCATGTGCTGCTCACCATCTTGATCCCCTCTAGTATCCAATAATGTCCCAACAAAATTCTGCATGTTCCTCTCTGAGCCTTTTGTTTACGTCTGCTTTTTAATCTGTCCAAGATGATTCTATTGAATACCTTGCCTGGCACAGACAACAATGTAATCCCCCTATAATTGCTGCAATCTACCAGGTCCCCCTTCTTAGGCAGTTTAATCAGACGTCCTTCTTATCATTCTGTTGGCTCTCTCTCCTTGATCTTCTTGAATAATCCTTGCAGTGGCCTTATCTATATCCGCCATTATGACTTCTGCTGCTATTCCATTTGGTCCTGCTGTGTTAACTTTCTTGAGTTTAGATATGGCCCTTTGTATTTCTATTTTGCTTGATGGGTTGTAGTCCAAGTTCTAGGTCTCCTCTGCTGGTAGAATGTTTGGTGTTCTTGTGGTGGAGAACTGTTTAGACTTTCTTTGAAATACTCAACCCATTGTTTCTATTGTTCCTCTGATGATGTCAATATCTTGCCTTCTCCATCTTTGATTGGTTTGTCTGTCTGTATATATCTATTTGCCATTTTCTTTGTTAATGAGTAGAGATCTCACAATTTCCCCTCTCTGCTGTCTTTTCTGCCTCTTCCGACTCCTGTGCCAACTTGTCAATATGTTACCTTTTATGTTTCCTTATGCATGTCTTGACCTCTTTGTCTGTAACAGTATCATTTCTCTGTGCTTCTGCTTTGATGATTCGGATTCGGCAATTGTTAATTATAGCTTTCTTCTATTTTATGTAATGTCTCTGTTGTGATTCATTCTTTGTGTTGTGTTCTCTTGAATTCTACAATTTCTTCACGTCTTATTCCCTATCTCTTTAGCCTGTTCCCACTTACTATTTATGTCCATCTCCTCGTCCTCATATAACTCTTGTTGCACTTGGTATCTGTTTTTAAGTTTTATATTCTGTCTTCCTTTATTGGTCTTGTAAAAGGTGTACGTTATATCTTGCTCTTCTTGCGCCTTGTACTGAGTACTTTTTTTAGTTTGAGCTGCAAGATCCCCAGCAACATGTGGCGGTGAGAGGCTATATCTGCGCCTCACTTTACTCTTACATCTTGTAGTGTACTTCTGAACGCTTGACTGACACAGATGTGATCAATCTGATTTTCCGTTACATGGTCTGGAGATCGCCACGTGGCCTTATGTATCTTTTTATGTGAAGACATGTTTCGTCCAATTATCATTTTGTGTAGCGTACATAGCTCTGCAAACATTTCTCCATTTGCGTTCATCTGTTCCATTCTTTGTCTTCCCATAAACTGTTCATAGCCCAGGTTGTCTGCTCCCACTTTAGCATTTCTCCAATAGTCAGTCTCATCTTTCCTGATTGTGTCCATCTTGCTTCACACAGTCCTAGCACTGCCAGCTTGTACTTTCTCATCTCTTTAGCCATCTGTGCTGTTTTCCCTGCCTGGTACATTGTTTGAACATTCTACGTTGCTATATTTGTTTTCTTCTTGGCATTCAGAAGGGCAATCAGCCATGGAGCTTCCTTGCGGCTTTCATTCCAGTGTCATTCTTCTCGTTTCTGAAGGCCTTTCCTTTCCCAAGGCCATTTGCTTTTACTTTGTTGTTAATGTTTTCGTAACCACTTTTGTTTTTATAGATTGGGGGAGTCAGCCCTTACCTTATCTATTATACTCTAGGTGAGTTGTCCATGTTTAGTCTATTCCCTCCCCCATGACTTATCCAGCTTGGGCAACTCTTCTGGAAGCTTTCACTTCCACTGGCTTAGCTCATGGGATCATTGAGATATGCAAGCTCCCTCACCATTTCAAGATAACGGACTTGAGGAAGTGTTCATTCCATTGCTCACCTTTTTTTCGTTGCTGCTCTTCAGCTGTTCTTTAGCTCCCCCTTTTTGCTTATTTGCCTGCATTTCATCATAAATATTATCATATTCGTAGACACTAGGGTCTTCCTTTAAAGCCTTGTCTATGTCCACCTGAGTCTGAAAAACAGAATATGTCAAAATTTAGCAACTAACAGAAGCAACAATGGGTCATGGTGTTAGCCTGTTATTGTTTATTATATATTTTTTCCAGAGTATGACAGCAGCTGCAGCTGTTTTAATTACTAATGTGTAAATTTGAAACAACTTCAAGTCAAGTTTTAATGTAAACTTGATTCAAACTAATAAAAAAAAAAGGTTTTAAACAAAAACAGGGGGACGGCGTGGCCAAGTGGTTCAGTGGCACGACTCACAACACTGAAGGTGCTGGGTTCGATCCCCATCACAGCACCGGCCGTTACCCCGGGGAAGCAAACCCTTATAAAATGCAAGAAGAAGCAGACCCTTACATAAAATGCATGCTGAAGTCGGATGCACTGGGCCGACAGGCGCAAAATAAAAACACAGTGTAACGCACACTGCCTTGGTGATTAGAAAAATAACGAGAAAAAAAAACAAAACAACTTCAATGCATCGTTTGTAATTTGGAATTGATGTCCTTAAATTGTAAACACTACAGCAACCATTTACTGTCAGCTCGTAATGTTATCCAAAGTGCAAAATTAATTTTTCTCTCTTATCCTGTTCATAGTTAGGCTGATGGCTGGCGGGCTATATGTGCTTGTGAGAAGAAAGAGCTGTTAGAAACCGAATCACCACTCGCTGATCAACTCTGGACGGATTCTGTATCACACCCACCATGTTTTTAATGGTCTGCTGAGGAAACTATGAGTCGGAGGATAATAAAATTTTGCAAGGTGACGGTTAGTATGTGATGTATACACCAGAAGTGACGTTTATCATGCGCATCGTATGTATGTTCACTTGGTCCAGTTAGGTCTGGTTTCATTTGAACACACCTCATACATTTACTGGGATTATTGTGGTTTGGCTTGGCTTCGTTCATTCTTAATCTCCCACTACCAAATCCTGAAAGGGCTTAAGAAGCAGAATGTAGTCCAGAGAACGGAATGCGTTGTGTCGTAGTTGACAGCTTGACTGCGATATTTGCACCTTTCGGTCCAACGCATCCGACTTCAGCTAGCATTTTTTTAGTACCAGGTTAGCATTCCCTCTTCGATCCCTTCTCCTTAGTCAATCTGCAGCTTGTTATCCAGGATCACCATTTTGAGGTGTAGAAGAGTCTTGGCAGCTCTGATTCGCTGGCCCTGACACTAGCAGTCAGCTATGGGTTGCTGACCTGCAGCTCATGCGCTGCTCAGCATCTTGATTCCGGGATTATTGTGATAGTGTTTTACAAATTTAATAGACAACGTTGATAGATTTTTAAAGTTGAATCAAGTTTATTTAAATATCAATAACTAACTACTTAACAGACTAAATTAAAGCATAATTCCCCCTCAAAACCCTAAATGTCCATTTGGGTGAGAATTTCCCACTGGTTGAGGACGCTTGTTATTCATTATTGAAAATTGTTGTAATAATAGCTGCTCATCACAAGCTAAAATGGTGACATGGCTCACAACCAGGGGGTGTTGGGTTCGATCCCCATTACCCGAGGGAAGGAAACCCTTAGAAAATGCAGAAGGAAGCAGACCCTTACATAAAATGCACGCTAAAGTCAGATGCAACCACAGTGCAACGCACACCGTCTTGGGGATTAGAGAAATGAGGCGAACGCAAAAATAAAAAATGGTGACATCATCTTCATCAGACTTGTGGTGCTAGACGTGTTCTCATTTGGCTATAGAGACTAATCCTGGCACGGCAGACTTTGCCGCAATTTGGGCACTCATATGAGGAGTTGACTGTGAAGTCATGGCGAGCGTTCTACTCTTTAGGGTGGCATGGTTACTCTGAGCCTCTACGATGGGGTTTCACTCTGCAATCTGAGCACCTAACATGCCAGGTGGAATGGTTCTGTGTAAAAAGCTACCAGGAGGTGACTTCAATGTTGATACTTGTCAGAGATACTTTCAAGGAATCTCTCTAGCATTTCTTCTGCCTCCATTGTTAGCGTCTGCCTGTTCTGAGCTCACCTTATAGCAGATACTTGAGGACGCGCTCATCGGGCATGCAAACAACATGTCCCATCCACATGCGCAGCCACACCCAACAGGGAAATCTGTGACAAGGATGATGTCGGCGGTCCTCATCGACAACGATGGACAGATATTATTAGACTTGCTAAGAATTTCAGAGTTAGGCACTTTGACCTGCCACCTGATCCTGAGCAGCCTACACAGATAACTCAAGTGAAAACGATTTAGGTGTCTGGCGTGTCTGCTATACTCTGTCCATTTCACAGGCATGCAGTAGAGTGGTTAACACTACAGCTTGATACACTTTTATCTTGGTGGTGACACTGTGGCCTTGTTGGTTCCAGATGTATGCTTGCAGTCTCCCAAATAGAGAGCTTACCTTTGCAATCCGGCTGTTAAACTCAAAATCAATATTCACCTCTCTAGTGAGGGTACGGCCTAGGTATGTGAAACTATCAACTGTTTGGAGACTCCTGTTCTGTGCGGTAATGTTTGGTTCAATGTACAGCTTCCCATAAGATAGAAAGTTATCTTCTCCATCATGGTCTCAACCATATGTTCATCTATGCACCACCTGACTAAGTCAAATCAGAAAGATATCATCCTCATTGCATGTGGCCTGGGACTCAGCCACTCTTTGTGTTCATGGACGACTGGTGCAATGGGTTCTTATTGTCTAAATGGATCAGCTACCTACCTAGTGCTCTTCTGTGTTCTATATTTCTTCTAGCTGTTGTACTACATAATACCTATTTGAAATTGTGTTATAGTTATCTTGTATGTTCTTGTTCCTTAGGAATCCCACCATTGAAATGTTGTCTGTGGTTATATGTTGTTATATACCTTTTAAATTTTTATTTTGGCTATTAGAAGATGGTGGTCTGATGCAATGTCTGCTTCTCTACCATTTTGTTTAATATGTTATTTTTCCCCACTTGTTATCATATATAGCATGTTTAATGTTTTTATGCATTATACACATAAATTTTAAAACTAAAAAAATATACCTGTCTTTTAATTTTACTCGGTCCTGCATTTTGACCAAAGAGGCTGCTACGAGCATCCGGTTTGGTCTCCTGTAGACATTAAATCAACAAAAACAAAAGTGAAAATTATGTATCAAAATTCACTAGCAACTGCAATGTTGTCCATAAAGCGTTATTTCAAAAAATAAAATGATCAATTAAAGATGTGAATTAATGGCTTGGCTTAGTTCGTTCTCAATCTCCTGCTACCAAACCCTGAAAATGGCTTAAGTAGCAGAATGTAGTCCAGAGAACGAAATGAGTTGTGTCATAGTTTACAGCTTGACTGCGATATTTGCACCTTTCAGTGGAACACATCTGACTTCAGCAAACATTTTTTAGTACCGGGTTAGCATTCCCTCTTTGATCCCTTCTCCTTAGCCAGTCTACTCTGTTGCAGCCTGCTATACAGGTTCACAGCATGGAGGTGTCGAAGGGTCTTGGCAGCTATGGATCACTGGCCCTGACGCTAGCAGTCAGCTATGGGTCGCTGACCGCTGCAGCTCAGCATCTTGATCCCATGTGAATTAATGAACAATGTATTTTGTCAGTAGGGCTGCTTGCATGTACTATCACTATCATGAGCAATGTTGATAGCAATCTTATGTTTCTGGCAGGCTCAACTAAGCCAAACAGGCAGGCAGGCAAGTTAAACTCTGAACGTACACCACTCCTGCAGGTTAGGGTCTACAAACCTGGCTCAGAAAAACACATGTTATAGAAACTGAAACCAGTGAACAACCCATCTGCCTGATCCCTGAAGAGCACTCACAAGAAATGATTATGATGGTATCCGTTTGAAAGCCAAAATAATGGAAGTCCCTCAACAATAATTTTGAATGATAGATTGATAATAAATATAGGATAGTAACATGGAATTTGAAATCTATAATTTTAAAAAAGTCCAAAATAGAAATTCACACTTAATATAAAGATGTCAAATTCTTCTGGCCATAACCAACATAATCCTCCAGTATATACTTATAGATAGTCCAAAGTAATTTCAAACATTGACCACAGAAATAGGGCCAGGCTACAAATACTACAATTGGAGATACAAAATGAAAGTTCAGGATATACCTCATAAACAACCTAACAATATAATTAAGCATGTGTTTGACTGGGACCCAAGGGGGAAATGGTTAGGGATGCTAAAGAACACCTGCTGAAGAACAGCAGAAGAAAATAACAGAGCAACAAGAATCTCATAGTTAGTTCGCCAGTCTACTTTTACCCTGATGGACGGTGTGTGGAGTCTTAGTCGCCTCTCATGGGCCATGTGCGTTGCATCTAACGTCGTCAATCCATGTCGCTGGAAAATCATCTTTACGTTGCTAATCCACCTTCTCCTCTGCCCCTTCTTGCTCAGAAGCCACACCATCATGTATTGTAAGCTTGCAGTGGAAGCTAATCAGGGGACATTCTCGTGAGATGACTAAATCAGGCAACCTTCTGTCTAGAAGGTGTATCAGCACAAGGAATGGCACCAACCCTTTGGCGAATATTCTCGTTCCTTAATCTGTATCTCCTGGATATGCCGGCAACCATTCACAGACATCTCCATTTCACAGGTGGAGATTTTACTTTCTCGTATCTTGGCCATGGTTGGCAGGAAGTTGGTGTGGATCAGTTTCTACTTTGTTGCCAGACTAATGTGAGAATGTTTGAGCAGTGGCAGCAGTTATGTCACTCCTGTTGCTTTCTGGCATTTGGTCTCAATCTCTCTTTTGATTTTACTTTCTCGTATCTTGGCCATGGTTGGCAGGAAGTTGGTGTGGATCAGTTTCTACTTTGTTGCCAGACTAATGTGAGAATGTTTGAGCAGTGGCAGCAGTTATGTCACTCCTGTTGCTTTCTGGCATTTGGTCTCAATCTCTCTTTTGATTTTACTTTCTCGTATCTTGGCCATGGTTGGCAGGAAGTTGGTGTGGATCAGTTTCTACTTTGTTGCCAGACTAATGTGAGAATGTTTGAGCAGTGGCAGCAGTTATGTCACTCCTGTTGCTTTCTGGCATTTGGTCTCAATCTCTCTTTTGCACCTGCTGTCTTCTGAGAAAATACTGCCCAGATATCTGACCCTGCTGGAGAGCCATGTTCTGAACGCTAAAGTTCAGCTGCCTGTGCAGTCTACCCACCTTCAGAGGTGTTGTCTTACATATGCTGATATACATACCATACTTATCACAGGTTGTGTTGAATACAGCCAAATGATTTTGGAGTTTCTGTTTGTCTGTATATGCAAGACATTGGTCATTTGCAAATAACAGTTTATATGGAATTATAATCTGGATCGCATGTGACAGACTGACAGGCCTCAAACACAATCTTGCCTATTGAAAATGTTAAAAAGCAGTGCGGACAGCACACACACTTGGTGATTGGAAACGCCTCTGTGGCACCTTCCTCTGTATGTACCGCACACTTGTTCCCCCTGTACAGAGCTCTCAGATTGTCAAGCAATTGGCCTTGTATCCCATACTCCTCCATCCCTGTCTAGTCTATTTCTATCAACTCTGTCAAGCTTTCTTTTGGTCAATGAAAGCTAAGTTGAGATACTTGTCACATTCAATCATTTTCTCACACATCTGCCTTAGGGTAAATAAAGCATTTGTGCACCCTGTGTCCTTGCGGAAACCGAATTGGGCGTAAGGAGTGCTAAAGAGGACACTGAATGTAAATTGTTCACAAGCAACAGCTGCAACGTTATGTTCTACGAAGTCAAGAGAAAATAATACAGCAGAACAAATTATACCACACGAATAAAGTTCAGATTTTACACCACAGATTTCTTGAATGGCAATATTAGGTTATCAACTTTAACATGAGGAGCAGTGTAATCTATATGGCTTGGCTTCGTTCGTTCTCAATCTCCCGCTACCAAACCCTAAAATGGCTTAAGTAGCAGAATGTAGTCCAGAGAACAGAATGCGTTGTGTCGTAGTTTACAGCTTGACTGCGATATTTGCACCTTTCGGTCCAACACATCCGACTTCAGCAAGCATTTTTTTAGTACAGGGTTAGCACTCCCTCTTCTATCCCTTCTCCTTAGCCAGTCTGCCCTGTTGCAGCCTGTTATCCAGGATCCCCGCTAAGAGGTGTAGAAGGGTCTTGGCAGCTCTGGTTCGCTGGCCCTGATGCTAGAAGTCAGCTATGGCTCGCGACAGCTGCAGCTCATGCGCAGCATCTTGATCCTGTGTCATTTATATAAAAACATAATAGTCATGAGATAAGTCATTTGCAAATTAAATATGGCCCAAGGAAATTAGAAACATAGACAAATATTAATATTTGTGGCAAGTAGTCAACAATTACTTACATCATCACTTTCATGGCCAAAAACATTAAATGCTGGCTGTGCTTGTTTTGTTTTGGTCTGTTCAAGCTTTTTCTTAGGCAAAATAAGGCCATACCTTTGAAATAAGAAAATTGGATTCTGGAAAATACATTTCTTCCAAGAAATAGTTGAGCATGCTCCTTCGTGACTATATGACCCAACTAAGCAACAAATGAGAAAATCACAAGGAGAGAACTGTAAAGATGGTGCCTAACACACCACAGGGCTAATTTTGTTCTTGTATTTTTGTCCATCATAGATACCACCAGGCAATGGATTTTACTGCAATTCACACTGGTGGATGACTTATATTTGTGTCTTACAAAAACATGCTGTGGGTTTCCATTTGGATTAATTAGCTTGCTCATTTTGTGGTGTTTTTCCCTCCAATTATCCTGGCATCTGCTATTTGAAATAGTATTTTGGTTACCCTGTGTTTTATTTCCACTGTCCAGTGCACACAGCTGAACTTCATGGGCCAATAAAATATGAGGGGGTGTTCAAAAAGTATCTCCCGTAATGTTTTTTTGCTGAAACAAATGAAGCATGGGTGTTGTCCTTCGGCAGGAAGGTATAGGGAACCATCATGCGCATGTGTAACTTTTTCTCGTCCACAGATTGCATCAATCTTTGGCAGTCAGCCTTTCAGTGTTGAGTGTAGTGAACACCCGTAGCGTTTTCATTCACACTGAAATGATGGAAAGAATTGTTCCATCAAAGATTGCCAAAAGCTAGGAGATACTGACATGGAAACCATTCAGATGATTCAACAGACTTTCGGTTACGATGCCATGAGTATCACACAAATTAAGGAGTGGTGCAATCGCTTCAAAGCTGCCCGCACATTGGTGGAGAGTGAATCAGGTTCCAGTAGGCCCGCAATAAATCAAAATGAAGTTGCCATTGACCAAGTAGGGACCTTGGTCTTACACAATTGTCATGTCACCATCAGAGAACTTGCGGATGAGATGGGGATAAACATTGGTTCGGTACACTAATTTTGAGCAAGGATTTGTCTATGTGAAGAGTGTTCATTAAATTGTACCAAAGGAGCTAAAGATGGAGCAGAAACAACTCTGTCTGGAAGTCTCACAGGACATGCTGGACTGCACAAACGGTGACCCCGACTTCTTGAAAACTGTAATGAGTTGTGGGGTTATGGAAACAGCTCGAAAACCAAGCTGCAGTCATCACAGTGGAGACATTCATCATTTGTAGGGCTGAAAAAGCGAGGCAGGTGCGCAGCAATGTCAAACTCATGTTGACACTTTTCTTTTACTCTTGTGTGGTTGTGCATCACGAGTATGCATACAAGGTCAAAACATTACCAAAGAGTACTGCCTGGAGGTCATCCATCGCCGTCATGATGCTGTTCAATGCAAACGACTGGACATGTGGGAACTTGGCAGCTCTATCATGACAATGCACCAGCCTATTCTTGGCATTTGATTCAGACTTTCTTAGCCAAATACAACATTTCTTTAGTTCGCCAGGCTGCCTATTCTCCCAACATGGCTCTCTGTGATTTTTGGCTGTTCCCCAAGCTCAGTTACGCTGAAAGGGACTCGATTTGAGTCACAAGAAGGCATTATGTGGAATGCAACAACCAAACTGCACTCCATTCCCAAAGAGGCCTCCTGAAATGCTTCCAACAATAGTGGTAGTAGGAGAAGTGTATGGAGTCCCAAGGAGAGTACTTTGAAGGAGATTAGGGTTTCAAACCTCTGGGTGAGTAGTTGTATTTTTCCGGCCCAAAGGTCAGATACTTTTTGAACACACCTCGTACATTTTTATATAGCCTATTTAAGAATATAAAATAACACAGTTACTTTCAACTATAACAGAAAGTCATGAAGTATAAAAGTCTAAATCTCAAATGTTGTTGTAAAATGTAAAATCCAGACCATGCATATATCCAAAGCATTTTGATTTTAATGATTTTATATATAATATATGGATTTTATATTAATATACTAGGTCTATTTAATGACTATTTTAAAACATTTTAATTAATATGCAGTACTGTTGAATTTGGTGATACTGGATTACTAAATTACTGTTACTTAGGATACGAAAAGAGAAAATCCAAGTTATAATGAATCTTATAATTATTCAGATCTCTATAAAGTCAAAGTGTATAGTTACAGTACATAATTATTAATTTATAATGTTAAATGTATTATTACCATCACTTCTTAGTAAATCCGAGTCAGTTGATAGACTACAATAACAAAGGTACTTTGAAAGGACAACCTGGATATGTTTCTACAATAACAAAGTATGATGGCAGTATGATGGACAACAAAAACGCAAAATATATTTTTTATTGTAAAAATGTAAATGTTAGTATTACTAATAGTAACTTACTAAGTAAGCACTCGGAAATATCCTATAAGTATAATATTAATTAATAATATAAAATTAAAAATATAGTCTACACCTAATACCTATAAGATCTATATATCAATTCGATCTCAGTTGAATTCTTATTTACGCTTACTAATACTAATAGTATAGATACTACTTAGTTTGAGATATTGTTGTCGACTCGATACTAAAACTTCAAGTCAACATTCACAAAGTTAGTGTAATATTAGAAGACTGTGCTACAGTCTGTAGCTTCTCAGTTTCCATTTGTTTAGTTTCGTTTTATTACTAATTCAAATTGCATTAATCTCTATGAGAAGATACAGTAATACCTTAGGTTAGCAGCTGAAAATTATAATACCCTCCATTTAGCTGTTGGGTAAAAATGTAAAACGTTGAACTTACACTTTAGTTTTATCTGCCATGACAAAAGTAGTCAAGATTAAATGTCGAGAGTTATTCCTCCTGAAAAATGATGTCTATCTGTAACTCAAACGATCATACGGAATTGCGTTTACTATCTTTCCTGACTGCCGCATTTGTCATAAAATCTTCGCTTGGCTTGGCTTCGTTCGTTCTCAGTCTCCCGCTACCAAACCCTGACACGGGTCTTAGTCATAAAATGATAGATAGGGGGAACCAATGGATGTTATTTATCTATATTTTGCAAAGACTTTTGATAGAGTACCACATCGAAGATTATTTAAAAAGTTAAAATCACATGTAATAAGCGGGGAAGTTGCCGAATGGATTGAAAGTTAGAGAAGGCAGAGAGTGGGCATAAATAAGGAATACTCTGAGTGGTGTAAAGTAAAAAGTGAAGTGCCACAGTGCTCAGTTTTGGGACCAATATTGTTCTTGATATATATATATAAACAATTTGGATATTGATATAGGATCCATGATTTAACAATTTGTGGACGAATCAAAACTATGAAGGAGTGTCTCACATAAAGCAGAAGTGGATATATTGAGGTCGGATTAAGATAAAATTCAAGACTGGTCTGTGAGATGGCAAATGGAGTTTAATATAGATAAATGAACAGTCATCCACATGGATAGATCCAATATGAAACATAATTACGGAATGCGCGAGAACAATATTAGAATGATAGATAAGAAAAGGGACCGTGGGTTTATAACGGAGCATACCGGTAAAGTGGGTGAGCAAGTCCAGGTAGCAGTGAATAAGGCAAGTGCAATGTTAGGTATGATAAAAAGAAATATTAAACATAGGAGCAAGGAAGTGATAGTCAAACTGTATAAAGCATTGGTTAGACCTAGATTGGAGTACTGTGTACAGGTGTGGAGTCCTTATCATAGAGGGGATATAATAAACATGCTGGAAAGGATACAAAGAAGAGCGACAAAGCTGATGGTGTGATTCCAGAATTACAGTTATGAGGAAAGACTCAGAAAAACTGGCCTACGGTGTCTAGAAAATATAAGAATTCCAGGTGACTTGATACAGATTTATAAGATAATCACAGGAAAGGTTAGATTAGACTATAACAAGTTTGTTTTTTTCCCAAAATACAACCAACAAAGAGAACAAGAAGGCACAGATACACATAAACTAAAGAAAGATCCACATTGGATATTAGGAAATATTTTTTAGTCAGAGAGTGGTGAATGCTTGGAATTTATCGCCCCAAGAGGTAATGGAGGCAGGGACAGTTAATGCATTTAAGAATAAATTGGATGCGTATAGCTTTTAGACCAGGGTAATGCAAATACAGACTCTGGTGAGTCTTCTAAATCAGTATAAAAACGTCAAATTAAGAATGCCAATTGATGGTTTAAAGATCAACATGCCTTTAAGTTCAGAATTTCTTTTTGTGGCACTTCTTCTCTGCAAAGTCCATTTGCTTTGGCTGTTCGTTTGCTATGCTGACAGTGATGTCACTAATACTGTCGACATTTTTGTTTGTGTTTATTTGTTCTGTGGATGTTTTAACAAAGCTGATTAGCCGTTTCCCCAAAAATGACTTTGTTTCCTTTTTTTAAATTTTTTTATAAAGTTCCAGATGGGGGACCATGTTACATTGGCTTTTATTTCCTATTCCAGTCATTGTGAGGGTGATTGGCACATGGTCACTTCCTCTCCCAGTTAGCTGTTCACTATTCTTGTAGTGAGACGCTGTATATCATCGGTTGCCTTGGCGAGATCTGGTGTGCTCACTTTTTTCCATACTCTGGAGTAGTATGTTGGCTAGTCGTCTGGCTGGTTCGTGAGGAAGAGTTTGTTTTCTATCATCTAGTCCTCAATCGACTCTCCTCTCTGATCTGTTGTCTCGTATCCCCACCTTGACGAATGGCTGTTGGAGTCTCCTATAATGAGGTATCTTTATCCTTCACGTTTCATCTTGTTTATATCTAGAGGTGTACCTGAAGGGCTGTAACAATTTATGATTGTCGTGCCATCCTCAGACAAGTGTATCTTGACTGCGAGGCATTCAAGCCCATCCTCTCTAGATGTGTTTGTCTCTATGGCTGGAATTGTCGTGCCACTCTCAGACAAGAGTAACTTTACTGCGAGGCTTTCAAGCTCGTCTTCTCTAGACGTGCTTGTCTCTATGGTTGGGATTGTGTCACTCTCAGACAAGAGTAGTTCGATTGTGAGGCATTCAAGCCCATCCTCTCTAGATCTGCTTGTCTCTATGGCTGTGTATGAAGTTTTCACCATTGCCAAAATTCCCCATTTAATTCTATTTGATCTGTCTTGGCGGAAGGATTCATATTCACGAATGAAGAATCTTTGTGTGTATGTTAGGTGCGATTCTTGGATGCAGATTATGACGATGTATTTTCTGAGGAATTCTTGCAGCTCCAGCTTTTTCTTCCTAACTCCTTCTGCATTCCATTGAACTAATGTAAGGCAGTGGGCTGCATAGCCAGTTGCATTACTCTGCATTTCCGAGGCTTTTAGTTAGGTTGGCAGAGGCACCGCTTGCGTGGGAGTCCTTTCGAGGCTAAGGACCAGGCTCCGTTCCTTCCCGATTGTAGCTGATAGGGACGTCGCCATAAAGTTAGGTTGCATGTAGATGCGTGTCTTAATTTTGTCCGGTGTCTGCGCCGTAGCTAACACACTCTGTCTTCGGCAGGTCGGGTTGTGTTGTGTGTTCTGGGTTGTCTCCCATAGCCTTTTAATCTCTCGGTGGTAGATGCAAGGCAGCAGGTTGGTTTGTTTTCCAAGGTTGCCTTCCCGTGGCTAAAGCTTATAATGCCCCTTGTTCGTTAGAATGTACTCGTCATAGAACGTTTGGGTTATTTCAGTGGGGGCAACAATGCCACCTATTGCCACACCCCGTCCTGCTGGGATACATTGCCGTTTGGTCCGCGACTGCTCATTCGTCCAGTTATAACTGGTCGTTCCACCATCCGCCACATGTGGACTCGCCTGGTTGAGGTCGGTCGCTCCTGTTCTCCAGGATTTATTACTGCATTTGCATTGTCCTTTATTTCTCAGTATAGTTTCCAACAACATTGATACATGTATCCCATAGCTTTTTTTATCGAAATCGTTATCTTTTCTAGACACTGTGGGCCTGTTTTTCTGAATCTTTCCTCATAACTGTAATTCTGAAATTCCACTATCAGCCTTGTCACTCTTTTGTGTATACTTTCCAGCGTGTTTATATCCCATCAACGAAAAGGACTCCGCACCTGTATACGGTACTTCAATCTAAGTCTAATCCTCTATACAGTTTGACTATGACTTCCTTGCTGCTCCTATGTTTAATATTTCTTTTTATCATACCTAACATTGCATTTGCCTTTTTTACTGCTACCTGAACTTGCTCACTCACTTTACCTGTATGATCTATTATAACCCTTAGGTCCCTTTCCTTATCTATCATTCTAATATTGTTCTCGCTCATTATGTAATTATGTTCCATATTTGATCTATCTACGTGGATGACTGTACATTTATTTACATTAAACTCCATTTGCCAGCTCGAATTTTATCTAAATCCGACTTCAATATATCCACTTCTGCTTTAGATGAGACACTACTACATAGTTTTGTGTCATCAGCAAATTTTGCAATCATGGATCCGATATCAATGTCTAAATCGTTTATATATATCAAAAACAAAATTGGTCCCAGAACTGAGCCCTGTGGCACTCCACTCTTTACTGTAGCAGATCTACTTAAGACTGTGAGCTAGAGTGTTACAACATCTAAAACTAGACGGTAAGACCTCCACATAGCAAAACACTGCAACTTCCGTCAAATGTAAAATCAAAATATGTATTTATTACAAAAAGAGTATTTGTTACATATTGATAAAAACCTAACCTAACTTATTAAACAAAAATGAATCTTTCTAGCTCAGGAAATATTAGTTTGAGCTAGATGGAATACCTGAAACTTTAAAACCCAGTTCTGTAATCTAATCTAATATACACATAAAACACTATACAAATCTCGTCCTATCTACTGAAATACTGTTTTGTCTGGAATCTCGTGTATCCATTTTGGCAAATGGTGCTGATGTTGATCTCTGGTGGTTGCCGGTTCTGCGTTGTGTAATGATAGCTTTTTACTACGTTCGTGCGTCTGCTTCCTATGGAGTCTTAAGATACATCTCACTTTATCTTTGCATGCGTACGTCCTCTTATCTTTTGTCATCACATATCATGGCGTTCACTGTGAAGACTACAGATACGTTCACTTATCTCTCGTTTATCATAAAAGGGCCATAATTTCACTCCAAAAAGCACACATGCAATGGCCCCTGGAACAAAGTGAGACAGCCTTCTAGATCTGTTCTTTGTCATTATCGGCCGCTCAGACAACGAAGGGTTGTCCCTAGTAAACACGGTGCCTCTCACTCTTCTGTTTCAAATCCAACCTGACTATGGCGATGTTTTGATCCCAGTGTTCCCCAACCTCGCCTTGCTACATGGTTTCTCGTACTATTTGGTTATCAGAGAATAAGCCGCCAGCTCTAATCTCCACTGCTACACAGAGATATGTTACATAACTAACTAACTGCTTAATTAACTAACTAATAAATTAACTAACTAGCTAATACGCTTAACTAAATGTATCTGTAAGATAATAGAGAGGATGATTAACTGAAATTGTGTGTAAAAACATAACTTTAGAGAGTATGGCCGCACAGAAGACCAAATCACGCACTTGAATCAAATTGTTGAAGACGCCTACAAAGGAAATAAAAAAGGTCCTTATACTATGGGTATAATTTCAGAAAATCTGTGATAGGGTATAGAAAGACGGACTAATAGCAAAACCACACAAAAATTGCATCAATAGTAGCATGAGAAAATGGATCAAGTTGTTGCTACGCAACTGTAAAGCAGAAGCTAGAATGGATGGTTGTAACAATACCAGCAACAACATCCTCCTAAAACACGAAGTTTCTTGGGTCTCAGTACCATCTGTCACCATGTTCCTCGCGTTCATCTCACCTCACCCATGATGTGTCACAGGGGATGAGATTGGATCCACGCACCGACGACTTGGGGGTGTGGTGTGTAAAATAACACCTAACAATTGCAAATAATCGAATACAAAGATCATCAGACAACGTAGCAGCATGAACAGAAAAGTGGGTCGTGCCGATCAAAACAGAAAAATTTGCAAAAGCACTTTTCACGCACTTAAACATAGAAAAAGCATGAGAAATAAAACATATAGGTTAAAAAATACGATGAACCGGTACATCTGGGCATCGCATTTGATAAGAGAATGAAATGAAGGCCACACATTGACAAAACAAACAAAGATCAAGGCAAGGAGAAAACTTGCAATGCTGAGGAAGATAGATGGATTAAATTGTGGAGCGAACGAAAAAACGCTTAAGAGAGAGTCTGCACAGGCTAGCACGCATGCCTCAAGTTGCTGTCAACGACAGATTTGATATCCCGCCCAGTACAGATTCGGTCGAGAATGTTATCAGCCTAATGTCTGGCCGCAATGCCCCTAGATGAGATGCTATTCCTGCTGAGGTATACAAAGCATGAAACCTGCTGCTAATTATAAAAGCTACAACAATAGCTACATCCAGAGAGTCAGTGTGGTCTCCGAGCTGGTCGCTGGGCGTTCGACATGATATTTGCAGCTCGTCATATTTAGGAAAACGTCAGGAACAGTTTCGTGATCTGTATAGGATTTTTGTTGACCAGACCAAGTCCTTTGACACTGTAAACAGAGACGCAATGGAAAATCGTGGCTAAATGTGGCTGTCCGTTGAAAATTCATCCCAGTCCTTTGCAATCCGTCTACACGCTGTCAAGAATAATAAACTGTCAGAACTGAAAAAAACCTTGGGCGAACTAAAAGCCAAAAGATGGGAAGTGCTATTGTGATTCCCATCACACTGTTGTATGCCAGGAAACGCACGACAGACTGAGAGAGAGAGAGAGAGAGAGAGAGAGAGAGAGAGAGAGAGAGAGAGAGAGAGAGTTCAGACAAGCTGTGAAAAGAGGAAGTAATACGAGAACAAAAAAGAACAATCATCTTCCAGGAAAATCTGATCTTATCGAGCACTTCAGGAAAGTCTTCAGGACACAACTATCACTACCTGCCGAAGACGGATGTGTCTGACCGAAGGGTTCAAATATCGCAGTCAAGCTGTAAACTAGCGACACAACGCATTCCGGACTAAATCCTGCTACTTGCAGAGCCTTGTTCAGGGCTTGGTAGCGGGAGATTGAGAACGTTCAGGGCTTGGTAGCGGGAGATTGAGAACGTTCAGGGCTTGGTAGCGGGAGATTGAAAACGTTCAGGGCTTGGTAGCGGGAGATTGAGAACGTTCAGGGCTTGGTAGCGGGAGATTGTGAACGTTCAGGGCTTGGTAGCGGGAGATTGAGAACGTTCAGGGCTTGGTAGCAGGAGATTGATAAGATTCAGGGCTTGGTAGCGGGAGATTGAGAACGTTCAGGGCTTGGTAGCGGGAGATTGAGAACATTCAGGGCTTGGTAGCGGGAGATTGAGAACGAACGAATAAGTAGAAGAAGACTACATTGATCGAGTAGAGCAAGCGACCCTGTTCAGTGGGAAAACAGGACATAACAGATTAAATATCCTGGTACTAAAATTGGCCCTATCACCCATGTGTACATATCCTATAATAGTTTTATATGCTTAGTCAAGTGAGTACTAGCCCACGCAAGCAAACCTCTACCCGAAACTATTTGAGCGCCTTCACTCACCACCGCGGCAAACGTTTCCCAGAGAAACTGGATTTTAAAACAAAACATGGCGAATGAGAAGACGGAGGAGGAGATTGTAACAGCATAATATTACTATAACAAGTTCATTTATATTTAGAACATTTAAAAATAGTTCATAATATCGATTATGTTGTTTTGGTGCTTCAACGGTGTTGATTTTGTGACAAGTCTCGGAAAATTACATAATCTACCGTATTATATATATTTGTCAGACATTTTTTTTCTTTTTCTCCCCCCCCCCCCTCCCTCTTTCTCCCCTTTCCGTGTGTGTGTATGTTTGTGTGTTATTTGAAGCTAGTCGTACTGAACTAATTTAACTCGTGTCGACGTTTCGTTGGTAGCGGGTTATATAGGCTCTTGTTTACATCCCGTAAGTTAGAAGGTGGGCCTGGCTCGTCTTGGCTGTATCGCAATGCAAAGTCTCAGTAAGTTACCATTTTTTTTTAATGGGGACCACTGTGCTAATTCTCGCTTTGTCGACCAGACTGACGTGACACAACCTGTTAGTGTTTCTAGGAACGTACAGTGGATAAGAGATGGAGGCCTTTTTCATTGTGTTTCACCTAACCTTGACTCTAGGCTTTTCCCCAATCTATATTTGCCACTTGATTTACATGCACTGCTTCATCCACTTGGCGCAGATGTTTTCTTTTTCACGTGGCTTAAATTTGTACACATTGGTTAGCCATGTCCAACTCTCATTGGTCGCCTCTTACAAATAGTTACAGTGTCACTATTCTTTGCCCTACTTTCGGGTCTCGGTAACACACGAACGTATATGTTTAGATAATGAGGCAACAGAGACAGCGTGACAACTCCAAATCGCACCCCCTAACTTGCCTGCACACAGAACAGTCCTCCTCAACCCCTCACCCTCCAATAACGTAACACTAACAGTCGCCGTCCAAAATGAGAAATATCTCCTCATGTTACTTAAAGTTACATTTTGTATTCTAAAAAAAGCTTTTACTAGCGGAATATTGCAAATTAGAGAGATATAGCGTTACCTTATCACTTGAAATTCAACGACGTATTTTCTTACCTTTTCCACCCGGACCTTTCATATTCAAGCAAATTTCACAAGGGAGGCGGGCACGAGAAGTGATTACCTGCTCATGGCATTAAATATATATATATATATATATATAAGACGGTTTAATTTAGCCCAGTCATAAATCGATTTTCTCAGAAGCTGTTAACGTATAATGAAGAGTGTTAATCTTTCTCAGATAAACGTAACGTAATTATATATTACTAAACATTAATTTTTCACTGTGAGTCGGAATATATTGATATTACGAAGTACTTATTTGTCGAATCTTGACAAGTGCTAGTGTGATGTTCATTTCACCATTGACACTCTTTCGTTTAGAAAATAATAAATAGTTACATAGGTGAATGGAGAAGAATGTACTGTGTCACACGTCGACAGGGAAACACTAGTGTAGAACGATGCCTGTGTAATTAGAGAATCCTAGTGTAAGCAGGATACATAGTGTGTTTATGATTAATTTGTGGGACATGGTTGCTGTCGTGTTAATTTATCTTGCTTAATTTAATACGAGTATCTTCACTTCAATCACAGGCCAGGAAGAATATTCAATAAATAATTGATCTTTGATCACAATTTTCTGTGTGCATACTTGAAAAAAGCGGACAGTTCTTAATACACTTTATCAACTTTTTTATTAAGTTTGAAATGAGGACATATTATTGCCATACTCTGGACATTACCCAAGATATAATTAGTCTAGTTAAATAACACTTACGTGTACGATTAGTATTATTATTGTTATTTGTCATTTATAGTTTAAATGAAGGGAACTTGAGAGCAGTTCGATATTTTTATTCTTCCGCGTACCCTGTTGCCTTGGCTGAAAACATAAACAAACCAAATGCCTCATTAAAGTTTAGCCGCTGGAAACCTAGCTGTAATATTAGTAATAGTACACTCCATTAGACTAATTCCCTTGCATATATTATTTCATCCCACTTAATCTTTTCTTGATAGTATTTTCTTATACATTCCATATTGTCTGTTTCTTGCATTCATGTTAACTTTTTGTCTAGACTGAATGGAGTGATTGTCTATAATCGTGATCTTGCTTTTCCACTTATGGAGTTGCCTTTCTCATACCTGTCTGCCTTCAATGGTTCACCTTTCCTTCCAGTATTGTTTTCCGAAGTGTATTGTCTGTTTATGTCCAAAATATTTGATTTTCCAAATTTGTATGTCTTTCCAGTATTTCACTTCCCATTCCTATTCTCATCAGGGCTTCACTTGTTGGCTTTTCTTTCCACGAAATATGATCCATTCTTTTGTATATCCACATTTCAAGTTAGGTAGGTAAACTACTTAGGTGACAAGGGCTAGTCACGGCAACCACAATGAGTATGTTTACTCGTTTGTGCGTCTGGAAAAGGGTGTTAAGTGGTGGATTGCAGTAGCTTTCCTTAAATCCAGAGTGTGCTGATGGTGGACTGGTCATCCAGGTTGTTGTGCTATGCTTGACTTCATCTGCGTATTGCTCACTACTACTGCAGGGCATTGCGTCGATCTCACACCTCACTAGCCAGACTGCTTTGAAACAGTCTTGAAACAGTTTGTTTCCAGGGAGAATTGGGTGTGGGTGTCTTGGTCAGTATATTTCACCTGACCTTGACTAACATTGTCCAATCAGTATGTTTTGACTGACAAAACGTTAGATTCCTCTCCCTGATCCTATGTAGATGTTGCATTTTTCTATTTCCTGAGCTGTCAAATAACACACCATCTCACAAACGTGTACAATATGAGCCTTATCAGATGTTGTGGGTTGTTTAGAATGTGTGTCATCTGTTCATGTCATCTGTTGTTGGGGATTCCGTGGCGAAGTTGTTAAGCCATCGGTCTCGTGATCAGGTGGTGTGGGTTCGACTCCGGACTCCGCCGTCTTTTTCACGGGTGCTTGATGCAGAGTCCCCTGCATCTCGCAGTCAATCCTAGTCATCTTGTCCTTGATTTGCCACTGGGGACGGGCGGCACAAGACGAGAGAGTGAGGATAACAAAGTAGTGCAGTTAATCCTTACTAAAAATAGCGCTAGAAAAATTAATTATGCCATCATCGTCTACGATGGACGGCGGCCTTTGCCATCTGTTGACAGCTGACCATCTTCATTAAATCCGTTAAACCATTCATAACTTGTATGTCTCATGCACTGATCCCCATAAACTTGTTTTAACATTTCATGAGTCTCAATAAATTCACGAGGATGAAGCAAAACTCGATGTTGATTCACTGCTCACAAATCTGCATGCACATAAACAATCAGCTACAGAGTGGTAAACATCCACAACAACAATACACAGGAAACAACTAAGTTACTAAGAAAGTCAGCACCAGGCAGTGTGCAATTAAAAAAAAAAAGTTCTACAATTTTTTTATCAAACCTCGTATTGAAAGAACAATATTAAAAGAAATCTAAACTAGAATAAAAGGAAGATAGTAAAATTCATTGGACATATACAAGTTTTGTCAAAATACAGCCGCCTACAAGACCAAACAGAGGGCACAGCTACAAACTAAAGAAAGGTCAAGATTAAATATTAGAAAATATTTTTATTAGTCAGTGGTGAATCCTTGGAATGCATTGCCACATGAAGTAGTAAAGGCAGGGTCAAGTAATGCATTCAAGAATAGGTTTGCGGTGCATAGTTTATTTTAGATCAAGTGAATGTAGAAGAAATTGGTTGCATACAGACTCTGCAGTCTTCTAAACCAGTATAACGACATTAAGTACCTTAAAATGAAAGGGCTACCAATCTAAAATCACTGTTAATCAAGATTAGAACAAAACAGCACAAAAGACATTCTCTAACTTAAACTAAAAGAAAAATGTAAGAATGAAAGAAATTTAGATAGACAAAAATTTAAAATTCTAGATAGCAACACAAAATATGAAAGCTTCAGTAAGTTGCTTGTCATTGAATTGTAATGATCTTTCTGCTATATTTACCCTACACTCAGATAGAGCCATTTGCATAGCTACAATTGGGTCTCTCACAGAAAATGTCATCAAACTCCTGTCTATGGATCTAATTCATCAATTGCAACGGCCAGCAGTCAATCATTGAATTCTTCTTCATTCATTCTCAATCTCCCGCTACCTAATTTGTTGTTTTTTTAGATCAAGTTAATGTAAAATAAACTGGTTGTATACAGACTCTACAGAATCTTCTATACCAGTATGAAAAGTTATTTTAAAAAATAGGCCTGGAAAACCTAGTGACATTGGAAAAGATGGGACGGCAATAGAAGTCAAGGATAATATAAAGGGAAAATCTGGGATAACTCATCGTCTTTTTACTGGTTTAGAAGACTCTATAGAGTCTGAATACAACCAGTCTCTTGGAGGGTGTTTTTTTTTACCATGTGCGAGTCCATCTTAGACTCAAACACTAGAGCTAAGTAGACCAACAGCTAGTTAGGTGACATCTATAGCTGCTCTTAACAAACCACCTGGGGAAAGGTACAAATAACTTGGGTAGATTTTTAATTTGAATAATTATTCTGGGCAGCAGCCGTTAAGCCTAATCTTTTTGATTTCTAACTGCCAAGAAATTTTTAACATGCTCGACACTTAACACAGGAGTTCGATCTCACTACCCAGAGATTAGGTAAATTTTACCAGAAGATCCATGTGAAAAAAAACGTGTGATTCAAATACACGACCTCCAGCACCCGAGGCGGACATCTTACCTCGAGACCACTGAGTTCCCCTAATGTCATAGAGAAAAGAGAACATCTGAAAGTCTGAAAGATCAGATGATTTTGGAAAGAATATCACTAGGCATGACACATGTCATCATCTTTTATCATATACAAACTGTCATCCTCAGATGTGAAGGTCGCATGAAACATAAGTAATGTCATTGTGCCAAAGTTGTTTGCAAGATATTCACAAGACCAGTAACTGTTGTGTTGTGTGCTGATGGGAACTGGGGCTGTCAGCGGCCACGGAAGGGAAACTGCAGGTGGCATACAAGTACCAGCATTCAATTTAGATGTGATTTTATTAATTTAAGCTTCCTAACATCTGTATCAAGTGTTATAGTAGCTAGCATGTGTGATCTTATCTCTCCATTTCCAGTAGTCTCATGCATCTTGAATTGAAAATGGCCGCTGAACATCTGCTGCAAAACTGCCCAACATACAAGGACCAGAGAAAGTACATGTGGCCATCACCAGTGGCAACACTAGACAAGCTCTATGGCAGTGTCGACAGCCTCAGGATGACCGCTGCTTTTTTTGAAAAAATACAGGTTGACGTTTGACAGCGTACAAAGAAGAAGAAGAAGAAGAATTGTTCAACTTATCTTTCCAGTTATTTTCTTACCTTCTGTTGGATATATAAGCATCTTTTTTCAGGAAAAATGAATGGGAACATTGTACCCTTAACTTGTGTAAGGCTATTAAGGAGGGTTGTGCTTGGAGAAGAAACAGGATGTTACTGAAGCGGCCACCACAAGAGCACATAAATGCTTTGGTACAGGATTTCTGCAAAGAAGCTAGCTGTGTGGGGATCTCATGCTACTATCGACGTGAAAAATGGAAGTACAATGAAACCCTTCCATTCATCCGCCTCTACTCGTACAACTCAGCTTGCATTACATTTTTTCAAATAGAATTTATTTGACATTTGTACATTTGCTCAGAATTTGGATCCTACCATGTGAACATGGTCCACCCCATCCAGAGCTTTAATAGAATATAGAGAGGAAATATGAGGAACTTTCACCAGAGGAGGAGGAAATGAGTACGGGTAGAATTTACGCCGCAGAAATTAAGGAACTGTTACCATTGGGAGAAAGCACAGAGTCTGGTGGAAAAATGGCCTCCCAACATTGCAGTAGCATTAATTAACTTGTTCAATGATAATGTTGTTGACCATTTTAGACAAATTTTGAAAAAATATCTAAAAGCAGGCAGTTGGACCAGTTATTAAGTAAACAGTAAATACATTTTCATTTATTTCATATACATTTATTGGTTTTATAGTTTTTAAATATGATTTTATGTATTAAGTATTATAAAATAAACAATCATTTGGGGGTATGAAACAGATTAATCTAACTTACATGAATTCTTTGCAGGAAAAATGTATTAGCATTCCTACAAATCACAATTTGTACAACCTCTTGGAACAAATTGTGTACAAATAGCGAGGTTCCACTGTATGAGGATCAATCAATTAACCTCTGAGATCCCTGCAAAGCATAGGTCTGATCCCTGCAAAGCATAGGTCTGATCCCTGCAAAGCATAGGTCTGATCCCTGCAAAGCATAGGTCTGATCCCTGCAAAGCATAGGTCTGATCCCTGCAAAGCATAGGTCTGATCCCTTCAAAGCATAGGTCTGATCCCTGCAAAGCATAGGTCTGATCCCTTCAAAGCAAAGGTCTGATCCCTTCAAAGCATAGGTCTGATCCCTGCAAAGCATAGGTCTGATCCCTTCAAGGCACAGGTCTGATCCCTGCAAAGCATAGGTGTTCAACAAATATTTGCCACCATCTTTTGCAAACTGTTCAAGCTCTGGCCACAACCTCTTTCCTGTCATGTTCACTACAGGCTTCGTTCTCCGTGTGTGCCTTGGTCTGCCACTACATCTTCTGACATGTAGATTCCAGAACAAGAACGGTAGGGTAATACAATCCGTAAAGTGTGCTAGACCCAACGTCAGCACCTTCTCACCATCTCAAGTGCCATTGGAGTCTGTCCTTTACTCTGCCAGAGGTCCATGTTAGTGACCTTATCATACCATTTCAGCCCTTCTATTTGACGTTGACATTCATTTATTAAAGTTTAGACTTTTCTCATAGAAGCCTTCATTGTTTACAGAACCAAATTAGGGGATATATTTGACTGAGTTGAAAGATTCATAATTTTATTGAGGACCTCATTTCTTTTGATTTCCAAAAGTTCTCCATTGCAATAAAGGCACTTAATGCCTTTTTAAAACATAATGTGATATCCTTATCGGTACCACCAAGCCTGCCTGGGTAACTAAGGATGATGATTCTAATGATGATGATTGTGTTACCAATTTTGCTTCATCTAAAGGCATCATCATTAGTCTCAAGTTAAGACTTTTTGTTCGTTGTTTGTTCTCATACTCCCACTACCATGCCCTTAAAAGAGTTTTGCAAGTAGCAGGATATAGTCTGGAGAAGGAAATGTTGTCGTAGTTTATAGCTTGGTATGACATTTTTGGGTACCAGGTTAGCCTTCCCTCTTCGATCCCTTCTCCTTAGCCAGTCTGCTCTGTTGCAGCCTGCTACCCAGGTTCACCGCATGAAGGTGTAGAAAGGTCTTGGCAACTCTGGGTCACTGGCTCTGATGTTAGCATTCAGCTCTAGATCGCTGACTACTACATCTCGTACACAGCGTTTTTATCTCTAATTAAAACATTGAATTATAAATTTACTTCACATTATTACTTTGTTGCATCGCGCACAATTAGATGGTCGAATAAAGTTATAAAGACTAATGTATTTATCAAATTTCAGTACCGGATTGCCGTGGGCTAGTAGTTAAGTGACACGGCTCACAATCCGAAGGGGGTTCGCTCTTCAATTACAGCACAGGCGGTTACCCGGGGAAGCAAACCCATAGAAAATTCAGGAGGAAACAGACCCTTACATAAAATGCATGTCGAAGTCGGATGCACTGGGCCGGCAGGCGCAAAATAAAAACATAGTGCAACGCACTATTGCCTTGGGCAATAGAGAAATAAGGCGAACGCAAAAAAAAGGAAATTACAATAAAGCCTAACAAAGACTGTACAAAGATGTTCTGGATACTGAAGAATTTAGTACTTTTTGTATGGAAAATCATGTGCTGAAAATGAAGGTGAGACCTGAGAAAGTGAAGATGGCTCAGCACACCATCATGTGTCAAATGGATCTCACAAGTCAATAGAACAGTAGGAAGACTGTAGAACACTTGATGATGAGCAATGAAATAGAAAGATGGTCCAGAAATAAACTCAAGGTAAAGTGGCCATTGCCACCTTGTATTCCTAGGGAATCAAAGTCAACATGCAAAGCATCACATTATTATAAAGACCAAAAAAATGTGTGCTTGCGTACGATTGGTAGACAGCAAGCATTTACAACCAAATAATTTACGGACATAAAAGGTACAAGTTGTTCAAATTATTTCCACAGGGGACGGTGTAGTTAAGTGATATGGCTCACAATCTGAAGGTGCTAGGTTTGCTCCCTAATTATGGCACCGGCCGTTACCTCGGGGAAGCAAACCCTTAGAGAATGCAGTAGGAAGCTGACCCATATATAACATACATGCAGAAGTTGGATGCACTGGGCCTACACGTGCAAAATAAAAACATAGTACAACGCACACTACCTTGGGGAATAGAGAGATAAGGCGAACAAAAAAAATTAAATTATTTCTACAATTTATGAGTATCAATGGCCTTTGTAGTAAAATTACATTCTTGACATTTGTAACTGTAATGTTTTTTTAAATATCCGCAGAAACAAGCAGACCCATTGAGAGGGCCGACTTCTAAAACTCAGACCAACGGCGCTCACAGTGCTGGTGTCGGTCAGATTACTTCAACATCCGGACACAGCCTTAATCAAAATCAATCGTTCCCTGTTGACAGCTCTAAAATCAAGTCGGCTGCACAAATGAAGATGTCATGTGACAGGTGTTCTGTAAATTTTTCACTGTTTAAGAGAAAGGTAAATGAAAGTTTAACTTGCTGAAAGTTGTTTAAGAAAAAGGTCAATGATAGTTTGTTAACATGCTGAAAGTTGTTTAAGAGAAATAAATGATTGTTAACATGCTAAAAGTTGTTTAAGAAAAAGATAAGTGAAAGTTTGTTAACATGCTGAAAGTTGTTTAAGAGAAATAAATGATTGTTAACATGCTGAAAGTTGTTTAAGAAAAAGATTAGTGAAAGTTTGTTAACATGCTGAAAGTTGTTTAAGAGAAAGATAAGTGAAATTTAACTTGCTGAAAGTTGTTTAAGAGAAAGGTAAGTGAAAGTTTGTTAACTTTTTGAAAGTACTTGCTGAAAGTTGTTTAAGAGAAAGATAAGTGAAAGCTTAACTTGCTGAAAGTTGTTTAAGAGAAAGATAAGTGAAAGTTTAACTTTGAAAGTTGTTTAAGAGAATGATAAGTGAAAGTTTGCTAACTTGTTGAAAGTTGTTTAAGAGAAAGATAAGTGAAAGTTTGTTAACTTGTTGAAAGTACTTGCTGAAAGTTGTTTAAGAGAAAGATAAGTGAAAGTTTGTTAACTTGTTGAAAGTACTTGCTGAAAGTTGTTTAAGAGAAAGATAAGTGAAAGTTTGTTAACTTGTTGAAAGTACTTGCTGAAAGTTGTTTAAGAGAAAGATAAGTGAAAGTTTGTTAACTTGTTGAAAGTACTTGCTGAAAGTTGTTTAGGAGAAAGATAAGTGAAAGTTTGTTAACTTGTTGAAAGTACTTGCTGAAAGTTGTTTAAGAGAAAGATAAGTGAAAGTTTAACTTGCTGAAAGTTGTTTAAGAGAAAGATAAGTGAAAGTTTAACTTGCTGAAAATTGTTTAAGAGAAAGGTAAGTGAAAGCTTAACTTGCTGAAAGTTGTTTAAGAGAAAGGTAAGTGAAAGTTTAACTTGCTGAAAGTTGTTTAAGAGAAAGATAAGTGAAAGTTTAACTTGCTGAAAGTTGTTTAAGAGAAAGATAAGTGAAAGTTTAACTTGCTGAAAGTTAATTATTAATTTCTTTTACAGAGTCAGATTTAATATATTAATTAGAATGGCATTGGGCTGCCAAGAGCAGGCTTGCTCAGCAACTATGGGATAATAGCAACAGCAACCTTTTAACAGGAAAGGCTTCGGGAGTAAACCCTGACGGGAAAAATTGACACTCTGTGCTATCTCCAGTCATCTCTACTATTTCTTGCCACTGGATAAATGTAGCTTAGGATAAAAGATAGATGGACGACAGTGCAAATCTTCCCCACTAAAATCTATTTAAGCGCAAGTCACAGCATCAAGCCTACCAGATGAACCATGCAATCTCCGTGCTATATGAAATATGTGGGGTCCCTTCTGACTAAACATATCTAACACACTGTTGCCATCTTTGCTTGCGATTGGCAACTATTCTTAATTTGGATATCAACAGAATGGATAATCTACTTTCTACTGTATATTCATTTTACATAAGTTATATATTATTTTGTATTGTTTTGTAAAACAGTTGTGTACCACAGACTGGTTTTCAAGATTGTAACTTAATGTGAATATATATATATATAGAATAATAGCTTTGAGAAATTAAAAGTGTACAGAGAATTAATGAACGCAATTAGAATCAGACAGTTTTGGTCACATCAAATGACAAAACACCTGGCTGAAACAATACTGAAAGAAAAGGTGGACGGCAGGTGTATCCGAGGTAAACAAATTCTAACAGTGAGATGACAACATCAAAAGATGGATGGGGAAAAGCATGGCAGATTACACCATCAAGGCCAAAAACAGGATGTTGGAGACCCATTGCAGCTGACTTTTGATATGAAAAGGGCACCTGAACTTAAATGTCCTTTAATGTCTGAGAAGAATATAGTCAGCATTAGAACTTGTATGCTAGAAATTTCTACAATGCAAAGTTACTAGGTTTTAGCATAACATTCTCACTCTCTCTCAAGAAACAGATCTCTCACCAAGTTACTACGTTTTAGTATGTTGATTTGCTAGTTCAGTATTGTTGTTATTTGTTGTCCCTGATGAAGGCCTATTGGTCGAAATGTAGGTTTTGTTTGTGTTCTCGTCTCGGTGCGGCATCTGACCATACCCATTAAAAAATTTTGATTAAACTTAACTTTAATCAACTTTAACATTTGTTTTCATTTATTTTTTCCCATTATACACACCCACAGAGCCGCCGCAGCCTCACCTTATTTTAATAGTATAGCATTCTCACTCTCTCAAGAAACAGATCTCTTACCAAGTTACTAGGTTTTAGTAGTTTCCTCACCCTCTCTCAAGAAACAGATCTCTTCCCAAGTTACTAGGTTTTAGTATAGCATTCGCACCCTCTCTCAAGAAACAGATCTCTTACCAAGTTACTAGGTTTTAGTAGTTTCCTCACCCTCTCTCAAGAAACAGATCTCTTCCCAAGTTACTAGGTTTTAGCATAACATTCTCACCCTCTCTCAAGAAACAGATCTCTTACCAAGTTATTAGGTTTTAGTATAGCATTCGCACCCTCTCTCAAGAAACAGATCTCTTACCAAGTTACTAGGTTTTAGTAGTTTCCTCACCCTCTCTCAAGAAACAGATCTCTTACCAAGTTATTAGGTTTTAGTATAGCATTCGCACCCTCTCTCAAGAAACAGATCTCTTACCAAGTTATTAGGTTTTAGTATAGCATTCGCACCCTCTCTCAAGAAACAGATCTCTTACCAAGTTACTAGGTTTTAGTAGTTTCCTCACCCTCTCTCAAGAAACAGATCTCTTCCCAAGTTACTAGGTTTTAGTATAGCATTCGCACCCTCTCTCAAGAAACAGATCTCTTACCAAGTTACTAGGTTTTAGTAGTTTCCTCACCCTCTCTCAAGAAACAGATCTCTTCCCAAGTTACTAGGTTTTAGCATAACATTCTCACCCTCTCTCAAGAAACAGATCTCTTACCAAGTTATTAGGTTTTAGTATAGCATTCGCACCCTCTCTCAAGAAACAGATCTCTTACCAAGTTACTAGGTTTTAGTAGTTTCCTCACCCTCTCTCAAGAAACAGATCTCTTACCAAGTTATTAGGTTTTAGTATAGCATTCGCACCCTCTCTCAAGAAACAGATCTCTTACCAAGTTATTAGGTTTTAGTATAGCATTCGCACCCTCTCTCAAGAAACAGATCTCTTACCAAGTTACTAGGTTTTAGTAGTTTCCTCACCCTCTCTCAAGAAACAGATCTCTTACCAAGTTACAAGGTTTTAGCAGTTTCCTCGCCCTCTCTCTTTCAATACAGATCTTTTATCAAGTTACTAGGTTTTAACATAGCATTCTCGCTACTTTGAAAATACATTTCTTTAAGTCTGGAAGCAAGGTTTGACGTTGAAGGCTTGGAGTATTTTTTATTGTATATTGTAATAATGTTTGGCCTGTAACTTGCATTGGAATTGCCAGGGCAATGCAGCTTTTAGATCTGTTAATCCTCCCTGCAAACCATAGAAATTAGAAAGAAGACAACGGTAATTTTGTTCCCTCTCCATGTTCACTTTTCATCTGTGTGTCACTCACTACTACGTGGATCACGCCAATCCCTCACCTTGTTAGCCAGGCTGCCATAAAAATACCCCATTTCCAGGCAGGGCTACTAGGAAGCAGAGGTGAGGGTCTTGGCCAGTATGTTTTGCCTGACCATACGTTAGTCTTCCTCCCCACCTTTCCATCTTAGACATGCAGTTTCTTTCTGTCAACTTTCAAAATTCTCATTCTTTCCTTTCTTCATCTTCATTGTTGGTCTTACGTTAAAGATTGTCTGAAATACTTATAGTTATTTCTTCTTCTGCGTTCGTCCTGATCAAGGCTGCAATATCTGCATTTAGTTTCAGCATGGCATATTTGGGACCCAAGTTACATATCGGAACTAGCATTTGCAGATGATGTGGCCCTGGTTACGAAAACCGAAGCACTGGCCCTGATCACGAAAACCGAAGCACATCTCCAGATCAACTTGCAGGTCTGGGAAGAAGAGTTGAAGAAGAGAGGAATACACATCAGCAACTCCAAAACAAAAACCATGGTGATCACCAGAGATGAAGAGACATCAGAAAACCCTGGGAACACGAGCACTGGAGCAGGTCAGCAACTTTAAATATCTAGGAGTGGTAATAGACAGCAGGGAAGAAATCAAAGAGGAGTTAACTGCACGAAGGGCAGCAGCAGGTAGACTTTTCTAAGCAATAGAGGTTTCCTCATTAAAAGAGAAATGAGCAGGAAAACAAAGATGGATGTATGCAGCTCGACCTATGTGCCTGTCCTGACATATGGATGTGAGTCATGGGCAAGGACTACAGCCCAAGAAAGGCAATTACAAACTTCAGAAATGAGGTACCTAAGAAAGGCGGTAAAAGGGACAAGATCCGTAACCAGACAATACGTAGCAATCTTGAAGTTAAACCACTGCAGACACGAGTGGAGCAGTCCCAACTACCGTGGTTTGGCCATGTCTGTAGAATGGAAGAAGATCGGATACCAAAGCGGTCATGGGAGATAAAAAGTCAAGGACGCAGACCCCCCAGGGCGTCCCAAAGTACGTTGGGAAGACAACATACGACAGTCCCTAAGTGATAGAGAGATTGATTGGAAAGAGGCCAGGAAAAAGACGGCAGATAGAGCAGTGTGGCATTCTCTTTGGCAAACCTCTACACCTCACGGTAGAAGAGGAGCGACTAAGTAAGTAAGTAAGAAAGTATATTTGGGACCCATTTGCCTTTTCGCTTCGATCCCTATTCTCTCGACCAAGCTACATAGGTGCAGCCTGTTTCCAGGGCCGCCAGAATAGCATCTTAGTCAGCTATGATTCAGCTCATTCATTGCTGCATTTTCGGCACTTTGTAGCTATTTAACCACAGTTAGTTAATTTGTGTTAAATCAATAGTACATACTGTTGTTTAATGGAATCTGAGGCTGCATATTAATTCTTTTCCAGAAATTCTGCCAAGAATGTCATAGATTCTTCTGTTCAAGTTGTTTGCCCAAATCTAACTCAGGCTCAACTGTAGGCCGACAGTGCAGTAAGTGCCGTCTGCTTATGTCAGGTCATTTCTCTCGTGATGACCTTCAGACATGGAAGATAAGTGACATGAGGAGTTTCCTGACTGTGAGAAACATCTCCACCAAAGACTGCAGAGAAAAGCACGATTTGGTTGAGCTGGTGTTACAAAAATTTTGCACACTACCACGGCAGTCAGTGCAAGACCAAGTTGAGCATGAGACATTAGTGCAACAAATGGCGGTGAGTCATCACAACATTCAATTTTATATACTGAGCCCATTTTAAGAGCTTGTTTTTTTCTTTTTTCATTTTCTAATTTTTTAAATGTTAAGTGTAGCTTTTTTTAGCATTATTTCGCAAAGTAACTACCATAAGTTCCACACATTTCTGAGAAGTTTTATCTTATCCACTTGCATTGAAGCCTGAATTTAGATATATAACTAACTGAAAATGTACCCAAACAATTTCCAATCAAGCACAAGATTTAAATTTACCACAGGAAGCGTTCTTGTTAAAGGTGAATCATTGTTAGTGGAAGAAAATTTGATTGTAGCTATATTTTCCCATTTTCCAAGCTAGTTACCAAAATAGCTTACCATGACAACCATAGGTAAATTGACAAGTAAACACTTACAGCCCTGTCTATCTGTTGAAACATGTTCAAGCAGTTAGTTAAGTCTAAAGATGACCACAACAATGAAAACAACATGAACAATGATTTCGAGTGATTTTTTTATCATAACAATAGCAATAGAAGTGACTTTGCCAATAGGGATCATACATAAGATAATGCAAACCCTGGGCAGTCAAAGAACCCTGATTTTACACCCCTAGAACTGTTTCGGCCATACCATACACAAAATCCTTTAGGTGTCACTTACTACAGTAAAGACATTGATGTACTGTAAATAACAATGTAAACATGTATTATGCTTTTTCCAATGTATTTTCTGAAATATTGTTACAGGTGTAGATGGGATGTAAAGCACTCCTCCTTCCCTAAGATTATTATACTTATACTAAGATTATTAGTTAGGGAAGGAAAGGCAGTTAAGTAGTTCTTAACTGTTGTCTTTGACACACTTTTGTCACCATACACTGCCTGCATTCTGCAATGAATGTCAACTGATTGACATCCTTCAGCTGTTAGAAACCGAATCACCGCTCGCTGATCAACTCTGGACGGATTTCGTATCACAGCCGCCATGTTTTCCAACGGTCTGCTGAGGAAACTATAAGTCGAAGGATAATGAAATTTTGCAAACTTGACGGCTGGTATGTGCTGTTTACACCAGAAGTGACATCATCATGCGCATCATATGTATATTCACTTGTTGCAGTTTGGTCCGGTTTGATTTGAACACGCCTCGTATGTTAAAGTGTAAATATGTCGGTCTGTAGGCTCTTAAACTTTCTTTTCTTGCTGTTGGATAGCTTACCTGATAATCACCAAGAGAAGAGAATTAGTTGTCTTGGAAAAACTTGAATTTTACAAAGTGGAAAATTTTCTTCAGAATAATATATTAAAATATATATATTATATAATAATTATTAATACAAAGTCTATAAATCAAATTCCGCATGTTCTAGGCCACCGGTTCCAGCTCTGTTCACATCTGGTCTGTTTTCTTTGTTTATCTGTAGCTTTCTTCTCAGCATGTGTGTTTTGGTCTGCCTCTACTTCTCTTGCCCCATGGAATTCTAGAACAGAGGCTGTCTTGTAATGCTATCAGCTGATTTCCTTAACTGGATGTTCTTTCCAGTGCCCATTCCTTACACTGTTTCAATAAAGTCCACTATATTTCTTCTTCAGCGTTCGTTTTGAAAAGGACCTTTTTATGTTGTGTCATAGTTTACAGCGAGGCTGTGATATATGTGCCTTTTAGCCCAACATATCCAGATTCAGCTGCCTATTTTTATTACCAAGTTTGCCTTTCCACTTCTTCTTTGATCAACTGATGCAATGCTTCTAGCCCGGTGAGGTTCACGAAGACTGCGGTTCAGGTCTTTGACCGTCCCCCATAGCTTTTCAAGCATGATCACGACCCCAGGCCAGACTGTCTCTTAGTTCTGCATAAGTGGGGCAGTCCTGCAAAATATGTTCTGGAGTTTGCAGGATATGTTCTGATGTTTGTTTTGGTGCTCCGCAATCGTACGTGAGTGTTTTTAATGACTCAATTCTGCGGAGGTGGGCCTAAAGTCTACAATGTCTGATTCTGAGTCTGAAGATCTTTGTCTATCCATCTCTGCCAAGTGTGTCTGTGATATCACTTTCTGGCTTGTATTCTTTATGCTGGTTTTCCATTCCGTCCTTATGGATTGTTATGAGTATCTTTGCTTCTGTGAATGGCGAGCCTGCATTCTGGCTTTTGCGAGTTCATCTGCCTTCTCGTTTCCAAGGATTCCACAGTATGTCGGAATCCACTGTAGGACTAGATCTATTTTTTGGGACAGCAATTCGATGTTATATATTTTATTTTGTGTTAGAATTTATTTTGTTTGTGGCTTGAGATGGCTACACTTCTGGAGTCTATTAGAAAAAGTTTTCTTGTAGTTGTGTTTAGTCTGATAAGAATGCCTTCCCACTGAGATCCCTATTCTATTAGCCAGACTACACTAGTGCAGCCTGTTCTAAGGGCCGCCACTTGGAGGCATAATAGAGTCTTGGTCATTTTTGGTTCATTGACCTTGATGCAAGCAATCAGTTGTGAGTCACTAGCTGCTGTCAGCTAATATACTATGCTGCATCTTTAGACCATCCACTGTACAATGATGCAGTGCCTAAAAACCAAAATGTATACATCGCTAGATGCCACTAGACCAAATAGTTACTCAGAAATGCAGCAGGATCTATAACAAAATTACTAATTACATTTTCAGGCACGCATGAGGGATGTCAGTTTTGCCAATGAATCTTCAAACACAGGGACCAGCAATGAAAACAGCCCAACACCACAAAGAAACGCACAGACAGAACCTGAGCCTGAAATACAGTCTCAGACATCTGCAGCAGCTACACAAACTACATCAGCAAATCCGTCATTGTCTACATCAGGTACTATACCATCAATGGGAGTTTCCTCTGCTGCTCAGACTTCAGCGGCTAATTTAAATAGAACAACTAACGAGACACAGAGCGAGTCACAAGGGATGCAGTTTGAAATAAACAATGATACCCTGAGAGAGCTTCTAGAATCCATGGAGAGGATTCAAGCAATTATAACTCAGCAAGACGAACTTGGACAAGTAAGTTCACCAACGTACCTCTTAAGTTTTAATGGCATGCCATCAACTATTTATAGTATACTTACTGGCTTGACTTTGTCACCCCTTTTCTACCGAGAAATATATGGGGGCTTTATTTTTTAAAAATTTGGTTTTAAAAAACATAGTTTCAAAGAAGTTCAATTCAAGTGCCATCTCCGCATCGAATGTCGGCTGCAATGGATCTCCAGTGTACTCTATCTCTTGCCATAATGGTGCAATCTGAGAGGCTTATTCCAGTCCATCTCCTGATGTTATCCACCCACTTGAAACATTGCCTCTTGAACAACTGCTTTCTACCCTACCCTTCAGTATGGTCTTCAACAAGGAGGTATGTCTTGTTATATGACCAAAATAACTTGTCTAACCCTGATTTCTGATATTCTTTTCACCCCCAGCTTTTTCATTACCTCCAAATTTTTCTTCTCTTTCCAAGTAATGCGACCCAATCTTCTATATACCCACATTTCGAAGGCTTCAATACTTTTTTCCAACTTGTTATTCGTTGTCCTTGTTTCTGTGCCATAAAGTAGTGACAACTATACATAACACCTGACAATTCTCATTTTCAAATTATGATTCATCTGTTTGGATGTCAGTATGTGTTGCATGTTGCTGAATATCATTTTGGCCATACCTATTCAACAGGGTGGAGAATCATTCATGTCCAATCCTACTTAGTCGTCATTGCAGTTTTTAACTTTTAAAAAATATTATCGAATTATAATTTTTTTTTGTGTAAACATTTTATAAATCATAAAAAGTTGCAACAAGAGAGTATTGCCATCATTATCATGTGTCACGCTGAGCAACGTAAGTGATCGTGGATCTGTTTAACTTCTTTTCCTGATTCTTCTTCTTTATTGTGTCGAATGTATTTGTCTTTCGCCTCTCGTGGTTCGAGTAACATTTTCCCCATTTTACGGCAGGCCTCTTTTACTCCGTACATCCACTTTTTCCTCTAGCCCCTCTTCCTGATGTTCTCCTGTAGAAGGTTGCATAAACAATATAGTCTGGTTGCAGTCTCACTATGTGGCCAAACCAATTCATTCTCTGTTGCTTTATATACTATAGGCAGGGAATTGTTCCAACCTCCCGAATACTCGTATTTATTATTCTGTCTCTTCTGGTGTTGTTAGTGACCTTTCGTAGGCACCGCATTTCGCAGGTGGCTAACTTTTGTTCCTGGGCCTTATTCAATGAACATGTCTGGCACTGGTAGCACAGGGTTGGGATGAAGATATTATTTATCATCTGCTTTTTAGCTTGGAGGGAAATCTTGGGGTGTTTTAATAGTGGAGACAGCTGGTATGTGACAGTGTTTGCACTCTCATCTCTATCTCTTTGTTGAGTCTGCCATCCTCAGTAAAAACAGCTTCCAAATACATAAATTCTTGTACCTGCTTTATTTTTTTCATTCACATGAATATCAAGTGTGGTGTGCTTTCTACTTATATTCATTGCCTCTGTTTTTGATGTGTTGATTTTCATATCGTATTTTTGCCGTAGTCACAGTACTAAAAAGCCAGAAAAATACTGAACTTAATGATTTAAGAGCAGTACTCTGTCAACTATGCCAGCAGTCCGCACCAAAAAGGGTAGTGGTGCAGTGGGTTCTATCCCACTGCAACATCCAAGGCAATGAGGAGGCAAACAGACTGGCAAAAGAAGGTGCAAGACTACCACAACCAGATACTAGTATGACATACGAAGAGTCAAAACGGCTTATTAGAGCTAGATACATGACCAAATGGGAAACCGAACATACTGGATACACAAAAAACGATGCCTATTACCAGTTGAACAGAAGAGAGCAGGCCGTGGTCTTCAGACTTCGCACTGGCCACAATAGACTTAGGTACCACCTATTCAACAAATTGAAGATAGGTGGCACTGACGAATGCCCGTGTGGTACCGGGAAAATGACCGCTGACCATTTGCTGCAAAACTGCCCAACATACGAGGATCAGAGAGAGCAGATGTGGCCATCACCAGTGGCAACACTAGACAAGCTCTATGGCAGTGTCGACAGCCTCAGGATGACCGCTGCTTTTTTCGAAAAAATAAAGGTTGATGTCTGACTGCGTACGAAGAAGAAGAAGATATCGTATTTTTGACAGTTCAAGTAGAGCGAGTCAATATAACTTTGTAGGTTTTGTTTATTGGAGTGGATCAGACATTTGTCATCTGCAAAGAGCAATTCGTTGGCACTTTCCTGTTCTGTATTTGCTTCTTGTGTGATTTTATTCATATAAGTGACAAAGAGGAGTGGTGAGAGAACACAACCCTGTCTGACGTCTGGGAAACCACTCCAACATACCTTCTGTTTATCTTACTGCACTCTGGCTGTCCTGATATAGAGTTGTGACATTACTAAGGAGAGGACCTTGCAATCCATAATCTACCACAATCTCCAATAGTTTACTTCTACTGTTGACTATCGAACGCCTTTTCTTGATCTATGAATATAAGGCTGTTTCCATCGTATTCTATAGACTGTTCGCATATTTGTCTCAATGTAAATATTGTCTGTGCAGCTCTTTCTTCTCCTGAATCCAAACTGATTATTTTTTATTTGGGGTTCCAGTATCGGTCTTGCTCTTCTTTCTAGTATCTTTGGATGTATCTTATCTTGCCTATGTGGCTTAGAAGAGAGATTCCCATATATGCTTCGCACTCTCGCTTGACACCTTATTTTTCCTGATTTAAACCAATTAATTATGTCATTGATCGTCATGTTACATTATCTGAAGAATAAGAGAGGAGTAGGTGTGATTATCTGAAGAATAAGAGAGGAGTAGGTGGGATTATCTGAAGAATAAGAGAGGAGTAGGTGGGATTATCTGAAGAATAAGAGAGGAGTAGGTGGGATTATCTGAAGAATAAGAGAGGAGTAGGTGGGATTATCTGAAGAATAAGAGAGGAGTAGGTGGGATTATCTGAAGAATAAGAGAGGAGTAGGTGGGATTATCTGAAGAATAAGAGAGGAGTAGGTGGGATTATCTGAAGAATAAGAGAGGAGTAGGTGGGATTATCTGAAGAATAAGAGAGGAGTAGGTGGGATTATCTGAAGAATAAGAGAGGAGTAGGTGGGATTATCTGAAGAATAAGAGAGGAGTAGGTGGGATTATCTGAAGAGTAAGAGAGGAGTAGGTGGGATTATCTGAAGAATAAGAGAGGAGTAGGTGGGATTATCTGAAGAATAAGAGAGGAGTAGGTGGGATTATCTGAAGAATAATAGCAAGATTGAGTGGAATAGATGGGATGATGGAAATATGTGATTATGTGACGAATAACCACAAAGTTTATGAGGTAATATATGTGATTATCTAAAGAATAGCAACTAAATTTATGAGAGAAATATATAAGTAGATGTGATTATTTTAGAGAGAATGGCAAAAAGGAAACAAAATTGATACATCTGAAATTCTCTCCCTCAGCTCCACAATGGAATTTGACAAAACATTTGGCTTGGCTTGGCTTCGTTCGTTCTCAATCTTCCGCTACTAAGCCCTAAAAGGGCTTAAGTAGCAGAATGTAGTCCAGAGAACGGAATGCATTGTGTCATAGTTTAGTTTGACTGTGATATTTGCACCTTTCGGTCCAACACATCTGACTTCAGCAAGCATTTTTTTATCCCTTTTCCTTAGCCAGTTTGCCCTGCTGCAGCCTGTTATCCAGGATCACCGCATGGAGGTGTAGAAGGGTCTTGGCAGCTCTGTTTCGCTGGCCCTGACGCTAGCAGTCAGCTATGGGTCGCTGACTACTGCAGCTCATGTGCTGCTCAGCATCTTGATCCCCACAAAACAATTTGAGGAATCATTTTTGTCAAACGTCACCTCCACGACAGAAGGGCAAGCTCCTTGTACAGTTTCTCCTCTCTTAATAAATACACTAATCACATTTGTTTTTCTCTTTCTTTACTAAGCATGAGATTTATTTTATAACATTATTTCAACTTTTCCAGAGTGACCTCGTAGAGCAACCAGTCAGACGAACACAGCTTGACGACATTGCAGATATTTCAGATATTGGTGACTTGTCAATTCTTCAACTCAAGGAACTCCTAGTCAATAACTTTGTTGATTATAAGGGTTGCTGTGAAAAGGCAGAGCTGGTTGAGAAGACCAAGAGGTTGTGGAAAGATTACAAGGAAAACAAACTTAGAGGTTTGTATAATTGTTTCTCAACAATTTGTGTACTATTACAATGTGACCTGGCGGACATTTTTTTTTCCCCAGCCCTGATAGAAAAAAACAACTCTGGTAACATGTTAATTCTGTCTAGACGACTCGTGCTCTAAATGCTCAGGGAGACACTCATTTAAATATAGTATTTTTGTTACAACTAATTCAGAATCCTAAACATTGTTACATGTGCTTGAATGATTAACCCTTTTCAGTCTCAATTGCCTACCTGAATAGTACTACTTAGTCTGAAACCACCTGCTAACCTCCATGTGGGTTGTTGCTGCATATCAATGAAGTCTCGTAATTTAGTGAGACCTAATTTTTCAATGAACTTTGACACATGCTGTAGACCTAATTTTTCAACGAACTTTGACCCATGCTGTAGACCTAATTTATCAACAAACTTTGACCCATGCTGTAGACCTAATTTATCAATGAACTTTGACCCATGCTGTAGACCTAATTTATTAATGAATTTTGACCCATGCACAGCATTGAGTATCCAGTTCATGTAAAGTGACGATTAAATTATTTGATATTTTAAAGCTTATGGCATTCAATGTGATGGAGGTCCGAGAAATAGTATTTGATCAGGATGGCGAAGGTGATGGAGGTCTGAGAAATAGTATTTGATCAGTATGGCGATCTTTTTCTTTGACATTCGTCCTGAAAAGGACATTGTCAAAGTTTACAGCGGTTGAGATATATGTGCCTTTCGGCAGAACACATCTAATTTCAACTTTTTTGTTTACCTGGTTTGCCTTCCCATTGCGATTCAAATTCTCTTAGCCAGACTGCAAAAGTGCAGCCTGTTTCTAGGACCGCCGCTTGGAGGTGGAATGGGGTCTTCGTCAGTTCCGGCTCTTCTTCTTCTTCGTATGCTGTCAGACGTCAACTTGAATTTGTTCGAAGAAAGCGGCTGTCAATGCTGCTATAGAGCTTGTCTAGTGTTGCCACTGGTGATGGCCACATGTGCTTCCTCTGATCCTTGCAGCAGATGTTCAGTGGTCATTTTCCCTGTACCACAGGTGCATTCGTCAGTGCCACCTATCTTCAGTTTATTGAATAGGTGGTACCTCAGTCTGTTGTGGCCTGTGCGGAGTCTGAAGACCATGATCTGCTCTCTTCTGTTCAGCTAGTAGTAGGCATCATTTTTTGTGTGACCAGTATGTTCTGTTTCCCATTTGGCCATGTATCTGGCCCTAATAAACCTTTTGAACTCTTAATAGGTCACACTAGAATCTGGTTGTGGTAGTCTTGCACCTTCTTTTGCCAGTCAGTCTGCCTCCTCGTTGCCTTGGATGTTACAGTGGGATGGAACCCACTGTACCACTACTCTTTTTGGTGCGGACTGCTGGCATAGTTGACATAGTACTGCTCTTAAATCATTTAGTTCAGTATTTTTCTGGCTTTTTTAGTGCTGTAACCACGGCCAGGGCATCTGTAAACAGGACTATATGGCTTTCATTTCTTTTGCCTGTCACCATTTCTTCTACTGCAGTCCTCAGTGTCTCTGCCTCCGCTCTGAAATTGCTTGAATATTTTCCAGTTGCCACTGACAGTGTTATTTTTCTACCATTTGGTAGACTCAGGAATACCCCTGCCCCTCCATTCTGTGTTTGTTACAGAACCGTCAGTGAATGCATGGGTCCAGTCCATGCTTGGGTAGTTTTTCGTTATGTACCTCAGGGTTATGTCTCTTCTTTCGTTTTCAGTCTGGCTGTTCTTTTTTCCAATACCCGGTATATTTTCTACCACCTCTGGAAATATATGCTGCCTCCAGGTAGGTTTGCGTACAGTAGGGATGGGCTTTGGTGTTGTTAATGCATTCATAGGGTCTTCACTCGTCTTAGCTTTGGCTATTTCTGCAAAGTTTCTCCGCTTTATTTTCCCATTTTCAAAATTATTTAGTCTCTGATGCATTGGATGGTCTGTCAGTCTTCTGAGTTTTTCTGCTTGCTGCTGGGCTCTGCAGTCTCTTCTGTCGGCCATGGATTGCAGTTTTGTAATCTTTTCAAGTTCTACAATTGGTGTTGACTTCATGCCTCCTGTTATAACTCTCATGGCTTGGTTTTGAAGTTTGCTAATTTTGTCAAAGTTCGCCTTTGCTACTGTTGTCCATGCCGCAATGCCATACTCGAGAACTGGTCTCACTCTTCCAGTGTACAGTTACTTGAGTATTCTTTCGTCTGTTCCCCAGCTTGTGCCAGCAAGTTTCCTCATGATTGCCATTCTTTCTCTGGCTCTCATTCGGTTTCTCTCGATCTGACTTTTCCATGTCATGCGCCAATCAAATGTGACGCCCAAGTAGTTTGGGTTGTCGTTTGGCCTCAGATATTTGCCGTTAAGACTTATTTTGGTGTTCTGTGGTTTATTTGAAAGCGAGAATATTGTACATGTTGTTTTTTCTTCATTTATTTTGACCAGCCATGATTTCGCCCACTCCTCCAACGATGTTAGGGCCTGCTGCATCCGATTGTTTGCTACTGTGAGATTTTTTTCGGAGGTCCACATAGCCAGATCGTCTGCAAACATGGAGCTGTGGACTCTTCTTGGTAGTTCTGGTTCAATGACCCTGATGCAAGTAGCCAGCTATGAGTCACCGTTGCTGCATCTTCGGCCCTCTAGGATGGTGATAATGTTGTCTGAAGCTTCTCGAGTTGGACCTTCTTCAGTAGTGGGTTACACTGACTCATCTTAAATCCTGAGGTTTCCTTGAGAAGGTGAACTGAGGTCCTCCTGGCTGTAGTGCAATGTGAGACTTCTAAGGAAGCCCATCACTATGGAGATCACATTGATTCCCACCTTGTTAGACAGTGCTGTGAAACAGCCTATTTCCAAGAGTATGCACAATGACATGAGGTGGGAGTCATCAGTATGTTTCACCTGACAATTATGAGGTGGGGTCTTCGTCAGTTACTTCAGAAATGAGGTACCTAAGAAAGGCGGTTCAGGTGACGAAAAGGGACAAGATCCGTAACCAGACAATATCTAGCAATCTTGAAGTTCAACCCCTGCAGACACGAGTGGAGCAGTCCCAACTACCGTGGTTTGGCCATGTCTGTAGAATGGAAGAAGATCGGATACCAAAGCAGTCATGGGAGATCAAAAGTCAAGGATGCAGACCCCGAGGACGTCCCAAAGCACATTGGGAAGACAACATACGACAGTCCCTAAGTGATAGAGGGCTGGATTGGAAAGAGGCCAGGAAAAAGACGGCGGATAGAGCAGTGTGGCGTTCTCTTTGGCAAACCTCTACACCTCACGGTAGAAGAGGAGCGACTAAGTAAGTAAGTAAGTCTTCGTCAGTATGTTTCACCTTACATATATGAGGTGGGGGTCTTCATTAGTATGTTTCACCTGACCCTGATATGAGGTGGGGGTCTTTGTCAGTATGTTTCACCTGATATGAGGTGGGGGTCTTTGTCAGTATGTTTCACCTGATATGAGGTGGGGGTCTTTGTCAGTATGTTTCACCTGATATGAGGTGGGGGTCTTTGTCAGTATGTTTCACCTGATATGAGGTGGGATCTTTGTCAGTATGTTTCACCTGACTCTGATATGAGGTGAGGGTCTTTGTCAGTATGTTTTACCTGACTCTGATATGAGGTGGAGGTCTTTGTCAGTATGTTTCATCTGACCTTGATATGAGGTGTGGGTCTTCATCAGCATGTTTCACCTGATATGAGGTGGGGGTCTTCGTCAGTATGTTTCACCTGACCCTGATATGAGGTAGGGGTCTTTGTCAGCATGTTTCACCTGACACTGATGACTCTTTGTTCTTAATGTGGAAGACACAGCTGTATTGTATGTGGATATTGAATATGAGTTCGGAATCAAGAAGCTGAGCAGCGCATGAGCTGCAGTGGTCAGCGACTCATAGCTGACTGCTAGCGTCAGGGCCAGCGAACCACAGCTGCCAAGACCCTTCTACACCTCCACACGGTGATCCTGGATAACAGGCTGCAGCAGGGCAGACCGGCTAAAGAGAAGGGATCGAAGAGGGAATGCTAACCCGGTACTCAAAAATTGCTTGCTGAAGTCGGATGTGTTGGACCGAAAGGTGAAAATATCGCAGCCAAGCTGTAAACTACAACACAACGCATTCCGTTCTCTGGACTACATTCTGCTACTTACCCTTTCAGGGTTTGGTAGTGGGAGATTGAGAATGAACGAAGAAGAAGAAGAATTATGAGTTTAATTTACACTGTTGGTAAAAATGATGAAAATCAGAGCTGCAATATTGATGAACAACCATGAGACCAATTTAGGAAACATCAGTTATGTCTTATTCCTAAAATTATTTTATTACATTATATTAATATATATTTGCATTATGAATATCTCATGTGATAATTCAGTTCTGTTACTTAAAATCTGACATTTATAGATTTATATTAGTTTCAATTATTTTTATTTGTATAAAAACTGAAAACATTCAGAGTTACTGTTTTTGCTTTGGATGTTAATGCACAAATTTGGTAAATTAGGTCAGAAATTTAGTGTTAAAATGGTTTCAGGGCCCAATATGGTCAGCTGAAACCAGCTGTGTTAGGCCAAAAGCGCAGATATTGAAGCCTTGCTGTAAATTATGGCTCAATGTCCTTTTCAGGATGAAAGTTAAAGAAGTTTTGAATTCTGTTTATACAATTAAGAAATTAAATGTGGGTTTAAATCTTGTCTGTTCTTCAGCTCAGAGAATTCACAAGCAAGATGAAACAGGTAATTACAACATTTGTAATGACTAACTAGATAAGAATCTCAGACTGAATTATCCTAATTCACTCAATTTTTATTTTTATTGTATTGTGATGGAGGCCTCTCGAGGACATCTCCAGGATGAGCACGACTTCTTTCCATTCCTTGCCCTTACAGCCTGATTGGAGCATATCGTGGGCCGAGACTTTCCGGGGGGAGTCTGGCAACGTAACCGAAGAGGAAGAGACGATGGCTATCAATCATCGAAGCACTGTCTGAAAGTTGAGTACACCGATCTACTTCACTGTTGGAAAATAGGTCGTGCCAGCGGATCCCAAGGATGTGCCTCTGGTTGCTCCAGTGGAAGGCCTCAAAAAGCTGCCGGTCCCGCTGTAGTAGTGTGCAGGTCTCGGAGCTGTTCAGGGTGGGGACAGTGTAGGAATATACGAAGCCTGGTCTCCAAGGAGAGGCTCCACCGGACCAAACTCAGTGGAGCGAGTGCATGGATGAAGTCGCCAGGCCCATTGTGTTGGTGATGTCATGACTACTGCATGGAGGACTGCCTGCTGCCCAGGAAGACGAATTCCTAGGTGGCTGCAGCGCAGGGTTATCATTCACTGTGATGCTCAACAAAGAGAAGGAGGGACCCTTTCTGAGATTTTGAATTTTCATTATTGTTCAGAATATGTGCACGCTTAGGTGGGTAGCTGACTGATCCAGTACCTCCAGGGAGCTTACCAGAGCCTGAGAATTGTAACCCGGTATGACGATATAACTAGATTAAACAGGATAGGTTACCAGGGAGCCACTGACACAGACCACTTAGTTTTTGTGCAGGAAGACTGCAATTATCCAGTCCATGGCGCAGCAGAAAAGCGCAGGGTTGACGACACAGCCGTGCCGGACACCAGATGATGTAGAGAACTTGTATAAGAGAATCCGCCAAAGCAGAATTTTTACCGGAGCGCCCCATTTAGGGTCAGCAGGATGTCTGGGATTTCCATGCATTGATTGGCCCTCCACAGCGTGTGTCAATCTAAAGGATTGGAAGGCAGTCTGTAGAGGGTGAAGGTGGTTAGACTCGCAATGCAGTTCTGTGAGGAGATAGAGAGTGAGAATGGCATCAATGATGAAGTGAGAGGCGGGGAATCTTGACTGTTGGTGGCGACGATGCTTCGTTAACAAATCATCCCACCACTCATTGAGTCTGACCACCATATGGTCATTATTCCAGCTTGTTCCGCCTCTGTGGTACTTGCATGTCCATGTCTTAGTGTTGCCGTTTGGCAGATCAGGAAAGACGATTAGAAATATTTGGTGAATTATAAATATTATGAACTGACTCACACTCTTGCTCTCTGTCTCATCTGTCACTCTCATAGTAAAGTCCTTTGTAGTAGTGTCCCTTTGCCTTCATCCAGTTATTACAATTATATTATTTCATCATTCAAACCCTTTCACATTTTTAATCAGATATTAGGGTTGAACTTTATTAGTGCTGTTAGAACATCTATCATTTTATATATGCATACTTGTGAAACGCAAGTCTACAGAGCCTTCTTCTTGTCCCTTCTTCGCTTCACTCGGAGGGATCAAGATGCTGAGCAGTACATGAACTGTAATGGTCAGAGATCCAAAGCTGACTGCTAGAGTCATGCCACTGACCCAGAGCTGCCAAGACCCTTATCAAACTCCACATGGTGATCCTGGATAACAGGCTGCATTAGGGCAGATTGACTATGAAGGGAATGAAGACGGGATTCTAACTCGGTACCCATAAATTGTCGGACCAAAAGGTGCAAATATTGCAGTCAAACTTTAAACAAAAACTGTAAACAATACACAATGCATTCCGTTCTCTGGACTACATTCTGCTACTTGCAAAGCCCTTTCAGGCTTGGTAGCGGGAGATTGAGAACGAATGAAGCCAAGCTATATCTGTATCTTGTATTTTTCTCTTGTACCTTTTCTTTCTCTTGTACCTTTTCTTTCTCTTGTACCTTTTCTTTCTCTTGTACCTTTTCTTTCTCTTGTACCTTTTCTTTCTCTTGTACCTTTTCTTTCTCTTGTACCTTTTCTTTCTCTTGTACCTTTTCTTTCTCTTGTACCTTTTCTTTCTCTTGTACCTTTTCTTTCTCTTGTACCTTTTCTTTCTCTTGTACCTTTTCTTTCTCTTGTACCTTTTCTTGTCACAATCTATTACAATCTGATTATTCTCAGAAAATGCCAAAAAATTGTTGGCTCAGCTTTCTTTGTGTAATCTTCCTAAGTTTATTAACCACTACCAACTTATCGTTCATTATTAATTGTATGTGATTCATTCTGTAATACTTATGTAATGTTATCAATATTTTTACCAAATTGATAATCAATCTTGCCATATAACTTTACAGGATGTTATGGCAATCAGAATGATAAAGGTGACTCAGAAGGGACAGCTGTGCCTGAAAAATTGAAAGAAGAATCGGCATCACCAGCAGCAGAGACGGCACATAATGATAGTAAAGATCAGGATGTGACGCCCATTGACATTAATTCTGAGGACAAAGCAGCCACAAGCATCGAAACCTTGAAGCCTGTGCCAAAATCAACAGTTGCATCATCGTCAGGGGAGTTACCCACACAGAGGGATGACAGCCTGTGTCATATATGTATGGACTCGTTAGTTGACTGTATCTTACTGGAGTGTGGTCACATGGTTACCTGCACCCAGTGTGGGAAACGATTGGCTGATTGTCCCATATGTAGGCAGTATATTGTTAGAGTAGTCAGAGTGTTCAGACCTTGATCACGAAGAGTGTGAAAGTGTGATAACTCTGGAAAAAATACAAGCTTGCCACAAGCGATGCCTTCACTTGCTCATTTGTGTAAACATTCATAATTATATCTTCTTCTTGATTAGTATATGTCAGTGCTACTCAAACTTTCTCATGTGATGATCAGTTTTTGTAATTGTTACCCAGGGAATGACATGGTGGAAGTATAACTCATGGGGTATTTTAAAAAAACAATTTTTGTATGTATAGTCTTAATGACCTCCCTGGTTGGTATGTGAATAAAATCACTAACCTTCCTAGCATGTTGTTGAAGGTGACTAAAGAGGTCTGTGCATGGGGCCAACACCGTCATGTAAAACCAATGCTACAATCTGTCGCTTGTAATGCAGGCTTCCTGTAAAGTGGCCGACTATAATAACGGAATTATGCTTCACTTGTAGCAAAAAGACAAATTTTAGTTTGTTTTAAAGTATTTAAATAAGACACTGAAATAGGAAATAAAGAGATAAAAAAACGTAAACTTATTATATATTTTTTTGGCTGCTTGCGACACATCTGTAGCTGGCGGACCACCAGGACCACCATTTGAGTAGCACTACCATAAATGATCATTATGCTCAAGAGCTTTCAGTTTCCAGTATCTATCATTTTTATTGTTGGCTGCCTTCTGCACTATGCTAGACATTTATGGTCTTTGTTGCCCTTTTTCAAAATATTGTATCTATTCTATCCTGCGTACGAAGAAGAAGTATCTATTCTATCATATTTTTTTCCCACTTTTCTCTTTTTACAACATATTAAACTGCTCCTTCCTCATCGTAATTAAGAGTGTCCTTTATATCCAGGTCTGTTGAGGCACTTTTGTGTGTTCTTTTTTATAGCTGTTAATGGAATTTTAAACATTGTTCTGTAAATCCATATCTCTATGTCATCCAGAAATCTTAATTATCGATAATTCATGTCCTTATGACAGTATTAGCAAAGTGAAACATCTGAGAACTGCCTTTCAGGCTTCCAACAATTAACATGCGTGTTTTTTTCAGTTTCATGAATGCTGGTATTGTACATTGTATTAGTTTTGTTTTTTGGGGTTGTTTTTTTTTTAACTTTTCTGTGCTACACCTAAAATTGTTGTAGATGTCATATAGTGTGCTTTATTGACATCACTCTACAAAAATCACCTAGCGAAACAAAAGTCGGGTTACAATAACAAAAATGAGGTTGAACTCTGAATAGGTGTTTCCAAACTTTTCTGAATGCGGTCATAAATATGGTTTTTCTTTCAGTTCTGGGACCTATGTAGGTGGTACATGTTCTACTTCTTCTGCGTTCGTTCTCAATCTCCCGCTACAAAGCCCTGAACAGGGCTTTGCAAGTAGCAGAATGTTGTCTGGAGAAAGGAATGAACTGTGTAGCAAGTTTACAGCTTGACTACGATATTTGCACATTTCAGTTTGACACATCCGTCTTCGGCATGGTGCATGTTGATAGTAATTTTAATTGACTCACATAAACATCCACGCTAACCAGGGCTTGAAAACAAATATCCTGCTTAACATATTCACCGTAGAGGTCGTGTCTGTCGCTGCCATGATTTAGGCCAATAGTTCAGACTTCTCATGGGTCCGACCCCCCCTGAAGTATTATTTCCTTTGCTAGACCCCGATTTCACCACCAAAATGCCACCGCCTTAGAAGACCCAAATGTCACCGTCTTAGAAGACCCAAATGTTACTATGTTTAGAAGACCCAAATGTCACCACTATAGAAGACCCAAATGTCACCATGTTTAGAAGACCCAAATGTCACCATATTTAGAAGACCTAAATGTCACGGTGCTAATAAAATGTATATTTTGTTGAAAGTTTTTATTTTAAATGAAAGAATATGAATTACATTTAACCATGAAATATGTCAAAATAATGAATCATCATTAGAAATTGCATCTAGCATATATTGATGAAAACAAAAAGAAACCAACCTTATTAACCTTCAAGTATCCACATTTTTTTAATTATGTCACAAACATTTAGACTTAGCCATTTTTGGGTACACCAGATGTCTTGTCAATCCATGATATTGCCACAAAACACTTAAGTGTTCCTAACCATATCGATATATGTTAGTGTCCACTACAAATGTATTTATAACACCTACATAAACAAACTAAATGACCTACCTCAGAACAATCTGTTGCAACAACTTAACTTCATCACAATCAATAATGAAATAACCTTCCAAATCCATGTGAAACAGAAATAATAGTTTTAAAATTGTTTAAAGTCAACCTAGCCATCTTGTTATTTTCAAGGCGGAAGTCGCCTCATTGTCTATTCTGCCGTGTTTCTATAGCAAAAATCAGTGTTACCACAACGATACACCGGTGAGTATACAGAGACAATGCCCCAGGTGAATTTTTTCACCAATGGTTCAGTAAAAATTCAGACAAAAAATATGTATATGCAATGTTTGACAGTCCTATTTAGAAATTTGAGCACGAGTCTTAGAAAGGATGTTTTCCAGTTTTGGATATAGATATCATTTTTTTATGTTTGTTTTTTTTTGTTGCCTTATTTTTCTATTCCCTAAGGCGGCATGCATTTTATGTAAGGGTCTGCTTCCTCCTGCATTTTCTAAGGGTTTGCTTCCCTATGGTAATGGCCGGAGCTGTGATTGGGGAGCGAACCCAGCACCTTAGAGTTGTGAGCCATGTCACTAGCCCACGCTGTCCCCTTGGATATTTATATTATTTTCATCTTCTAACTTAGATCATTGATTAGAACATTAGGTCTTTGTTGTGGAGAATCCAGCAAAGGTAGTTTCTCATACAATTTTGGTGACCTCTTAACTCCTTCCAGCCCATAACAATTTTGCTGAATTGTGCCTTACAATCCACAGTAGGAACTCCGTACAATAAGTGCAGAAACTCTGTACAATAAGTGCAGGAACTCCGTACAATAAGTGCAGGAACTCTGTACAAACCTAAAAACCTGTAAAAAAAACTAAATTAGATGCAAACTTCAAAACCATTTATTATTGCACTTAAATTGTCCCTGACTTCCAACATTGAAACACTTAACTCATTGCTCTATAGAAGTCTGCTCTAAAGAAGTCTGCTGTCTCAGCCATATTTTCAGTTCACGTTCAACCTCATTTGCAAATCATCTCCCGCCAAGATTGGATCAAGTATTATGCTATAAGCTAATCCATGCAAACATCCTGTTGCAGTTGCTACACAGTGGTTACTGTCAATTGTTACTCACCTTCCGGTTTTAAATCATCTCCCTCATTTCTACGCACAGATGCTTCTGTTGAAATCTGAACAGGATGACCAGGTCAGGTCTCATCAGCAATCTGTGAGTGTTCTTGAGAAAATTTATAGACCAAGTTATGCACCACTTTATGCAAGAAACACTTCTAATTGTAAAAAAGAAGCATTTCCTTATGAATATTCTTTGTAGAAAGTCATTTTGTCAAAAAGAAAACGCACAACAGCATGCTGTTCTTTGATTGTACAATCTGTGAGCACAGAAGCCATTTTGTATCAGAACTGTGAACGCACATGAAACATCCAGCAATCTATGGCAATAAGTACTCATAATAAAAATAGATTTCAGTATGAAGTGTTAAATGTCATGGAGGTGGGGATATCACATAACATTATTTTTACTCACCACATATTGAAATTGTTGCTTTATCCTCACTAAAGCATTACCACTTTCGCTGCCGTCTGTTTCCAAGTCTGAATTGGTATTCAGATGTATTGGATATCTATGTGTAATGCAGGTACATGATCATTGTGACCTGACACAACTTTAGAAATTCACAGATAATGTAAATATCTACCTATGGAAATAACTCTATACATTAAATTAAAGCAGTGCATGAACCAGATATTTGGCCATCTTTAGATGGTCTAATTATGTAAATGTTTGCTCTAAACTAAACAGCGTAACATCAGTTTTGGATACCGAACCGACTGATGTTTTTGCATCACTAATGCCTACCATGGTGGACTGTAAAGAGTTGAGCTGTTAATTCCAGTCATTCTGGTATTTATGGGGACTCCCTCCTGCATTTATTTTGGTGATTTAGAAACTCCTCTGCAGTGTCAAATACTTAGTACCAAATTATCTGCTGTCATGTTTAACTGATGTATCAGATTTTATATCCCAAATTGTTTGAAAAGCCTATATGACGACCTCTGTTGACGAGGTGCGCAATATCAAGTATTGGGAAGCCATCTTGACTAGGACGACTTCTGGAAACTCCTAAAGTAACGAACCCTGAAAATTAAACTATCATGTATTTACAAAATCTGTTGACTGAAGCGTGCCGGCAGTAGGAGTTGAACTCCCTACCTTTGCCTTGAAAAGAGAGTGCTCTATAACTACACTAATCGGACAGTCTTCTTGCATGTGGTTGAAATGGAAAATCTTCTTCTTCTTCGTACGCTGTCAAACGTCAACCTGAAATGGAAAATAACAAACACGTGTAAACAAGGTACAACACTGAAGGTAACATCAGGAAACAAAATGGATGATATCAAATTTGACCTAAAAGTACCACTTCTTCTTCTGTATTCATTCTTAATCTCTTGATACCATGCCCTGAACAGGGCTTTGCAAGTTTTCGGACTTCAGTCTGGAGAATGGAATGAGTTGTGTTGCTAGTTTACAGCTTGACTGCGATATTTGCACCTTTCAGTCCGACACATCTGTCTTCGGCAGGGAAGAACCGCTATCTAGTACGAAGATAAGGAGCGGCAGATAGTTTGCAGTTAATGAACTGAAGGAGAGGTGACTGCAGTCGAGACGATGGTCAAGGGAGAGGAATGGGTCCACACTGGGGATACACTGAGTACCACACGGTCATCATAACCATGGGCAGTGAATGTAGGAAGGGGCGAAATCGCCAGACAAAGCTCGAAGTCAACCAGCTGATAGGCGCCAACATGCATGAAAGTGATACCATCATATACTCTGATGGGTCGGTGCAAAGTAGTGGACCATCAGGCTTGGGGTTCTCGACTAGAATAATAGACCGGATCGTTGCTGAACGAAGTATAATCTCATCTGAAATATGAGCAGACACAAGACATTTCCCTCTGTACCTACAAAAATGTTTACCTTCTGTACTTGCATTTGTTATAAAATGCTCACATGTCCTCCTGTTTGTTACAAGTTTAGTATATATGCAGTTTCTTTTTGCCCTTACATGTATTTAGAAAGTAATTATGTCTGCTGTTGTTATATCCACAAATGTATGCTTATTCTTTTTGTTATACGTATATATTATAAATTGATGCTCACATGTATAGTACTATAACGTTGTACGTGAGCAGCCATGTATGTATAGTATTTGTTCCAATATATGCCTGTGTGCATGTCTCTTGTTCTATGTATATACTAAATAAATATATTTTGTTGCCTGTAAAATGTTTTTGGTAATGTTTAGTGTTCATTTACAAATATAGATAAACCTTATCTGACATGGCATAACACCGGCCATGGTTAGGTGGTTTGTTTAAAGCAGCATAGATGGCACCTAACAGGCTGCAGTTCTAGTTTGCTCTAGTGTTTGAGTATATTAAGATGGGCTTGCACATCAGTCAACCACTCTCTGTGGCACGAGTCCCAACTCAGCTAAATAATAAGCTGCTCGAGCCTAGCCCGCTAAGCAGGAAAAATCCTCTCCCGGCTACATCCAACTCACATCAGAGTTAGGACTTGCGCAGGGGCATCTTCCCCTGTAGAAGTACAGGTCGACTAAGAACTAAGATAACCTTATGATGTAATTGTGGAAAGTTGTAATTAACAACACTCAGTCAGTGGACTTGACAATAAAAACATTTATAGATAATGGCTCAGTGACATTTGGAAGGTTGATTTTAACCCTCAAAGATTTTACATTTTGTTCAAACATATTCTATAGCAATGATCTAAAACTAGTGGGATTTCAGAATTGCAGTTATGAGGAAAGACTCAAAAAAACTGGCTTACAGAGTCTAGAAAAGAAAAGAATTTGAGGTGACCTAATACAGGTTTATAAGATAAAGGAACAGATAAATTAGACTATAACATGTTTTTTTCAGAATACAACCACCTACAAAAACAAGATGGCATAGCTACAAATTAACTAAAGAATGGTCCAGATTAGATATTATTAAATATGTTTTTAGTTAGAGAGTAGTGAATGCTTGGAATGCATAGCCACAGGAAGTAGTGGAGGCAGGGACAGTTAATGTATTTAACCCTTTGGAGACAGAGCTTAACAATGGTTTTACGGCCTAAAAGACAGAGCCATTTCTAGAAAATAAAAAGAGGACAATGGTGATGTTTTTGAAAAAAATTTTTAAAAATATAATAACAATAGATATAGAAAAGTATATATATTCTTGGAGTGCTTTCTACTCACTATTTTCACTGTCATTTACATCACTATTTTCGCTGTTATTTATATCACTATCAGCAACATCCGACACAGAAACATCATTTAAATCTGAATCACTGAATATCTCATTTTCAAATGAGCTCAATAACAACAACATATCAAAAAATTCAATATAGTTCTCAAAATCGTGTGAAAACTTTCAAGGAGCTGCCATTTGAATGCGCAAGAAATGAAAGAAATCATTTGATTGGCTGATACTATTTTTTAGTTAGCCATACAGAAGCATTCTTTCTCAGGGTCGATGGATCGGCTCGCTCGTCTTTTTCGCTAACGTAAGTCGGGCCGATCATTGGCCTGTGTCGTCCTGAAAAGGTTAAGAATAGATTGGATGCGTATAGTTTTTATAGCAAGGATAAACTAAATGAAACTGGTTGTTCAGACTCCGCAGTTTTCTTAACCAGTATAACAACGTTAAGTTAAACTAAGGGCTGTTTGAAGTCGAATAACTGGTCCGAGAGCCTTAAGTGGTCAAGTAATTGGACCCAGGATCGCTTGAGCTCAAGTAGTTAAAACCAGACAGCATGAGGTCAAGTAACTGGACCAAGGACCACTTGAGCTCAAGTAGTTAAAACCAGACAGCATGAGGTCAAGTAACTGGACCAAGGACCACTTGAGCTCAAGTAGTTAAAACCAGACAGCATGAGGTCAAGTAACTGGACCAAGGACCACTTGAGCTCAAGTAGTTAAAACCAGACAGCATGAGGTCAAGTAATTGGACCAAGGATCGCATGAAGTCAAGTAATTGTTCCTAAAGCCTTCGCTATACGAAGTCAAGAAATTTGACAGAAGGTTGAACGACAAAGTTTTGTTGACCACATCGTGTGAGACTTTTGCTTTAACCTTACCAGACCTGAGGCACTGAACCTAACTCCCCCATACCTGGGTTCCTGGCATTAAAGAGAAAAAAACCAATATGATATAGAAAAATGTTAGTTACATGCAAACAAGTGGTTAGAATAAGATGTAACTTGGAGACATTGTAGAAAATAGGTTTACCTGTCATCTAGTGTCAATATTCCATCTTTGTGTGCCAATCCACCTAGCAAAAGGCCAAGAATCTGTCTCGAGTCATAACATTTTGAAATCTGGGAGTAAACCCAACAAAGAGCCCTCATTTGTCCAATAATCCTGATAGCTGGGCTTTATACATGAGTATTCCATATAGATCCTCAGTCTAAGAAAAGCCTTCATCTCATCACTCGAGCTCTCACTGTCTGTTTCACTTGAACTGGAAAAGTATTCTTGATTAAATTCTGACTCCTCAGAGTCTGAATCAACCAAATTATTGATCACCTGTTGGACTGTCATAAGCCTTGACTTACTTTGCTTTCCTGTTGAAGTGCTTGGTTCATCAGCCGCTCGTTTCATTGTCAATTTTCCAAATTTGTTCACGTTAAACCCCACAAAATCAATGCAAACATGGGAGCAGACATTTGCAATGATTAACCATGAGGATTGACCACGATTGGTTGGTTATTTTTAGATTCTGACGCATTTTATTCACGTACTACCCAAAGTACCGTAAATTCGGTCCAGCGGTAAAGCGGCAGTTAAGGAAATTACCAGAAAAAGGGTACAGCGGTATGGAAGGGTTAAAGGCATATTTTGTGTCCAATATTTTTGTAGTTGAAATGTCCTTATGCTTGAACTTGTGTTAAACTATCCCACATCTAGGTGGAGCACAGCAACCACTCTGTGGTACCCCCGTGGCAAACAATGACGTCCTGGCAGACCCCATTCTAGATCATGAGATTCGCTCGAGCTGCACAGCACTCGTGATCCTAAAACAAACAAGCTAGTCATCCACTGTACAACCCCCATGCCCAAGACAGAATCAACTGGAAACCGAGGACTAATGCACTTGTAGATGCATAGGTCGACTAAGACATCAAGGTGGTACACTGGAAAATTATGCTTTCACAGATTGAAAGTATCCTGAGATGTGATACCTTACATTGTGATAACTTCATGGGTATATAATTAACACCAATTATTAATTAATTTTGTAGTATGGTATAACTAGTTAACTTCTCGAATACTGCTAATAACAGTTGAAGAAGACTACTTTAACTATTTCTAGACCTGGACATTTTGCAGATTTTACTTTCAGTCCAGGGCAAGTGTCACAACTCTTATGTCAAAATAAAACTCATTAATATTAAACAAATTGAGCTAAAATTGCAATCTAAACTTCATAAGACATAAACTATCTATGACAAGAAGTATTCTAAATAAAAAATATATATTAGTATGAAGCGTTATATTAATTTGGAGCAAAAAATACAAATGTTTCGAACTCATGGCATCAGGTGTAGTTGTGCATTAAATCCTACAAACACTTTACCAAAGTCCCTTTTGTCTGTGTTCTAGTCAAGTCAAAGTTTGAATCGGGCGCATGTTGAATATTTACGTGTAGTCCAGATGCATGATCATTGGTCTGATCAAATAATAAAATCATTTCTCAGGTCTTGACATTTAAATTTTGTTGGACGGAGAGGTCGACTTTGACATATTCTTCTTCTGTGTTCGTCCTGAAAAAGATGTTTGTGATGTTGTGTCGTAGTATACAGCTATGCGCCTTTCCGCCTGACACATTCGATTTCAGCACTGCATTTTTGGAGCTGGGTTTGCCTTCCCTCTTTGTTCCTTAATCTCTTAGCCAGGCTACATGGTTGCAGTCTGCTGTTTCCAGGACAGCCACTTAAAAGGCGGAATAGCGTCTTGGTCAGTTATGGGTCACTGGCCCTGATGCAAAATACCAGCTGTGAGCTCCAGATCTATCTTCAGCTCCTGACACATTCAAAACAACTTTAAATCATAAAGGAATGTCACAAATGATACATTCACCAAAGACTTACACATACACCGAACGTCCAGGTATAACATCCAGGTCTTCTAACCAACAAAAGTTTATTGCGTTGTAACAGTGCCCGATGCTAGTGTTGTGATACCAATTACAACACATCAAACATGCTTATGTTTTGCACGTCACTGATGCTGACAGTATCGGACTGAAAACAGTTTAGGACTTTTCATCATTCATCAATATGAAACATGCCCAGTAGGGGGGTGGGGGATTTCAATTGATATGGAGTAGAGTATAATAATAGCAGGGAATCATGAATAGGAAGAGGATTATTTTTACAGGTGGTTCATATCAAATTGTTATAACTTATGATCAATTTGTCAGTTATTAAATACTGCAACTGCAATTATATACAAATAATTGTTTTTCTTCACATATGTTGCAGTAATTTAATTTTGTAATATATTTATTGTTATTTTATATAATTATTTTTGTGATCCATATTTTTTATCCAACAATTGTTTCCCGTTTCATGAGTGCATTATTCATCTAAAATGTTGCAATTATTATTATGTTTGTTAATATAAGTGAGCAGAATACACAAGGAGCATTGGACGAGTGGCTATACCTGTCTCATGATCTAGAGACAGGGTTTGAATCTCAGTAAGGCCTTAGATATTTTCTATCGCAGGTTGGCATCTATTCTGCAAACTGCGTGGCCACTGATGGGCAGCAAGCAGCCTTTATTCATCAACCTTATTTATTAATTCACCTAGGGGACTCGACCCAACAATGGGAAAGAATACCATACATTTTTTCCCATTTTTTTAAACAGTTGATACAACGCATACATCTTCAAAATTGTTAAATTTTCAGGATTTGGAAACGTTGATATAAGCAAATATGATAACATTCTTAACACCTTTGAGATTAAGTTCCACAGAAAAAGAGGAAATGAATTGTGTAGGAAATCATGGAGACGAGTCGGAGATCTACTGTACTACCCATGTGGGGTTTAAGGCAATAATGGAGTTTTCTATCTCTGCTGACTTCAAAAATGGTGTAGTGGGGATGTTGGATATGGATCATGGGAAATGGGGTTCAAGCTAATGATAGAGCTTTCTATCTATGATGGCTTCAAAAATGGTGTAGTGGGGATGTTGGATATGGATCATGGGAAATGGGGTCCAAGCTAATGATGGAGCTTACTATCTATGATGGCTTCAAAAATGATTGGATATGTATATTGGATAATCAAGGAACAGTCAGGCAAACCAGCCTTCTCAGCATGGTTGTACGATCTGTGACAAGGACTGCCGCTCGTGGATCGGTCTTTACAGCCATAGCAGACAGTGTCAAAATACAGGAGACGGAGCTGGACAAAACTTATAGTGTGTCACGTGCATGGTCTATAGAGACTGAGACGCCTATGATGATGGTGATACGGATAATGGGGGCATTGAATATGGTTAATTGGGTTCATGGCAATGATGGCTTAAAAAATGTTTATAGTAGGAACATTGTATACGGACAGTGAACATTTGGTGTAATTAGGTAGTGGATATTTTATATGGATCACGAGGGATGTGGATAGCATTGTATATGGATAGTGGTGATATTGGATACGGATAGGTAGAAAATACTGAAATCAGCCTGAGTGATGACACTGCAATCAATGAGTGGGCTATAAACAGACTAAAGTTTGCGATCAAAGGTATGGTAAGAAAGAGAAGTGCAACTGAGGACACATCAGTAGTGTGTGCAACCAGCAAGCTACAGGAACATATCATTTTGTTATATGCGGAAAGAGAACTGACATCCTTTGGGTCTTACTGTAGTGATGTGATGTGATCAGAAGCCATTTAGCTGTGGCATTTATACTGATTCAAGAATATTTTGTACATTTCTTGAGTGATTATTCTAAATCGTATTGTCTTTTTTTTGTTTTTGCGTTAGCCTTATTTCTCTATTCCCTAAGGCGGGTGTGCGTTACACTGTGGTTTTTATTTTGCGCCTGTCGGCCCAGTGCATCCGACTTCAGCATGCATTTTATGTAAGGGTCTGCTTCCTCCTGCATTTTCTAAGGGTTTGCTTCCCTGGGGTAATGGCCGGTGCTGTGATGGGGATCGAACCCAGCACCTTCTGGTTGTGAGCTGTGCCACTTAACCACTAGGCCACGCCGTCCCCCGAGTATTGTCTAATGATTGCTCATACGTACCATAAAATCTCACTTATAATACACATAATTTTGACTCATCTTGGCCCTTTAAAACTCAGGTGCGTATTATTCGTGGTTACTAAAGAAATATACCATTTTCTATACCAAAAGTAACCTACATTGAAAAGTTTGTTGCAATTTGACTGAAAATGGCACAAAATTTTATGTACCATGTGTTTTCTAGTGTGTTGATGAATGAGTCCAAAGTACCTCAATTTCATGTTTTTAAAAAAAAAAAATTTTCATAAAATAAAATTTACAATATCTTGGTGTGTATTATACAAGAATTTTCATTTTACCAGAAAATATTTGGCTAAATTAAGCATGCGTATTATACGCAAGATTTTATGGTAAGCCATTATAATGGTACAATTAGTATTAAAATGTGTGTGTGTGTGTGGCCATGATGTATTTTAACCATTTACGAGTGTTCATATATTTTTGTATTACGTTATATTGCTTTGTTAGAGCTGTGTAGCATATTACTATTTAGCAGAGTTCTTTCTGAGCATCAGTAAGCTTTGGTTAGCAGTGTAAATAGATCTTCTAATTAGTTTAATTTGTTTTAAACATTGCAAATGAGGCCATTTTTGCCCATGACAATATATTAAAATATTTTCTTCTGCGTACGTCCTAAAAAGGATGTTTGTGATGTGTTGTAGTTTACAGCGAGGCTGCGATATCTGCACCTTTTGTCACGACACATCCGATTTCAGCAAGGCATTCTTGGGACCAGGTTTGCCTTCCCTTTTTGATCCCTAATCTCTTAGCCAGACTGCATGGTTACAGTCTGTGTACAGCACCGCCACTTGGAGGTAGAGTAGGGTCGTAATCAGTAATGTCACTGACTACTGTCAGCTCATTTCTGGCTGCATCTTTGGCCACAAACATTTTCAAGTATGTTATTCTAATCTCATGAATAAATTGATGATTGGTTAAATTATTATTTGACATAAACTATAAGCCAATGGGGCAAGACCAAACTTCTAATTGCACCCTGCGCCAATGACTTACAAGTAAACCAGCACTGAAATAGATTCAATTCAGAAACATTAACAAAACACAACTTATCAATTACAATCTATTTCTATGTTTGTTCTAAATCTCCAGCTACCAAGCCTTGAACTGGGCTTTGCAGGATGTAGTCCGGAGAACAGAATGCATTGTGTCGCTAGTTTGCAGACTAGACTGCAATATTTCCACCTTTTAGTCAGTCTGACACATCCATCTTCGGCAGGACAATCTCCTTGTCTGATAGTGTAAGACAAATTGTGTATTTGTTAACATGACATCAGAACAACATAATTGATTTAGCTGGCGTTGTTGTGTGCTCTATTCATTTTAGTTAGTATACAAGCATTACAGAGTGCAAAGTTATTATCTGTGTGCAATCTGATTTATTATGATTGCCTTTATGTTTGTATTTGCTCTTATTTGTATTAATTGTGTTTATTTCAAAATGATTTGCTAATGCAACCATTACTATGTCAGTAGGAAAAAAGAGAGAAATTGTTTCCAATATCTTCTATGAATAATCATTGCACGTCTGTGGATTCCAATTTTTCTAACATTGTGAAAGCTTTGCATAATATTTCATGCTGTGTGTATAATTGTACAGTTTTGCCTGATAGCATCATTTGCTTGCCTTCGGATAACAGTGTTTCATGCTTTGAAAAAAATATTGCATTTAGTTTGATTTGTGCTATTTATCTGTAGTGACCCAGCAAAATTTGAGTGCACTATAGTTTTGTTAATAATACAAAGTAATGAAGATTTAAGTGGATTACTAGGGTTCCATCCTAATTAAAGGGAGACTAGTATCAGTAATGGTTGACTCAGCACTGTCTTTCTTTCATACAACAGCTTTCAATAATTTGATAGGGCAAATATTTCCCCTGAGAGTTGCTTCTGAATTTGGCTTGGCTTCGTTCGTTCTCAATCTCCTGCTACCAAACCCTGACACGGGCCTAAGTAGCAGAATGTAGTCCAGAAAACAGAATGCATTGTGTCATAGTTAACAGCTTTACTGCAATATTTGCACCTTTCGTCCAACACATCCGACTCCAGCAAGCATTTTTTTAGTACCGGGTTAGCATTCCCTCTTTGATCCCTTCTCCTTAGCCAATCTGCTCTGTTGTAGCCTGTTATCCAGGATCACCGCGGGGAGGTGTAGAAGGGTCTTGGCAGCTCTGGTTTGCTGGCCCTGACGCTAGCAGTCAGCTATGGGTCACTGACCGCTGCAGCTCATGCGATGCTCAGAATTTGATATGATAGGAATGAAAGATTCAGTTAATGAGAAAACTGACTTTTCAGTCAGGAACTATTTTCATGGCAGTTAATTGGAGGCAGATCTCCCTCCATCTCACAATCAGTCATTTGTGTCCTCAATTTTGACTTGGGAGTTCTTAATCTGGAAAACATTTGTTCATATATGTACATGATTCCAAAAAAGATTATATATGTACATGATTCCAAAAAAGATTATTATTAACATAAATTCTTATATTAACCTATTTTTTTTCTTTTCTACATCATCATCATCTGGTTGATCAGTCCTGAGACTGGTTGTAAGGTTGTCTGAGTATGTCTTGCCATTTGACTATCCTCTTCTGCTCTCTTCATTTCAGCATAGGTTTGTATAATATGGTGAGTAAAATAAATTTTTGGAAATGTTTAAAGTTTATTAAAATTAAATCAATATTTTTTAATGGGTATGGTCAGATACCGCACCGAGACGAGAACACAAAACAAAATCTACGTTATGACCAATAGACCTTCATCAGGGACAACAAATAATAACAATGCTGAACTTGCAAATCAAAGAAGGGATGAATACATGAATGGGAGATATCAACATAGAAGGGGACAATGGTGTACTTATCTGATATAGTGTCTTACATCGCGGCTTGTCAGGTCGCGGCTTGTCAGGTTGGGGCTTGTCAGGTCGCGGCTTGTCAGGTCGCGGCTTGTCAGGTCGAAGCTTGTCAGGTCGAAGCTTGTCAGATCAAAGTCTTGACTCTAAATGAAGGACAGCGTACAGATAAGGTGGCAAGTAAAGCATAAGAAGTGAGTGGGAAAGGGCCGGATAAGCTGGTGGCGGCCAGAGATGGAAAAGACAAAATAGAGATCCAAGTAGAGGGAACAAAAAGAAAATTTACAAAATTTTTATAAATTTAAAAATAAACACTGCATTACTTAGCGAGCAATGTAAGGACGGGATCTTGATCATAGATCGAATTCACAGTTGGCTTGCAAATATTGTTGGGCTGGTCATGCCAGACAAAAGATAAGATGCTCTGAATAACATTTTGGTGGCCATAAGATTCTACACACAACTATGTGGCCGCCCACCAATGCGATTTCCAAAAATTAAAAAATAAAATCTAATTTTAAAATAACAATATGTATTAATTTATACATTAAAATTGTAAAAATATAAATAAATAATAACGCTTTTTTTAAATACACAAAACATTAATTTACACAAAATTATTTTGTTTAAAATATATATTTTTTAATGAATTAAAATGGTTTTATCAGTGCATCAGTGTGGGAGCCTGATGTGATGTCATCTGTATAGTTGAGGTAGCCTCGCGCAGCTGTCTGATGGTGACTCCTGAGTTGTACATCTCCAGCTGACCAAGTATCTAGTCCGTGGCATGGCATGGCACGCCAGTACTGGACCAACGTAACATTTCTGCGTGATGGTCCAGGCGGACTCTTACTCCAGTTTTGCAGTCTACCAAAAGACTGATTGGAAATGTAATTAAAATCTATACAGAGATGCACCCTCCGAGTGGTCAGCTTACTCCAGTGTTGCAGTCTACCAAAAGACTGATTGGAAATGTAATTAAAATCTATACAGAGATTCACCCTCCGAGTGGTCTGCTGGGGTCTTTGTGTATGACACAGACAAGAATAGCACCACTATGTCGTTAGAGGCAACTGACTGTGGGACATGATACCGGCCATGGTTAAGCGGTTTGTTAAGAGTAGTATAAATGGCGTCTAACAGGCTGCGGGTCTACTTTGCTCTAGTGTTTGAGTTTATTAAGATGGACTTACACATTGGTTAACCACTTCTTGTGGCACTTGTCCCAAAACAGTGCCTAGCTCGCTAAGCAGGAAATCCTCATCCCGGCTACATCCAGCTCACGCCAGAGCTGGGACCTGCACAGGGGCATCCATCCCTGCAAAAGTACACGTCGACTAAGACTGAGATTCACATTAAATGAGAAGTCTCAAGCCAACCCAAGAGTCGCGTGTCACACTTTTAACACTGCTCAGTTTTTTAAACTCCTCTTCCTCATAACCAAGGAGGCCATTTGGTTCCCACATCTCACTGTATTATGAATCATCTGTTAATGTCCGCTTAGACTTGTTACTATTTCAGCGTCAGAACTGTGTACTCTCTTTCTCCAATGATTGCAGCAGTAGATTCACCATGCATCATATTGAAGTAGCGGTTAACTTAGCAAATGTATTGTTTACTAATGTATTTGAAAATAGAACTTCAACTTGGAAGCTTTGTACAATATACAAATTCTAATGTAATTTTAGAGGAACCTAATTTTATAATGCTGATCAATACTTTAGATAAATCTATGTCTGCAAACTATTTCAGGATGAAGATCAAGTTAGTCAGCATTTAAGAACTGTAGACCTTTCATAATTTGTCTTTATTAGTACAGCTTATATAATAAAAGATGCTGCAAGAGTAACTGACCTCGTGGACAAAATGTCGTCTTCCCTAAGAAAATAACAACCTGGCATAGGAAAGTGGAGACTACAAATTGTAATTACTTTGATCCCTTCGTAAAAAAAACATCCTCGAGCTGGCATTGGTTGTTTTGAATGCAAACAATGCGAAGGCTACTCTTATGTGCGCCCTGAAAAGGGAGTTAAGTGATGGATTGCAGTAGCTTTTCTCACATCCCGAGCGTGCTGAAGACCGGTATTCTCCAGGCGGTTGTGCTATGCTTGGTCTCATCTGCATGTCGCTCACTACTACGGAGATCACACAGAACCACACCTTGTTAGCCAGACTGTTGTCTTCGAAAACAGCCTGTTTCCAGGACAACCAACAAGGAGGTCAGGTGAGGGTCTTGGCTAGTATATTTCTCCTGACCCTGGCTAACATTCTCTGATCAGTGTGTTTTGCCTGACAAGACATTAGCCTCATCATCCAATCTGGCATATAATACCAAATATTCTTGTCCCAATTGTATTATCCTTAATCACATGGAAAGACCATCCCATCTCGAAGATTAAAGGGACTAAACTTACACACCATTAATATTCCTTTATACGTCTGGTGATGATTGTCCTTTTTAAAGAAAAATCAATTTAATAAAAAGTATCTAATACAATCTGTTTTGATTGTTTTATTATCTTTTGTAAAAATTTGTGAAGGATTTATGTTTATTATAAAGTGTTGTATACATTATTCAAAGGAACAACTGAAACCAAAATATCACACATACATGCATCAAATTAGATGAAATATTTTGACATCTATCAGCTCACCCAGGGGGCAACTCTTCCCCTTCTCTCTCTTCTCACCCCCCTCTGTTTCATTTGACTCTGTCCTACAGTCACACTCTTGCACAACTTTCACACGCGCCCTCAGGGTGAGGCCCTTCCATTGCACTTTGGTTGGGCTAGCTTCTGAGGGCGCACAAACCTAGCGTAGGTACATACAGACGCACACATGCCTCCAAGCACTGGTTTATGCGTCCTGATATCGCCCAACGGACTACGGTCTGGGGTGGAAAATGGCGCGCCTCCGCCAGTAGAAATTAGTCAGGCAAACATCTAAGCAACAACAACAACATCCATCAAAAGAACATTAAATGTATAAATTAATACCAATGCCTAACACATGGGCCTCGTACATTGTATAGTAGTATTAGTATCTCCATTTCAGGCATGTCTGAATAAAGGTTGATGCGACCTGAGTTTTTGGTTTTCCCTTTCCTTTCGGTGTTGTCTCTTTACTTTCCTTTGTTGCATGAGCTTATTTTTGCCCAGACTGAGGTGGCTCTTCAGGTTACATCTCCATTTGGATCGGTCTGCAGCTATGCCTTCCCAAGATGTCAGATTCAAATCCAGCGCCTTCATGTCCCGCTTAAATGCGTCTTTGAACCGCAGCTGTTCTTCTACCACACGCCAGCTATCCATAGATAATATATTTAGGGATGTGACCATCTTCCATGCGGTGAACATGACCTAGCCATCGCAGTCTTTGTTGGCAACCGAGGTTGTACATACTTAGAAGGCCGGTGTGAGAATGCACTTCCACATTTCTTACCTTGTCTCTCCACGAGATGCCAAGGATAGATCTCACGCACCGTTGGTGAAAGGTGTTGAGCCTATGCTCTTGCTTGGCATATGTTGTCCACGTTTCGCTGCCATATAGAAGAATGCATATGAGAGCAAAAGATATACAGACTTGGCATATATCAGTCGAAGACCTATGCTCCACAAGCAGGTGACAGGGTTTTGATTGATTGATTGATTTCTTGTCGCAGGGGCTGACAACCTGTATGGTTTCATCTCCAAGCTCGATTTTCTGCTTTAGACAGCAGAGACTTCTGGGGCCTTGTTTCATTTTTAATAATCGTCAGACCAACACCTCTGCGGACCTCATTTAGGCTGTTAATGACTTTTTGGTTTTACCAATGGTAGGACTGATTAACACAATGTTGTATGCAAATCGTAAATGAGTGAGCCTCTCAACATCTATATTGGCGCCTCTCGACCCAATTGAGCTGTTTGAATATGTCTTTGAGAGCTGCTGTAAACAGCTTTAGAGAAATGGTGTCTTCTTGACAGACTCCCCTTGTTATTTGAATAAATACTAGACAATTGTATACTGGTCGTATTGAAACTTTTGTGATTTCTTCAATAGTTTGTGTGTAGTTTTCAGAAAGGCCCTGCTTTAGGGGAGAATTTAGAACACCATTGATTTCAAAACTGTCGAAGACTTTTTTTTCATAGTTCATATATACAAGGCATAAGTTTATGGACAATTCACATGCTTTCCACAATAACCACGCTTCAAACTATTGATCTGTATTGATTGGCATCCTGTCAGGTCTCTAGAGACAATGAACTTCACGCTAGAGAGGGGGCAGTCAGTTGTTGCCCTATCTTTCGCCGCACATTTTTGGAGTCTTCATCTTGAGGCATCTTGTCTTCCTCTGTCTGCAGACCAACACACAAAGCCTACCTCCAGCCAAGTCTGCATCTTGAGGCATCTTGTCTTCCTCTGTCTGCAGACCAACACACAAAGCCTACCTCCAGCCAGGTCCGTCTTTGGCCAGTTCCTCCTAGTTGCAAGTGTTCATATCCAACGCCTTCATGTCACGCTTTCAAACATCTTTGTAGCGGAGGAAGGTTCTACCTATTTTACGTTTGTCTGTGGTCAGCTCTCCAATTAGGATATCTTTTTATATTCGCCCATCATCCATTCTGCTCACGTGACCAGGCCACCGTAAGCGGTGCTGGCGGAGGATCGTAACTAAACTGACAATCTTTGCACGGCCCAACACGTCGCTGTTAGTCACTCTGTCACTCCATGAAATTCCAAGTATGCGTCTCAGGCAGCGCATATGAAGAGCATTTAGCCTTTTTTCTAAGTCCATGTTTCGCTGCCATAGAACAGGGTACCATTAACACAGGATCTGTACACAGCAACCGTTGTAGAGATGGTCATTATGATGTTATCCCACACTCTCTGTGAGAGCCTGGGAAATGCTGATGAGGCCATTCCTAATGGCTTCTGCGGCTCTGCGTCCAGTGAAAGGTTTTCGGTGATGATAGATCCGAGCAGTTAAAGTGATGTACTTCTTCCAGATTGTATCGTTTAAGACAATGTCTGGAGGATCTGCACCCTGAACCATCACGTTAGTTTTTTTTTTACTCTGAATGCGAGTCCAAACAGATCACAAGATTTTGCCAACCTATTAATGAGGATCTGTAATTCGTCTTCCGTATGGGCGACCAGGACAGCATCGTCTACGAAGAGCATATCCAGAATAACAGTCTCCCTTCTCTTACGGTTTGCTCACAGTCTCGTTAGATTAAATAGTCTCCCATCTGATCTAGTATGTAGAAAGACCCTTTCTGTGGCAGTTTCAGAGGCATATTAAAGCACGATGGCAAAGAAAATGCAGAATAGAGTCGGAGCCATGACACAATCTTGTTTAACTCCGCTGTTAATGTCGAAGGCCTCAGATTCCAGACCGACATGCAGCACTGTATCTTTCATGCCCACATGAAAAGACCTAATCATGCTCAGTAGTTTAGGTGGGCAGCCAACTTTAGACAATACTTTAATAAGACCCTCTCTGTTTACCAGGTCGAATGCCTTGGTGAGGTCGATGAAGGCAAGAAACAGTGATCTGTGTTGTTCTCTACATTTCTCTTGCAATTGTCTCAGTGAAAAGACTATATTAACGGTGGACTTTTCTGCACGAAAACCACACTGAGACTCCAGGTGCATCCTGTCTTCCAGCTATCGCAGCCTGCTCAGGATGATGCGAGCATACACTTTGCCTACGATGTTGAGTAGCGAAATTCCCCTGTAATTGTTTGCAGATTCCTCCGCCTCTCTTTTTCTTGTAAAGTGGGATTATGTGAGCGTCCTCCTCATCCTAACACTGACGTATACGCATATAACTATTAAACAGTTTCGTATTTTTTTTAAAAATTGTTTGTTGCCTTCGCCTTATTTTCTCTAATCCCCAAGGTGGTGTGCATTGCACTGTGGTTTTTATTTTGCGCCTGTCGACCCAGTGCATCCGACTTCAGCAGGCATTTTATGTAAGGGTCTGCTTCCTCTTGCATTTTCTAAGGGTTTGCTTCCCCAGGGTAACGGCCGGTGCTGTGATGGGGATCGAACCCAGCACCTTCGGGTTATGAGCTGTGCCACTTAACCACTAGGCCACGATGTCCCTAAAGAATTTCGTATGAATGACGTTTGTTGTTTTCTGCATTCGACAAAGTGTCTAATTGGTGCACGAACAATTCGGGATTTTGTATTTATTGATCGTATTTGTAGGTCGAAACATCTATTTTTAAAACAGCACGCCTGTGTACCTTAAACATGTTAAAATGATGTCCAATTCACTGAGGTTGCTTTTAATATAGACTAATGAATACATTTTCAAAATACATCAAATGTCTTAGAGAAACAAATATTTCCATAACGTCATGGATATTCTAAGACTGCATTCGAAAAATTATTTGAATCTGACATGCAGTTTAGTAGAAAATTGCTTTGGACCCTGTTTATGAATTAAAAAGACTGACTTATAATTTGTAGATATGCCCTCTTGTTCTTGTATGTGGTTTTATTTTAAAAACTTGTTATAGTGTAATATATCCATTCATTTGATTATCTTACAAACCTGTATTAAGTCAGAGAACTGTAGCTGTCCACAATAGGAGATCTGTACCAAAACACTTTTGTTCATTTTTGTTACAAAGTTGGTTAATGTAACTATTCATATTACACGATAAGGCTGCTAGTCTAAGCACAACCCTCTTCTATTGCCTTCAACGATATTCTTTAACGGTTACAGTGGACTTGTTTTTTTTTCTGCATGGGTTCTGCATGGATTCACGTGCACCAGATTGGATAAAGGGCAAACAGAATAGCACCAATGTTTCCTTCCTTGCATATCGTAAGAGGCAACCAAAGAAGGGTGTGCATGGAGCTAGCAAGCTCACCATGTTGTTGTTGTTGTTTAATGCTCACGATGAGTATGTTTCCTCTTTCGTCGCGCCCTGAAAAGGGTGTAGCTGTCCTCACATCCCCCCGAGTGTGCTGATGAACGTTGCCCCTGGTCTTCCAGACTGTTGTGCCGCTATGATTGGCTTCATCTGCGTGACGCTCACTACTCCGCGGAACACGTCGATCCACATCTCGTTAGCCAGTCTACTTTGAAAACAAACTGTTTCCAGGGGACGCTACATGGAAGAGTAGTGCAGATGGACTTGAATCGGGTTTTCCCGAAAGCCAGTTAGAGATGCTAACTGCAGTGTTGGACATTCGTTTGAACGAATGGATCTACAGGAAAAGTATTATAAATATAACACTCGCAGGGACAGATTAATTGCACCTGGTGCCTCAAGCACAGTAAAGCACAATGTGTCAATCTGCCATTCACAACCCAAGTTTTACTCACAAAGTTACAAGCTGTTACTAGTGTTACCCGAACACAGTTAACAGGAAGAAAACTAACGAGTCTTACTCAGAAGTTATTTGAGTTTGTCAAAATGGGTCTAGACTCCAGAGACTTGCAGTTTTACAGTGTGAATAAAGCACCTGCTGGTTGGATGTGTCGGACCGAAAGGTGCAAATACCGCAGTCAGGCTGTAAACTACGACACAGCGCATTCCGTTCTCCGGACAACATCCTGCTACTTGCAAAGTCCTTGTCATGGCTTGGTAGCAGGAGATTGAGAACGAACAAAGAAGAAGAAATATAGATCACTATTTTAATGGCCTTGCAATGAGCTTCACGAAGCCAAGGGACCTGGACTCGAGCCTGAAACGGTAATATGAGACTTTCAATAATGTAAGGTCATAGAAAACTTGTAAGTTCTTAGTCGACCTGTACTTCTACAGGGCAGATGCCCCTGTGCAGGTCCCACTTAGTCGACCTGTACTTCTACAGGGCAGATGCCCATGTGCAGGTCCCACTTAGTCGACCTGTACTTCTACAGGGCAGATGCCCATGTGCAGGTCCCACTTAGTCGACCTGTACTTCTACAGGGCAGATGCCCATGTGCAGGTCGTAGCTCTGGTAAGAGCTGGATGTAGCCGGGAGAAGGGTTTCCTGCTTAGCGGGCTAGGCTCGAGCAGCTTAATACTCCGCTGTGTTGGGACAAGCGCTTACGGAGGGTGGTTAACTGACGTGCGAGTCCATCTTGATAACCTCAAACACTAGAGCAAAGTAGACCTTCAGCCTGTTAGGCGCCATCTATGCTGCTCTAAACAAACCACCTAACCATGGCCGGTGTTATGCCATGTCACACAGTTAGTCGCCTCTTACAACAGGCTATATGGGGAGCAGCGGGGCTGTTCTTGTCCTTGTCATACACAAATACCTCAAAACTTGTAATTGTGTAAACAATTGTTATATTTGTGTGCTTGTTGTCCCTTTTCTCTTGATGTCCTAAGCACATGCTTATTTCGCTTAATCACTGAACTTATTTACACTGGTTTAGAAGAGTGTAGACAACCAGTTTCCCCCACATAAGAGAACCATAAGAATGATGCACTATTGACAGGTTGAAATACCCCGGAGCGACGTTTGATCGCAGTGTCTCATATAATTGCCATGTTGACCAGACGATACAAAGATGTAAGCTAGGGCTAGGAACACTCAAGACCATGACTGCCGTTAACTTGGAACAGCGTCTTCTGTTCATCCTATTTCGTCAGGTTGTTCTACCGGTTACCGATTACGGACTGGACATCCTCACACTATCCAGAATACAGTGTGAAAGGTTGGAACGCATCCAGAATGAAGGTATGCGACTAGTTATGGGCTGCACTAGAGATACCCCGATTGAGAAGATGAGGTTCATGACATAAACTGGCGCAGGCCAAATCCTATATGTGTGTTCCCATAGACACGCGACACCTTCTGCACAGTAGGATCTCAGTCATCGAGGGATCAAGAAAGGAGGGTCATGGATGGCACAGGCAGAGAAAGCAATCGGACAAGTAATTCCAGATGAGGCGGTAGCAAAGAGGAAGAATGGCAGAGTACCAGAGTGTCATCATAACATTAGGCAAGCGGTGCAGGGAGTGGGGCAACGGGAGAGCAGAGCTCGAGGTGAATCAGCTGATAACTGAGAACACGCAGGACAGTGATGCCGTCATATACGGCTGCGCAGCCGGACATCAGGCTGGGGCTTCTCGGCTAGAGTGAGAGGACAGGTCGTTGCTGATCGCAGTAGGGTATACATGTCAACAACATCTAGAATGAGAATGGAGACGGAAATAGTGACCTAAACGTTAAGATGGCTATCTGAGATCACTTTAACAAGGGCAATCATCATGACTGACGCGCAAGCTGTACTTCAGAAGGTACAGAAGCGATGGCTGAAGTACGAGTGTATAGCAGCTGTTGAGGTCTCAAACCTCCAGGGGTTGACATGGATCTACTGTCCTGGTCCAGAGCAACGAAAGCGCTGACATCTTGGATTCACAAGCTTCCATCGTGGGCATGTTAGTGATGGATATGAGTAACATTTTGAAATCAAACAATGACCGTTTGTTGGATGAGAACACCGAAATAGATGAATCAGCAATCCACAGACTCCAAAGTTTTGACATCAAACGAGGTTCGATCGGAATGGGGCGCATGAGAGAACGGAGTATGAGTGTGTACAACCAGCGAGCTACAGGGACCATCCGCATCCAGACCCTACACCATTTGCTGAGAGAGACTTAGCACCTATTGGTATGCCCGGAATACAATGACGTCGATTCTTAGAAACAGAAGAAAAACCAAATATAACCAAGTGCTTCCTTAATTAAATTATGTGCATAGTTCAAAAGTTCATAATTGACACAGTTCTCGAACAGGTAGTCAATCTTGCGTGGATCCAAACTCCCGACTCGTCATTTTAAGATTTGTCACAAAATGAACAGTGAGCGGCCCATGCCCACTGGAGTCGCCCCAGCTTGATCTTACTACTGGCATTGAAGAGGTCTGAGCTGATGGATCAAGGATTAGTTCATCCATGTATCCACGCATATATTTATAAAATCCATTAATAGAGACTGCCGTCGAGGATGAAGTGTTAAAGACTTCGTTGTGCTAAGCCATAGCACAGCTTGTATGAGGTGGGATTGCCAGTTCATTTTCTCGATGCCTTTCCTTCCCTAACCGTAGGTCGGCTACCCATTTACAATTAAACACTTTACAGCTGGGTCGACTGGAGCGCACCGGTATACTGAATGTATAATAAACGAATAATATTACAGTACGTGAACAATAACACGATCTGCTCATGGCCATGATCTTCTCCGGCCATCTCAAAGAGGATTAAATGAGACCTTGACCTTAATGCAGGTTGTTCTAAAAATAGAATACTCGCGCACAAGCAGAAAACAAATGGCCAGGCAAGCGGGAGCTCTACTCGTTGTAACTGTGCTGGAAAAGCGGACATGCACGTCGGATGAGGTTTATTGGTAGTATTTCTGTAGAGCCAGGCATTACTTACAATGGTGTAGACCCGTTTTGGAACAGTAAGTGGTATGTAAAATATAATTATTAATTATCCTACAAACGTTTCGTTGTTGTGTATTCACGTTCGCTTGCTAAGTTGCTTCCTGTGTATAAACTGTGAATTGTATTCTAAGAGACTTGTTGAATGTCCTCTCATTTGTCACAAAATGAGTATGTACTAATACTATGTTTACTGTGAGTTTACTCTTTCGTGCGCCCTGAAACGGGCGTTAAGTGGCGGGTTACATTAGTTTTTCTCACATTCTGAGAGTGTTGATGAAGGTGGATGACACCCCCCCCCCCCCCTTCCTTCCCCGTTGCGTTATGCGCTTGTTAAGTTGTTTTCATGATCTGCGTGACGCTCATTACTACGGAAATCGCGTCGATCCATATCTCGTCAGCAAGACTGCCGTAATAACAGTCTGTTTCCAGGAAACACCAGGGAGTGTTATATGAAAAGAGATAATGGTCTTGTAGATAGTGGACAGCATATTATGCATGACCCTGACTCAACGTCTTGGTCAGTATGTAGTGTATCTCAGTTCCCTATAAATAGGGGCCATCAGTGTAGGCCACTGTTAAGGGTAGTAGGACAATTGACAGTCCATGGTCTTGTCTATGGATGAGCAGGCTGGCCTTAGATATAAATGTGAGCAGCAAAGAATGAAAGCGTTCTACTTTTAAAAAAAGTTGAATAACTATATATATATATATACATAAGACATTGCTTAATACGCAGAGGGATTTTGCATATCAGAATATGTCTGGCTAAGAAAATATGGGTTGAAGGGGGATGACAAACCCAGACACAAAAAGGATGTTCTGAAATTGGATGCGCCGCACCGAAAGGCGAAGATATTGGAGCTTTCCTGAAAACTGCAACACAACGTAACAAAACATAATTTGTAACAAAACATCGTTTCTGAAGTTTCTCTGATGCCTTTAGAATTGTTTGCACAAAACCATTACCCGATTTATTTTTCTTCAAAGCCCCCTCCCCCACCCCCCCCCCCCCCCAACCACTCTCCCTCAAAGAAATCCGTCTCCCTAAGTGAGCTCCAGTCCAGTGCATGTCTGGTTATACTGTTAGTATGCTTCTGTAGTGTCACAATACCAAAGAATGATGACCTATCAGATTGTAATAACTGACATGGCATAACACTGTTATCAGTGCCAGAAAAAGTGCTATGTAGCATGATGCCAGAAACCACTTCTTATCAACTTCATTGATTTCCGAAAGGTGTTTGATAGTCTTCGCGACCATCACTTTGTAAAATCCCTCAGAACTATGTATTAATGTAATAAAAGCACTACATACTGTGTTTCAAAGCCATATATTAGGACTGAGTTTATATCAATGTTGAACAGCTTAATCATTTTCTCCACGGAGAGTTCTGCCTTCCATGCCAATCATAGAAAGTGACTAAGGGGGTTGTGCATGTGGCTTGCAACCTCATCATGTAAAACAATTTTTCTACAGATACTATCATTGCAAGAGTACTCAAAGTACTTTTGACGCAGTGTTTATGTAATGAGTCAACTACAGCAATGGCCCTGTGCTTCCTGAAGAACACACATTAGACAAGAAGAAGGCATAGTTTTGATTGATCTATTGTATATGTTTTTATTGTTTGAAGAATACATATTTCAATTGATAGATTTTCCTCTTGTGGTGTTGACATGTATCACATTATTGAATGGATTTGTTATGTAGTAGTAGATGTTTAGGGCAAAATGTATAATAGTAAACTTTGGTGAGAGGAGACTAGAGTCTAGTCAAGCAAAACATACTGATGTGACAATGTTAGTCACGGTCAGGCATAATATACTGACCAAGACCCTCACCTCACTTCGATGTAGTTCTTTGGACACAGACTAGTCCTTGGCAATCTGTCTAATGAGGTAGGGGATTGACGTGATGTCAGGGTCAGGCAAAACACACTGACCAAGACCCCCCACCTCACTTCCATGCAGTTCTCTGAACACAGACTAGTCCTTGGCAATCTGTAGGTAGGGGATTGACGTGATCCCTCTAGTAGTGAGCAACACCCAGATGAAGCCAAGCATAGCACAACTGCCTGCAAAACTCTGGTCCACCTTCATCAGCATGCTCTGAATTTGAGGAAAGCTACTGCAACCCGACACTTAGCATACTTTTCAGGGCACAGAAAAGACTTAACAAACTCATTATGAGCATTCAACAACAACAACAAAACTGGGAAATGTTGATTCTTTTTTGTTTTTCCATTTCCAGACACTTTTCACAAGTTCACGATGAAAGCTAAAGTAACATCTCAGCACTAACTGAATGAAGATACATCAAAGAATGTCTTTCATGAACTTATGCTTGAGTTTTCTGTACGTTCTTCTGTGTTCAGGCTATGTGAGGTAAGCATTCATCATCTTTCATGATTCATTTTTCGGTCCAGTAGGAGCACTAGGCCACCACTAAAGTTTGCCTTCTTGCAGGAATCGTGTACCTAAGATTTCATGTGTTCACGCTGCTATTGTTTCTGTAGCACTTTGTTATACTTATTGCCAACCACATAGACAATCATCCTTTAATCATCTAATATAAATTGTCACATAACCATGCCTGTAGATGCGTGAGTGTCCACATTTTTCCAGGTGTCTGCGGCGTAGTCCATCTTCGGCAGACCGGGTTTTGCTATGTATTTTGGGTTGTCTCCCATCTCCCAGTGGTGTCTGCAAGGCAGCAGGTCAGTTTGTTAACCAAGGTTTATTTCTCAATGGCTAGATTTTATAGCGGCTCTTGCTTGCTAGAATGTACCCGTCATAGGACATATGGGGAATTCCAGTGGGGTCAATAATGCCACCTGTTGGTCTACCCCGACCTGCTGGGATACATTGCAGTTTGGCCAGCAATTGCTTATTCATCCAGTTATAACTGTCTTAGATCACAGCTGACACACCATATCTGGAAGCCGTTCCACCACCCACCACCTGCGGATGCGCCTGGTTGGGGTCGATCCTCCAGGATCACCTAATATAATATGCACTGTAAGGTGCTTGGGCCTATTCTTTTGTACACAGTAAAGGACCAAAATATAAGTCGAGTAAGTAGGTAAGTAAATTGTGAGCAGTGGAAATTACAGAATAATCCCACCAATGTGGTGGCACTGTTTGACTAACTGCACAGAGAAGGCTGACCTTCTTAGCATTGCCCTCAAAGGGTGTGTCATTGGCAGGTGTGATAGATGAAATAACTTTGTATAATGTTTGGCTTGGCTTGGCTTCGTTCGTTCTCAATCTCCCGCTACCAAACCCTGACACGGGCCTAAGTAGCAGAATGTAGTCCAGAGAACAGAATGCATTGTGTCATAGTTTACAGCTTGACTGCGATATTTGCACCTTTCGGTCCAACACATTCGACTTCAGCAAGCATTTTTTAAGTACCGGGTTAGCATTCCCTCTTCGATCCCTTCTCCTTAGCCAGTCTGCTCTGTTGCAGCCTGTTATCCAGGATCACCGCGTGGAGGTGTAGAAGGGTCTTGGCAGCTCTGGTTTGCTGGCCCTGACGCTAGCAGTCAGCTATGGGTCGCTGACCACTGCAGCTCATGCGCTGCTCAGCATCTTGATCCCTGTATAATGTTTGATCACAGACATATCTTATAATTGTTGCTGAGACCTGAAAGGGGAAGCATAGAATAGTGACACTGTAACCTGCCAAGCATACTGTAAGAGACAACTAAGGAGGGTTGGACATGGGGGTTGGCTACCTCGTCCTGTATAAATTGTAACCCACAAAAACTGTAACAAATATGGACAAGTCAACTAACAAGAAAAATACATCTCAATCAATAAAAGTCAGAAGAACCTCCGGGGATGGCATGGCCTAGTGGTTGACGGACATGGCTCACAACTCAAAGGTGCTGGGTTTGATCCCCATCACAGCACTGGCCGTTACCCCGGGGAAGCAAACCCTTAGAAAATGCAGGAAGAAGCAGACCCTTACATAAAATGCATGCCGAAGTTGGATGCATTGGGCCAACAGGCACAAAATAAAAATCGTAGTGCAACGCACACCACCTTGAAGAATAGAGAAAAAAGATAAACGGCATTTTTTTTTTAAAAGAAGAAGAAGGTTCTATAGAACGAATACTTATATATTTTCTTTTAGAATATGAAGGAAGCAGGAAGACATGGATGGACAGAGTTGAAACTGATGGCGCAGTACAGAAGAACTTGGTGTCAAGACCTGTGCTCCATAGAAAGTTGAAAGGTTTTGATTGGCTTATCATATAAAGACCATGTAGATCTAACTATACAGAGAAGCAACGCAGTCCAGACAATGACAGCTGCAAAACTTTAGCAACAATTTCAGTCGTCAATTATAGGCTGGCTATCCTCACACTGTCAAGGTCACAGTAGGAAAAGATGAAATACATTAAAAATGAAGGAATTTGGCTGGTCCTAGGTTGCACCAGGGGTGCTATTATTACAAAGGTGAGATACATGTTTAGATTTCTGCACCCATTGTACAGACCATTTCAGGCACCAAGAATCAAGCGAGAGATGTTGTGGATCAGACCATTTCAGGCACCAAGAATCAAGCGAGAGATGTTGTGGATCAGTCCATTTCAGGCACCAAGAATCAAGCGAGAGATGTTGTGGATCAGACCATTTCAGGCACCAAGAATCAAGCAAGAGATGTTGTGGATCAGTCCATTTCAGGCACCAAGAATCAAGCGAGATGTTGTGGATCAGACCATTTCAGGCACCAAGAATCAAGCGAGAGATGTTGTGGATCAGACCATTTCAGGCACCAAGAATCAAGCGAGAGATGTTGTGGATCAGACCATTTCAGGCACCAAGAATCAAGCGAGAGATGGTGTGGATCAGACCATTTCAGGCACCAAGAATCAAGCGAGAGATGTGGATCAGTCCATTTCAGGCACCAAGAATCAAGCGAGAGATGTTGTGGATCAGACCATTTCAGGCACCAAGAATCAAGTGAGAGATGTTGTGGATGAGGCAGATAGAACAGATACTGAGACAGGTGGTCGCAGTTTGAGAATCTAATAACTTAACTAAACTTAACGTCTTTATACTGGTTTAGAAGACCCTGCAGAGTCTGTATACAACCAGTTACATTTACATTGCCTTGCTCTAAAAGCTATGCGCATCCAATTTATTCTTAAATGCATTAACTGTCCCTGCCTCCACTACCTCCCCTGGCAATGCATTCCAAGCAGACACCACTCTCTGACTAAAAACATATTTCCTAATATCTAACCTGGACCTCTCTTTAGTCAGCTTGTAGCTATGCCCTCGTGTTATTGTGGGTGGCTGTATTTTAAAAAACTTGTTATAGTCTAATTTATCGATTCCTCTGATCATTTTATAAACCAGTATTAAGTCACCACGAATTCTTCTCTCATCGAGACACTGTAGGCCGGTTTTTCTGAGTCGTTCCTCATAACTGTAATTCTGGAATCCCACTATCATCTTTGTCGCTCTTTTTTGTATTCTTTCTAGCATGTTTATGTCCCCCCTATGATAAGGACTCCACACCTGAACACAGAACTATAATCTAGGTCTAACTAAAGCTAACTAATGAAAGGAGAAGAATGTATCCATACCAGCGATAAAATAACGGACTACCACCAAGTTGTCGTCACCCTCGGTAGAGACCGCTGAGAGAGGCGCAATGGGAATATGGACTTTGAGGTTAAACAGCTGATCAGTAAGAATACTTTAGACATTGATGTTGTATATACTGGCAAGTCTGTGCTGCGTTGTGAGAAATCAGAATAGAGTGAGGGGCCGGGGCCATTGCGGAGTATACATAACAACTACCTCCTGTATGCCCTCCACATGTAAACCGAGGTTGGAGAGTTTGCATGCCCTAATTATTCCGGAAGCTATGCCAGCAGGAGTGTTACTCTTGACAGGTTCCTCCAAGCCGGACAGGTCCTTGGAGAGGGACCAGACTAATCGGCTGAGGAGCAGGTGGACCCGTATAGGTGTAGTTGCAGAACCCACCAACAAGTGGCATATGCACAGGTTAAATGCATTCGTTGCTTTTTGCCCTCTATCAAGTATCCCCATGGACGATGAAGATATGCAGGCCAGCAGATATTGTATCTCTGCCACTTTGTCAAGATATACCAAGTGACGAGTTAATACCAGACATGTCTGTTGCGCTGCCGAAGACAGATGTGTAGGACCGAAAGGTGCAAATATCACAGTCAAACTGTAAACTAGTAACACAACGCATTCCGTTCTCCGGACTACATCCTGCTACTTGCAAAGCCCTGTTCAGAACTTGGTAGCGGGAGATTGAGAATGAATATAGAAGAAGAAGAAGAAGAAGATGTCTATTGCATCTCTGCCACTTTGTGAAGATTACCTAATGGCGAGTTAATGCCAGACATGTCTCTGCCACTTTGTTAAGATTACCTAATGGTGAGTTAATGCCAGATATGTCGTCACTGCAGATGAGATGACATGACTGACTAAGGAATGGTGAGATGGTCTGCTCAGATGTGTATGCTATGTCTATGGTACGACGTGACGATCCTGGACTGCCTCTGCCCAGAAATACTTGAAAGATGTGTCCACAACTTAACTTAACTTAACTTAACGTCTTTATACTGGTTTAGAAGACCCTGCAGAGTCTGTATACAACCAGTTACATTTACATCACCTTGCTCTAAAAGCTATGCGCATCCAGTTTATTCTTAAATGCATTAACTGTCCCTGCCTCCACCACCTCCCCTGGCAATGCATTCCAAGCAGACACCACTCTCTGACTAAAAAAATATTTCCTAATATCTAATCTGGACCTCTCTTTAGTCAGCTTGTAGCTATGCCCTCGTGTTATTGTGGGTGGCTGTATTTTAAAAAACTTGTTATAGTCTAATTTATCCATTCTTCTGATCATCTTATAAACCTGTTTTAAGTCACCACAAATTTCAGTATTATACAAATAAGGTAGAGGCAGTGCACATAAGCTGCAGCGGTCAGCGACCTATAGCTTCTAAAACAACAAACTTTATACAAATTCCAACTGAAAAAAACATGAGTTTTTGTCTGGGAGGTATTGGGCTGTCGGAGCTACCAGCTTACAGATTAAGGGATTATATCATGATCCCTCAAGTATGAGAATGGAAATTGAGACAGTTACTTCAGCTCTGGGGTTTTATCTGAGACCTCATTAATCAGGGCATCATGTTAGCTCTCAATCCTTGCTTCAGCTATAGGTCGCTGACCGCTGCAGCTTATGTGCACTGCCTCTACCTTTTTTGTATAATACTGAAATTTAAATTTGGTTTCTTTCTTCATCAATATTATTCAGTTTTGCTGCAGTTTTAATTTAGTGTGAAAGCTGGTTTTGTATTTGCAGTAACTCACAGCTTATCTTGTACGTTCAACAGTTGTAAATGGTGCACTCGCATAGCGTCTGAAGAACATGTGCATACCATCATTGAGATCAGCCAATGCCAGCAGTCATACAAAGAGCCATGTTCTTGGTGGTCAATTGAGAAGTGTACATTTTATGAGTAAGTTTTGCTGTTTATTGAATATTGTGTACTTGCTAATGAATTTGATGGTTTACTATTGATCTGTTTGGAAATTTACTGTACCATAGTCATTTTTAAAATTTACATGTTTGCTTATTTATTTTTATTTATTTGTTTGTTTATTAATTGTAATTTCCATCATTGTTCATTTGTTTGTTTCCTTGCCCAGTTTAAATACAATACAATACAATATCCTCGATTTCAGTTCGGCGGGTGTGCCGTATGCGAGGTGGCCAACAATGTCCTGTATGCAGTCCGATCTTTCACCGTGTCGTACCATTTCGAACCTATGTCTCTCAGCAGACCATCTCGCCATCGTATGGGTGGGCGGCCGCGTCGTGTAAAGTCATATGGCCACCTAAACGTCGTTCTGAGTGTCCATCTGTTATCTGGCATGCGCACACCGTGGCGATCCCAGTGGTATTTGCGAGACAACGCAGCCTCCACGACGTCTCGAAATAGAGTGTGATCTCTTATTTCAGTATTGTGGATTCGATCTGCGATCGAGATCTCAACGACGCAACTTTCCATTGCTCGCTCGGTAACTCGTAGTTTCTCTGCATCCGCGTTGCGTAAATTCCATACTTCACATCTGTAGATCATGGCTGGTATGACCAATTAATTGAAAAGATGCGCTCTAGCCATGGTGTCTTTCAGCTGCAGGAGTATAGGGTTTATGGTATTGAAGCTAGACCAGACTGCAGCTCTTCGTCTTGAGATTTCTCAGCCTAGGGTGTGGGTGGCATTTATTTCCTGCCCCAAGTATATGTAGGAGCTGACATCTTTGATAGGTTCATTTCCCAGCTTGATCTCGAATTTGCGACAGTAAGGGTTTCAGAGACATTGCGTTTTCATTTTGTTCATCCGTAGTCTGACACCTTTACCGACCTCATCTAGTTCAGGGAGTGTAGTGCTTTCTCTGTTGTGTAGCTGATGAGCACAATATCATAAAGCACAATGTCATCTGCAAAGCGTAGGTGGGTGAACCTTTCCCCATCTATATTTATGCCTCTATCAGCCCAACTCAGCTGTTGGAAGATGTCCTCGAGCGCTGACGTGAAAAGTTCTGGAGAAATCGTGTTGCCCTGCCGCACTCCTCTTGCTAGTGGAACAGTTATTGGGAGGTGGTACAGAGTAATGTCCGTACTGCAGCCTACATTTATTTCCTCGATCATACTTGTGTAATTTTCAGCCACACCCTGGTTTCTTAGGGCATTTATTACAGCATTGATTTCAATACTGTCGAAGGTCTTTTTATGGTCTATAAACACTAGACAAATGGGCAGACGTAGTTCACGTTCTCTCTTCAGCAGCTGGTGGATTGTATACAGGTGGTCAGTAGTGAATCCCAGTTGAAAAACCTTTGAATTAGTTATTCAGCTTATTTACTTAATAATATGTTCATTTCTCTTTTTTCTTCTTCATTCATTTACTCTTTCTTGCAACAGCTCAGACATGAACTTTTTTTGTATTACTGTTTCATAACTATAGTTTACAAGATCATGTTTTTTTCCTTCATTTTCAAAAGGAAAATGCTGTATAATCTGTAAAATGTTTATTAATCATGTGATCAATAAGTAAATCTATGAACAAGGATTAAAATCATATTTTTGTACAATAAACAACTAAGCAGGTTAAATTGCAGTAAAATATCACTGTAGGGGAACTGAGACGTTAGTCCAGTCAGGTATAAAACACTGACCTGGAATCGCGTCAGGGTCAATACACTGACCATGAACATAATCTCTCTTCCATGAAGTGTTCCCTGGAAACAGGCTATTTTCAAGGCAGCCTGGCTGATGAGATGTGGGTTGTTGTGATCCCCGTAATAGTGAGCGCCACACAGATGAAGCTAGCGTCAGGGCCAGCGGACCAGAGCTGCCAAGACCTTTTTATACCTCTACGTGGGGATCCTGGACAACAAAAGTAGACTGGCTAAAGAGAAGGGATCGAAGAGGATAACCGGTACTCAAAAAATGCTTGCTGAAGTCGATGTGTTGGACCGAAAAGGTGCAAATATCGCAGTCAAGCTATAAACTACTTAAGCCCTTTTCAGGGTTTGGTAGTGGGAGATTGAGAATGGACGAAGCCAAGCCACGAAACCAAGCCATATCAATAGACCATCAAATAAAAATGTTACAGTCTCTCAAAGTAGCAACCATAGTTAAACTACGTGATGACCTGAAAAACAATTTAGCGGCAGAGGAAATTGCGTCTATTTTGTATGTAATGTGGTAAAGGTTAATGGTCAGTCGCATTTGTTGGATATGTGCACTCTGTTGTCATGTGCACTCTGGACTGTGTTGGCATGAGTGTGCACAATGTCATATATGTATTCCAGTTCTTCCAGTGTACACAATAATCCCCATCTTATTTCTATTGAGGTAAGCTATCTTTATTCCCAATCCCTGAGGAGAGGAGACTAATGTCTGGTTAGGCAAAACATGCTGATTGGACAATGTTAGGGTCAGGTGAAATATACTGACCAAGTCCCTTACCCCACTTCCACACAGTTCTTCCTAAAACAGGCCACGCAGACTGGCTAACACGGTGGGGGATGAACATAATCTCCATAGTAGTGAGCAACACACAGATCAAGCCAAGCATAGCACAACCACCTGGAGTGCCCCAGTCCACCTTCATCAGCATGCTCAGGATGTGAGTAAAGCTACCCCAACCCACCACGTAATGCCCTGTTCAGAGCACACAACGAGTAAAGTTACTAATTGTAGGTAATCAACAACAACGATTCCCCAACAACGGGAACAAACACCATAATTATTGTTCAGTTATTTCCAAAACTACGTCCATTAATGTGGGATTGAATATCAGCACTAATAGACTTATATCTACTTGCTCTATGTTTGCTGTGACTTTCAGAATGGTGACATGCCATAAGGAACGTAACCACACTGTGGTACAGTATAAAATTGTTGAGGAATGTTGCCCAGGATACTGGCTAGACACTAATACCAATGTAACATGTATACAGAAGTCAGGTAAGAATTATGACAAACAGATTTATGAAACTTGATTTTGTAGCATATCACAATAAGAAATTGTCACAATAAATCGTCATTAGATTTTGCTGACATAAACCCAAGTAGGGTCAAAGATGGTAGCAGTGAATGAGCTGACACAGCAGTCAGAGACTCATAGCTGGCTGCTTACATCAGGGCCAGTGAATGAGCTGACAGCAGTCAGAGACTCATAGCTGGCTGCTTACATCGGGGCCAGTGAATGAGCTGACAGCAGTCAGAGACTCATAGCTGGCTGCTTACATCAGGGCCAGTGAATGAGCTGACAGCAGTCACAGACTCATAGCTGGCTGCTTACATTAGGGCCAGTGAATGAGCTGACAGCAGTCACAGACTCATAGCTGGCTGCTTACATCAGGACCACTGAATGAGCTGACAGCAGTCACAGATACATAGCTGGCTGCTTACATCAGGGCCAGTGAATGAGCTGACAGCAGTCACAGACTCATAGCTGGCTGCTTACATCAGGGCCAGTGAATGAGCTGACAGCAGTCACAGATGCATAGCTGATGATAGGAACAGCACAAAAATCAGTGTGTTTCATGGCACCATTTAAATATGGTACAAGCAGAAGTCAAAAAAACATCTGTTAATAATAAATATGAAGAGCTTCTTTTTTGACTGCTCTTCTTGACATTGATATTTGACAGTTGCACAAGTTATAGATAACATTTTTGTTCCAAATATCACACTGCTAAAGCTTCTGAATTGTTCCACAGAAAGAATGAATGATGTTGAGGTAAAAATGTAACAGCTTTGGCTTTGTTTTCTTGAAATTTTGCGTGATTATTCCTCCCTGATCCCATATGTACACTTAACTTAACTTAACGTCTTTATACTGGTTTAGAAGACCCTGCAGAGTCTGTATACAACCAGTTACATTTACATCACCTTGCTCTAAAAGCTATGCACATCCAGTTTATTCTTAAATGCATTAACTGTCCCTGCCTCCACTACCTCCCCTGGCAATGCATTCCAAGCAGACACCACTCTCTGACTAAAAAAATATTTCCTAATATCTAACCTGGACCTCTCTTTAGTCAGCTCGTAGCTATGCCCTCGTGTTATTGTAGGTGGCTGTATTTTAAAAAACTTGTTATAGTCTAATTTATCGATTCCTCTGATCATCTTATAAACCTGTATTAAGTCACCACAAATTCTTCTCTCTTCGAGACACTGTAGGCCGGTTTTTCTGAGTCGTTTCTCATAACTGTAATTCTGGAATCACACCATCAGCTTTGTCGCTCTTTTTTGTATTCTTTCTAGCATGTTTATGTCCCCTCTATGATAAGGACTCCACACCTGTACACAGTACTATAATCTAGGTCTAACTAAAGCTTTATACAGTTTGACGATCACTTCCTTGCTCCTATGTTTAATATTTCTTTTTATCATACCTAACATTGCATTTGCCTTTTTCACTGCTACCTTAACTTGCTCACTCACCTTTCCCTTATGATCTATTATAACCCCTAGGTGCCTTTCCTTATCTATCTTTCTAATATTGTTTTCTCCCATTCTGTAATTATGTTCCATATTGGATCTACCCATGTGGATGACTGTACATTTATCTACATTAAACTCCATTTGCCAGCTTACAGACCATTCTCAAATTTTATCTAAATCCGACATCAATATATCCACTTCCGCTAAACCAGAACACAATAAAATAGACCTCTGTATGAATCTACAGTATTTTTCTAGTAATAAATATTAGAATATATTAATAATACAAGTACAGTTTTAGTTGGATGCATTGAGAAAAACACTTATACTATCTTCGGAAACAATATGTTTATGTAATTTAAATATTAAATTGTAAGAAAGTTTCTATCAATTGTCTTTAAAAGATTGTTCCTATGATAGAACTTTTTAAAAGTGACTAATAACTGATTTATTGGAAATGTCATGTGACATATCTATGAACTTTCTTACACGTTATCAATCATGATGGTTTTACACATTCTTATGTACAATTATCATCTTCACTGTCATGATATTTCATACATTTCATTCACAGTTTTATTCATATAAAGATGCTACTGGAGTCATAACAGCAATAATATCTATTTTAAGAGAACTCCCATGTTTGCAACCTTTTCATCTTCATCGCAACATCTTTCTGCAACAATGCTACACGTTTCTTAGAATATTGAGAGCAACATCAATTTCAATTTTTTTTTGTTTCTTTGTTTTGGGCATTCGCCTTATTTCTCTAATCCCCAAGGTGGTGTACGTTGCACTGTGGTTTTTATTTTGCACCTGTTCGGCCCAGTGCATCCGACTTCAGCATGCATTTTATGTTAGGGTCTGCTTCCTCCTGCATTTTTCTAAGGGTTTGCTTCCCTGGAGTAACGGCTAGTGCTGTGATGGGGATCGAACCCAGCACCTTCGGATTGTGAGCCTTAACCACTAGGCCACACCGTCCCCAATTTTAATTCAAAGTCACCTATTATTTTATCTGGCTTTTACATTTTGTATGCTTTTATTTATATATTAAGATCGCATACTTCATCCCATAATTTTTGTCTCAGTAAAGTGTTCCTCAAAATAAATAAGACGTCGTCTTAATAATAAATTATTCTCTTTAGATGATCCTGTTTTTTGGAGCACTTCGTCATGTAAGAGTATGTGGTGATTGGCTGAGTTGGTGTGCTTTTACTAGACTAACTATCCATATTGAGTTAATAGGTTGCATGTTGTGATGTGTATAAGGCTTGTGCTTGCAAGTTACTAACCCTGTATTATTTTACAATCTTTATAGTCTAGTACAATTTGGGAGATTGGTGTTTTACCACCCTAACAAGTGTCACAACTCCACATGTCCAAATAAATGGAGCTAACATTATGATGCAAACATCTAAAGACACATAATTATGTTATCTATGACATGAAGTATTCATAATCAGGTTATATTTAAGCGTTAAATGTTGTTAATGTGAAGGGGAAAATACCATGTACATTATTGTTACCTACATGTTTTTGTGTTTTTATGTTTCTGTGCTATTTCTTCTTCTTCTTCTTCGTACGCAGTCAGACAGTAACCATTATTTTTTCGAAAAAAGCGGCAGTCATCCTGAGGCTGTCGACACTGCCATAGAGTCTTGCAGTTCCACTGGTGATGGCCACATCTGCTCTCTCTGATCCTCATATGTCAGGCAGTTCTGCAGCAGATGTTCAGCGGTCATTGTACCGCACGGGCATTCGTCGGTACCACCTATCTTCAATTTGTTGAATAGGTGGTACCTCAGTCTATTGTGGCCAGTGCGAAGTCTGAAGACAACGACCTGCTCTCTTCTGTTCAACTGGTAATAGGCATCATTTTTGGTGTAACCAGTATGTTCGGTTTCCAATTTGGTCATGTATCTGGCTTTGATAAGCCGCTTTGACTCTTCGTACGTCATATTTGTATCTGTTTGTGTCTGTGCTATTTGATCAAAAGCATTGCTAAAGTGACTTTCTTCTATGTCCAAGTGAGAGTTTGAATCAGACTTGTATTGAATATCTATGTAATAAAGATGCAAAATCATTGGCATAATCAAATAATAAATCATTTCTCGGGTCTTGAAGACCAAATTGCATTGCACAAAAAGTATATCTTTAATACATTCTACATGCGTGTGAATATTGACTGTCAAAAACTCAACATTAAACTAAAGCTGCACTTACGCTGGATATTCCGCCATACTTCATGTTATTTGATAGTCAAACTGTATAAAGCATTAGTTAGATCTAGATTGGAATAATGTGTTCATGTATGGAGTCCTTATCGTACAGGAGATATAAACATGCTGGAAAGGATACTTCTTCTTCTTCTTCTTCTGCGTACACAGTCAGACAGTAACCATTATTTTTTCGAAAAAAGCGGCGGTCATCCTGAGACTCTCGCCACTACCATAGAGCTTGTCTTGCAGTTCCACTGGCAATGGCCACATCTGCTCTCTCTGATCCTCGTATGTCGGGCAGTTCTGCAGCAGATGTTCAGTGGTCATTTTACCAGTACCGCACGGGCATTCGTCGGTACACCCTATCTTCAATTTGTTGAATAGGTGGTACCTCAGTCTGTTGTGGCCAGTGCGAAGTCTGAAGACAACGACCTGCTCTCTTCGGTTCAACTGGTAATAGGCATCGTTTTTGGTGTAACCAGTATGTTCGGTTTCCCATTTGGTCATGTATCTGGCTTTGATAAGCCGTTTTGACTCTTCGTACGTCATACTGGTATCTGTTTGTGGTAGCATTGCACCTTCTTTTGCCAGTCTGTCTGCCTCCTCGTTGCCTTGGATGTTGCAGTGTGCCGGGACCCACTGTACCACTACCCTTTTTGGTGCGGACTGCTGGCACAGTTTGCAGAGTGCTGCTCTTAAGTCATTAAGCTCAGTGTTTTTCTGGCTTTTTAGCGCTGTGACTACGGCGAGAGCATCTGTCAGCAGTACTATATGGCTCTCATTTTCACTGTGTGTTACCATTTCTTCCACTGCCGCCCTCAGTGCCTCTGCCTCCGCTCTGAAATTGCTTGTGTACTTACCAGTAGCGAATGACAGTGTTATTTTTCTGCCATTTGGTAGGTTCAGGAATGCTCCTGCCCCTCCGTTCTGTGTAGTGTTTGTTACAGAACCGTCGGTGTATGCATGGGTCCAGTCCATGCTTGGGTAGCTTTTCGTTATGAAGCTTAGGGTAGTGTCTCTCCTTTCTTTTTCAGCTGGAAAGGATACAATGAAGAGTGACAAAACTGATAGTGAGATTCTGGAATTATAGTTATCAGGAAAGACTCAGAAAAACCGGTGTACAGTGTCTAGAAAAGAGAAGAATACAGGTTTATAAGATAATCAATGGAAAGGATAGATTAGACTAACAAGTTTTTCAAATACAGCCGCCTACAAGAACAACAGGGCACAGCTACAAACTAATTAAAGAAGGGTCCAGATTAGATACTAGGAAATATTTTATAGTTAGAGAGTGGTGAATGCATGGAATTAATTGCCACAAGAAATAGTGTAGACAGGGTCAATTAATGCATTCAAAAATAGATTTGGATATGCTATAGTTTTTAGATCAAGTGAAGTTAAGGAAACTGAGCATTTTTATTGTGTTTCATAATCAGGAGGATGAGATTAAATACAGAGTACTGAATGATAAACTGTCTTCACTTCTTCATCTGTCATGTTTTGTAGATTATGGTTCAGTTCCGTTGACAGCTCTATATCGAAGTTTGACTGCAATGGATCTCCAACATCCCCTGTCTCTTGCCTTGATGGTGCGATATGACAGGCTTTTCCTCATGCATCTCTTGATGTTATCTTCCCATTTGTAGCGTTGTTTTCCTCCACATTTGCTCTCCACTTTTTCCTCATGTAGATTATATCAGAACTCAAATTCATTTATTGAACAGAAATATATCTCTATCATCTGAATATACAGCGATGATACGCAAGTTCTAGCATTTCAATTTAATGACATATTGGATCAATTTAAATCACATCTTCCTGTAGATTATATCAGAACTCAAATTCATTTATTGAACAGAAATATATCCATCGTCTGAATACACAGCGATGATACGCAAGTTCTAGCATTTCAATTTAATGACATATTGGATCAATTTAAATCACAAGATCCATAATGGGAGCTGAGGTAGCACAGTGCACTGGCTGTCCAGCCAAGCGATCAGGGTTCGGTCTCCTGTTGGTGCAGTTCGATTGCAAAAATTAAAAATTGGGTACCAGAATAATCTGGGAAAATAAAGGCGGCCACACTGGTGTGAGGGTCTTTACCTTTTTTTTTAGATCCATAATAAAAGTTCAAAGTAAAGATTCTGTTGACATGCCATGTGGCATATGGTGTTAGGCCCATATTTTCCTTGACCAATGACACACTAGGGATGATACAGCCATCGTCTTTACTTACCAGGCTTGTTCTGGTACGTCATTTTTTAGGCTGTGAGCCATTTTGCCATTATAAAAACATCAAGCACCAATTGGGGATTGAACCTAGATCAATCTGCTGGAAAATTAGTGCACTAACCACTGCACCATAGTAGAGGGTTAGGAACAAAAGACCAGTGTGGATGTATACATGCGTAGTTTTCATTTGTTGCCCATATATTACTAGCGTCTGAAAAGTATGCAAAAAATCATTACACTGTAACCTCCCAGGCATGTTGTAAAAGGAGACTATTGAAGATTGACAAACTCTAAGCCACATGAAATCAGAAGACAGCTAAATCGTATGGTAGAACAGGTGCGACCTAGTTATTAAATGTTTTCTCGTTATATATCATTTGATTGGCTCTTAGTTTTTAAAAGTTTGCAACGAGATTAATTTTCAGGCAGTCTGACCCCAGTAATCTGACATATGTAGGGTTGATGAAAGTCTGCATTTGCGTATGATTAGCTGTGACATATGTAGTGATGCTATTTGCGTCTGATTAGCTCTGACATATGCAGTTGTTGGTGAAGGTCTACATTTGATGCTATATACTATTTGCGTATGATTAGCTCTGACACATGCTATTTGTGTATGATTAGCTTTGACATATGCTATTTGTGTATGATTAGCTCTGACATATGCTATTTGTGTATGATTATCTCTGACATATGCTATTTGTGTACGATTAGCTCTGACATATGCTATTTGTTTATGATTAGCTCTGACATATGCTATTTGTGTATGATTAGCTCTGACATATGCTATTTGTGTATGATTAGCTCTGACATATGCTATTTGTGAATTATTAGCTCTGACATATGCTATTTGTGTATGATTAGCTCTGACATATGCTATTTGCGTATGATTAGCTCTGACATATGCTATTTGTGTAAGATTAGCTCTGACATATGCTATTTGTGTATGATTAGCTCTGACATATGCTATTTGCGTATGATTAGCTCTGACATATGCTATTTGTGTACGATTAGCTCTGACATATGCTATTTGTGTATGATTAGCTCTGACATATGCAGTTGTGGATGAAGGTCTGCATTTGATGCATTTTTGTGTATGCTTAATGTATTGGTAGCTCACTTACTTTTCATGGCAAGGGTACAAATCTCACTTGGTACACTACAGTTGATCCCAGCTGTAAATGGGCACCTGGCATACGATTAGGGAAGTAAAAGGCAGCAAGGAAAGGAACTGGTCAGCCTACCTCATACAAGCTGTGGCTTAGTATACCGAAGTCTCTAACAATTTCATTCCCAGACAGTAATGTAACTACTTCACTGCTACTTGCACACCCCCCATCCCTCAACAGTAGCCTTTAACTACACGCTTATTGTGTAAGGCCTTTGGGCCCTTATTGAGGGTTTAGGAGTTCTACTGCATGTGTTGCTTGAGCAAATGAAGTTCTAATGTTCACCCTTCTTGCTTTGTGTTTTGCTTAAAATACTATCTGAACATGCAAGTCCGCTTATGCCTTTAGTGTGGTTCCCCATCACCATATTGTTCAAAACATAATTAATTCCCCCTTGAACCGTTAGTCTTTTGAGTATTGCAGATACTTGCATACTTTTTTCACTATCTTGGCTGATGACTGACGATGTAGTCAGTGACTACCATACCCGAAGAGCACCAACAATATCTCTACCATACCTGAAGAGCACCAACAATATCCCTACCATACCTGAAGAGCACCAACAATACCCTTATCATACCTGAAGAGCACCAACAATATCCCTACCATACCTGAAGAGCACCAACAATATCCCTACCATACCTGAAGAGCACCAACAATACCCTTATCATACCTGAAGAGCACCAACAATATCCCTACCATACCTGAAGAGCACCAACAATATCCCTACCATACCTGAAGAGCACCAACAATATCCCTTGGTCTGCAGTCATTCTTAACACTGTCACACAGCTCCATCATCATCATCATGTAGCATGTTCTTTGTAGAACGCTTTGCTGAGCTGCAGCGGTCAGCAACCCATAGCTGACTGCTAGCGTCAGGGCCAGTGAACCAAAGCTGCCAAGACCCTTCTACACCTACACGCGGTGATCCTGGATAACAGGCTGCAGCAGGGCACACTGGCTAAGGAGAATGGATCGAAGAGGGAATGCTAACCCGGTACTAAAAAAATGCTTGCTGAAGTCGGATGAGTTGGACCGAAAGATACAAATATCGCAGTCAAGCTGTAAACTATGACATAACGCATTCCGTTCTCTGGACTACATTCTGCTACTTAGGCCCTTTCAGGGTTTGGTAGCTGGAGATTGAGAATGAACCAAGCCAAACCAAACACACAAGAAAGTTGAGACCTTGCATAAGTCTCCAACACTTCATCCATAATAGTAGTGTCTGCTATGGAATCTTTTAAAGTATATTGTTGGTTCACAGAAACACATCAGCCCACAGTAATCTACATACAGTTTTTCATAAATGGCACTAACAAATCTTACAATGATGTTTGTTCCATGTTCCCTGCATGCTCTCAGACAATAAACCGCCAGTGGAGGAGGATGAGGAGGTCAAGTTGGGCATTAATCTAGTCCCTCTTGTGGAATTACCCCCACTTAATACTGATGGTAACCTAACCAGAAAAAAAAGTGTTCGCAAAAAAAAGGGTATTTTAGTATTTGTAATTTATTTATTGTTGATATATTTTGTCTATGTATTTTCTGCACATTGTTTTTTTTATGTTGTGTTCCTCTTGTAAAAGAAATACTAACAGTTAATTTTTTTCTTGCAACCAGTAGCGAGGTGTGATGATGATTTTAGGGTAAGCTGAGTCATGAACATAAAAGGACATAATCATTCACCTGTTCTAAAAATAGAAATCCAGTCAGGTAAGGCCGACTTAATTTGTGGCTATTGGGCTGTGAAAAAAAAATTGGGCTAATGACTGTCTCCTAGCTACCAATTGACCTGATTTCTGCGCTGTGTTTGGCTGGACTCAATCAGCTTTGCGCATTTGCTAACATGTCACTGCACTTAAACAAAAGTGACCATTACAATTTCAATTTCCAATTTTTTTCACATCTGTTTTATGCAAAGAGATGTCTTCTAATTCTAATTCTTTACAAAAATTTTGGGATAGCTTAGCCTATCCTGTCAATTGTAATGCTTCGCTACTGCTTGCAACACGTATTTCTATCTCAAGCTTTCAGAACTATTTATGTAAAATATTTGTTTTAACCTTTAGCGCGCCCTTGTAACACTCTAACGGACCAACTCGGCCTACAAAAACGGTGTGCGTAAAAAAAATTTGTTTTTAACGAGGCCACTCCCGACAGCCATTTTTTACTGCTGAATACGTCCCCCATATATACACGATATTTTGCCGGTTAAAGCATTGTATGTTAGATTACAAATGGCTTTTGAACAGTTTTAATTTTGTATACGCCGTTTGGAGCAAGCTGACTTTTTGCGAAAGGTGAAGTAGGTTGTTGGGAAAGATCTTTATCGAGTAGATCTGTTTATTTTGTTTATTTAAATGAAAGAACTACGTTTGAATTGGAAACTAACAGTTGTGTCGATATTGTAAACACAGCATCGATACATTTTTAGTGGTTTCCATGGTTTTCTATCGGAGCGACTAGGCCTAGCGGTCGAGTCCAAATTTTTTCTGAGATTTTCATAAATTTTCAACTTCTTCTTTTTGTATCTCAGAAACTAACAAACACACAACAAAAACAATAACACCCACATGTTCGTTATTCAATTGTGTCTCTACACACAAGAAAATCATATTTGTTGACAAACAAACAGAAAAGTTACCAATTTTAAAAGTCGACTACCATAGCGAGAAATTAAGAAATTAATTAGGTCAAATTACCGCAATTAAAAAATGGCTGTGTGCTAAAGGTTAAAGGGTAATAATAACCAAAATTGTCATATGTAGAATAGCTGACATCCATTTGGGTGCCTTGTCTGCATGTCCACCCTCAGAGAGGGTCTCACACATGTAGGCCACGAGCGGTCCTGTCCAACCATATCACAATTTGGTCATGAGGTTTAAGAAGGGAAATATACTAAAATAAACTCATTTGAATTATACCAATATGAATCATGTGGCCCTATAATCATTAAAATTGTCTTCATGTGACCCTTTAATCATTAAAATTGCCTTCATCTAACCCTTTAATCATTAAAATTTCCTTCATGTAACCCTTTAATCATTAAAATTGCCTTCATCTAACCCTTTAATCATTAAAATTGCCTTCATCTAACCCTTTAATCATTAAAATTGCCTTCATCTAATCCTTTAGTCATTAAAATTGCCTTCATGTGTTCCCTTTAATCATTAAAATTGTCATCATGTGTTCCCTTTAATCATTAAAATTGTCTTCATGTGTCCCTGTGATCATCATCATCATGCTGCCTTAATTCATCTGTCCTTTCTCTCCAATTATTTGAAGTATCTGTCCAGCAATGCATTTGCCATCTTACAGTTTGAAAGGAAGTCCATATTCACTCAATTGTTCTAGATATCATTTGTATTAGCTGTATATGTTTATAGACCTCAAATATCATCCTGATCTGTAGCCATGATCCAGCTGTAAATGGGTACTTGACTGTTATAGTTAAGGAAGTAACAGCAGCAAGGAAGGGAGCTGATCAGCCCATATGTGCACAGCCCTCACACATTTTGAACACAACCTGTAGTTTACAGTAAGAAACTGAATCAATGTGAAAACAAAAGAAATAGACAATTTGCAAGAAGTAGACAAAACTGCTGTTGTTTAGATAGACAATCAAAATAATATATTTGCAAAGTAAAATATGCAGTGTTTGTGTACGTTTGTTTGATCAGATTCTTTTTTTTTTTTTAAATGAACATTATACGAGGCATGTTCAAATGAAACTGGACCTAACTGCACCAAGTGAACATTAATACGATGCGCATGATGACATCACTTCTGATGTAAACAGCACATACCAACCATCAATGTTTGGTGACAAAAGTGTGGCAACGGGTCCAACCGAATTGCTGCATCAATTTAGGCGATGGCATCTTCTGGCGCAACAATATGTGCCTGACCTGGTCTCGGAAGATCCTTCGTTAACTTGCGTCCTTCTTTAAACGTCGTTGTCCAGTTTTTCACTATTGTCTTCAACACACTTATGTTCCCATACACTGCATGTATTCTGCGATGGTCTACATCCTTCAGCTGTTAGAAACCGAATCACCGCTTGCTGATCAACTCTGGGCGGATTCCGTATCACACCCGTCATGTTTTTAACAGTCTGCTGAGGAAACATCAGGAATCTGAGGTTTACATCAGAAGTGACGTCATCACGCACATCGTACGTATGTTGGTGCAGTTAGATCTGGTTTCATTTTAACACGCCTCGTATTCTATAGTTTACCGATTTTGAATTTCCCCTTGTCATTGATCACTTTGACACCTTAAGAATCTGTAATCGTATCACTGAACAGATATGACCCCACCTAACAAAAGTTGACACCCCCTTAACTCCCTGATGAGGGTGTCTGTTGTGGTATTACTGTGTGCATACAACTAACCAGGACATCTCATCAGGACAAGGCACAATACACTGACCAAGACCACAATCTCTCTTCCATGTAGCGTTCCCTGGAAACAGGCAGTTTTCAAGGCAGCCTGACTGACGAGATGTGGGTCAATGTGATCCCCATAGTAGTGAGCGCCACGCAGATGAAGCCAAGCATAGTACAACCGCCTGGAGGACCGCAGTCCACATTCATTAGTATGATCGGGATGTGAGGAAAGCTACTACAATCCGCCACTTAACGTCCTTTTCAGGGTGCACAAAAGGGTAACTTACTCATTGTGGTCATTAAACAACAACAAACAACAACTGTTTGCATACACTTTTGATCCCCTTTATTAATGTTGTAATTTTTATCTTATTTTAATATGAAAAGTAAAAAAGAAAACTAACCTTAATATGCTGTATTCTGTTGATCACAAAATATTAAGGTTACTTTTTTACTCCATCTCGTGTTTCTGTTTTAAAGTTGAGAATTTATTGTAAAACATTTGACTTTTGGTTTGGGATAGAAGACTAACACATGGTCAGGCAAAACATACTGATCAGGCTATGTTAGGGTCAGGTGAGCATACTGATGAAGACCACACCTCACTTTCATACTGTTCTCCTTGGAAATAGGCTGTCTAACTAATGAGATAGGTATCAACATGATCCCCATAGTAGTGAGCGACACGCAGATGTGCCAAACATAGCACAACAGCCTGGAGGACCCAGGTTCACCTTCATCAGCATGTTCAGGATATGAGAAAATCTACTGCAACTTGCCTCCTTATGCATACTCATTGTGGACATTCAACAAGAAGAAAGACTTTTAGTTTGTATTTAGTATTCTTGATCAACTACAATCATCCTGCTAAGTTGCCAAGAACAAAGGTTTGAAGAGTTCTTGAACAATATCTGTGTTGACCCTAAGGTCTAAATGATGGAGATTAAGTAACAGGTCGACTTAACTCTGCCAATATTTTCCTGGGGGTTGGGGTATTACCAATACTCAACTATGGATGTGAATGCTGGAAAATATCAAAGGCATTGGAAAAGAGGCTAAATGCATTCGAGAATACGTGTCGTAGGAAACATTGGCTGGGAGGAATTCATAACCAACAAAACAATTAGAGAAGTCACCAATCAACAATATGTTTCGTCACTCATCAGGAAAAAACGGTGGTCATTCATTGGACATGTTCTTAAAATGGATAGCGACAGACTCCCTCTGCAAGTGTTTATGTGGTCATGATATGGCAGCAGGAAAAGAGGAAGACCAAAATAAACTCTCCACAGAACAATCGTCAGAGAGGGTTCCACTATCGGCTTGAGCAACATACATGAACTAAAAAGAGTGGCGTGACACAGATCAAACTGGAGAGAACTGGTTTCTGCCTTATGTGCCGGGTACGGAATGACACTTAAAGAACATTGATTGATTGATTGGGGAATGCAAACTCATCATATAAGGAAGATTGCTACAGAAACCCCTAAACCAAGAGCTCACAGACCAAATTATTCCAACTGACATCATAGGCATATGCTACTTAGGAACCAAAGGACAGGGAAGATAGAAAAACATAATTCTTGACCGGGTAGTAACACAGACTATCTCTATGCACATTTTATTTTCATGCTGGATTAGTTTATTTAAAAAAAATTTCATCCAGATACTGACATGGTAGAAAGGTTGATAACATGTGGAGTATTGAAATATTATTAGCAGATAGTATTAATAGTTTTATTGGGAAAAATATTAAAATTAGATATTGAAATTGAAAATAAATAAAGAAAAACAACACATCTAGGTAAGATATATATATCATTACAATACCAATGTTGAACCAGTCTTCTGTGGTTAGGCATGTTTGCCGCATGGAAGATGATAGGCTGCCAAAGGATATTCTCTATTGGATGTCCAACACTGCGATTCAAGGACAAATGCAAGAGGGACATAAAGTAATGCGGCATCCCATCCGAGGGCTGGGAAACGATTGCTCAGGATCGAGCTGTTCGGAGACAGTCAGTTGGAAGGGGCATAGTGGCTGATGACGCTCGTAGAGACCTGGCTCCAGAGAAAAGAGAAAGACTGAAGATACAAGGAACAGCCAGGCAAGCTAGCCTCCTCAGCATGGTTGTACAATTTGTGGCAGGAGCTGTCATTCGCGGACCGGCCTTTGCAGTCATAGCAGACTGTCAAAATACAGGAGACAGACCTCGAGAAAACTCAGAGGGCGCCACGTGCATGGTCTACATAGACTGAGACGCCTATGATTGCAATACCAATTGATGGAGAGAGTGTTGGAAGTCTGTATTCTGCTATGCATTGTGTTTATAGACTAAGAAAAGGCTTTTGATAGCGTGGGAATAAATACAGTGGTAAATGCCATAAGGAACCAGGGTATTGACCAAAAAAATGCCTGACAGAGAAGATAGAGAATTGCTCAATTGATACCTATACACCGCAGAGTTAGTGGCCCACCGCAAGCAATGATGGCGACATAATCAGACAGTTTTGTCTTGATGATGTAACTTGCGCTGTATTTGGATTATAGTGAGGAAGAAACTGCTGGTCATCAACCTCACTCTCTGGTCAAGAACTACCTTGGGCCAGTGGCGAGACATAAGTCAAGACGACTGGAGGTAATTTAGAATGCAGGCACTATGGACCCAGCACCTTTGAGACCAGGGGTCACTTGAACCCACGACGTTTTAGTTCATCTCTCAGAGAAGTGAGTGCCTTACCTCTCAACCACAGCAACCAAAGAGTACAACAAGGAGATAGCATCTCTTCAAAACTATTCTCAGCTGTCCTTGAACATAGATGGTGAGATGTTCTCACACCTACATTTTGCAGACAAACGTTATCTTTAGACGCATCATTGCAGAAGCCGAACAAAGTCTAAACGAGCTGAATAAAGCAGGCAAGGCAGTTGGTCTGAACATAAATAGAAAGAAGACCTAGTTTATACTGAACACTGTCTGCACTTCAGGGAAGCTGCTACTGGAAAATAAGCCCATCGAAAATGAAAATGCGTATGTCTACCTGGGCCAGAAAATTAACAATAACTACAACATTGATAAGATCTCATACAGGTGAACTGTGGGTTGGTTCAGCATCAAACACTTTAAACTGATACTCCAGCAGATGACAGACGTCAAGGCCAGGGTCCATATCCTCAATAGCAATGGTATATGGATGTGAGATTTGGAGCCTACACAAATCAGATGCAGAGATGCTCTCTGCTTGAAAAAGCAATATAATGAAAAGTCTTAAACATCTCCTTGAGAGACCACACCTGAAATGCAGACATCCACTACTAAACAGTTTCAGGATCTCGTCAACTCTGCATCAATATGAAAGTACAGATGGGCCGGCTGTGTGGTCCGCATATCCAAGGATAGATGGATGAGGAATGTGTCTTCTGCATCACACCCAATGGACCATCGTAGTACCCTAGGACAAACATGGATTCATGTAGCTTTTGGCTACCCAACATCAAGCAACCTTGCCTGATTGAATACAGGATTCAAGTAGCTTTTGGCTACCCGACATTGGAGCAACCTTGCCTCATTGAATACCAGGATTAAAATAGCTTTTGGCTACCCGACATCTGAGCAACCTTGCCTGATTGAATACCAGTATTCAAATAGATACAGGCCTATCAGTCTACTGAGCTGTGTAGGAAAACTAATGGAGCGTATGATAAACACCAGACTGATGTGGCATCTGGAAGAAAAACACATACTAATTCCACAGCAAGTAGGCTTTAGACAGCACAGATCCACTGAGGATCAGATCACTCTCATAGCCCAAGAAATAGAGGATGCTTACCAGGAGAAAAAACAGACAGTAGCGGTTTGGGTGGATCTAGAAAAGGCATTTGACAAGGTCTGGAAAGAGGGACTTAAAGTCAAGCTACGAAGAAGTGAAGTTTGTGGGAAAATATATAGATGGATCAGCCACTACCTCAAAAACAGAACAGCCAGAGTTCAAGTACAAGAGCAGATGAGCAAAAAGGTGACACTTGAGCAGGGAGTACCCCCAAGGAGGAGTATTGTCACCGACACTCTTCCTGGTGTATATAAATAACATCACAGAGAATATACCAAGAAGAGTCCACAGCTCCATGTTTGCAGACGATCTGGCTATGTATCCCTCTGAAAAGAATCTCACCATAGCAAGTAATCGGATGCAGCAGGCCCTAACATCGTTGGAGCAGTGGGCGAACTCATGGCTGGTCAAAATAAATGAGGAAAAAACATGTACGATATTCTCATTTTCAAACAAACCCCAAAACACCAAAATAAGTCTTAACAGCAAATACCTGCGTCCAAACGACAACCCAAACTACCTGGGAATCACATTTAACTGGCGCATGATATGGAAGAGTCAGATCGAGAGAAACCGAATGAGAGCCAGAGAAAGAATGGCAATCATGAGGAAACTTGCTGGCACAAGCTGGGGAGCAGACGAAAGTATACTAAAGAAACTGTACACTAGAAGAGTGAGACCAGTTCTCGAGTATGGCATTGCGGCATGGACAACAGCAGCAAAGGCGAACTTTGACAAAAATTAGCAAACTTCAAAACCAAGCCATGAGAGTTATAACAGGAGGCATGAAGTCAACACCAATTGTAGAACTTGAAAAGATTACAAAACTGCAATCCATGGCCGACAGAAGAGACTGCAGAGCCCAGCAGCAAGCAGAGAAACTCAGAAGACTGACAGACCATCCAATGCATCAGAGACTAAATAATTTTGGAAATGGGAAAATAAAGCGGAGAAACTTTGCAGAAATAGGCAAAGCTAAGACGAGCGAAGACCCTATGAATGCATTAACAACACCAAAGCCCATCCCTACTGTACGCAAACCTACCTGGAGGCAGCATATATTTCCAGAGGTGGTAGAAAATATACCAGGTATTGGAAAAAAGAACAGCCAGACTGAACAAGAAAGAAGAGACATAACCCTGAGGTACATAACGAAAAACTACCCAAGCATGGACTGGACCCATGCATTCACCGACGGTTCTGTAACAAACACAGAACGGAGGGGCAGGGGTATTCCTGAGTCTACCAAATGGTAGAAAAATAACACTGTCAGTGGCAACTGGAAAATATTCAAGCAATTTCAGAGCGGAGACAGAGGCACTGAGGACTGCAGTAGAAGAAATGGTGACAGGCAAAAGAAATGAAAGCCATATAGTCCTGTTTACAGATGCCCTGGCCGTAGTCACAGCACTAAAAAGCCAGAAAAATACAGAACTTAATGATTTAAGAGCAGTACTCTGTCAACTATGCCAGCAGTCCGCACCAAAAAGAGTAGTGGTATAGTGGGTTCCATCCCACTGTAACATCCAAGGCAACGAGGAGGCAGACTGGCAAAAGAAGGTGCAAGACTACCACAACCAGATTCTAGTGTGACCAACGAAGAGTCCAAAAGGTTTATTAGGGCCAGATACATGGCCAAATGGGAAACAGAACATACTGGCTACACAAAAAATGATGCCTACTACCAGCTGAACAGAAGAGGGCAGGTCGTGGTCTTCAGACTCCGCACAGGCCACAACAGACTGAGGTACCATCTATTCAATAAACTGAAGATAGGTGGCACTAACGAATGCACCTGTGGCATAGGGAAAATGACCGCTGAACATCTGCTGCAAAATTGCCCGACATACGAGGACCAGAGGAAGCACATGTGGCCATCACCAGTGGCAACACTAGACAAGCTCTATGGCAGTGTCGACAGCCTCAGGATGACAGCTGCTTTCTTCAAACAAATTCAAGTTGACGTATGACAGCGTACGAAGAAGAAGAAGAATACCAGGATTCAAGTAGCTTTTGGCTACCCGACATCGGAGTAACCTTGCCTGATTGAATACCAGGATTCGCATAGCTTTTGGCTACCCGACATCGGAGTAACCTTGCCTGATTGAATACCAGGATTCAAGTAGCTTTTGGCTACCCGACATCGGAGCAACCTTGCCTGATTGAATACCAGGATTCAAGTAAGTATATTATCGGCTCACCACAAGTCACCAAACGAGTAGCATTGAGTTATAGGTTTTCAGTTTCTTATGAAGTTTTGTCTGTGGAATTGTGGAATGTAACTTTAGATATCACTTGACATTCTGTTTTGTCTGTGGAATGCAGCTTTGGAGATCACTTGACATTTTGTTTGTCATTTCATGTTATTTGTGGCCCACAGTATTTTGTGTTTCATATTTTGAATGTGTTCATTCCTTATAAAACCTGCTATATTGTACGCTGGCATGGACTCATGATCAGTAACATGTTGCAAAATGAAGAACACATTCATAAGAAGTTGTATGTAGAAAGCTTGACTCTACTCTAAACATTATAGCACCGTATATCGCAAGTAAGTTGAGACCACTTTACGTCACTTTTCCTTATTACAATATAAATGGTCATCAAAGTTAAAACCTGAATTCCAAACTTGCTAAGACATAGTATCATTTTCTCCTTCTGTATTCGTTCTGAAAAATAATAAGACATAGTATCATTTTCTCCTTCTGTATTCGTTCTGAAAAATAATAAGACATAGTATCATTTTCTCCTTCTGTATTCGTTCTGAAAAATAATAAGACATAGTATCATTTTCTCCTTCTGTATTCGTTCTGAAAAATAATAAGACATAGTATCATTTTCTCCTTCTGTATTCGTTCTGAAAAATAATAAGACATAGTATCATTTTCTCCTTCTGTATTCGTTCTGAAAAATAATAAGACATAGTATCATTTTCTCCTTCTGTATTCGTTCTGAAAAATAATAAGACATAGTATCATTTTCTCTTTCTGTATTCGTTCTGAAAAATAATAAGACATAGTATCATTTTCTCCTTCTGTATTCGTTCTGAAAAATAATAAGACATAGTATCATTTTCTCCTTCTGTATTCGTTCTGAAAAATAATAAGACATAGTATCATTTTCTCCTTCTGTATTCGTTCTGAAAAATACGTGACGTTTACAGCGAGGCTGCGACATCTGAGCATTTTGGCACGACACATCCAATTTCCGCTGACTTTTTGGGAACCGGGTTTGCCTTCCCACTGCGATCCTGTCTCTTAGCCAGATTACACTAGTGCAGCCTTTTTGTCAAGTCGACCCAGCTATAAATGGGTACCTCAGTCAGGGAAGGAAAAGGCAGCAAGGAAGGGAACTGGCCACCCCATCTCACTCAAGGGGATCCAAATGGGGCAGTGATCATGGAATACAAGACTCGTATGCCTCAAAGCCTCTCTTGCCCAGGTCTACCTCACCTACACGTTGGCGGATCCTGTTATACCAATAATCTTGCCAAAGGTTGGGTGTTAACCCCAGCGGGAGATAAAATGGAACAGCAAACGAGGTTAAGGCGAAGTCAGAGCCCTCAGCCAGATGGGGGAGGTGGAGCACACTCTACCACAGAACAAGTGTTGAAGACAGAGGTACCAGGTCAGGAGGCTCACTAGCAACAATGGTATCATACAACCCTCCCTGGCAAACGAGAAGAAGAAAAAGATCTCACACAAGAGGTGGCTTAGTATAATGAAGTCTCTTTTCTTCTTTTGCATTTAGGCCTTTTCATCATGCTAAATCTGTAGTCACGTCACTAGGACAAAGTCCACATCTGTAGTCACGTCACTAGGACAAAGTCCACATCTGTAGTCACGTCACTAGGAGAAAGTCCACATCTGTAGTCACGTCACTAGGAGAAAGTCCACATCTGTAGTCATGTCACTAGGACAAGTCCACATCTGTAGTCACGTCACTAGGACAAGTCCACATCTGTAGTCACGTCACTAGGACAAAGTCCACATCCGTAGTCATGTCACTAGGATAAAGTCCACATGTGTAGTCACATCACTAGGACAGTCCACATCTGTAGTCACATCACTAGGACAAAGTCCACATGTGTAGTCACATCACTAGGACAGTCCACATCTGTAGTCACATCACTAGGACAAAGTCCACAGTCCTCTCCAGGTACGAGTGACGGCCCCTCAGTTTCTGCATTAGCTCTGCTGCCTCTGGCCAGGTCTGGCGGCGTAGGTGTTTGTATGCTTGGCAGTGCTGTAGGATGTATTCAGAGGTCTGAACACCCGTTCCACATGGGCAGTCACTTGTGTGTGATACTGAAGTCTCTAACACTTCATTCCTGACAAGCAGTTAAATCATTACTGTTTTTTATATACTTTCTGCAACATCTACATATAACAGTTATTTAGTTTAAAATATGGTGTTAACATTGATATCAGAGTTTAATGGCTTCATTTTATCAGCAAGAAAGTTTATTTGCTGGAAAATTAGAGTTGGATATGTGTAGATATGGAAAACCCACCAGTTATTACGGATTGAAATTTCAGCATAACAAACTTAATTCTCGATAATTTTTCTCTGAATTGTTATGCTGATCTTGGTGATCTTTGTTTAAAATATGAGTGGACATTTATATTGTAACGCTGTTGCCATAGTAACTCGGATTTTTTCAGCAGTACTGTACTTCTTGTCTTTTATCATTTTGATGTTGCACTCATACTTTAAACAATTTTTGTGAATATTTCAGTCAATTACTTCTTAAATTAGCCATCAGGGACGGCGTGGCCTAGTGGTTAAGTGGCCCGGCTCACAAGCCGAAGGTGCTGGGTTCGATCCCCATCACAGCACTGGCCGTTACCCCGGGGAAGCAAACCCTTAGAAAATGCAGGAGGAAGCAGATCCTTACATAAAATGCATGCTGAAGTCGGATGCACTGGGCCGATAGGCGCAAAATAAAAACACAGTGCACCGCCTTGGGGATTAGAAAAATAAGGCGAACGCAAAAAAAAAAAAAAAATTAGCCATCGCTTTTATTCATTTTCCCATTTAAATGGTTACAATAAGAGATGAAAAATAAGGGAAACACTTCAAGTGTTTAGATACAGTTGTTTAAAATCAACTATTCATTAAAGAAACGAAAAATCAGTAAAAACAGTAGGGTATGGTAATCTTTGAAAATAACGAAACAACTTTTATTTATTATATTTAACAGCATTATAGTGTTAATTTACTGTCACTATCATCCATTACGTAGTCGTGGTCTGCATCATAAAAATTTGGTTTCATCTTCAGTGAAAGAAAGAAATATTTCAGTCCAGTATTACAAGTCAGATGATGAGCTGCTGTTTGGTCTGTCTCACGGAGCGTATGCTGGAATACTTTGTGCATTTCTTTTTGTTTCCTGTGTGTTAATTCTGACTATTGTGCATATTGTTAAAAGGTGAGTGAAACCCATCAGTTGTGGATATTTTTCTCATATTCTTCTTCTTCAGTGTTTATCCTGAAAAGGATGTTATAGTTTACAGCGAGGTTGCGACATCTTTCAGCCTGACACATATGATTTCAGCTGGGTTTTTTTTGGTACTGTGTTTGCCTTTCCACTGTGGTCCTTATCTCTTGGCCAGATTACACTAGTGACTAGTGCAGCCTGTTTCCAGAGATGCCACAATAGGATCTTGGTCAGCTATGGTTTGCTGTCAGCTCATTCACTGCTGCATCTTTCCCCCCTTTTTCTCATATGAAATTATGTAAAATACTTAAGGATAACTACACAGACAATTGTGATGACAAGGAAATCTTCAAGAATAATATTAATTTTCATGTCCCCATAAAGCAAAAAATTAAATTGCACTCTTTAGTGCCCGTATTTCAATGCACTTGATTCCAACAGACATTTGTCAGGTTTGCATTTCTTAAAGCTGGATTGTCCTCAGCAGGGTATCAGGTTTGTTTCTCAACCTGCCTGGCTTAAGCAGACTTGCTGACAGCTGTACTATCACCGGCAAAGCTCTTAGGGGCATACCAGATCATCTATCATGACATGGTAAAGAGGAGAGGAAAGGCATAAGTGTGGTTAGAAAATTTCCCTCGCGTCGATCCGAGGACACCCCCTAAATCGGAAATAATGAATAACACTACTGGTCATTATTATACATGTAATAATAGGTGACTAAGGAGGATCGTGCATGGGGCTAGCAACCTTATCATGTAGAACAAAATGGTACAGAACAGAAAACACCATTACAAGAACATATGATTGGCATCCTATCAGTCTCGAGAGACAATGGACTTTACTTGATTATGACATCACAAAAAGTTAATGTTTTGGTAATCCTTGATATGATTTAACCTATAAATACACATTCTACTGGTGTGTAGGATGGCTGGAATCATATAATTACCAATTCTATATTTCATACCGCGTCTGGTCAGTGATAATTGTCAATCAATTTGCATTTGTGTACTTTCCGAACCAAGAATTAGTGACGCTGGAATGTGTATTAATGAACATAAAGTGTAAAATTTCAGTAAAATTGTCAGTTTTGGCGTTGTAGGATTCATGTATGTAGTAAACGATCAGCTTGTTGTAGGATTCACATACGTAGTAAACAATCAGCTTATTGTAAAAGAACACATACATTATCTTTTTATTAATTAGCTCTTGGGGATTCTAGTTAATATAACTAAGAGACAAGTGGCTTTCCTTCCCACCAAGATTAGAAGCTAGAAATGTATCTGGCACCTTCCCCAGGCTTCCTGATAGAAGAGGCCAACTTGCAGTGTAGGCCATGTGTTTCTACTGGTGTATAAATGGAAAATGATGCACCTTGAGTGAAACCCTTTACAGGCTAAGTCTTGAAACTGGAAATATATATTTTCATAAGAGCGTCTTTGCCTCACACAAATACTATTTATTTACAAACGAGGTTCAAATGTTTTACTTGAACAAAATAAAACTGAAAGATTGCATTGAACAGAATAATAATTACGGTAGTTAGTAACTTCTAAAGGGTTAAAAAGGATGCAAACATTGAACTCAGTGGGAATAAATATTGATTCAGGGGACGGCGTGGCCTAGTGGCATGGCTCACAATCCGAAGGTGCTGGGTTCGATCCCCATAACAGCACCGGCCGTTACCCCGGGGAAGCAAACCCTTCGAAAATGTAGGAGGAAGCAGATCATTACATTAAATGCATGCTGAAGTCGGGTGCATTGGGCCGATAGGCGCAAAATAAAAACCACAGTGCAAAGCACACTGCCTTGGAGATTAGAGAAATAAGGCGAATGCCCAAAAAAAAAAAAATATTGATTCCAGAAATATGTACCGGTATTGTTTTTTTTCTTAAACCCTGTGTAAAGTGGTCCGCTGGGGTCTTTGTGTATGACAAAGACAAGAATATCACCAATGCCCCACAGAGCATGTCATTAGAGGTGACTGTATGACATGGCATAACATCTGCCATGGTTAGGTACTTTGTTAAGAGCAGCATGGATAGCGTCTAACAGGCTGCGGGTCTACTTTGCTCTGGTGTTTGAGTCTAATTTAGATGAACTCTATGCAGGTCCCAGCTCTAGTATAAGCTGGATGTAGCCGGGAGAATGATTTCTCGATTAGCGGGCTAGGCTCGAGCAGCTTAATACTCCAATACGTTGGGACAATGGAGAGTGGTTAACTGATGTGTGCGTTCATCTTAAAAGACTCAAACACTAGAGCAAAGTAGATCCATGCTACTCTAAACAAACCACCTAACCATGGCCAGTGTTATGCCATGTCACACAGTTAGTCGCCTCTTACGACATGCTCTCTGTGAGGCAGTGGTGCTATTCTTGTCATACACAAAGACCCTGACAGACCACTCGGCAAGAGAATCATTCATACCCACTTAATTTGTTTTACAGTTGTTTTCTACTTATATTTCGTCTACCTTCTTCTTCATTCGTTCTCAAACTCCCGCTACTAAGTCCTGAACAGGGCTTTGCAAGTAGCGGGATGTAGTCCAGAGAATGGAATGCGATGTGTCGCTAGTTTACAGCTTGACTGCGATTTTTGCCCCTTTCGGTCAGACACATCTATCTTCGGCAGCTCTTCCACCTTATATATAGTAAACATAGTTACCTATGAGAATACCCAATTGTAAATTATGTTTGTCTGAATTTGTTTATTCCCAGAAGACACAAAATCACTGTGACCAAACAGAGTACAAGTATTGGCAATGAAATGACCGAGAAGATGATCCAAGCGCCTCAAGTATAAATGAATGTGTTTGAGCGTGGGGGTTTGGATGTTTGCTCATTTTTACTTCTCTTGTTTATTATTTACTTAGTCACTGCTCTTCTACCCTGGGGTGTAAAGTCTTCTACCTTACTTAGTCACTCCTTTTCTACCCTGGGATGTAGAGTCTTCTACCATACTTAGTCACTCCTCTTCTACCCTGGGTTGTAGAGGTACATTTATTGATGAATGATCTGCCAGACTATAGGTCATTTGTGATCACATTTACTTAGCTACTTGTGCACAGCCTGAAAATGAACCGTTTGCTTACGTTACCTACCTACCAAATTACACACACGAATAACACTCATGGTAACAGTTGAGCCAACCTAAAACGCTAACTAAACCCCATGTTGGTTGTTGCCACATAGCATCGGAATCTCACTACTTATAAACAAATTTCCTTTATATGCATAGTATCAGATATTCATATTTTAATTGAATTATTGTTTCGGAGTTGGGGGGTGGTCTTGGCAAGTTAGATACTATTCTGAGAGCGACAGAGCCATATGGGGAAAATCCTCGGCGATGAAGTCAAGCCCTCGCCTTTAACCTTTAATAGAATTATTGACAATTTGGGTGATTATCTTCAAGAACTGAGAAATGACTTTATATTTGGTCAGGCTGGTGACGATACATCTGAATTAGATGTGGGTAATCAATTCAATACACGCCAGATTAGTTGAAAGGGGAAAGTAGCAATATTGATGACATGACAACGATTTGAACAGACATTTTAAAAATAATAATTCCCGGTGTAATTTATTTCCACTCAATATTTTTTTGCATTATCACTTCACCTAGTCATTCCTCTTGCATACTTTAGGGGGGTGTAGAGGTCTGTTTGTAAATACTTGCAATTAAGTGTGCGGACAAACAGGTGATTGATATGTTGTGTCTTTGCATGATGGAGAGGCCACTATTAGGTAAGAATTTCACCTCATAACATTTTTGCTTGGAAAGCAGCTGACAGCCAAGGGTTCTTTTATGTGCACAGTATGTACACAAGACCTGCAAGTTTATTGTCCACCTCCCTCGAGACCATGAAACTTACGTGATTCAAACACTCCATTGTTTCGTATGTTCCTTTGTTGAGGCAACCAACCATTTGTTTGGCATTATACTAATATAAATGTTATTATGAATGCTTCATGTGATAAATTTGTTCTGTTCCTAAGAATCGACTTCATTGCATGTCAGGCATACATACAGGTCATTAAATCTAATAATCATTTTTAGCTTAAATAGTTTGGTTTCAATTGATTCTGTGTGCGTTTACTTGAACTACAAGAATTGCTGATCTTGCTTCAGAGATAATACAACAAAAATTTTGTCAATTTCATTGGACAGCAACAGGTTGCCAAGGGAACATTAAACACCAATACACTAACACATCATCTTGTAGTGCTGTATAAAAACAAAAAATGAAATTTCACAAACTCATGTTTTAGAAGTCTGTTTTGGTTGCAGTGGGCAGCTATTTTCTGTTCATGGCACATCAAAGCTGGCAATGGTTGATAATTATTTTTTCTATTAATGCATAAGTACATTTTTTGTCCCGTTTCCTTTCACAAATAATATCAAGCGATCACTGCTAGCACAAATGTGAAGAAGACACAGCAGTTGTATTTGTTCACATTCTCAGGCAGGAAAATCTTGTGGCTACGGAAAATATCAAGAGCAACAAGAGTAAAAGAAGACACCAAAAAAAAAAGATATGTAATGACATGATAATCTGGATGGAAAAACTGCATTTTGTTTTGTAAAAGAACACAAGCAGCTGATAATGGTTCACAACATTGAAACATAGATGGGGTGTTTGAATGATATGTGCCTGAATGAGCAAAATACAGATATTAACTAAGAAAGACAAAACTCTGCAGAGAGAAACCATATTGTGTAGTATTTCAAAATGATTTGTTTATTATTTGTGGCATCAACATCAATTCAGACATGGATATAAAATATTCAGCAATCTTATGTTCAATGATTAGTAATTTAAAGAATAAACTGAGTCAAACTTCTCTAAATTAGGTCAAACTGTTGTTTCGAATGCACACAATGAGTAAGTTACTCTTTAGTGCACCATGAAAATGACGTTAAGTGGTGGGTTGCAGTAGCTTTCCTCACATCCCGAGCGTGATTATGAAGGTGGACTGGGGTTCTCCAGGCAGATGTGCTATGCTTAACTTCATCTGTGTGACACTTACAAATACGGGGATCATGTCGATCCACATCTCATCAGCTAGACTGCCTTGAAAACAGCCTGTTTCCAGTGAACGCTACATGGAAGAGAGATAGTGGTCTTGGATGGTATATTGTGCCTGACGCGACGTCCTAGTCAGTATGTTTTGCCTGACAGGACTAGCGTCTCAGAAATGCATTGATGGAAATTTGAAGCAAGAATCAAATGGCTTTAATTCACTACATTTGTATCTGCACTGCCAATATAGTAGTAAGAAACATATTGACTGCTTTAGGGATAAATTAAGAAACTATCATTTGTTTAATACCCAAATTTACAAACACTATCATCCTTCAATATCTTCCAGGCCTTCCAAATAGTTGAATATCACAGATTGTCAATAGATGAAAACATCACAGCAAGGTTATTTCTTTTTCTGTTATCATACATTAACAATCAAACAACATAGGAATATCCCAACAAATGAACAAATAGGAATTTCAAGATCTAATTCATCTTCATCATCATCATGAAAATCTTTTCAGATCACTGTGGGTCACAAGTCTTCACAACAACTACTTGGATTTCATTACATATTAACTCTTTGGGATCAAGATGCTGAGATGCAGCAGCCAGTGACCCATAGCTGACTGCTAGCATCAGGGCCAGAGTTGCCAAGACCCTTCCACGGTGATCCTGGATAACATGCTGCAACAGAGCAGACTGGCTAAGTAGAAGGTATCAAAAAGAAAGGCTAACCCAGTACTCAAAAATGCCTGCTGAAGTTGGATGTGTCAGCAAATATCAGTCAAGCTGTAAACTATGACACAACGCATTCTGTTCTCCGGATTACATCCTGCTGCTTGCAAAGCCCTTTTCAGGGCTTTGTAGCGAGAAATTGAGAACAAACGAATAAGATTATAATTCTTTATAGCTTGTATCGCCCGGCACTGGCCGCCGAAAACCTATAAATGACTGCGTGTCTTGACCAAAATGAACCTCTGAAACATACGTTTGTGTTTCGCGATTTTGTTTGCCGAATTTAATTATTTTTATGATTGTACACAATGGTTGCTCCAGAGCAAGCACAATTGACGTTTAACTGTACAATTTTTTCTGGCAGGTCAATTTCAGTGCGTGTTATGGAATTTGTCCACCCATATAATGCAATGAAAGTTAGGCTTCAAGACCATAGAAATGATTTATAATTTGATAAGTCCAATGATTACACATCTGGATTACTCATAAATATTCAACACACGTCCGATTCAGATTTGACTGAGACACATAGTACGAAAGGTATGTCTATAGAAATTGATGGATATATCGGCGGACACGCACTGCGGTAAGTTGGAAAAAAAATGTTTTTCTCCAATTTCCACCAATGCATTCACGTCATTTAACGCTTCATATTACCGTAATAAATAATTTTACCACTACACCATCAGACGCTCATTGATGTATAGAAGTACTTACTCCAAATTAAACAAACAGCAGTAGCTGCAATGTTATATCATCTTGAGACCACAGGCAGAAAGTACTGCAACGAGACATCTTCATGCAACAGGAAGAAGTGAACCATCCTGTGATTAACTATATCTGTAAGGATGGGAATGTATAGTATCTTGTAACACTCACCAATTATTCAACAAAACTACATCGGTGTGGATGGGAATGCATAGTATCTTGTAACACTCACCAATTATTCAACAAAACTACATCGGTGTGGATGGGAATGCATAGTATCTTGTAACACTCACCAATAATTCAACAAAACTACATCGGTGTGGATGGGAATGCATAGTATCTTGTAACACTCACCAATTATTCAACAAAACTACATCGGTGTGGATGGGAATGCATAGTATCTTGTAACACTCACCAATTATTCAACAAAACTACATCGGTGTGGATGGGAATGGATAGTATCTTGTAACACTCACCAATCATTCTTCTTCTTCTTCGTACGCTGTCAGACGTCAACTTGAATACGTTCAAAGAAAGCAGCTGTCAACACTGCCATAGAGCTTGTCTAGTGTTGCCACTGGTGATGGCCACATGTGCTTTCTCTGGTCCTTGTATGTCGGGCAATTTTGCAGCAGATCTTCAGCGGTCATTTTCCCTGTACCACGGGTGCATTCGTCAGTGCCACCTATCTTCAGTTTATTGAATAGATGGTACCTCAGTCTGTTGTGGCCTGTGTGGAGTCTGAAGACCACGACCTGATCCCTTCTGTTCAGCTGGTAGTAGGCATCATTTTTTGTGTAGCCAGTATGTTCTGTTTCCAATTTGGCCATGTATCTGGCCCTAATAAACCTTTTGGACTCTTTGTAGGTCACACTAAAATCTTCTTGTGGTAGTCTTGCACCTTCTTTTGCCAGTCTGTCTGCCTCCTCGATGCCTTGGATATTACAGTGGGATGGAACCCACTGTACCACTACTCTTTTTGGTGCAGACTGCTGGCATAGTTGACAGAGCACTGCTCTTAAATCATTAAGTTCAGTATTTTTCTGGCTTTTTAGTGCTGTAACCACGGCCAGGGCATCTGTAAACAGGACTATCTGGCTTTCATTGCTTTTACTGCAGCCTTCAGTGCCTCTACCTCCGCTCTGAAATTGCTTGAGAATTTTCCAGTAGCCACTGACAGTGTTATTTTTCTACCATTTGTTAGGCTCAGGAATACCCCTCCCCCTCCATTCTGTGTTGTGTTTGTTACAGAACCGTCGGTGTATGCATGGGTCCAGTCCATGCTTGGGTAGTTTTTCGCTATGTACCTCAGGGTTATGTCTCTTCTTTCATTTTCAGTCTGGCTGTTCTTGTTTCCAATACCTGGTATATTTTCTACCACCTCCGGAATGATATGCTGCTTCCGTGTGGGTTTGCGTACAGTAGGGATGGGCTTTCACCAATCATTCAATAAAACTACATCGGTGGGGTTGGAAATGCATAGTATCTTGTAACACTCACCAATCATTCAATAAAACTACATCGGTGTGGATGGAAATGCATAGTGCTGTGTAATATTAAAGTGAAGTAAAATGACACTAGATGGAGATACAACAAAATAAATTGTGATTTGTATTGGTTTGGTCTCGTGTGCCTTCTATCAGCTGACAAACATTTGGAAATCAAAATCATTGAGCGGACACACTAAGCTCAGGCTGTTTAACTTCCAACGTAATATCAGTGCTAACTTATCGATGTGAAGGCTGTAAAATGACAAGGACATTAGAAAATAAACTTAATGCTTTTGAAAATAGATGTCGAAGAAAACATTAGCTGGGAAGAATTATTATTCTTCATCGTTCATTCTCAAACTCCTGCTACCAAACCCTGTAAAGGACTTGGCAAGTAGCAGGATGTAGTTCGGAGAAGAGAATGTATTGTGTCGTAGTTTACAGCTTGAATACGAAATTACACCTTTCAGTCCGACACATCCAACTTCAGCATGGTGTTTTTGGGTACCGGGTTAGTCTTCAATTTTCGATCCCTTCTCAATGGCCAATCTGCCCTGTATTATCAACCAACCATTTGTTTCTACCATTATAATAAAAAGGAAGTGCACATACATCGAATGTGTGTTTAAAACGAAGAACAGACTTCCATTACAGACAATTATGTGGGATCCAACTGGCACCATGGGATGGCCAAAAGAAACTCTCTGCAGAACGATTATCAAAGAGGACGCAACTATGGGTCTAAACAACATACAAGAACTTAGATAAGTGGTACTAGAAACAACACTGGAAGAGAAACTTTATGGACCTATATGTGAATTACAAAAGACCGTGAAGTTTTTACAAGAGACAACATTGCTGATATAGACATATTTTCAAGCGAACGAAAGATGAAGGCAGCAAGTGGCACCCCACCGTTCAAAAAGGTGAGTACTTATTTCTGCCTTATGCAGCCTGTTTGGTGCTCAAAGAACATAAATAGATAGAACACTCTACCAACCTTAAACTGAACTATATCCGCATGGATGGAAATGTAGAAATGTACAGTGCTGTTTAACACTCACCAACCTTAAAATGAACTATATCCGCATGGATGGAAATGTAGAAATGTACAGTGCTGTTTAACACTCACCAACCTTAAAATGAACTATATCCGCATGGATGGAAATGTAGAAATGTATAGTGCTGTTCAACACTCACCAACCTTAAAATGAACTATATCCGCATGGATGGAAATGTAGTGCTGTTTAACACTCACCAACCTTAAGATTAACTATATCTGGGTACCTGACTAACTGTTTTTTTGCTTTGCCACAAGAAATATTGGAGGCTTGTTGTTCTTCTTCTTCTTCTTCTTCGTACACAGTCAGACAGTAACCATTATTTTTTCAAAAAAAGCGGCGGTCATCCTGAGGCTGTCGCCACTGCCATACAGCTTGTCTTGCAGTTCCACTGGTGATGGCCACATCTGCTCTCTCTGATCCTCGTATGTTGGGCAGTTCTGCAGCAGATGTTCAGCTGTCATTTTACCAGTACCGCACGGGCATTCGTCGGTACCACCTATCTTCAATTTGTTGAATAGGTGGTACCTCAGTCTATTGTGGCCAGTGCGAAGTCTGAAGACAACTTCGGTTCAACTGGTAATAGGCATCGTTTTTGGTGTAACCAGTATGTTCGGTTTCCCATTTGGTCATGTATCTGGCTTTGATAAGCCGTTTTGACTCTTCGTACGTAATACTAGTATCTGTTTGTGGTAGTTTTGCACCTTCTTTTGCCAGTCTGTCTGCCTCCTCGTTGCCTTGGATGTTGCAGTGTGATGGGACCCACTGTACCACTACCCTTTTTGGTGCGGACTGCTGGCACAGTTTGCTGCTCGTAAGTCATTAAGCTCAGTGTTTTTCTGGCTTTTTAGCGCTATGACTACGGCGAGAGCATCTGTAAACAGGACTATATGGCTTTCATTTTCATTGTGTGTCACCATTTCTTCCACTGCCGCCCTCAGTGCCTCTGCCTCCGCTCTGAAATTGCTTGTGTACTTACCAGTAGCGAATGACAGTGTTATTTGTCTTCCATTTGGTAGGTTCAGGAATGCTCCTGCCCCTCCGTTCTGTGTAGTGTTTGTTACAGAACCGTCGGTGTATGCATGGGTCCAGTCCATGCGTGGGTAGCTTTTCGATATGAAGCTTAGGGTAGTATCTCTCCTTTCTTTTTCAGTCTGGCAGTTTTTATTTCCAAGGAGGCTTGTTCAATTAGTGCATTTTTTTTGGTGGTGTTTTCGCCTTATTTCTCTATTTCCCAAGACAGTGTGCGTTGCACTGTTTTTATTTTGCCCCCGTCAGCCCAGTGCATCCGAATCCGGCATGCTTTTTTTTATATTTTTATGTAAGGGTCTGCTTCTTCCTGCATTTTCTAAGAGTTTACTTCCCGGAGTAATGGCCGGTGCTGGGATTGGGAAGTGAACCTTTGGGTTGTGAGCCATGTCACTTAACCTACCCCATCCTCATTGAATGCATTCAAGAAAAGATTGGACGACGTTGTTTTTTGATCAATGAAATGTAAAAGAAAATGGTTATATACAGACTGCGCAGTCTTCTAAACCAGTATAAAGATGTTAAGTTAAAGGAAAGAGCGAGGAAGGGACTTTTCACATGACCCCACAAACAAGCTGTGGCCCTGTACATAGAAGTCTTTAACACTTCATCCAAGACAGCAACGTCTGCTGCCTTTACCTTTACTCAGACAACTAATGCCTTTACCTTTACTCAGACAACACACAATTGTTGATTTATTCCATAGTATAAATTTCATTACACAAATGCTGTTCTTTCAAATTCCCACAATGAGTAAGTCTACTCTTTTGTACATCCCGACCGTGTTGATGAATATGAACTGGGGTCCTCCAGGCGGCTGTGCTATGCTTGGTTTCATCTGTGTGTCTCTCACTACTGCTGGGATCACGTCGGCCCCTCACCTCATTAGCCAGGATGCCATGAAAACAGCCTATTTCCAGGGAGGGCTATGAGGAAGCCAAGGTGAGGGTCTTGTCCAGTATGTTTTGCCTGACCAGGCGTTAGTTTTCTTCCCCTTACACAAATGTATTACTTATTAACAAACTCTCAATCACAGACATCTGTCATATAAACAAATACTTACTGCAAACTACCTTGCTAGGGTTAACCTGTTGACCATTGAGGAACTGGGCAAATCTACGAATGTCTATCCTGGCTGAGACAAACTCATGAGAATCTCTATTCTGTGACTCTGACTGCGACTCATCACTGTGACCTTGTGATTCAGGGACCAAAATAAACTCAGACATAGACATTATATAATTGTATTTTAATTTAATATTCATAAAACAAACCTGGTATTGTGAAGTTTAATATTTTCTGGTTCTTGTGTCTTAACAATTCAAAGTCGGGATAGGAAAACTTTTATCCAGGTACTAATTTTAGCTGCTTAGTAATTTGCTGTATAATTTTCAAGTTTTATATATTTATATAAAACATAACATATGATGGAGAACAAACTGTATGTCACACTGTATGTCAGTCGAGAGAGAGAGAAAGGGAGGGGGAGGGAGATATAGAGAATGCATGCAGAATCTCCACAATTCCAACCTGTGGCAATTATTATTGATGAGCAATGCAGTTGTTCACACAAACAAGGTAAAACATTAGTGAGGAGGACACATACTCAGAAGAGAGGGTGAACATTGGAGCAGACCTCCAATACGTTGGTCTGATTCCCTTTCACTCTACTACAACATCCACGATATGTCATGGCACCCCCATAGCCAACAATAAAGATTATTGGAAACAAAGTTGGGACCAGCAGCAGCACAATAGCCACTGCGGAACAGGTCATTAAGTAAGCAATCGTCGTCATCATGTAGTCTGCCCTTTGCAGAACGTCGCTCCCATTACAGCCTATCTGAAAGAAACTTGCTCTCTTGCCAAATCTCCAGAGTCATGCCCAAAAATTCCTTGACATCTTGGTGTCATCACCTTCTTGGTCTGCCTCTCTTACCAAATCTCCAGGCTGCTCCAGAGTCATGCCCAAACATTCCTCGTTATCTTGGTGCCATCACATTCTTGGTCTGCCTCTCTTACCAAATCTCCAGGCTGCTCCAGAGTCATGCCCAAACATTCCTTGACATCTTGGTGCCATCACCTTCTTGGTCTGCCTCTCTTACCAAATCTCCAGGCTGCTCCAGAGTCATGCCCAAACATTCCTTGACATCTTGGTGCCATCACATCCTTGGTCTGCCTCTCTTACCAAATCTCCAGGCTGCTCCAGAGTCATGCCCAAACATTCCTTGACATCTTGGTGTCATCACATCCTTGGTCTGCCTCTCTTACCAAATCTCCAGGCTGCTCCAGAGTCATGCCCAAACATTCCTTGACATCTTGGTGTCATCACATCCTTGGTCTGCCTCTCTTACCAAATCTCCAGGCTGCTCCAGAGTCATGCCAAAACATTCCTTGACATCTTGGTGTCATCACATCCTTGGTCTGCCTCTCTTACCAATCTCCAGGCTGCTCCAGAGTCATGCCCAAACATTCCTTGACATCTTGGTGTCATCACATTCCTTGGTCTGCCTCTCTTGCCCGGCACCATACCTTCCATTATTGTTCTCTCAAGACCGTTACATAAGCAAGTAAAGAGAGAGAGTGTGAGTGAGAGAAGAAAGAGAAAGGAGGGAGAGAGAAGGAAGAGAGAGTGTGTAAGTATGAATATATTTATATATTTAATATATAATGAGAGAAGACTGACTACCCAAGATGACCCAGTCTGCAGTGGTACAATAGGAATCAGATAATTGAGAGCCTGCACTAGATTCTCGTGGGCTTTTGTGAGGTAGTCATCAACATTTTCTTCCACATCTTTGTATAAACAATAACTTCAAAAATGTTCTACCTGGGACCATCTTTAAACTGTTGCTCTAATTTGGTTTCATAATTGTTTTGTAGGGTCTTAAAAATCCCTTATAAAATCTGATTTCAGCCACTCCAAATCAGAGCTGTCATATCTTTTTTTAACTTCATCAACTCGTTTATTACGATCCTTGCATTGCACAACAGTCTCTGTTGATAAATACAAAGGCAGACATGGAAACACAGTAGAATACGCATCGGGTTTTAAAGCCAGACGTCGTTATATAATGTGTTCTAAGCTAGCATCTTTGAATTTGTTGAATCTAATTACGTCTTCCTTGTGAAAGTGTTTTATACACTCTACACTACGTGTGGTAGGAGCCCAGTGTTTACAAGGAATGTGTTGGATTCATTTTTCTCAAAGCACTAGGCCGCATGTTTCCGATGGAAATTGAAAGACTAGTATATTCTTCGCCTTTGTAATTTGATCTAAATTCAGGCATATTTAATAATCCTTTGAATCAAAATGCACATAAATCCTATAAAACTGTGAAAATGTATCACAAATAGACTTGTCTTAGAAAATCAACGGTTCAATGATGGCTACTTCCCGTGTCAGTAGTTACAGCTCGGGCGGGAATAGTCACGTGGCTGACAATAGCAAGTCTGCCTTTATACAGAAAGCCCAAGCTTCCTCGTAGCCCTCCCTGGAAACAGGCTGTTTCCATGGCAGCCTGGCTAACAAAGTGAGGGATCGACATGATCCCCGCAGTAGTGAGCGACATGCAGATGAAGCCAAGCTTAGCACAACCATCTGGAGGACCCCAGTCCACCTTCATCAACATGTTCGGGATGTGAGGAAAGCTACTGCAACCAACTTAACGTCCTTTCCAGGGTGCACAAAAGAGTAAACTTACTCATTATGAGCATTCAAAACAACAATAACAACAATACTCACTCCACGATGGGTTTGAGAGATTCTGGAAGTGAGTACTGATGGCTACCATATCCGTTTCCACTGAAAGTTTCATGTCTCCACTGGCGTTGGCAGACAGGGTCTGTGAAGTCAAACAATAAAATGCAATAATACACTTCTTTCCTTCATTTTCCTCACTCTGATAGACGCACAAACACACCACTGCAGCTGACCTCTTCCAAGACGCCAGCAACAAAGCTGTTATGTTTCTCACAGCAGTGCTTTCTGTTGTACTTTGTTTCACATGATGAGGCTAGCAAATCACTCTATGTACATTATACAGTACAAGCTTCACTTTCCTGCCTGTTATCAACCAAGTACACTCTTCGTACTCACCTAAAATGATATGAAGACATTATAATTGGTGACACTGAACAAGCTAAAACTTAACAAATGTAAAATCTAATACCATAAAGAGATTATTGTTACTGAATCAGTAGACCAACCCCTTCCATTTACCTTGATAATTGGTAATTCATATTTCTGTATTCATTTTTAAAATAAATGAATGATCAAACTGGTCAGTACTGACCACATATGTCTGGTCTGTGGCATTGTATGGTGCTGAAACATGGACAATAATTAAAGAAGAGGAGAAATACCTAGTGGTTTTTGTGATGTGGTATTATCAAAAGATGAATAAAGTGAGCTGGACAGAGAGGAAATCAAACAAAACAGTGTCGACGTTAGTGGGAGAGGAAAGAAAGCTGCAACAAAAGATACAAAAACGATGACTGGCCTGGCTGGGCCTACGTCATGAGGACACAGTGAAGAAAGTCTTGAAAGACAGAACACACAAAAATACAGGGAGGGGTAGGCCAAGAAATACCTTTGTGATACAAAGCCGCAGAGACATGGCAGTCAAGACATATGGTAAGCTGAGGACAGCCACAGATGACAGGCAGAAATAGAAAGGCAGAATCCTGAGCATGGAAACCAGTCCCAGAACTGATTGACATCATGAGGACGAGTAGTATTTATATTTGGTGGGTTTGTTAACTGTCTTCTGGAGGGAACTTGGACAAACTTGTATTTTTCTGCTCCCTAAGAGGATGTGTCATTCACTCTTTTATTTCTGCTTCATACATAGGGTATTGTTTCTAGAGCTTTCTTGTAAACCCAGATGTCTACTCAACACTAGACAGACTTTAGATTGTGAAAGATTGGGTGTGCAAAGCCAACAGTTGCAGAATCTTTTACCTAAGACGGGAACACACTACTAGCCATCTTCTACACAGTGCTTTAAATGTGGAAGTAATCCTATTCTAGCATGTCACAAACACAGCCCACTCAATTTTCTTGTATCATTGTTTAATTAGTTTCCAATTTTAGATACAATTCTTGTCATTTGCTTATGATGTCCATTTCTCTTCTAGCTGCAGGTGCCTTATCATAAGACTGGATTTTTTGTTGCGTTCACCTTATTTATCGATTCTCCAAGGCGGTGTGCGTTGCACTGTGGTTTTTATTTTACCATACCCTCAAGGTACCATACCCTCCAGTATCATTCCTTCTAAGTCATTGTGGCGTTTGATGTGGCTGAAGTACGTTAATTTCAATATTTCATTCAAATAACATTAGTGCGAAATCTGTTACTGCTTCTTTGCTAGAGTATTTTATTACCGTGACTGCAGTGTTGGTTCTGAGATACAAAGTGCTGTATTGACATCCATTTGTTTCCTCTATTTGATTTTGATCAATGGCAGGGCTGAAAAGGTCTTCTCATACGAAAACGGTAGTCGAAAATATTATCAACAATTTAATAGAACTTAGTTCACATCATCACAAACTACGCAATTAAGGGATTTATTCATAATAACTTGTTCGTGTACCGGCAGCGGTCAGCAGACCGGTGATTGGGAAACACTGTTCTACATCATTACTTTTTTAACAGTGATACTAACCAGAATAGAATATAGTAGAAACCAAAGGTATGGTCCCTCAAAAGTTATTTCTCTCATTTATTTCCTAAGGTGCAGTACATTGTACTGCGATTTGTGCCTAGCAGACAGACCAGCGCATCCAACTTTAGCACACATTTGTATATATCTTTACGTCCCATAGGGGCACAGCCTTGCTGTTTCATTAATCAGAACATAAATAAGTTTGGAACGCAAGTTTCCATGCTCCCCGCTCCCTACAAATTTCAACTGGCCTTATGCTACAGGGCCATTAATTTAGCCCTGAAAGACATCCTAGGCCATTCTGAAAGACATTTCAATGAAGCACTGTAAAGAAGCTTGTACAGGCATAGCAAGTCAGTGGATTTTAAAATTGCACAAAAGAAACTAAAGGAAGAAATCAAATAAAAAATCCCTAGAGTTGATTAATATAATTTAATGAAATACAGAAAATGTGGGCCTATAAGTCCACTACACTTGTTTATGCATGTCAAAAAAGGTGACTAATAATGTTTGAACATTTGTCTGACAAGCTAATCATGTTGAATGAAGTACTATCGATACACCAAGTTTCACGCTAATACTTTGAGAAAAACTTTCTGCAGTGAAGGCCCCATGCTCCTCATGGAATATAATAGAAAGGATAACAATGACTTGCATGTTTACATTTCAGATTGTTTGATTTTATTTCTAAAATAATATTATAAATCTAAAAGATCTTTATATTTATAATATTATTTTAGAAATTAAATAAAGACTCATACATATACACATAAGTCATCGCCATCTTTTATTTTATGTTCCAGATAACTTAACATCTTTATACTGGTTTAGAAGCCTCTGCAAAGTCTGTTTACAACCAGTTTCTTAGAGGGTGGTTAACCAATGTGCGAGTCCATCTTAATAGACTCAAACACTAGAGCAAAGTAGACCAACAGCATGTTATGTGCCATCTATGTTGCTCTTAACAAACCACCTAACCATGGCCGGTGTTATGTCATGTCACACAGTCGCCTCTTACGACATGCTCTCTGTGAGACAGTGATGCTATTCTTGTCTTTGTCATACACAAAGACTCCGGCAGACAAGCCCTGACACGTAGACCTGGAGAAAAGTATGTGAAAATAAACTTCCTGGACCTCAACTGGAGAGAGGAAAAATAGGGCAACTCAATATCGAACTTGCTGAAGGAGGGTTGTCAATGGCATATGCCCTGAAAGTAGTAATGGGCATTAAGGATGATGATGATGATGAATGATCTAATATTATTAGAAAGAGCCCCTTACATGCTAGGCAAAAAATAACTAATCTAAATAGATTTCTGTCATTTCCTAAAGAAATCTAGATCAGTCAGATCACTGTAACCGGTGAGGTTATTGGGGCACCCATGAAGACATCCCCACAACTCCACTCTGTTAGCGGCTGCTGCCTGTGCCTCCTCTAGTCGGAGATTGGTCCATTATTTTATGTTGTCTTCCCACTTTTTTTTAGGATGACCTCTTCGTTGTCCGCCTTGCACCTTTCCGTGCAAGATCGTATTTGCAAGACCGTTTGATCTCAATATTTGGCCGTAAGCAGAAAAAATCTAGGTAACAAATCTAAGTACTCACCAAATAATTACTTAAATTCTTCATCTTGTCAACGACGTTCTTCAGGAGCTTTAACTGTGGCAGTTCAACACTCACCTGATGTAAAAATATGTCAGAGAAATTACATATATGATAACACAATCTCAATAAGAGATGTTTGGTCTGTGGACCAGCACATTCAATTTCAAAATGTTTTAATCTCAGGATTTGTCTTCTGTGGTTATTGTCTGTTCCCATGGCAGCATAGTTGTATCCAGTTTTGTCTGACCATACTCTTTGATCCATTCGGTTTGGGAGGTCTTGCTCCTAGCAAGTTTCAATCTTCTCCTGGTGTCAAACAGACAACAAACTCTGAGGTTCCATCTACAGTTTTATTGTAAGCTTGACATTCTGTTAAACTAATTTTAGCATTCTACAACATTATCACACGAGGAAGTCTTTTAGAATAATTTTTTTTTTGCGTTCGCTTTATTTCTCTAATCCCCAAGGTGGTGTGCGTTGCGCTGTGGTTATTTTGCGCCTTGTCGGCCCAGTGCATCTGACTTCAGCATGCATTTTATGTTAGGGCCTGCTTCCTCCTGCCTTTTATAAGGGTTTGCTTCCCCGGGGTAACGGCCGGTGCTGTGATGGGGATCGAACCCAGCACCTTCTGGTTGTGAGCCGTGTTACTTAACCACTAGCCAGCCCATGCTTTCCCCCTTTTGGAATTAAAAAATAAATGTTGCTCCAATAATTCTTTATTATATTTTAATCCCGGAGCCATCTATTGGGAAGAAAAACAACAGAAAAATCTGACCTCACTATGGTATATCATAAATGGTAACTAAGGAGGACTATGTATAGCTCTGGCAACCTAACTATGCAACACAAAGTATTGCAAAAACCACAGCTGGAGGAGTACACAAATACTTTGATGCAGGCTTCCTGCTAGGAGTCCAACTACAGTTGTGATCCCTTTGCTCCGTTTACAGTCAATAACACGAAAATAAATGATTATGCTGATGAATTTAGCATAATTAAAAGTTTGATCTTGCTTTTAAGAAGATTTTTTAAAACACTCACATCAAACTTTGGCATCTCAGGTTCACTAAAGTCTGGCCAATGTTTCTTTGACACGACAGTCACTGGAACATCATGGACAACAAGCCTCTGGTAAGTGCTTCCACTGGGCTAATAGGAAGAATTACAACAATTCAGTCAATGAAAACATGATCTTGTTGCAAGCTACTCATTTAACTCATTCACTCCCACGAGCCGATACAACGGCTTCCGGTTTTTTCTAGAAAACCCAGAAGCCGGTGTATCGGCTTTTGTTACTGTGTTCACAAAATCACATATTTCCCCATTCCTAGTTCTCCTAAATGTTTTATTTTGGTTATTGGCGGAAGTCCAGATTTTGCACTTTTTCATTCCGGAAGAGTTAGTTTGAGTTTCGTTGAAAAAATGTTTAGTTTCGTAAGTTGGAAAATATAATTTTTTTTCGGAGAGCAACTTTGAAGCTATCCCATGCACCTTCAGCCACACCAAATAGAGTTTTTTCAGTACAAGCTCAGGAATAGATAGATTATATTTTTGCTAATGGTAGTGATGATGAAGATATCGATCGTTATGATAGCGCTGTTTCAATTTATTTATCTAGTCTTAGTTCTACGTCAAGCGATGAAAGTAAAACTAAGTCTACTGACGAAGGGGCGGTGCCCTCTTTTGTCTCAAGCAATAGTAATAACAGTTCACAAATTCAGTAAAGGTTCAAGATCCGACACAATCATTCTAGTGTGTATAATATCAATGTGTGTATATATATTTTGAATACAGCAGGAACATTCTTTCCGTGTGCGCGTAAATTGTAAACACTCACGCTGATGTTGATCGGAGCTTTTATTTTTTAGCACGTTTTCAACTTCACGTGCCTTCAGTAAAATGTAAATACTGTGAAAACAACTGCACCAAATTAGGTGCAACTTTCAGAACATCGTCCTTTGAGGATTTCCGTCAATAGAAATTCATTACGTTATTTGTATATTGGTTTAGAGCTGAATTATGTATTGATGAGGGGAACATTTTTGTTCATAATTTTTAAAAATATCAAACGATTATGCAACTTTAATTCATCAAACACAAATTTACACCTGCATTTGTAAAATATATGTATTCCATTCTATTCTAGCCTCAATTGTGAACAGTTTGGTATATAATACGTGTTATTTTAGTGAACGTCTATTGAAGACAAATAGATCGCAACTAAGTGATGCTATTTTTCAGTTTTACATTAAAATAAAATTGTGTCCAGAGGTCCAAAATATTTGGGAGTGAATGAGTTAAGTTTTTCTACAATGTTTCTTTAGTGGTTCCTCTTATATCCTGAGGCATGCTGAAGAATACAAGCCAGAAAATGAGAGCATAGACAAACTTGGCAGAGATGGACAGACAAAGATCTTTAGACTCAGAACTGGACATTGTAGACGCAGGGCCCACCTCCACAGAATGGGTCTCAGAGACACTGCCATGTGCGATTGTGGAGCACCCAAGCAAACATCAGAACATATTCTGCAAGAATGCCCTACCTATGCAGACCAAAGAGAGGCAGTCTGGCCTGGGGGAGCGATCATGCACGAAAAGCTGTAGGGGACCGGCGAAGACCTAAAACGCACTCTCTAGAAGCATAGCATCAGTTCATCAATGAAGAAGAACTGAAAAGCTGGACTGGTTTTTTTTAGGCTGTAGTAGGCTCACCACTGTTGTGATCATTGTCGTTCTCACGTCATTGACCAGACAAAAGTCAGTTTTAAGGAGGACATAAGTGAGGTCTTGGCCAGTATGTTTTACCTTCATCTTCAGCGTTCGTCCTGAAAGAACATTTGTGATCTTGTGTCATAATTTACAAAGCTGCGATATTTGCACCTTTTGGCCCGACACATCCGATTTCAGCACTGCATTTTTTTAGACTAGGTTTGCCTTCCCTCTTCGAACCCTAATCTCTTAACCAGACTGCAGCCTGTTTCCAAGGTCATCACTTAGAGATGGAATAGCATCTTTGTCAGTTATGGATCACTTACACTGATGCAAGCAGGCAGCTACTAGTCACTGGCTGCTGTCAGCTCATTCACTGCTGCATATTCAGCACTGTATGTTTTACCTGACTGTTACAATAGTCCTTGCTCCCAAAACAGGATCTTAATATTTTATAACATAAAATCTAATTAAAATACCAAGACATATTTAAAGTTAAAATTACTTTAACTACAAAATTGAATACAAACAACATAACTGAAAGAAACAGATAATAGCAAGAAGAAAACAGATAATAACTTTAAAAAATATTCCAAGCACTTACCAAATCAATTTCTAATGTAAGACAAGGTACATGTTTGTTTGTCAGCTTAATTTTGACCCATTTCGCTGACTGTGCTGTCTTCAGTGATTTCAACACAAGGTCAGGATGTACTTCCAGGTATATTTCATTATCCTCTTGTGATACCCCTTCCATGGCATATTCATCAAAGAAGTGACTCTGATGGTGGAGACAGAAAGAAGATCATGTAAAATTGCACCCAACAAATTGTACATACTATTGTTGTTTGAAGTTACTTGCTCCGAGTTAACTCTTGATGCTGTTTCTTTTGATGCAGGTTAAGATGATTCTTCTTATATTTCAAAGCGTATTTGAGGTAGACTGGAGTCCTCCTGGCTGTAGTGCAATGTGAAGCTCCTCAGTAAACTCACCACTACTGAATTACTGTACTGATACTGGACTTGCTGTGACACAGTCTGTTTCCAGAAGCACGAACGAGAACGTGAGGTTGGGACTTGATCACTATATTTTAGCTAACTCTGATTGTACTTTGTTCCTATAAATTGTATATAAAAGGCACAATAACAAAAAAATGTTCATCCACAATCTATGTAGCGGATCTGCCTCCAACCTCTCCTTAACTTCTACCTTTTCTTTGTTGAGTATATATAACAAATAATATCTGTGTTCTCTCATCATGACATCCAACAAATAAGAAAACTCACGGTGAGACCCCCATGCCAGTTAGATCAAGTAAGTGAAGTGGAATGAGAACAATGTCAGGGCAAATACAATTGAGTGTGATGACGACCCAAAATCCGATGGGAATACAGTGGACAGCCCTGGCACTGGTCTGAACAAAAAGAATCAGAACCTGGAACACAAGAAGCCTATATCAAGAAAAACTCCTCATGGTTGAGAAGAAAATCGCGAGAACAAAAGTGGACATACTGGGGGTCTCTGAACACAGGTGAGCTGGTCTAGGCCATTTCAGTACACACACACAATGATGCTTTATATTCTCAGGGAGAGAAAGGAGTGGTTATGGTGGAGTTCTCTCATCAAGCTATTTCAATTTTCTTGACATCAGTCTCCTGGTTTTACCTCCATATTATGGCTTGGCTTCGTTCGTTCTCAATCTCCCACCACCAAACCCTGAAAGGGCTTAAGTAGCAGAATGTAGTCCAGAGAATGGAATGCGTTGTGTCGTAGTTTACAGCTTGACTGCGATATTTGCACCTTTCGGTCCAACACATCCGACTTCAGCAAGCATTTTTTGAGTACCGGGTTAGCATTCCCTATTTGGCCCCTTCTCCTTAGCCAGTCTGCCCTGCTGCAGTCTGTTATCCAGGATCACCGCATGAAGGTGTAGAAGGGTCTTGACAGCTCTGGTAAGCTGGCCCTGACGTTAGCAGTCAGCTAAGGGTCGCTGACCACTGCAGCTCATGAACAACATCAACATTGTTGTTTCGAATGCCCACAATGAGTAGGTTACTCTTATGTTTGCCCTGAAAACGGCATTAAGTAACAGATTGCAGTAGCTTTCCTCAAATCTTGAGCGTGCTGATGAAGGGGGACCGAGGTCCTCCAGGCGGTTGTGCTATGCTTGGCTTCATGTGCGTGTCGCTCACATTGAATCTCACCTTGTTAGCCAGACTGTTGTCCTCGACAACAGTCCGTTTCCAGGACGACCAACGAGGAGGTCAGGTGAGGGTCTTGGCCAGTATAATTCTCCTGACCCTGGCTTACATTCTCTGATCAGTGTGTTTTGCCTGACCACAGATGTTAGCCTCATCATTCCCTTGTAGTAGCACAACATATATGGTTTTATGATGGCTGTCAGATTAGGTATTTAGTATACAATAAGGTACAAAAATGAAGCTAATTCTCTTTACCTGAGGAAGTTCACACCAGATCTGGGCTCCACCATCTCCAATTCTCTCTGACAAAATAAAGAAAACTTTGTCCACAGTGATTCGCATTACACATGTCTTTACCAGCTTTGCGATTGTGCTCACAATACCTGAAAGTGTAATGTATAAGGAGATCAAGATTCTGAGCAGTGCATGAGCTGTGGTGGTCAGCAACCCAAAGCTGAAAAGCTGACTGCTAGCTTCAGGACCAGTGACCCAGAGCTGCCAAGACCCTTCTCCACCTTCATGTGGTGATCCTGGAAAACAGACTGCAACAGAGCAGGCTGGCTAAGGAAAAAGGATCGAAGAGGGAAGGCTAACCGGTAACGAAAAATGTCACGCTGAAGTCATGTGCTGGACTGACGGGTGCAAGCTGTAATCTATGACACAACGCAATCCGTTTCCAGACTACATCCTCCTACTTGCATAGCCCTTTTCAGGGTTTGGTAGCAGAAGTTTGTGAATGAACAGCAAAGAAGAAGTCACGTATAAAGTAACAGCTTATATATAACTCCAATCCTTGGGTCATGACGCAGCAGTGAATGAGCTGACAGCAGATGGCTGCTTGCATCAGGGTCAACGAACCATAGCTGACCAAGACCATAATCACTAGTATAGCCTGGTCAAGAGATCGCAGTGGAAAGGCAAACCCGGCACTAAAAAAGTCAGCTGAAATCGAATATGTCAAGCCAAAAAGTGCAGATATGATATCGCAGCCCCATTGTACACACAACATCCTTTTTTAGGACGAATGCCGAAGATGAAAGAAAAACCACAATCAGGGGTCAATATAGTTGTGGTAAAGACTCCCTTCTCAAGAAATAAACAAACGAAAGTAAGAAGCAATGGGTGGTTCAATTCCCACAAGTTTCAAGTTTTCCCTACTTCTACTTGAGATGGATGGAAAATTAGGCAGTCCTGAGTACACATCAAAGAACTTCTGGCAGCTGAAAATCTAAAATAGCAGGCTGTTAGCCACTCCATTCTTTTTTCGTTCGCCTTATTATATTTATTCTCCAAGCTGTCCAAGGTGATGTGCCTATCGGCCTGTGCATCCGAATTTGGCATGCATTTATGTAAGGGTCTGCTTCCTCCTGCACTTTTTTAGGGTTTGCTACCCAAGGTAACAGTCAGTTCTGTGATTGGGAAATGGGGAATGAACCCAATACCTTTGGATTGTGAGCCGTGTCACTTAACCACTAGCCTACGCCATCCCCCTGGCAAATATTTGAAAGGTAACAAAATGGTGGCAGGGATGAAGACCAAAAAAGGAGTGGCCCTCCATCATGCAGATACAACAGGCCAATCATATATTTGGCTGCACACGTGATCTCAAGTATTCAAAATATCTCTATACCCCAACAGGTGTAGAAGATGCGTCTTCTTCTTCTTCTGTGTTCATTCTGAGAAGAACTTTTGTGACATTGTGTTGCAATTTACAGTGAGACTGTGATAGCTGTGCACTTCGGCCTGACATACTCCATTTCAGCACGTCATTTTTGGGAATAGTTTTGCCTTCCCTCTTCGATCCCTAATCGCTTAGCCTGGCTGCATTGTTGCAGCCTGTTTCCAGGGTCGCCACTTGGAGACGGAATAGTGTTTTGGTCAGTTATGAGTCACTGGCCCTGATGCAAGCTGCCAGCTATGAGTTGCTGGCTGCTGTCAGTTCATTCACTGCTGCATCTTCGGCCACAGAAGAGTAGTGACTAAGTGAGTGAGAGAACTCCAATCTTTTATTGGTGCTTAATATTTTATACCTATTTTTCGTGGAGGCGAAGAGTAATTATGGTCAAGTGATCAAGATCTCCACCCCCACATCCTCGCTCCTTAAAATAACCTGTGTCATAGAAGTCTTGCCAATGAGGTGGGGATCGACACCGTAATCCTCATAGTGGTGGGCTTACTGAGAAGCTTTGCACTGTCACTAAAGTGAGCTATAGACCGGAAGACTATGGTTCACCTTGTCAAGTAAGCCTTAGGAAATAAGAGTAGCCACTGTAACCGACTACCAAATCGTAATCAAGAGTTAACTCAGCATGAGTAGCTTTGAATAACAACAACCTATTTTCAGTTAGGGAAGGCATGGCAGCAAGGAAGAAGGGAAATGGTCCGGTCACCTCCCAAAAGTTGAGACCTCACACAAAGAAGTCTATTATACAAACAATACAATTTATTATCCTGATGGCATTCCCATGGAATGGAATGTATGTGATAAACAGAAACCGATTGATAAAAGATTATTCAGTAAACTTAAGTTCTTAAGTTACTAAAACTAAAAGTAGATCTTTAGATTTCAGTTTAGTACTTTAGAAGTTTAGATAGTCTAATCATTTTAAATAGTAAATATTAGAATGTCAACAAACAAATGACAGGCAATTTACATTTTGAAAATTATAATTCAGTCTAAATAATAATTAAACAAGATAAATAAATTATAAATGTTTTCAATAATAAATGTTTAATAAACTAAAAAGTAAAAAGTTCAAACGTTTTCATTTTGTATCGAATTACGCCAATTACGGAATTAGTATAACTATACTATAATATAAGTATTAATTAGTAACTTTTACTTCACTTGACAGGCCAGTCAGTAAGTCTTCCCCCCTGTAAATAGTTAGTCTTATTATACTTATAGTCTTAGTTAGACAGTTAACTTATTAATTAGTAAGTTTTGTTCTGAGTTATACACACTGACACAGATGTCGATGACAGAAGTACTCCAGTAGAATAATATGAAAACTTACCTTTTACAATTGCTTGAAATTCCGATGAAAGCGCAAATTTTCAATCAAATTTTTTCTTTTTATACTTGGGTCAGTTTGTCTCCTGTGCATACAATGGCTTTATATACTCTCAAAAATCACGGGTTTTTCGTTTGGACCAACATTCTTAACACCTGTCTCAGGGTTGGCGGGCTATCGGGAACACTCTCGCGACGCCATAGTTCACGGACTATCCCGATTCTAAAAAATCAATATCCGGTCAGCGCTAAAGTACCTACTATTAGTATTAGTCTATTACTAGTACTTAGTAGTACTAGAACTAAGAAGTTATTAGTAGATTTCACATTCTTTTCTTTTTTTATATTGGAAGAAAATCAATTGCAAATGCTTCTTTACCAGTAAAGTGTTGTATGCATCCTATATCCACAATTTTGCCTCTAAACTTCATGGCTTATTGAACACACAACTGTACATGTGTTACTTCGTGTGTTGTAGGTTCCCGTCTGCTGATTTCAGAGACAAACGTAAAGAACCAATTTCCCGCTACGAGAGCTTGTGAAATCGAATCTAAATACCAGAATACGATTCCATAGACAGTGCGAAACAGAGGTAAAATAGTCGATTATGTATTAGTATTAATTGTTATCGAATCTCTTCAGGCAGTAGTACTGTATGTTTGTTCGTTCTCGAATCTATATGTACGAGTTAGCAGTGGCTTATCTTACATCCTGGGACGTTCTGAAGAAGGTTAATCTGGATTCTCCTCGCTGTAGTGCAATGCAAGGATTCTCAGCAGGCTTACCACAATATGAATCAAGTGTTGATCTCCATCTAGTTGTCTAGGTTGATGTAACATAGCGTGTTTCCCATTGATCATCATGTTGTTCCTGCCGCTGATGCGAACCTTGACACATCACTTTACTTTGGTCGCCAAATGGGGAGGGCAAAGGGGGGGGGGGATGTTCTTTCCTACATCAATTGTATGGCGGTGTCTCTATGAATGTCTGATTAATGCAGTGGTAGAGCACAACTTTTTCACGGCGAAGGTACGAGGTTCAACTCTCGCTACCAGCACGATCCAGTTGACCCAGCTGTAAAGAAGTCATTTGTAAATGAGGACCTGACCTTACACTTAGAGAAGAAAAGGCAGCGAGGAACGTCCACCACATGCATGCTGTTGCCTAATACAACCAATCTCTAACAATTGATCCCCGACGGCAGTGTCTGCTATGGGACCTTTTTGTCCATATAGGCCTATGGCTTGGCTTGGCTTCGTTCGTTCGCAATCTCCCGCTACCAAACCCTGACATGGGCCTAAGTAGCAGAATGTAGTCCAGAGAACGGAATGCGCTGTGTCGTCGTTTACAGCTTGACTGCGATATTTGCACCTTTCGGTCCAACACATCCGACTTCAGCAAGCATTCTATGAGTACCGGTGTAGCATTCTCTCTTCGATCCCTTCTCATTAGCCAGTCTGCCCTGCTGCAGCCTGTTATCCAGGATCACCGCGTGGAGGTGTAGAAGGGTCTTGACAGCTCTAGTTTGCTGGCCCTGACGCTAGCAGTCAGCTATGGGTCGCTGACCACTGCAGCTCATGCGCTGCTCAGCATCTTGATCCCCAGCAACAAATTTAATACGCGACTTACAGGATTGAAAGATTTCAATTCAAAATTTGATTTCTGCTCGACATTACAAATCTTATTCAAATTTCAATCAACATATGAATCGTCTCAGACAAGATTACCTTAGTCACATAATATTTTATGACACAGCTGAAATGAATTGTTTACACTGATTGGGGGTCAGTCAAAAGTGGACAGAGGGGGACATGGGGTATGGGAGGACTTATAAATGGAAGTATTTTGTGGACGTCTGTTATGGATAGTCAACTATTTCATGACATGCTCGCACGGTTTATGCCGTTGTGTTATTTATAAGTAAGTGAACACCATATGACTTGTTTCGTGAACTTGTGTTGACGATTTTCTAGAACTCTATGGTTATTCTCTCTCTCTCTCTCTCGTAATATCTAGGGGAGAATTTTAAGTTATAACAGATTGAGGACCTGGGGGAGGCACCTACCTCCTACCAGGCGCGTCAGCAGGGTTGCGGATTGCTGAAAGGTCTCCTAATTTGGAGGTTAGCTGCGAATAAATAAGCAGCCGTGGACAAAAACGGGTTGGCAGGCATGGAGGCTGTAAGGAGGCAGCCCCTCCACCATGCAAAGACACAACAGGCTAATCACCTGTTTGTCTTAAAACAACGATTACAAGTCAAAACACATAGAAAACTGGACTGACCTCAACGGCGACGAACAGGCGAGAAATAAGGACCACGATTTACGGAACATGGAATGTACGAAGTATAAACGGAAAAGAACAAGAACTAATAGAGGAGATGAAGAGAGCAAAATTGACAGTCCAGGCACTTACAGAAACAAAGAAAAAGGGACAGGGCGTTCTGGACCATGATGGCAACATGCTATACTACAGCGGAGTTCTCATGAGTGAACGAGCCAGGGCAGGGGTTGGCTGTATAGTGAATGGTAACAGCAAAGCAAACATTAAAGGATAGAAGTTCATTTCAGAACGACTGATGGTTCTAAGTCTACAAGAGGAGGATAGTCAAATGGATATCGTCACTGTGTATGCACCAAACGAAGATGAGAGCACTGACATAAAAGATGAATTTTATGAGCTCCTCCAAAGGACCATTGACGATTGCCAAAATGAAATACGTCTCCTTGGAGACTTCAGCGCAAGAGTTGGAAACGACTATTCTAGATGGGATGGAGTGATCGGTAGGTATGGAGAAGATGTCTTAAATGACAATGGAAAACGACTGCTCAGATTCTGCAGAGAACAAAACCTTGTTATTACAAATACAAGGTTTCTACACAAGCGTATCCATGCCTACACAAGATGTGAGCCGACAAGAAATGAAAGATCCATAATTGACTATGCAATAGTGAGGAAAACTGATTTCAAGTATGTAAAGGATGCTAGAGTGTTCAGAGGACCAGAGATAGGAAGCGACCACTACCTAGTTAAAATAAAGAGAGAAATTGAAAAATACTATCCAGCTAGGCAACACCCATCAGCAAGCATGAAATATAATACACAAGGAGAAAATAAAATTAAGGCTTACAAACTACGAAAACCAGATGTTAAAAGGAGATACCAAGGGCTCATAACAACAGCAATAGAAAGGATAGAGGAATCTGAAGAAGATATGGAAATGCTTTAAGTAAAATTTAAAGACATCCTCAAAGAGGCTGCAGCAGAGGCATGCGGTCAACCCAAAGAAGGGTGGAAGAGAAAAAGTACACCATGGTGGACAGAAGAAGTGAAAACAATAATACGAGAAAAGAAAAAGGCATGGAAGCAATACCTAGGGGCTAGGAATACAGAAGAACAAACAAAGAAATATAAAGAATATGTAAATTTTAGAACTGAAGCAAAGAAGACTGTGCTCACGGCCAAACAGAAATCCTGGGAAGAATTTGGAGAGAAACTGGAAAATTATGCTGGAGAAAACCAGAAACTGCTCTACATACTGGTATAACACCAGAAATGGTTAAATACATGGGAGCGGCAGGAGAGATGCTATTCATGAAGATTCTCAAGGCAGCTTGGTGCCACAAGAAGATACCAAGAGACTGGGAGGTTGCAATAATAATACCAATATTTAAAAACGGCGACAATCGACAATGTGAAAATCACAGAGGTATTTCCGTTCTTAGTGTCCCCGGGAAAGTCTACTCTAGGATTCTAGAACGGCGATTAAGAGGTCTAGCAGAGCCAACTATGGATGAAACTCAATGTGGGTTTAGGGCAAACAGAAATACTCAAGACCTTATCTTTACACTCAGCTAAGTGAAAAGGCTCTTGAAAATGATAAAGAGATGCATCTCTGCTTTTTGGATTTTGAGAAAGCATTTGATAAAGTTCCTTGGGACAAACTCTGGGAGTACCTGACAAGGAAGAACATCACATGACCCCTGATCTCTACCATACAGAGTTTCTATAAAACATGCAGAAATTATGTGCGAACATCAAATCAAAAGTCAGGAGAGTTCAAGACCACTAGCGGAGTAAGACAGGGGGACATTCTATCACCGTACCTTTTCATACTCCTCATGGATGAAGTCATCAAAGCCTGCAAGGAACGAACAAAACAGTATGAAGTAGGGTACTGGAAGATGAGACCAAGTTACATATCGGAACTAGCATTTGCAGACGATGTGGCCCTGATCCCGAAAACCGAAGCACATCTCCAGATCAACTTGCAGGTCTGGGAAGAAGAGTTGAAGAAGAGAGGAATGCACATCAGCAGCTCCAAAACAAAAACCATGGTGATCGCCAGAGATGAAAAGAGACATCAGATAACCCTGGGAACACGAGCACTAGAGCAGGTCAGCAACTTTAAATATCTAGGAGTGGTAATAGACAGCAGGGGAGGAATCAAAGAGTAGTTAACTGCACGAAGGGCAGCAGCAGGTAGACTGTTCCATGCAATAAACAGAGGTTTCCTCAGTAGAAGAGAAATAAGCAGGAAAACAAAGATGGATGTATACTGCTCGACCTATGTGCCTGTCCTGACATATGGATGTGAGTCATGGGCAATGACTACAGCCCAAGAAAGGCAATTACAAACTTCAGAAATGAGGTACCTAAGAAAGGCGGTTCAGGTAACGAAAAGGGACAAGATCCGTAACCAGACAATACGTAGCAATCTTGAAGTTCAACCCCTGCAGACACGAGTGGCGCAGTCCCAACTACAGTGGTTTGGCCATGTCTGTAGAATGGAAGAAGATCGGATACCAAAGCGGTCATAGGAGATCAAAAGTCAAGGACGCAGTCCCCGAGGACGTCCCAAAGTACGTTGGGAAGACAACATACGACAGTCCCTAAGTGATAGACGGCTGGATTGGAAAGAGGCCAGAAAAAAGACGGCGGATAGAGCAGTGTGACGTTATCTTTGGCAAACCTCTACACCTCACGGTAGAAGAGGAGCGACTAAGTAAGTAACAGATTGAGGAAATCTTTGAGGTATATATTATTAATTGTGTATACAAATACAAATGCATCTTTTGTGTATACAAATACAAATGAATCTTAACTTAACTTCATTATACTGATTTATAAGACTCTACAGAGTCTGTATACAACCAGTTTATTCCACTTTAAAAATGACTGATCATCCAATCTATTCATGAATGCATTAACTGACCCTGCCTCCACCACACCCTGTGGCAAAGCACTCCAAGCATTCACCACTCTCTGACTGAAAAAAATGTTTCCTAATATCCAATCTGGACCTGTCTTTAAATAATTTGAAACTATGCCGCCTAGTTCTTGTAGTTTATCCTTTATCCTTTCCATTGATTCATTTATAAACCTGTATTAAGTCACCTCAAATTCTTCTCTTTTCTAGACACAGTTTTTCTAAGTCTCTCCTCATAACGATAATTCTGGAATTCCACGATCATTTTTGTAGCTCTTCTTTGTATCCTTTCTATCATGTCTATATCCACTATGTGATAAGGACTCTACACCTGAATACAGTAGTCCAATTTAGGTCTCACTAATGATTTATATAGTTTGACTATCACTTCCTTGCTTCGATGTGTAATGTTTCTTTTAATCATACCCAGCATTACATTAGCCTTTTTCACAGCCACCTGGACTTGCTCTCGCACCTTACACGTATTATCTATTATAACACCTAGGTCCCTTTTCTTTCTTAGCTTTCTAATCCTGCGCATATCTTCCCTTAGGTGGCTCCTATTCTGCCTTGCAGTGTGGAGATCAGTGTTTGCTTGTGGCTTATAGTGTATACAATATGGAGTGCATGTCCAATACCCAATCCTCCTTATTCGCCTTTTACGATATACCTGGCACATTGCGCCTCACTACTACTTCTTGCTCGCCTTACATTACACGTCCTCGTAACACACGGACTTGTACACGTATAACATGTAGAATTCAATTTTCAAACGCTAATGTTGAATGAAACTACAATCATTATTGTCAGAATTATCACTGAGACATTATTTATTACTTTGGCTCTACAATGATTGGTTACTATTATTACTGATATGATATTAACTGAAATACTAATTTCATTATCAATTCATATTTGCGCGCAACCATTTATGAGTTGCGTTAATCTTTCGTGAAAAAAGTCCATAAACCAACGTGGAAGTCAGGGAGAATTACTTGTTGGCTGTACAAAATATTAACGTCCCAAGACAATAACAGCATCCGTAGGCTATTAGTTTGTTGACACATTTGTTATGGTGTTGTGCTATTTTTAGTATTATGCGATATTTTTTTATAACGATTCATTAATTTCTTGTGAACATATTCATGACCGTTTTCTATAATAAAAATATTCTACATGCTCGTTTAAAGAACTGAATGCGGAAAACGAATTACGGCAGGTAAGTCAACTGGCATGCATACCTATTGTACTTGTAAAGTTTTTAAGTTAATTAAGTGAAGGACCCAGATGTGAAATAGGATATTTAAAGTCATAGATGTTTACTTCCTGCTTCACTGCCTTGTCTTTCTTAGGTGAGGCGGTCGCCCATTTCCAGTTGGATAGAATGGGGCACTATTGTCACTATTATTGACTAAGGACTAAGTTCACTAAGGATTAAACCTGTGAGAAGTAAAGCATGAGATTCAAGCCCCTCTGTGGCTTATATATATATATATATATAAACTTGAAGATTTCTTTTCATAAACACAAAATAATGGATAGGCATGGTGCATAATTGGAGAACAACATTTAGTTAAGTTTTATTTTTAAATTGAGATTTAGAGAATGTTTTTTTGTAATTTTGTTTTGGATTAAAATGTTTGAGATATTTTAGTGATTTAAATTTTAAAAATAATTCCAAGGAGGTAAACGGTTGAGATTGCTGGTTAGTGATTTAAAAAAAAAAAATTCAAGTCGGTAAAAAGTTGTAAAATACGATGTTTGGGGTTGCATAGCTGGTATTATAATTTGTAATTTTGTTTTTTAAAACCTCATAGGAAAATGATAATTCTGGAACTCTTGCTTGTATTAAGTTGTATTCAAAATTCATAAAATATAGCACTCATGACTCACATCATAGTCTATACTCTATTATAAATAACTGTGCAATTATAATTTTAGTTTGATTCAGTCATGTATATTTTTCTTGGTTATCATTTCTGAGTTTGTTGTGTCTTATTTTAGAGGGGTCAAATTAGTTCTTTACATTTTTCTGTTTCTTGACAACTTGTATTTCGTTCTCTTCATGTTTTCCCCACTAATTAATGAGGCAATTACTACAAACTTACAAAGTATAATGCTAAATTTTTTTTAACAACAGTGAATAATGGAAAGAGTGCCTGACTGTCAATATTGACAGGATTCATAACCTGGTCATGTTTTGCTCAGTCTACCCAGCTGTAAATAGGTACCTTAAACTTGTGTTTTGACTTACTATTATTTATATTTCTATCAAGTTGATGTGCTGTGTTCATGATAGTTAGTGTCGTATTTAGTGTTGTCCTTTTAATGTTTATGCATGGGAGTAAATAAATGGCTGACGTTGACATTTCACTTAACTTAACGTTTTTAAACTGGTTTAGAAGACTCATCAGAGTCTGCAGACAACCAGTCACATTTGCATTATCCTGCTTTAACAGCTATGCACATCCAATCTATTCTTAAATGCATTAACTGTCTCTGCCTCCACCACCTCCTGAGGCAATCAAATGCATTCCAAGGATTCACTTTTATCTGACTAAAAAAATATTTTCTAATATCCAATCTGGACCTTTCGTTAGTTAATTTGTATCTGTGCCCTCTTGTTCTCATTGGTGGTTGTATTTTGAAAAACTTGTTATAGTCTAATTAATCTTTCCTGTGATCATCTTATAAACCTGTATTAAGTCACCACGAATTCTTATCTTTTCTAGACACTGTAGGCCGGTTTTTCTCTTTCCTCGAAAATGTATTTCTGGAATCCCACTATCAGTTTTGTCGCTCTTCTCTGTATCCTTTCCAGCATATTTATATATCCTCTACGATAAGGACTTCACACCTGTACACAGTACTCCAATCTAGGTCTAACTAATACTTTATATAGTTTGACAATCACCTACTTACTCCTATGTTTAATATTTCTTTTTATCATACCTAACATTGCATTTGTCTTATTCGCTGCTACCTGGACTTGCTCATTCATTTTTCCTGTATGCTCTATTATAACCCCTAGGCCCCTTTTCTTTATCTATCTTTCTAATATTGTTCTCACCCATTCTGTAATTATGTTCCATATTGGATCTACCCATGTGGATGAATGTACATTTATCTATATTAAACTCCATTTGCCATTTCACAGACCAGTCTCAAACTTTATCTAAATCCGACCACAATAAATCCTCCTCTGCTATAGATGAGACACTACTACATAGTTTTGTGTCATCTGCACATTTTTCAATCATCGATCTTATATCAATGTCCAAATTGTATATATATATCAAGAACAATATCGGTCCCAAAACTGAGCCCTGTGGCACTTCACACCACTCAGAGTACTCCATATTTATCCCACTCTCTGCCTTCTTCCCGTTAACCAACTTTCAATCCATTCGGCAACCTCCCCACCTATTCCATGTGATTTTAACTTTTTAAATAATCTTCAATGAGGTACACTATCAAAAGTATTTGCAAAATCTAGATAAATAACATCCACTGGTTCCCCCTTATCTGTCATTTTAGTAACCTCCTCTATAAACTCCAATAGATTTGTTAAGCATGATTTTCCTCTAGTAAACCCATGCTGACTATTTGTGATTAGATTAAACCTGTCTAGATGCATTACAATGTTTTCTTTGATTATTGACTCTTACAATTTACAAACTATGCTCGTTAAACTTACAGCTGGGTCTGATTTCTTTCCCTTTTTGAATAAGGGAATCACTCCTGCAGCTTTCCAATCTCTTGGAACAATCCCTTTTGCAAGTGATTGAGAACATAATATAGCCAATGGTTTTGCTAGTTGATCTCTAATTTCAAATAGCATTTTTGGATCCTTCTTATAGCTTTCCCTTAATTAATCCAAAAGAATATACCTCTCTAATCTACCTTTTAACCTTCAGCACGCCCCAGTCCAGATCATCTTGACACACACAGCCTACAAAAACGGTGTACGGAAAATTTTTTTATTTTTTTAACGGAGTCACTCCCGACAGCCATTTTTTACTGCTGAATACATACTCCATATATATATACGATATTTTGTCGGTTAAAGTATCGTATGTACGATTACAAATGGCTTTTGAACAGTTTTAATTTTGTATACGCCGTCTGGAGCAAGCCGACTTTTTGCGAAAGGGGAAGTAGGTTGTTGGGAAAGATCTTTATCGAGTAGATATGTTTATTTTGTTTGTTTAAATGAAAGAACTACGTTTGAATTGGAAACAAACAGTTGTGTCGATATTGTAAACACAGTATCGATACGTTGTTGTGGTTTCCATGGTTTTCTATCGAAGCGACTAGGCCTAGTGGTCGAGCCCAAATTTTTTCCGAGATTTTCATAAATTTCAACTTCATCTTTTTGTATCTCAAAAACTAACAAACACACAACAAAAACAATAACACCCACATGTTCGTTATGCAATTGTGTGTCTACACGCAAGAAAATCATATTTACTGACAAACAAACATAAAAGTTATACATTTTGAAAGACACTACCATAGCGACAAATTCAGAAAATTAATTAGGTCAAATTTTTTCCCAAAAAAATGCGGCAGGCTAAAGGGTACTTACTCTCACTTATTTCATTTTACTTCACAACTTTCCTCCCAGGATAATTTTTAAAATGTTAATCGTAACATTTCTTTAACCGTTTCCATCTTAATAGTTAGATATATTAGTTAATCTCATCTGTTTTCCCGTCTGTCCTTTACAAAAACCTTTTTGGCTTGAACAAAGGTTGTCACTTTTTTGTATTTTTTTCGCTTCTTTATATTTTAAAACAACATTATATTGTGTGGCCAGTGGATATATTAAAAATTATCTATCCGACCTACGCTCTTGATGAAGTTGCACATGCCTTGTCTAAAGATTATCATCTATTCACCGCCGTTGAGCTGGTAATATATGTCATTTGGCTGTTGACCTGGATGCTGTTTCCGAAGTTCTTATATCGACACCTAGTAAACTTGTTGGCCTCTTCAGAAGTAATACCTTCTCTTGACAGCACTGTCAGTCTTTTCATTGACAAGGATGTTGTAATGAGATGGAATCCACTGTATGACAATTCTCTTGAACCGATGATATAGTTTAGAGAGTACTACTCTTAGTTCCTTTAACTTAACTTAGCGTCTTTATACTGGTTTAGAAGACTCTACAGAGTCTGTATACAGCCAGTTTTTTGGAGGGTGATTTAACTGATATGCAAATCCACCTTAAAAGACTCAAACACTAGAGTTAAGTAGACCCACAGCCAGTTAGGCGCCATCTATACAAGAATAGATTGGATGAGCATAATTATTTTTAGATCAAGTGAATGTAACAATAGGCGCCATCTATATATCTTGTAGCTGCTCGTAACAAACGACCTGGGGAAAGGTCTTAGTGTTTTTGTTGGCTCCACAGTTGTCCCAGCCACATCAGGAAATAGCACCATTTGTCTCTGCGTTAACATCTGTTGTTAGAATTTACTAGAAAATGTTCTTGTTGCCACTGATAGTTTTCTTTGTGTACCGGGTTCAGAAAGATTCTGCCTTTCTCTATTGCATTTTTTGCATATTATTATATATATACACAAATAAATAAACACCAATGTAGACAACGGGCCCATCACGTTGAATGACCCTGTCCCATGACCCATGTCGCCTACAGTTCTGTTTGGGAGGTGCCAATCTATTTTAGCCAGGTGTTGCGAGGGCGGCCCCCGATAATGTCTCCAGGATGAGCACGGTCTTTTCCAGTCTGCCAGAGCATCTTGTGGGCTGGGACTTCCGTGGGGGAGGCAGACAATGGAATCGAAGCGGGAGAGGCGATGGTGATCAATGATTGAGGCAATGCCTGCAAGTTGAGTACGTTGAATTACTTCACTGTTGGAAATCAGGTCGTACCAGTGATATCTATATATTCAGTTCAAGTACCATCTCTGGACCGAAGGTTAGCTGCAGTGGATCTCCAGTGTACTCTTATCTTATACCGCAATCTGGTGTTTTCCAATCAATCTCCTGATGTTATCCAACATAAAATGTTGACTGCCTTCCACCCTGCCCTCTAGTATTGTCTTCATTAATGAGGTATGTCTTGTAATATGACCAAAATAAAGCAACTGTTTAACCCTGATTTTGGTCTTTAATTCTCTTTTCACCCCCCAACTTTTCAATACCTCCACATTTGTTTTCTTATCTTTCCAAGAAATTATATACATACATATACATGAGTCCAGCTGTTGAATGGGCAGTATTTCTCTCTGTGTTTTCTCAGTTACATCATTTATTTTTATTTGGCTGTTATTTTTCCTTCTTCTTCTTCTTCGTCTTTTGTCGTCTCACTTTCTATTATGTTCTCCTGTAGGGTGCATGAAAATGTGGTCTGGTTTTATTCTTACAATGTGGTCAAACCAATTCATTCTCGATGTACTGTAAACAGGGAATTGTTCCAACCTTCTTCCGAATACTCATATTTGTGATTCTGTCTCTTCTGGTGTTGTTAGTGATTTTTCGTAGGCACCACATTTTGCAAGTGGCTAACTTTCGTTTCTGGGTCTTATTCCATGTCCATGTCTGGCACTGGTAGCACAGGGTTGAGATGAAGATACTATTTATCTTCTGCTTCTTAGCTTGGAGGGAGATCTTGGTGTCTTATCTTTGGAGACAGCTAGTAGTCGACAGCGTTTGCACTCTCATCTCTATATCTCGGCGAGTCTGCCATCCTCAGTTAAAAACAGTTCCCAGATATCTAAATTCTTGTACCTGCTTTATTTATGTTTCATTCACACGAATATCAAGTGTTGTGTGCTTTCTAACTATATTCATTGTCTCTGTTTTTGATGTGTTGATATTCATATCGTACTTTAGACAGTTTATATTTTTCCGCTATGTTTATTTTAAAAACATATACATATATGACTGAATTACTCTGGGTTTTTTCTACAGGTGGTAAAGTATGCGTAGCCTATAGCGTGGGTGGGTTTTATTTGTGATGTGCCATATATGGGATCTATTCTTCACTTTGTTTTTGCGGATACTGCAAAGTTGTTCTATTTGAGTCTACCTCTTCAGTTTATTTATTCACTGGTACATCCGGTGGTTTATCGACCATCTGAATGCCTCACCTTGTTGTTAGCAATGCTGGGCCCTGCTGTCCGTGTCGCTTGGACTCCATTTGTTGCATTCGTAATTTTGTCTAGTTCTCAAGTGGGTGTACTTCATGCGCCCATTTATGTTATGGTTTAAAAAGATATTTGTCGAAGCTTGATTTGACTGCAGTTGTCAATATTTATATAAATCTTGGATGGTATTTACAATGTTAACCGAACCGGATTATGTTTCCTGCATCTGTCAATGGCGCACATACAAAAGCAACAGTATTTTGGTTTCGAACTATAGGCTTCTCTCGAAGATTTTCACCGTTAGTTGAATGCTGTTTGCCATTTTAATAAACCTGGACCCCGACAAAGAAAACGGAGAAGCGCATTGAGGCCTTTGAAATGCGAGTATTCAGAAGGCTTGGATGAGTTTCTTGGAAAGATAGGAAAAACAATAGTGAGGTTTTAGAACAACTCCAGGTGGAACAGATACTTCTGAAGGAAATAAACAGCAGAAACATAAAATATTTTGGTCATGTCAAGCTGAATGTTATTTTAGAGAGCAAGAGAGTCAAAGGGTGGCAGAGGCACAGATGGACAGACATCAAGATGTTGTCGGGACAGTTTGACTGTGTGTACCAGCCTTGTGTGAGATAGAGACAGCTGGAGACCCATTACCGCCAACCTCCGTTGTGGAGCCGACGCATGATGAAGAAGAGGATTTCCTATGGCCACAATGAAAAGAGCAAATGGGGGAAGGTTAATTTAACATGTACAGAGATTTTTATAAACAAAAAAATATATAATGAATGTTATTCTTATACTAGTATGAAAGGTACTGAGTTCGATCCATTTATACGTTCAAGTTGACACAGACGTAAATTGTTGCATAGCTTACTGTTAGGGAAGGCAGCGAATAAGGGACTGCCGCCCTAACTCAAAATAAAAGATGAGACTTAGTGCAACAAGGTCTCTAACAACACCCAATCCCAGACAGCAGTGTCTGTTATGGAGCTGACCTATCTTTACCATCTACTGATATATCAGCCTGCTGTTAACGGTGCAATGCTTCTAAATAACCTACTAAAATCAAACAGGCTCACCGGAAGTAAAAACGTAAAATTTTATAATAATAATAAAACCACATTTAATGACGTGGTACAAACTATTAATAGCTACGTTCGAATTAGCCACGAGACACAACAGATAAAACTAATAATGTTGTAGGTCAATGCGTTTTTCAAGACGCAACTAACTTGTCTAGCATTTTATTGTATAGACTGGTAGTACACCTGTTCTCCAAGCCCTCTAAACACACACCTCAACAACAACAGAATCACATGTAAAAACGTTCAAGTACCCGGGCAGCATTTGGACAGAGAAATCGAAATACCATCAAATAAACAAATTACCATCAAGCAGGGTGACAACATGCTTACTGGAAAAAAAGCAGCAAACGCTTTTATAGAATATTATGCCAGAGCAAACCACATTGATGTCACAACAGACAGGCATACAGACATAAGTGAAGAACAAAAGAGCCACGACAACATCAAGATTGCACCAGAGGAGCACATGATGGCAAAACTAACCATGAACGAGGCCATGAGAACTTTAAAGAAAAAGAAATCGCCCGGAAAAGATGGGATAACAAATGAAATTATTATGGGGTTTGGCCAAACAGCAAAGAGGAAGTTACTGTCAGTCCTTAACCAAAACTGGAAAAGGGGAATTGTACCGCAGGCATGGAAAGATGCTGTACTTATACCAGTACCAAAGAAAGAAAAAGAACAGATCCAAATGGATACAGGCCTATCAGTCTACTGAGCTGTGTAGGTAAACTGATGGAGCGTATGATAAACACCAGACTGATGTGGCACCTAGAGGAAAAACACATATTAATTCCACAGCAAGCAGGATTTAGACAACACAGATCCACTGAGGACCAGATCACTCTCATAGCGCAGGAAATAGAGGATGCTTACCAAGAGAAAACGCATACAGTAGTGGTTTGGGTGGATCTAGAGAAGGCATTTGACAAGGTGTGGAAAGAGGGACTTAAAGTCAAGCTACAAAGAAATGAAGTATCTCGAAAAATGTACAGATGTATTAGCCACTACATCGAAAACAGAACAGCTAGAGTTCAAGTACAAGGGCAGATGAGCAAAAGGGTGACACTGGAGCAAGGGGGAGTACTGTCACCCACACTTTTTCTGGTGTATATAAACATCATAGAGAATATACCAAGAATAGTCCACAGCTCCATGTTTGCATCTGGCTATGTGGACCTCTGAAGAAAATCTCACCGTAGCAAACAATCGGATGCAGCAGGCCCTAACATTGCTGGAGGAGTGGGCGAAATCATGGCTGGTCAAAATAAATGAAGAAAAAAACAACATGTACGATATTCTCCCTTTCAAATAAACCACAGAACACCAAACTAAGTCATAATGGCAAATATCTGTGGTTAAACGACAACCCAAACTACTTGGGCGTCACATTTGATCGGCGCATGACATGGAAAAGTCAGACCAAGAGAAACCGAATGAGAGCAAGACAAAGAATGGCAATCATGAGGAAACTTGCTGGCACAAGCTGGGGAGCAGATGAAAGAATACTGAAGAAACTGTACACTGGAAGAGTGAGACCAGTTCTCGAGTATGGCATTGCGGCATGGACAACAGCAGCAAAGGCAAACTTTGATAAAATTAACAAACTTTAAAACCAAGCCATGAGAGTTATAGAACAGGAAAAGATTACAAATCTGCAATCCATGACCGATAGAAGAGATAGCAAAGCCCAGCAGCAAGCAGAGAAACTCAGAAGACTGACAGACCATCCAATGCATCAGAGACTAAATAGATTTGGAAAAGAGAAACTAAAGCGGAGAAACTTTGCAGAAATAGCCAAAGCAAAGATGAGCGAAGATCCTATGAACACCATAACAACATCAAAGCCCATCCCTACTGTACGCAAACCCACCTGGAAGCAGCATATCATTCCAGAGGTGGTAGAAAATATACTAGGTATTGGAAACAAGAACAACCAGACTAAAAAAGAAAGAAGAGACATAACCCTGAGGTACATAGCGAAAAACTACCCTAGCATGGACTGGACCCATGCATACACCGACGGTTCTGTAACAAACACAACACAGAATGGAGGGGGAGGGGTAATCCTGAGCCTAACAAACGGTAGAAAAATAACACTGTCAGTGGCAACTGGAAAATTCTCAAGCAATTTCAGAGCGGAGGCAGAGGCACTGAATGCTGCAGTAAAAGCAATGCTGACAGGCGAAAGCAATGAATGCCAGATAGTCCTGTTTACAGATGCCCTGGCTGTGGTTACAGCACTTAAAAGCCAGAACAATACAGAACGTAATGAATTAAGAGTAGTACTCTGTCAACTATGCCAGCAGTCCGCACCAAAAAGAGTAGTGATACAGTGGGTTCCATCCCACTGTAACATTCAAGGCAACGAGGAGGCAGACAGACTGGCAAAAGAAGGTGCAAGATTACCACAACCAGATTCTAAGGTGACCTACGAAGAGTTCAAAAGGTTTATTAGGGCCAGATACATGGCCACATGGGAAACAGAGTATACTGGCTACACAAAAAATGATGCCTATTGCCAGTTGAACAGAAGAGAGCAGGTCGTGGTCTTCAGACTCCGCACAAGCCACAACAGACTGGGGTACCATATATTCAATAAACTGAAGATAGGTGGCACTGACGAATGCACCTGTGGTACAGGGAAAATGACCGCTGAACATCTGCTGCAAAATTGCCCAACATACGAGGACCAGAGAAAGCACATGTGGCCATCACCAGTGGCAACACTAGACAAGCTCTATGGCAGTGTTGACAGCCTCAGGATGACAGCTGCTTTCTTCGAACGAATTCAAGTTGACGTCTGACAGCGTACGAAGAAGATGAAGAAGGACAGAGAAATCGCAACCAGATGTCAAAAAAGCAAATGCAGAGACCTGCCTAGTCGACAGAGAGCTGGCATGCAAGGACTGGGATTACACCGCGCCGGGGTTCGAAATCACAGACGAACAGAAACTAATTGGGGTGTTATTATTTCCTGGTACGACCGCTCCTCTAGTCGACCCAGCTGTAAATGGGTACCTGGCGTATGAGTTGGGGAAGGTATACACAGCAAGGAAGGGAACTGGCCACCACACCTCACATAAGCTGCGGCTTCGTTTATGAAGAATTATATTCATCTCCCACGGCAACTGTTGCCATGGGACCAACCTTTACCGAACCAAGTTTCACCGCTACTCAAACAACAGTATCGAAACAAAACGGCAACTGATAATCACTATTTTCTTACCAGTTCTGTACTATCAGTTCATGGCCTCTGTCAAGGCACATGAAAAGAAAATTGCAACCTGCCTAATGAGATACACGAGAAAAGTCATCTTCTCCAGAAGAGACACGACGAGAAATGACACCAGAAACATTGTGAACAACGTTCTCCCAAGAATACATGCATAGACAGAAAGTAAAATTGTTTGGTCATCTCATGAGAATGGAACCAAATCGGCTGCAATTAGAAATATTTTTTCAAGTCAGAGAGTGGTGAATGTTTGGAATGCATTGCCACGGCAGGTAGTGAGGGCAGAGACATTTAATGCATTTAAGAATAGATTCGATGCGCATAGCTTTTAGAGCAGAGTAATGCACATGTAACTGATCGTATACATACTAGGCAGAGTCTCCTAAACCAGTATAAAGACATTAAGTTAAATTAAGAAACAAACAACTGTAGGAGATCGGTATTTAGAGCACGAGTCAAACGGATAGGCAACATCATAGACATCATATACTAGCATGGTCCCACCGCAACACACACATGTGACTTAAGTATGAGACATGCAGTTCCCCACAACGCTTCAAATCATCAATGGAGGGATACAGTTTGTAAACCAGCGTCGTACTGGCAACCTTCTGGAGCCCCACAGATGTACAGGAAGCTAAGGATCAAGATGCTGAGCAGTGCATGAGCTATAACAGCCAGCGACCCAAAGCTGACTGTTGACGTCAGGACCAGCTACACAGAGGTGCCAATACCCTTCTTCGTCTCCCATTGGTGACCCTGGATAACAGGACAGACTGGCTAAGGAGAAGGGATCGAAGAGGGAAGGTTAACCTGGTATCCAGCCTGGCTAAGGAGAAGGGATCGAAGAGGGAAGGTTAACCTGGTATCCAGAATGGCTAAGGAGAAGGGATCGAAGAGGGAAGGCTAACCTGGTATCCAGACTGGCTAAGGAGAAGGGATTGAAAAGGGAAGGCTAACCTGGTATCCAGACTGGCTAAGGAGGAGGGAAGGCTAACCTGGTATCCAGAATGGCTAAGGAGAAGGGATCGAAGAGGGAAGGCTAGCCTGGTACCCAGGCTGGCTAAGGAGAAGGGATCGAAGAGGGAAGGTTGACCAGATACCCAAAAATGCTATACTGACGTCGGTGTGTCGGACCGCAAGGTCAAGCTGTAAACGACATAACACATTCCGTTCTCTGGACAACATCCTGCTACTTGCAAAGCCCTTTTCAGGGCTTGATAACTAGAGTTTAAGGACGAACGACCAAGAATAGGATATGAAGTAGAAGTCTGTCCCTTGTTGTGACTTTTTGTTCAGAAGCAGACCACTCCCCACCCCATAATGTGCAAGCCCCCCAAATCCCCTATCTATCCGAACCCCTGCAAACGCAAGTCTGTAGTACAAGCTACAGTTGTTGTTGTTGTAGGAGTGTCCACAATGAGTAGATTTACCCTTTTTGTGCGCCCAGAAAAGGACGTTTAGTGGTGGTCTGTTATAGCTTTTCTCACATCCCGAGTGTGCTGATGAAGATGGACCGGGGTCATCTGCGTGTCGTTCACTACTACGAGGATCACGTTGATCCCTAACCTTGTTAGTCATGCTGCCAGGATAACAGTCGGTTTCCTTAAAGGACTGCGGGGAAGTCAATGTGATAGTCTTGGCCAGTATATTTTGCCTAACCCTGACCAATATGTCATATCAGTATATTTTGCTTGACCAAGACTAACATGTCATGTCAAGTCAAATCAGTATACTTTGCCTGGCCCTGACTATGTCCGATCAGTATGTTTTGCCTGAACCTGACTATGTCCGATCAGTATGTTTTGCCTGACCCTGACTATGTCCGATCAGTGGGATAAAGATGCTGCAGCGGTCAGCGACCCATAGCTGACTTCTAGCGTCAGGGCCAGCGAACCATAGCTGCCAAGACCATTCTACACCTCCACGTGATGATCCTAGATAACAGGCTGCAGCATGGCAGACTGGCTAAGGAGAAGGGATCGAAGAGGGAATGCTAACCTGGTACTTAAAAAATGCTTGCTGAAGTCAGATGTGTTGGACCGAAAGGTGCA